>CM035414.1:47502615-48102615 GCA_020310875.1 Ceratopteris richardii | reverse complement strand
ACATACAAAGAAGTATCTGCATTTGAACACCTGTATCCCTGCTTTTCAAGAAACTTTACCAATCTAAAATTCCAAGCCCTTGGAGCTTGCTTAAGACCATAGAATGCTTTCAAGAGTTTACATACATGAGTAGGCTTTTTGGAATCTTCATAACCTGCTGGTTGCTCCATGTACACATATTCTTTTAAATCACCATTGAGAAATGCATTTTTTATATCTAATTGATAAAGATTCCATACCTTGCTTGCAGCAACACTTATTAATGTCCTTATTGTTGATATCTTGGCAACATGAGAAAATGTCTCCTCATAATCGATGCCATAACTCTGTGCATAACCTTTACAAACAAGCCTTGCCTTATATCTACTTACTAAACCATCACTATTTCTCTTTATCCTGTACACCCATTTGTTACCAATTACCTTCATGTTAGGTTGCCTTGGAACTAAACTCCATGTATTGTTCTCATACAAAGCTGTCATTTCTTCATCCATTGCTTTAACCCATTTCTTTATCTTTGACGCTTCTTTGAATGTTGTTGGTTCCTGCTCCTCAAGAAGTTTTGCAATATAAGCTTCATGAGAAAATCTTTGCGGTTGCCTTCTTTCTCTTACGAGATACCTTGATTGGCTTCTTGTCCTACCATGCTTTTCTTGCCTTCGAGTTTGAGTTCTTCTTGATGTAGAACCTTCACTTTCTTCTTCCTGTGACTCAATTTCCTTTGAAATCAAATCGAGAATTTTCTTCAACTTCTGATTGGGGGGAGTTGCCTCTTCATGTGTAATTTGACTCTCTGGTGAACTTGGAGAACTTGGCTCTTCTTCGTGACTTCTTGTAGTTTCTTCTTCATCTACCTGCACTTCATGTTTATACCAAGATTTATCTTCATGAAAAATAACATCTCTCAAAACAATTACCTCTCCCGTATCTGGGTTCACACATCTATATCCTGGTTGCCCTTCTGCCATACCAATGAAAACCATTTTTTGTGACCTTGGATCCAACTTTGACCTTAACTGTTGTGGAACATGAACAAGACATATGCTTCCAAAAATTCTACAATTAGCAATATCTGCTTTTGATCCATAAATCAATTCATAAGGTGCTTGCTGTACATGACTTTGAGTAGGTGGTAACCTGTTCATTTTATAAACTGCCATATTGCATGCGTTAGCCCAAAAAATAAGTGGTAAGTCCTTTTCATTTAACATGCACCTACCCATCTCCAAGATAGACGTGTTTCTTCTTTTGGCCACACCATTTTGTTGAGGTGTGTATCTGTTTGTAGTCTCCTTTTTAATTCCTTCTTCCTCCAAAAATGCAAGAAATTGATTAGAAAAATATTCACCTCCTCCATCTGATCTCAACCTTCTTATGCTTTGACCTGTTTGACTTTTTCAATATGTCAAACACTTCGGATTTGTATTTCATAAAATAAATGAATATAAACTTTGAGAAGTCATCAATAAATGTGACAAAGTACTTGCTACCTGCCATGGACTCTTCTTGAGATGGACCCCGTACATCAGTATGAATCAAGTCCAAAATACCTCTGCTTTGCAATCCTGGTTTTGAAAAAGGACTTCGTACATGTTTTCCAAACTGACATGCCTCGCAAACAAAATCCAAATCTTGCTTAGGTAATTGTGGTAAACCTTCAATCAATGATTTCTTTGCAATATCTTTTAACCTACCAACACTGATGTGTCCTAATATTTTATGTCATAAATCCAATTGACTTACTTGAGTCCCATTAACCATTATATAACCTCCATAATCTGGAACTTCAACTTCATAAGTATATAATCTGTTTACCTTTTTTCCTTTTATAACAAAATTTCCATCCTTCTTCTGATAAGCCTGCCATTGGTTATTTTCAAAATCGACCTTTAGTCCATTGTCCTCCATCTCTCCAGCTGAAATCAAATTTCTTGTAATGGTAGGAACAAACAAAACATCTCTAAGAGTGACATGTTCATTAAGTGGACAATCACCAATGTAAACTACTTCATGCTTAGTACTATCTCCTATAGCAACTGTGACTCTTGAATCAGGTTTGTGTAAGTTCACAAACATACTGTTGTGACTCATGTGGTTTGAGCAACCACTATCTACATACCAAGTTTTGTTGTTTACCTTCCTCTTATGTGTCTCTATATGCATAGCCATAAGAACGTTTTCCTTCTGTGTTTAAGCCTCCTCTTGTACTATGTTGTTGTTGTGATGCATGTGATCTTGGCCTCTTCCTCTTTGTCGTCCTTTAAAACCACCTCTTCTATTCGGATTGGAGAAGCAATCTCTGGCATAATGACCAACTTTACCACAATAATGGCAAGTAAAGTTACCTTGCTGATTTGGTTGAGTCTGTTGACTTTGTTGTATTGTTCTTCCTCCTCTAGTTGTAGTAAAGCTTGCTCTTCCTCTTGCATTGTTGTTGAATCTTCCTCCTCCTCTCCAATTTCCTCTACCTCTTGATCTAGTCGATGAAGTATAAAGAGCTTGTCCTTGACTACCTCTTTGCGAATGATAAGAGTTCCCACCTTCTATGTTGATTTCTTCAGTCATCATGATCGTTGTACATCTTCAAAGGATGGTAGATTCTCTCGAGTCATGATAGACGTAATGAAATACTTCCATCTTTCATCTTCTCTCAAGCCATTTAACATGCTATTAAACTTTATATCCTCACTAGGTGATGCATCAATAGAGGCTAATGCTTCAATAAGAGATTTTACCTCAAGAACATAATCATTAACTGATTGTCGTGGTTTCTTTTTAACTCTTGTCAGCTCACCTATAAGTTGTGTTTGCCTCGCTCTGTTGGTAGTTGCAAATAATCTTTCTAGAGACTCCCAAGCCTCTCTTCTAGTATTCAAACCTCTTATATGCCCACGCATAGTATTGGAAACTGTTTGTGATATAATAAACAGAACTCTTTTGTCTCTTTTGATCCATTCTTGCTCTCTTTCTCGATCCGTTTGTGTAGGAGCTTCTGGTATTATCGGCTTCACTTCTGTACCTTTTATCAACCCCCAAAGACCTTTAGACATGAGATAAGACTCCATTCTAAATTGCCACATGGGATAATTTCTCCCATCAGATAACTTCTCAATCGATGCACTCAAATCTACCATGTTGAATTGTTGTAAACAAAGAAGATAATTCAATAAGTTGTCTGAAAGATTTGATAAAACAAAAAACAAAAGCTCTGATACCACAATGTTGTGTTTACAAACTTGTAAACATCAAAGTACACAAGGAAACATGATGATACATCCCAAGATCGTCAAAACACCAACCAAATATTTCCAAACTTCAAAAATAAACTTTCCACCAAACTTTCCAAAAAACAGAAATAGGTCACTGTAGCAAAATGAACACCAGAAAGTCCCTGAGCAGAATTTACAAAACTAATCATATATTCTGAAAGTAGACTCTGAGTAGAATGCTTTAGAAACAAAAAAATTCAAAACAAGTGATGTATAGCTCCCAAACCAACAGCTTGAAGTCAAGGTAAGAAGAAGCCTACAACAGCAAGGTATGACTAACTATCTGAATTGAAAACTGATGTATAGAAGCAATAAAAATTCAAGATCTATGAGAAATTTTGATATGGATAGAAAACATGAGAGCTAAGGAAACTCCTCTAAGTGAAATCACTCAAAAAGACCTCATAACGGCTGAGATATGAAAGTTTGAAGAGAGGTATATCTCTGATGAGGCATCAGATAGACACAAGAAAGAAGATCTACAAAAACGCCTACTTGCATAGAGTTTTCTCATTGAAAAATTGTAGAGAAACTCATCTAGTTATATAGTACAAGTTCTAAGCTTCGCAACGTAACAAGAATCACTCAATTTGGACACCTACACTAAGAGAACCACTCTTTTTATTGAGAGGCTATCAACAAAAGCGCCTTCCTTGTCTAAAAATAGACACCTCTCCTTTCCTTCTACTTTTATCTACTTTTATCTACTTTTGCTCCAACTTTGGAGATGTGAATGCCTCCACATGTTATTTTTCATAACTAATAAGATCCACAAGCTTCCATATACCATTTTTAATAATTAATAAAATCCACAAGACTACTTTAGAGCTTGTTTTTATGTAACAAATAGGATGGTTGGTATTGTACAACATGTTTTTACAATGGCAATTATGAAACTCTAAAACTCCGTTAGAATGAGATATCATGTGAATTGTAAGTATTACTCTACAATATTGTATGTTTTTTAGTGTTGAAAATATTTTTGAGCTATTTAGATTTGCTTTTGTTTATTTCGGATATATTTCCTTCTACTTTGGTGGAAGAGCAACCACTTCATAGGCTTACAGGTACTTTCCACACATTGCATGCAGATGTTGGTGCACTAGTCTTTCCAAAAATATTTCCTGCTCAACCTTACCATGATAGAGTCTTCTTTTACACACATAGATATGTTGTGCCCTCTACAATGGATGGTTTTTGAAGGTTAGAGAGAATTGAAGTACATTCTCTTCTTAGCTTGAAGTGGCCAAAACTTGGTATATGGTTTGTATCATCTTTGAATCACAAGATGGTAATGGATATGCATAACTCTTTGAGATTCACAAAAGTGTCTAGATCTATAGGTTTGCACTAGTCTTTTCCCATCCATTGTTTTGTATATTTATTCCAAGGATTCTCATTCCAAGAGACTTCCACCATGTTCATGTGTAAAGATATCACATATGAGCAAGTCAAAAGTCTCTAGGTGAAAATTGGGATTTGATAGAAGGAATTGCAAAAGGTGTTAAATATCTTTGTAAAATAGGTGGAACATGTATAGGATTTAGATATTTGAAACAACATACCTCATTATATATTAGATTCTACTATGATTGTTGGATGTGCAAACTTGGCAAATGGATACCATTTCAAACGTCAAAGGGATCCTTACATTCATTTGAAATAAAGCTTAAATTGCCCAACAATGAAACATAAATTAGTTTAGTGAATCATCATTGGACCTTGGCTAATCTAAGAGAACACTTGGTGATTATGGGGTTGGAGGAACTAACTCAATCCAAATTCAAAATACAGGGACATAAGGTGAGAAATATTTTGTTCTCTTGTAAAAGTAATCTTTTCATTATTGCTTATTTTAGTTTTATGACTTCAATTTCTTGCAAATTGATTACAGGTGGGAAGAAGATTGGATTAGAAAATGAAAGTCCCTGTATATTGGAGTAAAGATAAAACTGAACTCTCATTGTCATAGTTCTTTTGCAACCTGATAATGTCACTTTTTGGGTCCTAGTCATTGTGGTTTTTGCACTCTCAAGAAACTTGTAAAAAGTAAGACAAGCAATACATGTTAGATATTGTATATACCTTCTTATTTGCAATGGTAATTTCAAAACTTTTGGAATGATAAAAGTCTATGTTCAATACTTTGAAATGTGGTTAGTCATGTTGTTTTTTGTTGTGTTATGTTTAAACATTTGCTTTGATGCAAAAAAATTCATATCGTTTGGTGTTCCATCAGAAACTCATTTTTTTAACTTTCACTATTTTATTATGTACTTTTAAAAGTGGGCCTAGTCACTTTGGAAACTTGAGACTACTATAAAACTGGGTTCTATGTGCTCATTCCTCACATTTGCACTCACAAAGAGCTAGAAAGTTTAGACAAGCCAATAGAATTCTTGCATGCACTCAATGGTTGATAGCACTTCCACTCCCATCAAATCTCCTCGAGATCTACTCATGGAGTTCTTGGATAATACAGACTACAAAGGTCATATAGATTTGTATGACCTAGTCTGTACAATCCTTAATCTTGAAGGGATGCCAACCATGAACTTTGATGTGCTCAAGGAGATTATGGATTTCCTAGAATTCTATATATTACGATACGCTATACATATTCCAGCATATGAGTGTACATGGGTCCCATGTGACCTAAGTTTTTACATTCATAAAGGAGATGAGGCTTTTGTGAAGCACCTAAAGTGTTTCAAGGCTATTGATGAGGATGTGGGGCATCTGTTAGATGACATAGTTCCATTAATTAAGCAATTAAATAAGAAGAGTAAGATGGGAAGAAAATATCTTTCCTATGTTGCAACAACAATATTTTCTGTCAGTGAGGAGCTCGAACCTACACCCATGGATCTATCCCATCTTGTTACTGGGGGTTTTGTAGATGAGAAAAAGGAACTAGAAACAAAATCTCTCAATGTATTAGAAGAGAGTGAAAAAATTCGTAGACTATTTCCGCAAGGGTAATGGACAAATTGAAGGAAGCTAGTAGTGGACAAAATAGTCCATCCTCCAACTTAGAGTCCTTGGAACCCACTCTAATAGAGGTAGAGATGGAAATGTTTTCAATGGTGCTTGTCAATGAAGAAGAATTTTTGTTCTTACATGATATTGAGAAGGCATTTGGTGTATGTCTCGACGAATGCCTAAATATTTTTTGCTCAACCTCAGATGCTCCCATGGACAACGCTTCTGAAAGAATTGAAAAGACAACCACTCCAATTGGTGATTCAGTTGCAGACACCATTGCCTTTGTGTGTGGAGATTTTGAGTGATGCCAACCAAAATGCCACTCAAGAGGATATGGCCACAACAAGGGAAATAATTTTGGAGAAGAGGATTCCAACATCCCCTATTGTGGAGAAAATTGGCATGGCTCACTCTTCCATTCCACTAGATGCAATGGGAAGAGGAGAGGATGAAGATAGGCTTCAAGATGTAAGCATCTAATGACATTTATGATTGACTATGTTTTGTATTTGTACAAGATGTAAGTATCTAATGACTTTTATGATTGTCTATGTGCAGGAAGCAATTGAAGTTGATAAATTCATAGTCAGGAGTGGTGCCGATCGGGTTGCTCGTGGCAGTGGCTCTTCCTTGGCGAAATACATAGGAAAATTACCAAAGGAAGCTTTTGTAATCAGCCACAAGGACTTTTCTCCTCAAGGGCACTTCATGACTTGGTGTCTCAAGGACTTGAGCAAACTTTTGTGCCTATCTATAATAATGTAAGGGACCAACTATGTAATTTTGGTTAGGCAGTCCTTTGCCCTTACTACCCTAGGAGTTAACTTTAGAGGAAAAATATTAGGTCAAATAAGAATAGCTTTGGGTCTTGGATTGAGAGACCCCCATTTAATATCCCAATCAGTTTTGACTTACCAATTTCCACTATCTTTTCAAAGAAGAAAGAATGTAGTGGAAAGGCTCAAGGCCAAGAGCCAATTGTAAAAATTCATAATACCAATTATGATTTTTTCAATTCCCATGTGCATTAAATTGTCTATTGTGTCTTTATATTTTTGACAACTTCATATGTTTTGCATAGTTAAATCAGTGTTTCCTTTAAAATGAAGTTGCCCAAAATGCTTGGAATGGCCTAGGAATGCCAAAAAAAGGCATGTTATAGAAACGCAGGGATGGGCCCTACAAAACTTTTGTGGGGCCTTTTGCAAGGCGCATCCCTTCATTTCTATGGTAGACCTTTTTTTGGCATTCTTAGGCCATTGCAAGCACTATGGGCACAATATTGAAAGTCTATGTACATCAATTATAAGCTAAACTTGGGCAACAGTGTGAAAGAGTCTTCTGATGTGCATTGAGTAGAGAATATATGGACTCCTATGGGTGCAAACATGCATCAATTTATAAGTATATGTAAGTATGCATCAAGCTTATTGCTCTATTGTACAAGGGATTTGCATGATAAAAAAGCCCTGCCCTTAGATAAGGCATACCATATGCTCCAATGTCCATGCCATATGGTTTGATGACCTAGAATAGCATAAAAAAGGCCTCCCACACAAACGCGGGATTGGACCCTACAAAACTTTTGCAGGGCCCAATCCCCTTTTTTGTGGCAAGCCTTTTTTATGCATTCTAAGGCCATTGAAAGCACTCTAATCACAAAATAAACACCCCATGTACATGAAATATTTGCTTAACTTGATAAAATGTGTGGAAGATTAAGATACTCATGTGCAATGACTTCAAAGACACTTTTAGATACTTAGGAGAAATAAACTTCAAAACATGCATAGTAAGAGACAAACACTTGTGAGAGAAAATATAATAAAAGGAAGATTATATTAATCATTTGGGATATACAAAAAGTTCTCTAAACAAGAGAGTTTACAAATGTTAAGGGTTATTTCCCCTAATCCTTCTAGCTAGCTACATATCTTTAGGTTGTATTGGCACTCTCTTTGCATGGATAGCACACATGTTAGAGTCCTCTAACATTGAGATTAGATATGCCTCTACAACTTCTTGGAGGGCCTCAATGGCTTACAAAGTCTAGCGCAAAAACTTTGGAGCTCTTCCTTCACAACTCTTGCAAATGGCCTTCATGGAATAAGATGCTCCACAGACTTTTGATGATGCCGAATCTCTTCAAAGGCTCTGGTTTGCTTTCTGTGCCTTTGCGGTGCTCTTGCACTTGGAGGGATGTTGGGTTGTGGTCATTGTGGTCTACAACATGGTTGATAGTTTTTCTTTCTTCTTGGAGCACACCTAGATGGTCGTGCCTCATCATTTACCTACCTTGCTTGTCTTTGCACTCTTTCTTCATCAATTGGTCTTTGTCCTTGTCGTATAGGGTGTGTCTTGCCTACTTGTGTTACTCAATGCTTCACCGGGATATGATCATGGTTCCATGGTGGCTCATTAACACTTTCTTCATTTGAGGAACTCTGTAAATTTGATGTTGACTCCAATCCGGCTTGTCTCCATCTTTGTTGTTTGGGCCTTGCCTTGAATGATGTCTTACGTGGGGTTCATCATCAGATATAGAAGGGGAAGGTTGCATTTCTTGTGTTACATCTCTCTCTCTCTCTCTCTCTCTCGTTTTTAAGCTTCATTCCCACATGATGGAATGCTGCCAGAGTGTGTCCCTCCACCCGAGTTTTATCTAGAAGAGTGGTTTGTGGTTCAATGCTTCTTGTGGGGTGTCATCCATGGTGGGCATTGAGTACCTTGTACATGTCTAGGGTAGATGACATGATCCTTTCTAGCAGTCTGCTTTGTGCATGCCATTCTCTTAGAATGTAAAGTGGTAAAATGAAGAAGGACACCTTATTTATAGCCTTTCACTTAAGATTTGTCCTGTTCACTTATAAGTGGATAAAAATTAGCTTTAAAAATTTATTTGAAGAGAAAGGAGTTATAAAAACCTTGAGAAAACTTTTGATAAGAAAAAATGAATTTTGAGAGTCGGGAAACTATTTCCAAGGAGAACCCTCGTGGACTCTTTGTGCATGCCATTGGGCATGATTTAGCGGTCCTGATGATGACATCCACTTCTCTTTTGCAATATCATGTTGTATCTTTCTTGAAATCTTTGCTATTCGTGAATCACATGCTCATTCCATTGCATATTTTCTAGCAAATGTCATACGAAAAAACCAATTGAACATTTCTTCTAAATAGTTTGATTGCAGTAGACCACCTTGAAGATGGGTGTTTTTAAGTTAGCATCTCTAGCCCTATAATGTGACTTCTCCATTCCTTGTGTACTAAAAATGTCCACTGATCCATATTGATTCATAAAATATGCTCCATGTGCAAAAAGAATATGCTATGGTCTGGTCAATAAGATATACACATCGTATTTGAGACCAAATAAAAAAATGTAAGCAAAACCTACTATGTAATGTGTAATGTTGCTTTCTCCCCATGATAGGATGAATGACTACGTAAAGTCCTTCAAAGTCACTTGGAATAATTCTTGTTGTGAAGCATTAGTGAAAACCAAATCCATCAAATGTAACAATTGATCTAATGATGACCAAAACTTCTTTTGCTTATTAATAAGATCAACCTAACTGTCGTTGTCTGTCGTAATTGAACAGAGGTCTTTCCAAATCTCCCATTTCCCATCATCTTGACTATTTACATCTCTTTTAAAGAAACATCTTGTCTTCTTCCCAATCATTCAAACTTGTTGTAAAATCTCTTGAGACTCACCATACTTCTTAACAGCTAAAGGTACATGGCCACCATGACAACCAATAGAATTCAGAAGATCTTCTATTTTTGGATTGCTATTGTAGACCTCTATGGAGCTTCAAATGCCTATCAAAGATCCTCATGAATGCATGCAAAGTACAAAAGTGAACATCGACTAATGGAAATGGAATAATGGGGTTCCAATCATTGCTTATTTTATCACAACTTGGTTCTTCTAACATTGGACACCTCAAAAATTATATCTCCCATTCCCTACGATTCCATGAGTTTGTGACATCAATTTCTTCGGTGTCATCAACTCTCATCAACACCCTTGCAGGTTTAGACTATCTCTTAGATCCTTTGTAGCCTTGTGTACAATAAGGGCAAGGATAGAGAAAAGATTCTCCTTGGTTACAACCTAATATGCATTTTACACTCTTAAGGTCTCCACCCAAATGCCATTCTACCTCAAAATCACCTATATGATCTATATAAAGCTTTTGCCCATATATTTGAGAAGAGATTAATTTTGTAATCCATACACTCCTATTAAAAATCCATGAAATAAATTGTCTGTTTCTTTCAGAACTTCTATAGCACCAAACCACTAGATATATATATATATATATATCTCTCTCTGATTGCACACTATAAGTAAAATGGGAAGCGAATCTTAAAGTTTTATCACTCATTGCATGGTCCATAACTTCATTCGTCAACATCACACTCAACCTTTCCAATCGTTGACCCTTTATAATTTGGCACTGATCAAGCTTTAGTATGATCTTTAACTTATCATTACAATCTGCACAAAAGAGGAAACATTAACTAGAAAAGTGAACCATTGCTTGTTGAAGCTTTTGAAGATCCACAAAAATATTGTTGAATTTAGTGTAAGTAAGTCCTTGTGTAGATAGGATCTTTGATTGGTTTTGGGAATATATGGATGATAAACAAAGGTAGGCATAGTGTCTTCTATCAATAAATATTGTCCAGTAGTATGAGTCACATCCTCATTAGAAGTTGTTTTCTTGATAGACACTTTATATGGGCATGGAAAAATACTTTGAGAAATACCTTGTGCTTGTAAGGCTTGCCTCAGAAGGGTGTACATTGCAATATACCCATTTCTACTAATGCCCGCTTCGTCACATATTACCTGACATCTTGCACTTTGATAAGGTTTTCTAACTTCTCTAAAAACTCAGCTTCAATAAAAAATCTAATGCACTTTCCTATGGGTGTGTCTATTGCAGAAGTGATTTCTTTGTTATTTATACAACTATTCATCAACTTAAACTAGTCTTCTGTTGTTGATGAAGCACGTATGTCTTGAATAAATTACCTACACAATGAAAAATTCCATCATTATGAACCGTCATTAAAACATATAAAAGTAAAACAACTCACCTTGTTGCACATATATGCCATTTGCATGCTCTGCCACCTACTGAAAGAGCTTGAAAGGATGACAATGCTCTTTTCCTATATCTCATACCAAGTGGAGTCTCTTTCAGCTGCTTTGGTTGGCATTTGAATTTGCAATTGTGCTTTCCTTTGCTTTCATATCTTGTCAATGTAAAGATATGGTTGTGCTTTCTAAAGCGACAACCCTCATATGATGGAGTTGATATTGTTGGAACCAGTAGTTAGCAATAGCATATGAATGTGTAGATAATTGCTTGCAGTAACCTAATAGTCGAGCTTCACCCGCACCAATGAACTGAAGTAAAGTTTAGAGGTTATGGAATGCTGGATGGTAAGAAGATATTGGATCACGAGGATATAGTGAACCATGAGTCCGAAGATCAATACTCTTTTCTCTAGTTGCCTGATGTTCATTTTGAGAATCGACATCATTTTTTCAATGTGTATTTGGAGCAAACTCTCTAGGCACATGAACATGGATACTTGTTGATGCAAGAGCATGAGGATGTTCTAGTATGAAGTTTGTAATACATGTCAACACCATCTTTGCTTATGACCAAGAATATAAAAAATAAGGTGGAAAACTGGTTGGAAGGGAGTCCAAAGCACTGTGTATGGCTGAAAATGATGAAATTTGAAAAACATCGGGGAAGCATAGTCACGGATTTGATGATGTGGCACTTACTTTTGGAGGGAGCTTGAAAATTATTCTTTTTCTAAAAGAAAATTTAAAAAATGAGTCAAAAAAAGTGAGCATTGACATATATATTAAAGAACATACCCTTTTGAGTAAATATACACTGAAAATGAGACTAAAAAAAATCAAGCCAAAAAAAAAATCCTACTCCAACCTACTAAAAAGTGCCCTATTAAATGCACTTTGTCCCCTTAAACAAGAATATTAAGTTTAATCCCTAAAAATTAGGGATCCTTACAAGGCCCATAAAGGATTCATTTTTCCCCTAATGTTGTGGGCGTAGGCTCTATCTATAGCCACATACTTGATAAATAGGCTCCCATCAAAAACATTGGATGGAATGGTACTCAAGAAACCATCTATGTAGGTCATTGATTCAAGATGGATTTACAAGGTATCAAAGAATTCAGATGGCTCAATTAAAATGTACAAAGCAAGGCTTGTATCCAAAGGGTTTTCTCAAACCCAAGGTGTTGGAAGCAGCCAGAGGCACAGACGCCACGGAAGCATGTAAAGACGGAGCAGGGAGCCAGTCGGATCAATTTTCCAAACAAATATGTTTCTTATTATTTCTTCAAACATTCAACAGTGATTGTTATCACTAATTGTAACATATGTATCATAGAAAACCCCATTTTGTAATCCATAGCTCCATTTTGTGCAAGCCGAGGAGTCCTCGAGCTTGAGGAGCTTAGGTAGAATGCACATACCAATTTTCGTTATTTTTAGATACCGTTTACCCTTCCAAATAGCATCTAGGACCTATTTTTTAACTATGCCGGTCACTAGATGTGAAACCGGTCAAAACTAGTCTAGAAACTATAAAAAGAGCTAGAGAGCTCATTTTTGAGGTTAGCTTGTTTGAGTAGAGAAGAGCTTAGAGCTATTTTGAACTTGTAAGAGTGTTCTTGAGTAATAGAGTTAATTTCTCACCTTCCATTGTGTCTCGCTTGTCTCTTCGTAGTGTGTGTGTATGTGTGTGTGCATCTTTGTGCTTCTCACCTTCACTCTCACTTCATCTCACGTTCACGATCTTCATATCACTCCTATCTCTTCCGCGGATTGACATTAAGGAGGTGAAGCTTCTTAACGTGGTTCTCACCATTGTGCTAGAGCAACACCAAATTTGGCGCCGTTGCCGGGGATCGAGTCTAGGACGAATGTGTGATGGTAAGAGTATAGCAAGAAGTGGCGTTGGAAGGTAAAAATTTCAGTTTTTGTTGCTGTTTTTACTTAGTTCTCAGTGTTTTTCACCTTCCCCACACTCCATCTTCATCATCGCATCATCATCTTCATCTCCAAAAAAATCAGAAAATTCACCATATCCACCCATTCACCTCATTTCCCCTCATTTGTGCATGCGAGAGAGCGAGAGAGAACTTTTGTGCTTGTGTGTGCTTGTGTTTTCTTGAGTTTTCTTGTAGATACAGAGCTCCAGTGCATCAGGAAAGCTTGGAAAAGGTAAAATTTTACTCTCTGTCAAAGATCTGCCGAGTGTGGCGGACCATCGCGATGGTCTGCAACCTTCGGAATTCTTGGTAGGCGACCACACCACGAGGTAGGCGACCCTTGCGCATCTACGAATCCACAGGCGCATCTCAAAAATTCACACTTTGGTGGACCATCGCGATTGGCTCAGACCATCGCGATTGTGTCGCACCATCGCGATAGGCTCACGCCATCGCGACGGCTCGGCCGGACCATCGCGACGGTCTCGGACCATCGCGACGGTCTCGGACCATCGCGACGGTTCACTTGAGCCATCGCGACAGTCCACTTGGACCATCGCGATTGTTCAGCTGACCCCGGACCATCGCGATTGGCCCATGCCATCGCCACGACAGTGCCACGTGTCAAGATAGACCATCGCGACGGTTCACTTTTCGGACCATCGCAACAGCCCAAAATCGGACCATCGCGATTGGCTCACGCCATCGCACTTGTGACCATCGCGACGGTTCACTCCGGACCATCGTGATTGTCCACCTTTGACCGTTGACTCGGGCCATCGCGACGGTTCCACTTCACGCCATCGTGATCGCTCACTACTGGACCATCGCGACGGTCCATTCTCACGCCATCGCGATCGTTCATTTCGAGCCATCGCGACGGTTCACCTCACGCCATCGTGATCGCTCACTACTGGACCATCGCGACGGTCCATTCTCACGCCATCGCGATCGTTCATTTCGAGCCATCGCGACGGTTCACCTTTTCGCACCATCGCGATTGTCCAAATTCCACGCCATCGCGACGGTTCGCTTGGACCATCGTGACGGTCCCAGACCATCGCGATTGTGCACCCCCATCGCAAATTTAGGGTTCCATTTTTTGACCAATTTTGGGGGTATTTTTGAGAAATTTTTGGACCATTAGACTCATAGGAGACCCCTTAGCTCATATCTGAAGGAAAACCTGATTGTCAGTTTTTACCCCCCAGGGCCTGAACGCTCATAACTTTTTCATCCGAAGTCCGTTCTTAAAGGATACGTCTATTTTTAGATAAGCTATTTTGAGGTTCACCTAGTTTGGGACTAGGAAGCCAGGGGGCAAGTATTGAAATTTTGGGCAAAAAGGGAAGGGACTTAAAAGGTGTATATACTCAAGTGCTTGATCATCCTGTGAATTGGTCTAATATTGGATTTTTCCAGGTCTAGCAAGGGCAATCAAAGGCAACCAAGGCAAGGCAGTGAAGGGCATAAAGCTTGGGAAGCGCGGCTTCTTGGGCATCAGAGCAACCAGAAAAGCTGACTCGAGGTTGGAAGATTACTCAACCCCCTCAGTCAATTCTTAGCTTAGGATAAACGGTAGTGTTGTGGATTAAAGACGATAGGAACGCCTCAAGTACAAGAGAATTAAATTGGTCAAGTCCAAGACTAAAGATAAAGGTGTGTGACGAAAACCTAAAGGAAAGAACATAAGTCTGACGGAACGAAAACTCAAAATTATAACGGAAAGTCGAATTCCTGACGCATACATTAAGACAAGAATCTAAAGAAATCTAAAAGAATCAAGACAGTAATAACAAAGAACCATTGACGACCTAAGTGTGTAATTGAGTGTGCAAGGAAGAAAATTAATGAACCTTAGATCAGGGAGACACATAGGTAAGTCAGACCGACAAAGCCTTAGATCATCAGAGGCTAGTGTAAGAACTACTGCTCGATCGTGGGCTCAGCAATTGAATAGTAATTACCCCTACGAGAGCTCAGAGACTAGCGAATCAGAAATGGCATTTAGCGCAGACAGACCAGAAGGAGGGTCGAATGTAGCCTACTTAGAAAAACCAGAAGGACCCTATAGAACGCAATTAGAGTTTCTCCGAACCAACCGATTAGGTGCTCGCATCTATGAGGATGGTTTGCAAAGGCAAGTGGTGCAACTGCACAACCCTGATCAACCCATTGGATTGGAAAGACCAGTGGTGAAATTTGAGAGAGACGCGTACATAGACAAAGAAGGAACCATGTACGTTCTAAGTACACAGCCAAACGATACTAATGAGTTTGGCACAATTCAATTAGAGACGGAAGCGAAATTTCAAGGAAAAGAACCGTTAGAAGAACCTAGAACACCTAGAGGGAAATCCGTATTAACAAGAGTACTCATCCCAGAATGGATCCCTCAAGATAACAGGAGCACCGAGTTGTTTGTAAATAAAGAGAAAGATGAAGCCTTTTGGAGGTACAGAAAGGAACACCCTGGTGAGATAGGCATCATTACAATTTATGAATTCAAGGACCCAGATACACCTGGAAAGGTTGTATACCTGGATGAGACTTCAGAAAGAGTCTTTGTGGTGCCTGACCGCGCTAAAAACACATACACATGGAGAGGTGAATTGGTATTCCCTCCATCTAGAACGAACATGAATACAAGTCAACAAGGGGCAGGAACATCCTCAGCCCATGGAAATCAAAGAGAAGGAAATAAAGAGAGACCGGAAGTAAGCTTTAATCACCCCATAGGGAGAGATAGAACAACCACGAACACTAATAGAGCGGATAAACAAAGAGATCATGGAATACTAGGTGGTAGAGATGATTTTCCTCTACCTAGGCCACGTGAACACGCAAGAGTATTGAGACCCACTCAATTAGTGAAATCCATGAAGAATTACTTTGATGGGACAGGAGATCCCTATGACCATGTCGCAGAATTCAAGCAAGTACTAAGAGCAGAACAAGTCGAGGACATGTTCACGCAATACAATGCATTTGGACTAACGTTAAAGAATACCGCTTTAACTTGGTTTCAACCATTGCAACAAAGGCAATTTAGAGACATCCATCACTTTTTAGAGTCATTCATCACTAAATTCTCTAAAAGTGGGATTAGACACGACACGTCTTCGTTGATTCATAGCTTTAAACAAACCCCTCAGGAAACAGTAAGACTGGCAGGTCGTAGGTTCAGACAATATGTCGAACGATGTCCAATGCAAGAGCTACCCTCACAAGCCAAACAAGTATCAGTGTTCCTAGATGGCTTGTTGAGCGCTAAACTACGCTCCTATGTGTACCTAAAAGAACCCAGAACGCTAGAGGAGTGTGTAAGAATATGTATAGACATCGAGGACAACCTAGGAGATGAATTAGAACTCTCAAAGGTCTATAAGGACTCAGATTGTTCTTCTCTAGCATCCACAAAATTGTCTAGCTCGATAGAGGACCTAGCAAAAAAAGTGGCCCAAAAACTAGGAGTTTCTAGTAAACAGGTGCCCAAGCTACCAACTAATGTACGTTGTTACATGTGGTGGAAATCATTTGGCAAACGTGTGCCCCAATGCACCTCAACCTCAAGCCAACCCTAGTGGCCAATATTGTACAATTGAGAGAAGATACACGAATCATACGGCTCACACTCAGAGACACGAGGACATTACGAATGAGGTAAGGTTAGCCACTCAAGTGACTACTAAAAGTGAAGGAAAGAAAAGAAAAAAGAAAGAAACCATGTCAGAAAAAGAAGAATCTTTATTTGAAGTACCCGAGAATTTCAAGAAATATGAAATTGAAGATAGAAGAATCATGGTACGAATGCCTAATAGAAAGGTGAATGACGGACAAGTATACGATAACCGAGAGAAAACCAAGAAAGTAATAGTTTCCATAGAAGGAGAAGAAGAAAAATGTACATTCATAGGGCATGATTTGACGACTGAAGAAGAAGAAGAGTTAGTTGCCCTATTGCGCGAATATAGAGATGTTTTTGCTTGGAGTTACAAAGACTTGAAAGGAGTAGATCCAGATATATGTTCTCATAGAATCCCTATGACTCCAGATGCAAAACCGACAAAACAGAAACCTTACACGTACAATGATAATTACGCTGCGAAGATTAAAGAGGAGATAGATCGCTTGATAGAAGCAGGATTTATTTACGAAATTGAACATACCGAATGGGTATCCCCCATTGTGGTTGTGCCCAAGAAGAATGGAAAATTGCGTGTGTGTATTAACCTTAAAAAAGTTAATGCCGCCACGATTAGAGATAGTTATCCTCTTCCTATCACGGAACATCTATTGGAAAGAGTTGCGGGCAAGGAAGTTTACAGCTTTCTTGATGGATTCTCAGGCTATAACCAAGTAGCCATTGCTCCAGAAGACCAACACAAGACGGCTTTTGCCACTGAATGGGGCATATTTGCATTTCGTGTGATGCCATTTGGCTTAACAAATGCACCCGCCACTTTCCAGCGACTCATGTGTCATGTTTTCAAGGAATTCTTACGCAAGAGCTTGGAAGTTTACGTCGATGACTTATGTGCACATTCAAACGTAAGGCAGACGCATATCCCAGAGTTAAGACAAATATTTGACAAATGTCGAGAATATCAGGTTTGTTTGAACCCAGAAAAATGCGTTTTCATGGTCAGACAAGGCAAACTTCTAGGACACATTGTGGCAAAAAATGGAATCTCCACGGATGAGGAAAAGGTGAAGGTAATTGCGGATCTACCCAGACCAACTAATGTGAAAGAGGTACAGGCATTTATGGGCCATTGCGGTTATTATAGGAGATTCATACACATGTATGCAATCATAGCCAAGCCTTTGTACTCTCTTTTAACCAATTTTGAGTGGACAGATGAATGTGAAAATTCATTCAATGAACTTAAACGACGTTTGTGCTCAGCATCTATATTGACTACCCCAGATTGGAGTAAGCCATTTCATGTACATGTGGATGCATCCAATTACGCCATAGGATGTGTGTTAGCACAACCCACGAATGAAGGTAACATAGATCTCCCCATAGCTTACGCTAGCAGACAATTGAACGCAGCAGAAAGAAATTACACCACGACGGAACGAGAAGGATTAGGGATGATCTACACAGTAAAGAAGTTTAGGCACTACTTGTTGGCCAACAAGTTCAAGTTCTTTACAGATCATCAAGCCCTATTATACTTAGTCAACAAACCATGTAACACAGGACGATTGATACGTTGGTTTCTATTACTCATGGAGTATGATTTTGAAGTAGTAGTCAGGAAAGGAAAGACACATCTTAGAGCTGACCACCTTTCAAGATTAACCTCAGGAGAAGCTCCTCAAGGAGTAGCGGATGATCTACCAGATGCATACTTGTTTAACCTTGAGATAGCACCAGAATGGGCTAAGCCTATAGTCCCTATTCTGACATACGGACCCAAGAATCCTAGGATAAAGATCAAAGAAGGAGAGATTACCAAGTCTCAGAGGTACCAAATAATGGCAGGAAGCATATATAAACGGGATAATCAAAAGATTCTTGCTTGTTGTGTAGATGAATCAGAACATGCGAATTGGTTGCAATTAGCACACGAAGGTGCACTAAAGCAACATCATTCAAAACATCGAACATTACAGACTCTGCAGAGATTGGGAGTATATTGGCCTACGATGGAAGCAGATGTCTACAAGTTGTGTAAGGAATGCCATGTTTGCTGTGAAAGACCACCAGTAGAGCATGCTACACTATATCACGTGTCTCTCACACCAGACTGGAGTGAACCTTTAGTGACATACTTGAGGACGAACACATTCCCTCAAGGAATGACCTTAGCTCGACAACGTAGTCTAGAGCAGGAAGCTCACGACTATTCACTTATTGGCGATAATCTATACAAAAGAGGACGAGATGGATATCTAAGACAATGTGTTCATGAGAGCGATTATCTGAGCATACTAGAGACTGCACACTAAGGTGTTGCAGGAGGTCATTTTGGACCCGATAGGATAGTCAAAGCCATCCTCTTTTCAGGATTATGGTGGCCCACTCTTCACATGGATGCACATACCTATGTAAAGAGATGTGATGTGTGCCAAAGAACTCAGTTTCCTACTCGCAGAGATGAAATGCCATTGAAACCCATGATGGACGGACGTGCATTTTCAAAGTGGGGTATAGACTTTGTAGGACCCATCAACCCCCCTGCAAAGGGTACACATGCGGAATACATTATTGTTGCCACAGATTATCTAACCAAATGGGTAGAGGCAAAAGCCACAAAAAAGAATGATGCTCACACGACTGCAAAATTCTTATTTGAAAATGTCTTTACAAGATATGGATTGCCTATAGAGTTAGTGAGCGATCGAGGCACTCACTTTCTAAACCAAGTCATTGAATATTTGTTACAGGATTTTATGGTGATTCACAAGAAATCTGCACCATATCATCCTCAGGCCAATGGTCAGGCTGAAAGCACTAACAAGATACTTTGTAACGTACTGACGAAACTCGTGAACAACAAACGTTCAGATTGGGACAAACAGTTACACCACGCTGTTTGGGCATATCGAGTGGCCTACAAGACCGTACTCAATGCAACTCCCTTTCAGATGGTTTTTGGTCAGAATGCTGTGCTTCCTTTGGACTTCTTGATACCGACACTTAAGGTTGCACAAGAACATCAGTGGACCGGCCATGAATTATCAGCAAGAATAATGGACTTGGAACGATTAGGAGAAACCAGGCTGAAAGCAGCAGTAGGAATATACGCAGCGAAGAAGCGACAGAAAGCATATTTTGATGCACATGTGAAAGATAAAGGTTTAAAAGAAGGAGATTTAGTTCTAGTGTATACGCTGAAACAGCACGCACGGAAGTTAGAAAAGCGAGGTTATGGACCTATGATCATTAACAGACTTTCGACTAGTGGAGCAGTACAGTTAGCCACCTTAGAAGGAGATATAATGCCTAATTACATTAGTGGCTGTAGAGTCAGGTTATATCAAGAACCTCTTACTGAGGATATGCTTAGACGACTCACGTTGGCAAAGAAGCGTAAGGAGGAAGAAAACAGAATACGAGCTGAAGCTCAGGCAGAAGCCATAGAACGCATTAAGCGCATGAAGCTAAGAAGACAAGGACTAGGGAGAGAACATTATAACCATCTGGAAACATCACCCAGATATCCCATGGCCATGTGTCAAGTAAAGTCAACCACTCATCCTAGCATAGTGGACAGGAGACCATTCATTACAGTTAGGCTAGAGCACGGCAACCCTTGCCAAGAACTGAGGGCTTTAATTGACTCAGGTGCTGCGACTAGTGCGATTAGATGGTCCCACTATAAGGATTCAGGAATAGAAATGCGGCCAATTGAGGCATACCTCATAGGCTTAGGAGGCATGGAAACCCCTTGCATGGGTGAGGTGGACCTTCCTATCCTCATTAAGGATATGACCATGACAGCGAAGCTACTAGTGTGCCATGATGACGACCTGATAGAACCCCTAATCCTTGGCCAAGATTGGCTATACGATCACTCAGTGGACTTAAATCTTAGACAAGGCTCCTTACAGATTGGAACCTTAGAGCAGAAGCGAGTGATACCGCTTGACTTCCCTAACGGTATTCCGATTGAGGTTTGTAACCCTAGACCCTATGAAACGCATGCGACGGAAGACCGGAAGATCTTGGGTGAGACCAGTCACGTTACGTCTACACCAACCCACTCGGGCTTGGCTATGGACAGTTGTCAATCAGAAGGACGACAGGAGATCTTCCCTGGGACTTCCTGCAAACTAGAAGAGGCAGCTACCCATCCGCTAGGGCAGATGGACACAATCAGCGGTCAGGTGGGTTGCATCAGCGACCATACGAGCACAACACCCTGCGGTGCTCATCCTTCCAAACTTGTTGCGGACTGGCCTAGATTAAAGTTAAAGAACGAATCACTTCCTAATGGGCAGGTCACGCAAGTGTTGGAACTCCCTTCTTTTCCAAAGCAGAGCGTCCATCCGACCTCTCAACCGCAACCACAACAGAGTCAACCACGACGAAGGAACCCAGACCGACGGCAGTATCAGAAGACACCACGAGGAAAGCAGTCTAGGCCAGCCAAAGGAAGCGGCACCAGACAAATATGGGTGCCAAAGGGACAAAAAGCACCGGAGAACTCCAAGCAAGCAGAGATCGACAAGCAAAAGGCAGGGCAGAAACAGAATCAGTATCCACCATCCCCTCGACCTCCTTCTACAGGTCCGAGCATTCGACAAATTTGGATCGCCAAGAAATACCTTACCCATAGACCCACACCCACGCAGATTTGGGTACCCAAACCATGTATCATAGCGCAACCCTTAAACAATGTAATATATACCCCTCACAAATCTTTCCATCCCTCAATACCACCAAACCCGATACTACCTTTTGCCCCTCAGCAGAAACCCACCACCCACTCAAAGACTCTTAGGAAATGGATACCGAAGAGTGTCCAACCGTCTTCCCCTAACCCATTGTCTGACAAAACTACCCCCCGGCTAACATACAACCTTGTAATAAATCACTAACCTTTAAACCTTGCATAAATTCACCCACCATCATTACACATCACTCATAATCTCATCTCATCAAGAAATGTATGCATAATCTGAAATGTGTAGGTGTCTAGAGACCTGCACTAGTGCTGCAAGAAGCATTGCATCCATCACATCACAGCACTTGGCTACACGGGCTACGCATCAGTTATGGAAAGGGATTGCGGTCTCACTTTAATGGGATCATAATTAATTTCCATGCTAATGTGTTAATCTTTTGTAGCAGATCTTTCTCATTAGCGCATCAGTCATCATGCAAACCGACGAAGGACCATCAAAAGCAGGCCCTAGTGTAGCTGCAGCGCCCCTCAATGTTTTACGAGCAGAATCCCACCCGACTGCTCCACCGCCAGAATTCCAAGGATTTCCAGGGCCCATGCCGATCAATAACCCACCTATGGGCTACACAGAAAAGATACACCGTAACTCCCATTGGTTTCAGGGACTTGCAGGACCCTTAGCGGACGCGGATTTTATATTTGAATCTAATTTGACGTTTGATGATCGCACTTGGGGAAAATACCAATTCTTCTCCAGAGAGTTCGAAGGCCTACAGAACACATAGGACTTAACTCATGTGTGGGCCAGAGCCGGCTTCACGGAGTATTTCAGTGATCCGCTACCCAAACCTGACTTTTACAGGTGTTATTATTTAATCACTACTTTGCTGGCCTCAGAGAATAAGGACATCCCAGGAACTTTTATTTTGCCTTCTTTAGTGGATGATCCACCTTACAAAAGATTTTATCTTTCGAAGGATTTAATCAGGGCTGCCATCAAGATTCATGGAACCCACACGCCCACAGATCGAGAAAGATTAGTTCCAGACCCTATGAAACGTGGGGATGTCACGAAGTGGGAGGAGATCTCAGCAATTACACCTGAGCTGTCAAAGCCGCTACGGATATGCATGCAACATTTTGCATTCCCCGCTCAGGACAGATTCACCATGCCACATAAAAGAATATGGTTTGGATTGTACTTAGCCTGTACTGGACCTCAGACTGTCGATCTGGCGAGCTGGATCATTGATCAAATGTATTTGGCACAACACAGATGGGAACGAAAGAAAGTGCTTAATGGATGTTGTGTGCTGACAAGAAGTGTTTATATGTGCTTGGCTTATGACTTGCCAATTGAACGTGCATTAACAGGAGAAGAGCTGAAGGCATTCAAAGGAACGACGAAGAAAGCCAGGAAGCCCAGCAGAGCATGGGCAGGTAAGCGCATGAGAGGCACTATTCCTTGCCTTCAAGTGCCAGAGTCACCATCACCACAACCCTCCCCAGAGCAATCACCAACAGAAGCCGCTCCCACAGTACAACCCATTCGAATAAGGTTATCTAGACCAGTGGTAACGGAGGGCACTACCAGTACCGTTGCACCTCAGGCAGTTACAACCACAGAACCCACCACCACGACAGCAGAAGCTCCCACCACTATTGGTGCGGAAGCCTTCTCTTTCCCAATACCACACATGGAGGCAGAACCAATAAACACAACATTCGATTTTGAAATGCCTGATGCATTCTCCAATGAATTCCAGTTTTCAGAGGCACAGATGTTCTCTCAAGAATATGAACGCCCCAGTTACCCTACCACACCGCGGGATCAGCCACAGGGACAAGTGGTGTCGAGCTCGGATGACGAAAGAATAGCATCTGATGATGATGAAGGTGACGATGAAGCCAGCCAAGGCACGCATGATTCCCAAGAACAAGGACAGACAGACGGCCAAGGCCAACAAACCGATGCACACGGTGACACCAGCACGCATGAAGAGGAGACTTTCGAAGCAGCAGCTTACACGTTGGCAATCAAGAAATTATATCGTACAATGGAGAAAGTCTGGGCACGGAAGAAATTGACTGAAGAAGAGAGCCAAACCATAATCGAACAAGAACTCGTCTCCGGAGGGTTTGAAGAAGTCTACATCAGAGGGTTCAGAGAACTGGTCAAATCCATTGGCCCGGTCAAAGCACTGAGATATTTACAAAGGAAGCCACTCCCCCAATATGACCCTCGCAGAGTTCGCTTGTTATCGAAGCCCGGTGAATATATTCGAGTTCCGGTAGGTGCTCAATCATCCCACCAGGCGCAAGATGCACGCCTACGTCCGGAAAGATCCTTCACCGACGAAGCTATCCTAGTCGACTCCCCGCCACGTACTACCGTTGTACATACTACCACTATCCTTGAAATAACATCCACACCTTCTACTTCTCTCTCACCTCATGTTTCACCAACCCATCCTGTATCCCCCGCACACCCACTTGCTCCTCCCACATCCACACCAGTCCACGGCAACACAACCACAGCCTTTGCCCTGCCCATTCATACCACCATGCCCGCACCCACCCCACCTCGTCTACGTGTTAACCCCTTCATCCCTTCATCCTTCCCATCCTTCCCCCCACCTTTAAGACACCCTTTCACCTTTCTAACCCCACTAACCTTCTCACCAGTTTCACCTCCCCAACCCACTATAACCCCTATTTCCCCTTTTCACCAAGCTGCTCCAGCCATCCCCCCTGTAAATTACTCTACATTTGTAAATCCTGTCTTCACACCTACACAACCACCCACATACACACCGCTTTTCACAGTCACCGCACTTGACACGTCCAATGACATGGACATCTCACCACCCACCGCACCAGCACCCACTCCACTCACAGCACCATCATATTTAGGTACGTCACAATTTTCCACGATCACCACTGCATCCACCTTCCCAACCCCATTCCCCATTCCCGCTGCATCTACTTCCACTGCATCCTCACTTAGCACTCCATTACTATCATCGCCAACCATAGACACTGCACTTCAACAAATGTTCACATGCATGTCACAAGTACGAGATGAGTTTGCATCTCTTGGCAACAACTATCAACAGCTACAGAGGACGACAAATGAATTACAGTCGCAGCTTAATTCCTTATCAATCGAGAATGCCTCTTTAAATACTCGATACCAAGAACTAAGAGAGGCATATCATAAGCTAGAGCTAGAAAGTGAAGAGAAAACAAAAGAAGCCACTGCTGATTTGGACAACCTGCTTCGAGCCCAAACAATTAGGAACGCGACGCTGACCAGGAATATGGGCTTACTCAGGAGACACCTAGCTGCAGCAAAAGAGGAGAACCAGAGACTCCAAGAGCAGAATAGAGAGAATTTGGAAGCGGCATTGGACCATCCAGAACAACCCTTAAGTCCTAGCAGATTCAAGGCAATCCCATCCGAAGCAATGAAGATGTTGCTAGATGACCATGTTCGACTGCTAGAGGACTATGATCGAATGAACGAAGAGCATCAGAAGTTAAAAGAAGATCACAAGTTACTACAGCTCAGAGAACCGGCACCACAACAAGTACAAGTAGCAGCAGAAGTACAAGAACCTGTGGACCCTGCTCTTGAAATCTTAGAAGAACTCAACGCATTACGGGCCCAGGTAATCACTCTCCAGTCAAGAATTGACGTATATGAAGCGCCACCAAGGCCAGATTCCCCACCGGAGATCCCAGCTGACGAAGAGAACATAACTATTCCGGTGGAGGAAACATTTGAAGAGGCGTACGAACCACAGCCCATCCCAGGCGGACAAGTCACGGCTGAAGGCCAGATGACGTACGAACTTCCGACCCCCGCATGGATGAAGACTGTGGAGGAAATTGGAACAACGCACTCAGCTAGAGTCGAGGCCCAACTACATGCTATGGCCATGATCGAAGAACGAATTTTGCAATCTCCCTACTTTGCTCAATTGGCCCCACGCAGGTTCATATCCGGGCATGAGCTTCAATACAAACCTTACTTCATGCTAATGGCCGAATACCAGCTGGCCATAGAAAAGCGAACTGGCAAGAAGCCATCACATGCAACCCAGTTCGAGCCTGAAGACTTGCCACTGGATGCGCAACAAGGCACTATTTATCAACCAGATTGGCGTACACGTCTTTTACAGGAGTACCCTGAAATGATGAGCACATGGGTCAAGGCACCTTTACATTTGAAATACAACCCATGTTGGGGACCCGTGCCATGTCACCGCTCCTGGACTGCATTCGCTATCAAAGTACAAAACAATAAGCAGTGCCAAGATTGGTTGAACTACCCATATTTCAGGCCACCTACAGGACCACCGACAATTGGCTACATGATGGCAATGATTCGTCACTGGCTCCCTCGCTTGAGATATATGGATGATATAGCAGCGCATATGACTGTCAAGATATTTGACATGATGCAAATGATATTTAAAGTCTTCCGGAGAGTCAAAGCACCACATGTTAATACCCCGGGCTTTGAGCATGGCAACTTGGATCTCGCATATGACATGAGTACGACGCCATCGCTCCGGGTGTGTTATGCCTGGCATGGCAGAGTCAAGTACTTACCGGCGTGCTACAAGCAAACATTCGAAGAAATGTTCACCACCGGTTTCTGGGAATACCACTCTGAAGTGTTCATCAGCAGGCCGACCCACTTATTGCAATTATTTGCCTGTGAACAGTTGGTGTATTCCACGCATTACAGACTCCCACCATCAGAAGAACCACAACCAGTTAATTGGGAGAAGCTCGAGGCAGACCTAGCCCGAGGCATTCGAGTATCTGAGCACACCCTCGCTCACGACCTCCTACAAAACTACATCCGACAGACCGCACAACAAGGTTCTGTCGAGGACGACAGAAGCGAGAGGGAGGGGGGTGTTGGAAGCAGCCAGAGGCACAGACGCCACGGAAGCATGTAAAGACGGAGCAGGGAGCCAGTCGGATCAATTTTCCAAACAAATATGTTTCTTATTATTTCTTCAAACATTCAACAGTGATTGTTATCACTAATTGTAACATATGTATCATAGAAAACCCCATTTTGTAATCCATAGCTCCATTTTGTGCAAGCCGAGGAGTCCTCGAGCTTGAGGAGCTTAGGTAGAATGCACGTACCAATTTTCGTTATTTTTAGATACCGTTTACCCTTCCAAATAGCATCTAGGACCTATTTTTTAACTATGCCGGTCACTAGATGTGAAACCGGTCAAAACTAGTCTAGAAACTATAAAAAGAGCTAGAGAGCTCATTTTTGAGGTTAGCTTGTTTGAGTAGAGAAGAGCTTAGAGCTATTTTGAACTTGTAAGAGTGTTCTTGAGTAATAGAGTTAATTTCTCACCTTCCATTGTGTCTCGCTTGTCTCTTCGTAGTGTGTGTGTATGTGTGTGTGCATCTTTGTGCTTCTCACCTTCACTCTCACTTCATCTCACGTTCACGATCTTCATATCACTCCTATCTCTTCCGCGGATTGACATTAAGGAGGTGAAGCTTCTTAACGTGGTTCTCACCATTGTGCTAGAGCAACACAAGGTATTGATTATGAAGAAACATTTTCAGTTGTTGCAAAAATGCATACTATTAGGGTACTCATGAGTGTTGAATCTTCCAAGAATCGGAAGATATATCAAATGGATGTTAAAAATGCTTGCTTAAATGGTTGGATATCAAAGGAGATATACATGGCTCAACCTTCTGGTTTGAAGATCAATCATACCCTAAACATGTGTGTAGATTGAAGAAAGCCTTGTATGGCTTGAAGCAAGCTCCTGGAGCTTGGAATCATAGACTTGTCACTTACTTGCAAGATAAAGGTTTTAATGTAAGCAAGGGAGATCCTTCCCTCTTCATTAAGAGGAATCATTCAGAGGTCATATACCCATGTATATTTTGGATGATATTTCTCACATACTTCTTAGGTTTGAAGGTGGTATATATTGGCTTATTGGAGTTGCTCACATTTTCTCTTGAGCATAGGCACCGCTATAGTACTAAAAAATACCCTTTTTTGTATAATGCAGATGTGCCCATGTGAACCATCTTCTAAGCACTTTTTAATATTTCCCTTATGCTATGGTATGGAAGCCTCTTAAATAAATCCACTTCTTGCACACATAGAATCTCACAACTAAAAATTCCATGCATTTCCTTTCTTGAGGATTTGTTAATTAGGTAAGGAGTATTTGCAGGATATCAAAAAGATATGTTAGTTATGCATGTGCTCCCATTTTTACTAGTCAAAAGGAGCACATGGGAAATAGAGCCAAGCCTATATATAGAGGCTCACTTTTGTAAAGGGGGGAGCTCTTTGTTTGACATGCTCTTCATGTACATATCTTGATGAATGGAAGAATACTCTCTTTTACTCTTATACTATATACATTCTTGTATTGTGTCTTTGAGAGTTTGAGAGTGAGGTCTGTGCGTGTGTCCATGCTTGTCTCTCCTTTGATGTGTGAGTAGAGTAGTTGCATTACTTGTATTTTCTTTCACATGGGACAAGGATCCTTGACAACCCTTCTCTCCATTTTGACATAGGCATGTGGCATAGCCTGGGGCTGATGGCCAATGGCATGGGCATGTTGGAGGTTGGGTTGGATGAGAGGAGAGTCTTTATTGAGCCTTCCTTCTTGTTTCCATGCAAGGTGGTGAGGGTCTATGCTTCCCAAGGGAGTACTACAACAACACAATTTGGCACCATTGCCAGGGAGATCGGCCTTTCATCACTTGGAGAGCTCATGAACATGTGGTAAAGATTGTGTTGCAATCTTTCTATTCATTTGCATAGGATTGAGTTCTTGCAGGGCATTTACCCCCTTCCTTTGGACCATTAGCTTTCCATTTCTCTTGTTTTGGTAGTGTAGCTTTAGTTCACTTTTGTTGTTGCACAAAAACACCCCCTAACCCCCTTCTTTTTCTCTCACTCCCTTACATATACACCTCCACTCACATCCATCTTTGGAATCATTATTGACCTCTTTCATCTCTCTTTTAGTGGTTGCCTTGAGTTAGGGGATGGGTGGTACTTTTGGTTTCCCTCCCTCAACTCAGTTTTTAAAGGAAAACCCAAAAAAGAATTTTTTTGGCATCTGGAAATACATTGGAGGGAAATAATTACACGATATCCTTCCCTCTGGCACTTAGCTAAATATTAAAGCTCTCAATTTACTGAAGTAAAAATACAAAGCATTAAGTTCATGGGCGTGTGAATTTAGTGGGCATGAAATTTTCAAGGATGGAGGTCGTCTCTCTCCCTTCATCACTTTTTCAGATGGATGCATATGGCACAAATTTGGTGGAGCATTAACTCCCTTGGATTCATGTGCAAGGTGAGTTGGGGGGAGTATTATTCATTCACTCCCATTCCTCTGATTTGCCCTCTTGGGTCAAGCTCGTTGGCTATGGTGGAGGTGAGCTCCTTTGAGTCCCTGAATCCATTTCATTTTGCTACCCGTGGTCATGCCCAAGGGCCCCCTCTGCTCCCTCTTTCTCATGCATATGGCAACCTCTCGCTTCTGCGGCTCGGGGTGGGTGTCATCTTTGCATAATTTTTGAAGGGTTGAGCTTGTTTCGAGTTCCCTCTCAATCTCTCATCTCCGATTACATGTCATATAACAACATCCCTCTTGTTGCAAGTTCTCCACTGTGGTGTGAGGTGCTTCACTTTCTTGCTTACATCATCTCTGATCTAAGGGTGAGGCTGCTCCATCTCAGCATAGTTGAGGTTTTACTGTGTTCTTTGCTTCTGAGGGATGGAGCCCCATATCCCAACTTTCTCTGGACTTCTACTATGCTCCTTGAAAGCTACCTAGAAGGTGTAAAAGTCATCTAGATTGTGGCTCTCGATTCTCATTTGGCAGACTATCCTATACTAACGTTCAGGTGCAAACGCGTCCAAATATGGTGGCTATGTGGTTCAAAGAGTGCATGTGAATTAATGGATAGGGTGATCTTGAAGGTAGGCATCAACAAAATCTCCAAGATTTTTTCGTGCTACCTACTCTCATAATGGGGCAAGATTACATGCCGCTCCCTATGCACCCCTCCAAGGGACGATCAACCATGTAGGCTAAGGCAACTAGATTCTCTTCCATTTGCCTAGTTCTCTCGTTTTCGATGCCATTTCTCTAGAGTAGCGGGAGCACAGATGTGTTTTGTCATCAGACTGAGCTCGAGGATTCTACTTGACCTGTTCTTTGTCAGAAGGAGAGATGTATGTGCATTGGCAGTAGTCCTTTGTACTCAGTTTCTAGTGGTTATACATATGTTGTAAGCCTTCCCTTATCTATAATGGTCATGCTTGCTTTCTCATATGGAACTGGATGACACATATACGTAATTTTGAAAGTCTATTTTCCCTTTTCTATCTCAAAAGAAAAAAATCATTTGAATGATTGGGATGCTTCTATTTTGAAATAGTGGGAGGTGAATTCATGTTCATACCATAATCACGGGGCTGGGTATAATGAATTAACATGACCGACACAATGGTTGATCAACAAGGATAATGAATTGTAATCGATTGATGTCATGCTGATGTTTTGTGTGCTCCCCAAGCTTTTGGAGGGTTTAGTGACTACCCCAATATGGATCGTGTTCACATTCATGTTTCAATTATACTTGATTTTTTTTTTTGCATATTCCATAGGTGGCTTGGAGCTTGAAACATAGTAGAGCTCTTTTGATCTTAGATTTAGGAACATTCTTGTAGGCATAACATCTTAGTATGTGGACATGATTGTGAGATGTTTTTTTTTTACTTGGAATGTGAAGCCACTGCTCTTTGTTGCCTTGAAGATTAGGCCATGATGTTTATGCTGTGTTAGGCTGAAATCTTTTTGATGCCAAATGCCCGCTTAGTGGTTGCGACTGCCTTGTATAGGGATTGCGTCCAAAACACGAGACCTTCCACACCATGAATGAAGGATTCCCTATGAAGTTGAGGTTCAGAAGGATAAGTCCATATTCTTATTGATCACAATGCTCATCCTCATGAGAAACTAGTAAGCGATAGCTCATCTGGGTGAGGTTCCTTGAGGAATCTGAGGCATCATCTTTTTGGATGAAAACATATACCAAGCTTAAAACTGGTTTTGAGCCAGAGGCTTCAGTACTTTGGGGTTAAGATGTCTTTGAGGCTTTTCAACTCCGTTTTAAGGATTGTTCGAATCATTCTTGATATGATTAGGTTATTACTAACAATAGTGCAATCATGACTACTCCTATGATTGGGTTTTTCAGTAAGCAACTTGGAGGCATGGGATTGAAGCTTGATTATGGCATGATTGATTGCATCCTGGAGATGAATGGTTGTAACTCCTTGGTATTTGATTTTTCATAATGGAATGATACAATGCTTGGTTGGATCAATGGTGATTCATCACCAATTTTGTTTGGTTTGATAGGTGGTGGTGCACTGACATTGGTTTCACGTTCCTGTGATTGACCTAAGTTTAAGAGTTCACACCATGTATGCTCTCTGTGTTAAGGATCTATCTGTCTTTTTGCTTCACAAGTGCTTTCTGAAGACTTCCTTGGAAATCTTGTTTTTGCAAAGCTACTGACTATAGGGAGATGCTACTCGGTTGAGGTATGAGTGTAGCTTGTGAAGGGCATTCTGTGTGATTGCCCCACTAATGGGGATTATGTTCACATTCCCAACCCTCCTTTGAACAATGTCTTAGTCTTCACAGAGTAATAGACTTCAGCACCACAAGATATAAAGAAGGAAAACATAGTATACACAGAGCAAGAAGAGAGAGAACTTTATTATTTGTGTAGATTTACAAGCAACTATGATATGCATTACAAAATCTATCAAATAGCTTCGATGTGAAGCCTCATCCACCTGATCACCCCCGAGTTGATCTCAATCCCAATCCCAATCACATTCACAATCTCAATCCCAATCTTAATTTCAATCACAATCTCAATCCCGATCTCAATCTCAATTGCAATCTTAGAAGTCGAAAACGATTGTGATCAATGTACGACCATCCTCCTTCCCTATCTCTCAGTCTTTGTCTTTTTGGATCTCCACCTTTTGCCAGCGCACGACCAATCATGCCTTCCTAGAGATGCACTATTAGAATCTAAATGCTCCAAGGTAACATCTTTTCCCATGTCTCATGCAAGACTTTCAAACCACCCATGCATCTACTTTTCATGTCCACTTCAAGAATTGTACCTACAGAAATAGAGGTGATCCCTGCAACACACTGATACACACATCAATCACCCAAAATAACCGACATGCCCATGTGCATTTTCTATATCCGCAAACATGAATAAGATGAATCAAGGATTCTCACTTTTTTTCTTTTTTTTCTTAAAGTGTCAAAAAACGGCACTTTTATAAGCCCTGTAACTCAAAAATGGTGAGGAATTAGCTTAAGCTTGTGAGACACAAAAATATTCAGTTCTTCAATCTATACAATAGTGTTAGACCTTAGGTCCAAATCCGCTTCTATTTATCACTGCTGAGCCCTAAAAAAATTAGAAATTCTAGAGAGATGAAAAAACATAAATCTCTTCATTAATCTATCTTCATGCATTCAGATGAGACATAAAATAGGAGAACTATGAAACATTCAATTAGATAAAGTTCTTCTACTAAGATTACTCTACCTTTCTCTCATACAAAACTTTTTCAGATTCCTTAATCTTCATGCTCAAATTTTGACACACAAATTTCATGCGACAACTTTCTAGAGAGAGTGTAAGATATTATTGGTACAAAATTTTGTAGACATGATCAAAATATCCTAAACATAAAATTTCATTATTACCTACACATCATTTTTTTTGGAAAATCAATGTGCCATCTTACAACTTGTGTCTAATAAATATATGTGATGCATGACTTTCATAACATCTTCTTGAATACATAATAGAAAGAAATTACAAGGGACTACTTATGATTGCCTATGCTTCTTCTGATCTATTTTCACGTCTCCACCTATATAGGCAAATCTCACAGATTTTTTGTCAATATGGGGTTGGTGTTGTGTGGGGGTATGTAACTACCCAACTTGGGGATTGAATCCTTATTCCCTACACTCATAGACTTGGTTGTGTATAAGTCAAAACTTTCGGATGCTCATGGACATTTGTTGAACTATCAAATGTCCTTATGCCTCAAGAAAGATGATGAATAGTTGACCTTTGGTTAAGACATGATCTACGATTTGGAGACTGAATTACCTTTCTCTCATACAAAACTTTTTCAGATTCCTTAATCTTCATGCTCAAATTTTGACACACAAATTTCATGCGACAACTTTCTAGAGAGAGTGTAAGATATTATTGGTACAAAATTTTGTAGACATGATCAAAATATCCTAAACATAAAATTTCATTATTACCTACACATCATTTTTTTTGGAAAATCAATGTGCCATCTTACAACTTGTGTCTAATAAATATATGTGATGCATGACTTTCATAACATCTTCTTGAATACATAATAGAAAGAAATTACAAGGGACTACTTATGATTGCCTATGCTTCTTCTGATCTATTTTCACGTCTCCACCTATATAGGCAAATCTCACAGATTTTTTGTCAATATGGGGTTGGTGTTGTGTGGGGGTATGTAACTACCCAACTTGGGGATTGAATCCTTATTCCCTACACTCATAGACTTGGTTGTGTATAAGTCAAAACTTTCGGATGCTCATGGACATTTGTTGAACTATCAAATGTCCTTATGCCTCAAGAAAGATGATGAATAGTTGACCTTTGGTTAAGACATGATCTACGATTTGGAGACTGAATTGCCTTTTGATCTGGAGTGTATCTTGATATCTAGTTAACTGAACTCTGAGTATTTATGTTGCAGCCCCTTGCTATTTTGTTTACATGTGATATACAGGGTGGACTGATGTGGTCTTTTGTTTCTCATTATGATGGTCTCCCTAGGATCATCTTAGTTGGTGATTCATCAGAGCTTTTGGGGAATGTTGGGCCCTTCCTTGTAGTCCTCTTAAAAGTGATGAGTCTTGTCTATTGCTCATTTTTTGCTCTCTCTCTCTCTCGTCCCTGAGTGTTAGAGGCATAAAGGAATTCTGATGGTGGCTCTTAGGGCTTATTGTTGGTCTTCCAACCTATTTCAAGCTAGCTACTACCATAACCTTTGGAATTTGATAACACCTGCTTCCTTGAAAATTTTCTTGTGGTGGAAAATTAGATAGAGGCATCATTAAAGTATGTGACTATCCCATGAAGTTACTCACAAGTTTTGTTTCAGTGATATTGGTTTCTAGAGATTGGCCCATGTGGTACTGATTGGGGACTCCTAACTTTATCAAGATAATGTATGATTAAAGTTTGGTGAGATTAAGGGCATAGGAATGTCATGTTTCCCTACATTGTGGTTCTGTTCATGAATTACCTCCAAGATTTATTGCAGTCACAAGCATGCTTCATTGGGTAATGAACTCACCTTTTCTTCTCATTGCACCTCTTTGCACATGAAATGACTTGCATAGGCCCACAAGGATGCACACTTCCAGGCACTAAAAGCAAGGAAGAGTTTTTGATACAGTTTCAATCTTAGCCTTGTGACTAGTATTTACTAGATAAATTGAATATTGGATGTTTACATATGCTAATTTTTTGGAATTCAAGAGGTGTGAAAGATTTGTTATGGTTCATGTTAGAAGTTTCTCATAATGCATTGCCAGGCCTACACACATAGAACTTTAGTATTGATCCTTCTTGACCCCAATTAGATGATTTGATACCATGATTTGCAGGAATCGCTCATGATGACTTGAAGGTTTCTTGACACTTGCCCATGCATATCTACGTTGCAAAGAATACACATGGCGTTATTCACTTAATGTTGTTTCAGATATCATCCATGCTTACATATCTGTTCAGTGGTTTTTTGTGTACACATTTTTAGTAAATCAAAAGAAATTCCTCACTGAAACACATGCACTTGTATGATAATACATTTAGGGGTGACTAAGTGATTGTGGCATGGAAAAAATATAAGACATATAGAGAGCTATATGGTCTTGCTTCTCATGGGATCCTTGCCTTTTGAGCTTTAATTTGTGGACTGTAGGAATAGGAAGCTCTTCATGGGGACTTCTCTCTAGAAGAGCAAGTCTTGTAGGAGTGGATGCTCCCTAAAGTGGAGACTAAATTTGGAATGAATGTTTATTGCCTGCTACAAATACAATCTACTTGCTCTATGTATGTTAGTTTCATGTTTGAGAGCTTCCTGAGAAGGCATTTTCAGTCTTACAAAGGGCTTCTCAGTGGGATGTATGCGGGGCTCACTACCCCCCCAAGGGAATTGTGTCGCTCAACATTGAAGATCTGAAGACCTGAAGAGCTGTAGACTTATTGTAGACCTACAAACCCGGAGTCTTGGAGATTTGAAGGCTTGCAGACTTGCAAACTTGAATATTTGAAGGCTTGCAGACTTGTAGACCTGAAGATTTCTAGACTTGAAGACTCCAACTTGGAACAGTTCAACTATATATGTTCCTTTTCTCTAGCTTTGTCGAGGGTGACAAAGTCTAGGGGGGGAGAGTGTTGGCTTATTGGAGTTGCTCACATTTTCTCTTAAGCATAGGCACCCCTCTAGTACTAAAAAATACCCTTTTTTGTATAATGGAGATGTGCCCATGTGAACACTCTCCTAAGCACTTTTTAATATTTCCCTTATGCTATGGTATGGAAGCCTCTTAAATAAATCCTTCTTTTTGCACACATAGAAGCTCACAAGTAAAAATCCCACGCATGTCCTTTCTTGAGGATTTGTTAGTTAGAGAAGGAATGTTTGCAAGGTATCAAAAATATATGTTAGTTATGCATGTGCTCCCTTTTTCACTAGTCAAAAGGAGGACATGGGAAATGGAGCCAAGCCTATATATAGAGTCTCATTTTTTTAACGGGGGAGCTCTTGGTTTGACGTGCTCTTCATGTACATATCTTTATGAATGGAAGAATACTCTCTTTACTCTTAGACTATGTACATTCTTGTATTGTGTCTTTGAGAGTGTGAGAGAGTGAGGTGTGTGTGTGTGTCCATGCTTGTCTCTTCTTTGATGTGTGAGTAGAGTAGTTGCATTACTTGTATTTTCTTTCACATGGGACAAGGATCCTTGACAACCCTTCTCTCCATTTTGACATGGGCTTGTGGCATAGCCTGGGGTTGATGGCCAATGGCATGGGCATGTTGGCAGTTGGGTTGGATGAGAGGAGAGTCTTTTTTGAGCTTTCCTTGTTGCTTCCATGCAAGGTGGTGAGGGTCTAGGCTTCCCAAGGGAGTACTACAACAAAAATATATATAGAGAAAGGTACTTCTCTCACTCAAAGAAACTACATCGGAGATATGCTCTCTAAATTCAAGATGGAGAATACAAAGGTTGTAGGTACTCCCATGGAGGTCCATTTGAATTTGAGTGCTCATGAAGGTGAGCTCATTGAGGATGTAATTAGCTATCAAAGCTTTGCTTGAAGCTTAAATTATGCTACTCTTACTAGAGTAGATATTTGTTATGGAGTAAGCGTGTTGAGTCAGTTCATGCATACTCCAAGGAAGCCTCACATGGAAGCAGCCAAGAGAATTTTAAAATATTTGAAGGGCACAATCAATGAAGAACTATAATATCCATACACATATGATATAGATGTTAAAACTCTTCCTTGATGAAAATTGGGTAGGCTCTAAAGATGATAGAAGAAGCATCTCTAGTTATCTTACTTGTGCAGGTAAAAAGTTAATCTCATGGTCCTGAAAGAAGAAACCCACAATTGCTCTTACAATAACAAAAGTTGAATACAGATGGCTTGCAAATGCTACACAAGAAGCTATTGGATTAGAACCCAATATTTTGATTTAGGGTTGAATACTTCAACTCCACATATATTTGGAGATAATATTAGTTCTAACCCTATCTATCATGCCATAAGTAAATATATAGAATTTTATTATGATTATGTCAGAGAGAAGATTATGAGCAAAGAGATTCAACTCTCATATATATCAACTCATCATCAATGTGTAGATATGATAACAAAAGCTTTGGATGGAAGCAAGATGGAAGCAAATTGAACAGATTGAAATCACTGATTGGATTGCAGGATATCTTGAAGGATTGAAGAATCAAGCATCCAAGGCTTGAGGGGAAGCTTTTGGTGCAATTAGCAAGCCTAAATGCATTGCTAAATCATAAGGACTACACATATTAGTTATCCTATCACTTGAAGTCATACATGTGAACCTATGCTAGTCAATCTCATTGTATTTATCTTGGATACATCTGTGTCTATTGTCTCTCAGCTTTGTGTCTATTGTCTAGTGCATCATCTAATGCACACGTGAACTATTTGGAAAGACTTCATCATCAAAAATCAATTGCTCCTTCAAATCTTAGATCTTTGTCAAAAAACTATCCATGCAATCTTGTTCTTTCATGTGCTCACTCTCCAACTTTGTTCCTAGATAAGCAACATGAGCCTCATTTCTTGCCTAGTATAAAGTGGTAAGTGTATCCCAAGCATCCTTAGCTATTTTGCAAGAGCGAATGTGAGGGATAATGGCAAGTTTGACAGATAAAGCTATCAACACATGTGCTTGACCATCTCTTCCATCCCAATGAAGTTGCTCTATAGTAGGTGCAATAGGATTTGCAACACAAACATGAATTTGAAGATCATCATCTTCAAAACCATCTGCATCACGTTCAATAACTATATTTGCAAGTGTAACATGACGTTTTTCAACACCCTGCACAATATTCCATAGTCCTTTTACAACCAATACATGATGCATCATATATGCCCATAATGGGTAATTAATACCATCCAATCTATCCTCAATAGCCAACATATGGAATACATCATTGCTTTCAACCATGGCCACTCACTAAAATACCTTGATGCAAAAAAATGAATGTATCTAGAAAAGTTAAACAGAATAACCCTATCAAGTGTTGCTAGATCTGTAGCAGATTTGAGGTGCTTGTACTTGCGAACCGAAACCTGTATATATGTTTGGCATAAAAGGATGAAATTGCCTACATAGGCACTGTGACAGTGCATTCGGAGGCCAAAATGAGCTCATATTGGATTTTTGACACCACATAGTGAAGCTCTTTTTAACTCCTAATTGCCTTGAGTACGCTCACCAATTTTCATACAATTCTAAGACTATAATGAAAGGGGTTTGGATGATTCCCTAGATAAAGCAGTGACCTACTCTGATACCAATTGTTCGAGTTTGAGGTCTGTGGAAGCACGTGAACAACACAAGGAAGAAGAAGAATCTTGGAGCACAACAATAGTAAATGTATTACCAACAATATGTACAAAGATAAGTGACCCGTTCGGGTTATAGGCGTATATACAAGCTGGATGAAAGACCTCCTAAAGATGGAAAAATGTGCCTAGGCAATCCTAGTGTATCCACACACATCACTACCAAAATATATCAACACCAGGTAGCAATCCAAAACTCAATCTAAGTAAAGGCACCAAGTCAAGCTGCTTGCAGTTCAGGATCACCCTGAGTCCCCTAATCCCTCAGAATTATGGTCTCAACGTACCTAATCATCCAAGGTGCACCACATATCCTCATACATCGATCCTATTGAGACTTAGAATTTGAAAAATGTGCCAATCAACCACACTACACCTAGGACGTCTAGCAATCTCCCCCTAAGAAACATGTGGGTGGGAACCAACCATGAATCCTCTCTCCAAGAAAATAAGCAGGTTCCATGTAATAGGCTACCTAAGTTGCTCCTCAATACAAGAGGGAGCAAGTTGCATAAGAGCAAGATGAAGCTACTCCCAAGATCTCAGGATGTTGCAAGAAAACTGATCCTCGCTATGTCATGAAAAGTTTCTATGGATTATCTTAGAGAAAATCCATGTGATCTTAGGATATAGGGCTGAAGGCTAAGAAAAAGACCACACACAATGAACTTGCCTAGTAGGGCTCTGCCTTGATAGGCAAGGTCAATGATCCCTAGACACGCCCGATCCAAAAGCAAGCAATCTTAGCCCTAGTGGGGCTTCCATCCCAATAAGACCATAAGAGATTCCTTATTACCTATTGAATCTGGCTTATATAAGAACTCGAGAAGATCGAATAGGAGGTGACGTACCACATTGTAGCCAAGAGAACTTGGTTAGCCACCACAACCGACCCAACCGGAGACAAACAGGTAGAACTCCAATGAAGTAGCTTCCTCCTAATGGTCAAAAGGAGGGGAGAGATCTGCTACTCGAACACTAGATCTTGACTAATATGGCAGCCAAGGTACCTAACTATTGTGCCAAGGGGAATCCAATGAAACTTCCCGCAAGGAAGCCACCTAGGCAGATAATCACAAAACCAAAAACCACATGACTTATGCCAATTAATCTTGGCACCCAAAAGGCTTCTAGCAATCCTAATGGCTTCTCTATGTGTCCATTGAACATTTGCAGCTTCATTCATGTGGGTCTTAAAACTTGTTTTCCCCATTGTTTCCATAAGGAAGTGATGGCAATGACAATGGCAACTCTGACTCCTAAGTCTAAGATTGCCTTCATTGTGTATCCTTGATACGTGATAGGTAGATATGTATTTCCTTCTTCTCCTTCACTCATGTCTCCTATCCTATGGATGGTTATTTTTAGAACTTTTCCTTGTGATACTACTTGAGAGTGGGAAGTATCAACTTCTCGCAATTGGTTTGCTACATTCTCCCATAACTCAAGTTTGATTTTTAGTAGTTCTTCTAAAGTGAGGTGATACTAGACTTTAGTGTTCTTAACTACTTAAGTGTTTGTAGGTAGAATTGATTCAGTATTTCTGATCATCACTATGGGCGTTCTCATTTGAATAGACTTTGATTCCCATGCCTGTGGATTGAGGCAATTGTTGCAAGGAATTACATTCAAAGTCTAATCATTCTCTTGATTGCATATCTTCCTAGTCCTTGTAGATAGAGGGAATGTCCTTAGGAAATTGAACTTGAAGATCATACTTTCTTCAATAGAAGGGGGCTCTCTCCTTGGCCCATTTGTCCTCTTGAATTTCCCTTAAAAACTCTTGGGAATATCGATTTATAGTGGAAGGAATTCCATCATCCATAGTGTTGTGAACATATGTGTTTGGTGGAGGTAAGCTTCTCCTTTCACTTCCACTGACTTGAGCCTCTAGAGTTGCTAAATTCTAACATTTAGGCACCAATTGCTCTAATCTCTCCAATAGTCATTTAAATTGTAATTGTGGTTTTATTGAGTTTGTGTGATTGAAAAGACGGATTGTGTCGAACATAGCAAATTCTACCTCTTAGCACATAGCTTGGTCCTTTCAATTTCTAAGTCTACTCTAGGATAACCTTTGTCCAACTCATCTACATTTGGCCCTTCATGAAGTCGATCTTGCTAGGCCTTGAAGATCATCACTAAGCCTTCTAGAGTAGAAGGTTATAAGACCGATCCTACTCAGGGTTGAGGTGCGATGGATGAAGGGGCATGAAGTGGTGGATTAGATGGTGGGGGTGTTTGAGAGTGAGTTTGAGATGTGAGTTCCTCTATTTTTGTTTTAGTTTCTTTGAGGATTTCTTCTAGTTTACTCAACTTCGCAGCCTATTGTCTTTTCATTCTCTCATGACTGTCTTTCCAAGTTCTAGTCCTCTTTCTACTAGAGCCTTCTGATTCACTAGCCTTGGATTTCTTTTCCTATTCTATGTCGAAGGTCTTCTAAAGAGCCTCTGCTCTACTAACTACTTGTATATGGGAAAAATTAGCTAGGCTTCCATCGGGTTCTACTACCAAGTCATTTACATTGATTGGAGTGATCTTTTGAGTATTGTCTAGGTTCTTAGGGGGAAATTCCTTTCCACAATTAGAGCACAAACCTTGAATCATTATAGATTGAGGTTTTCCTAGTGGTGGAAGTGGACATTTGCAAATAAAGTGATATTCTTGACATCTATGATAAGATTTTATAGATCTTTGAGACCTACATTGTCCCAATTGAGGTCTAGGTCAGGGATTTGTGTATGTCACGTGAGTGTAATCAGTATCCCAACTAGGTTCCATCAATGGAGCATCATATTGATATGCCTCATTATGCTCTATTGACTCACTATAATAATTCATTGGGTTATCTCCAAATGTTTAGTCAAAACTTTGAGCATACAGATCACTTTTGTAGACCAACGGGGATGTTGGTATGAATGCCCTATTTAGGTTATCTTTTGCTACTGCATACTTGATGGAGACTACATTGGCAAGGGGTGGTGGTTTTTTTCCCAGCACTAGTTGTGGTCTAGGTTGAGTATGCTGCTGGGATCGGTATTGTCGATAAGGCCTATAGTAAGTCTGTTATTGATACACATCTGATACCTACATGGTTGTTAGTAAGTTTGCTGGTAGTTCTACTTATCTACCTTTTTATTGTAAGGTCAATCTTGAGCCACATGGTTCGTGTATTTTCTCTCAATTTTGTAGTATTGTACATTCGAATTCCCTAGGTTTTGAGTTTGCATTGGAAACACATTAGCCATCTGATCACCTTTGCATGTGGAACAAACCTTCACTGTGATCACTCTTTGAGCCTATCTATTTTGGACAGCTAAGTTGCAAGCTACTTTTTTAGCCAATCCATATAGTGATCTTGTGGGTTTGGATGTGATACAAGTGGAACAATCTAAATCTTTGTAAAGTTTAAAGAATTCTACTTCATCAACCAAATGGTCCTCAATATCAATACATATCCTTAGAACTTTGTCTAGGGTTTGAGGCTCTTTCAAGTAGACATAAGACCTTAATTTTCCACTTAGTGGGTCATCTAAGAACAAGGAAACTTGTTTATCTTGGGTATTGTGCATATGATGCAAAACAAAAACTGACTTTCTGTATCAATTGTGATAGACAAAGACAGTTATCTAGGGCCACATGGAGGGGTCTATCATACTTGATGATGATACTAGAGCTGATGATGGAGTAGATTCCTGTACAAAACTAAAGAATAGAGGAAGCATGCAAGCCCTCTCTCTCTCTCTCTCGCTAGTGAAATGAAGAAATGAATGGGGATGGTGGAAATATGACCAAAAACTAAAATTTTTAATGATGATGGAGATGCAAAGAGGAGGAGAGTGGAAATGGTGGAGATGATGATGAAAAAGTAAAGAAAATATCAAAATTAGCTACTTATCAACTATTTCAACATCGATACTCTATGTCTTATCATCACATGATCGTCCTCCAATCATGCTCCCTAGTAACGACACCAAATTCGATGTCACTCTATCATAATGGAAGTATCAATGTGGTGAAGGTCAACCTCATAAATGTCAATCTGCAAAAATATGAGGATGGTATGAGGACCATGAGTGATGGGAGTGCACAGGTGAGAGTGAGAAGAATGATGACATGCACACACATACACACACATGTGCACTCAAGGTAAAATAAATAATGGAACAATGGAATCTTCTATTCAATATCTCAAGAAAAGTATATAGTGCTCAAAGGAAAGCTCAATCTCTAACTTTGTAACGCCCAAAAATGAGCTCTCTAGCTCCTTTTATAGTTGTTGACTAGCTAATGGCCTATTTTAGATGTAGTTTCATTAAAGAATGGGTTGCTAAGCTACTTTAAGGGCTCAAACAAGCTCCTCAAAATTCGAAACATAGGGTCTAATAATACTCGTCAAGCTCGAGGACTTCTCAGATTTCACAAAATGGAGTTGGAAGTGTAAAAAAGAGTTATATACAATGGGTGTAGTGATGAAAGTCACTCTTTATGAAAATGACGTTCTCGAAATTTATTTGAGGCCCTTAAGCCCTACCTATCCTCCTCTAGCTTCCTTGTCTACCCAAGCTTATCTCTCATCCTCTTCCTTCTCTTTGGCCTTCTTCTCTCAGGCTTCCCTCTTTGCTCAAGCCACCCTGTCCACTCCATGGAAAGGGGTGTAGCTTCACAAAAATAGTATTTTTAGTATTCTGAAAAAAGTATAATATGACCTATTGCAAGTCTATTTCAATTACGTTGATTCAAAATTTCAAATTTCTTGCTAATACATGTGAATTTTGAAAAATGCTACCATGTGCAAAAAAATCATGAGAAGCTTCATTTATCTTACAATCACATGCAAACAGTTGAGGTATGATTCGATTGTTAAGAGTCAGTATATATATGGCTCCAAGAAAGACACATATGGACGCATTGAGAAGTTAATTATAGTTTGGACTATGCATCATTTTATGAAGTTGATGTTCATATACAATTAAATGATTCAATAGAATAATGTGGATTGGGTCAGATTTTTTCACATAGAACACTGAATAGTTGTTTATGTTCTCATCCAATGTGTTTCTATTACATGGGGCAACAAGAAGGAGCCGAGTATTGCTTTATCTAGTAATGAGGTTATGTATAGAGTTGAAATAATGTGAGGCTACATGGCTTGAGATGCTACTTGTAGGTTTGTGGATAGATACCTAAAAGTTATCTCTCATCTATTGTGGCTCTCATAGTAGCACAAAGTTAGGATGGAATCGTGTTTTTCCAACCCTGATAGAAAATTAAGAAGTATATTACCATTTTAACAGGGGAATGTCTTGATATGAGGCATTAATCTTGCTATGTGACGATAAATGAATAGATTGTTAGTATCTTGACAAAGAGCTCGAACGAGATTAATAGAAGAATTGAACAATGTTGGGAATAGGGCATATGATATTGATCTTTAGTGTGCATTCTAAAGATATTTTCATTGCAAGTCAAGTATATACGTTACCTATTGAGAGTGATGGCATAGTTATCTTCTAGGCCGCTCATTAGTCTCTTTTAGGGTTTTTAATATATATTTTTTTATATTGGAACACCCACTCACTAGTCTCTTTTAGGGTTTTTAATAATTTTTTTTTTATTTGAACACCTTGCTTTTTTTTGTTGAACTTGCATTGTATGTATAGTTTTTTTTAGACAACAACAACAAGTTATTTTTGTACATTCACTTAGTAATGCACTTTGTGTTGTGTTCAAGGCTTCTTCTTCCTCGTCTTATTTTTGTGCTTTTCCGATCCCCAAATTCCAACAATAATTAACATCATTATAATAATGAATTCATTAAATCGTTTACTAGTTTTATAGCACTAATTCACAAAGGAATAGAAAAGCTCGATTTCTTATAGATGTTTTATATGAAACACATCTCTTCGTAGCACACTTTTCTCAAGTATATATGTATGTGTGTGTGCATGTATGTATTTATTTATATATACTTGTATACACATATATATTTCTCCTCATTATCTCATTATGGTAGAACTCATATATAAGAGGGGATACTTTGTTTTTTTGGTCAAAAGGTCCAGTTTTATAAGTTTTGTCCTAAAGCTTGTATAAGGCATTTCAAGCAACGTTATCACCCTAGAGTTTTAGAGGGACAATATAAGCTCACAAGTAATAAAGGGCATTAGAAGTCCTATTCATTTCAAGAGAGAAATATAAAAACGGAAGCAAAATGAAGGGGAAAAAAGGAGCAAAGACATAATTACATTTTTTCAAGAGGCTCCCTTGCTAAATGAGCAAAAATATACTCCTCATTGAGATTTATACGAGATAAATGGTGTCATGTTTCACGTTGTAGTAGTTAAAAATAACCCTCTATAAATAGTTGGCATATCCTAACTACTTATTCTTGTTAAAAATCAAGATTTAAACCTGACCGACTATATTTTTGGGATATTTTCAGTGTGTTCCAATGTTCGGGTGTTCAAATGTTTTGGCATTCAGATGTTTCGGTGTTTCATTCTAGTGTATAGGTGTTCCAAATATTTGCCTTAAATCTTGGCTAAACTCTCAAAGCATGGATGTTGAGTGGACCTATCATTTAAAGGCTTCATATGAATACTTTCAACTACCAATAAGTACTTTCCTAAATCATAGCTTACCAAAAAGAGTAAGTGGTTGATTGAGAGATTCTTGCAAAATTATAGGAGCACTTGTTGACAACTATGTTAGTTAAGAGTGTAAGAAATTTGATACACACAACCGCTGAGTTAGACATTTTGTTAGCTTATATTTCTCTATAATTATCCATTGTTCGATTCATTTGTTTGTAGTGAGCTAGTTTCCAACATGATTGTGTTTGGGTTGTAACTCCTTCCACTATCAATATGAAGTGATTTCACTTGTTTTTTTATTTCTTATAGAGTCAATTAAGTGTGGTAAAAATTTCATGGTTATCCTTCAAGTGAGATTTGAGTGTGGTTGTAAATAGTGAATGAGTGTCATACACATAGGTAGACAATAGCAACAAGAGCTAGTCTAAATTGGAGAGGCTGGTTCTTCGTGCTAGAGTATTGTCTATTTTCATTTCAAAATGTTTCATTTTTTTCTCTGCATTTATATTTTGAGTTAGAGTTCAAATAGTGACTCTTGGTCACCATGGAAAACAATCCGTGAGGGCCTAGAGCCTTCCAAAGCTGCATAGGAGTGTTGATTCATCCCCCAATAGTGGTATCAGAACATTTTGAAGCACTTTGGACTCTTGAATTAAGTAAAAGAAACCATTTGAAGCTGGTAAAGCTCTCAATAAAGGATTTCTAGTAGACTTGCAAGCTACATCAATATTCACAAGTGGATTTTCAAGATAAGAGCAAACACCTCAATACATATCAAGGGAGGAAGCTATAAGAAGGTAATAATTTTGAGCTTTTCCTACTCCATAGCACTCAAGAGAAGCTTACAAACCATAGAAGCTTACACAATGGCTGAGTATGCTACCCAAACAGAGAAGTTAGAGAAAGGAAACTATCAATCTTGGAGATTTCAAGTTAGCAATTTTTCCTCATGGGCAAGGGACTATGGAGATTAGTTAGTGGAGCTGAGCCTAGGACCCAACACGTAGGGACATTCATTAAAGCACAAGAAAGGGAATTGAATGAGTTTATTGAGAGAGATAGGAGAGCCATATTCATCTTATCTCAACATATTATCAATAGCATGATCGATCAGAGTGAAGACTTGGACTCATCCAAGAAGGTATGGGAGGCTTTGGAGAGATTGTACTCTGCCTTCAAAAAGGTAATAAATATTCAACTCAATAATGAGCTGAAAAACTTAAAGAAGGTTCTAAATATCAACATAAATAAATAAATCCTCAAGGTAAAAGAGATTCAGATGTCGTAGGATCAATAGGCAGCTCCATCGACCATGATGATTGGCAGCTCATACACAATGGGTTGAGGGATGATGACAAATGGAGGCCATTCACCACTTCACTACATGTGAGAGATAGCGACACTCATGGTGATAGAGGAGATGAATCTCAATGGAGGCCATTCAAAGGGCAATGATGCCCAAGTCTTTTATGCAGAGAAATGAAAAGGAAAGGGAGAAGGGTACAATGGACAAGCCAAAGGTAGAGGAAGATCAAAAAATGATCAAGAAGTCCGAGTCAAAGCTATGGATCAAGGGGGAGAGGAAGAGCTAGAGGAAGAGGAGGTTGATTGCAAGTATGGGACTACATGCAGGAATGCTACAATTGTGGCAAGTTGGGTCACTTTGCAAGGGATGACAACCCAAAGGACAGTCCAAGAGGCTACAAGAATAATCAAGGTCACTTTTCCAATACTTCAAATACATCCAAGAATGATAATCTCTTAGCCATGATGCAAAGAAGTGATAGGAAAGAAGGCATAGACACCACATGGTACATTGATAGTGGATGTTCAAATCACATGAGATGCAATAGGGAAATTTTTTCAATTTACATGAGGCAAGCACACAAGGCATGTAGAAACAGGGGATGACACCTCGCATAGGATCACACACATGGTTGATGTTCCTTTGGATGAAAATCAAAATGCAAAGTGTTTGGAAGATGTGTTATATGTGCCCACAATCACGAAGAATCTAGTATTAGTTGGACCTATGGTTGAAAGAGGGTATGTTATCAAGTTCAACAACAAAGGATGCTTTGTGGAAGATCCAAAGCAAGGCCACAAGATAATAGCTAAAGGACAGAAGGAAGGAAGGCTATTCACCATGGAGGTAAGACCATGCTCATCACATACAATCTATTTGGCATTTGGAAGCAAGCAAATAGCTCAGGTGGATTTGTGGCACAAGAGGATCCGTTGCATAAACCTTCAAACGTTAAAGGACATGCAAAGAAGAGATGTTCTAAGTGCTATTCCAAATTTCCACTCTCAAATTATGCAACATTTGTGTGAAGCATGTCAATTCAAGAAGCAAGCAAAGCTTCCATTCAGGAAGAATAGAGTGAGTATATTACCATTGGACCTCATTCACCCCGATGTATGGGGACCACCAAGGAGCCCTCATTGGGAGGAAATAGGTATTTTATTATCTTCATTGATGATCACACAAGAATGACATTGCTATATTGCATGAAGTAAAAGGATGAAGTGTTTAGGTACTTTAAAGTTTTCAAAGCACTTGTCAAAAAGGAGATGGGCAAGTACATAAAGATTCTTAGATCCGATGGAGGGGAAGAATACTTATCCAAGGAGATTTTTGAATTTCTAAGTCATAATGGCATCAAAAGGCAATATACATGCAGTTATATGCCCCAACAAAATGAGATAGCAGAGAGGAAAAATAGACACATAGATGAAGTGGCAAGATTGATGCTCAATGAGATGAATGTGCCAATTTGATATTGGGCATATTCAAGTACAACCATTGACATCACAAATAGGTACTATTTAAGTGAGAAAAATTGTTTTAAATGCTATGATCCTAAACTCAAATAGTTGAAGGTATCTAGAGTTGCTATCTTTAATGAAATGTTGCCATGGTATGGTGTGAAACATTCATTATAGGTTGAAAACATACATGATGCCAAGAGAAGACATGTAGAAGATAAAAAAGGTGTGGACATTCTTGGTCCTTAAACTTCAAGGACATCATCAGAGGGCAGCCACATATCTCCACAGAAAGGGAGATTGAGAAGCAAACCTACTACTAGTGAAGAAAGTTCTACAAGAAGCAAAACAAGGAGGAAGAACATGATCGAGACAATCCATTGTTAGAGATATATAGCAACATCAAAGAAGAGTTTGAAAAGATAGAAACTCCATGTGTAAGGACATCAAAAGCAAGAAAAAAAAGGTTCATTCTAGCCCCTCAAGAGAGAAGAAGCTCAAAAAGAGAAAGGTATCCAGTTTAACGATTAACGTATGGCTCTTTCATTGCCAAGCAGTATGCATACATGAGTCAAGTAGTTTTATGTGAAGAACCTAATTGTTTTGAGGATGGAACCAAGCATGAATAATGGAACTAAGCCATGCAAGAAGAATAAAATCAATCAAGGAGAACCACATGTGAAGAATCTATTAACGTATGGCTCTTTCATTGCCAAGCATTATGCATACATGAGTCAAGTAGTTGAATGTGAAGAACCTAATTGTTTTGAAGATGCAACCAAGCATGAATAATGGAACCAAGCCATGCAAGAAGAATAAAATCAATCAAGATTAAGGACATGAAGGGCATTGGCAACGAACCTATCTAGGTATTAAGCGAGGCTAGTTTCCAAGGGTTTCACACAAACCTATGGCATTAAATTTGAGGGTAATTTCGGCCCTATAGAAAGGATGACCAAAGTAAGAACTCTCGTTGCAATTCCAGCCTCAAAGAGTTGGAAGATCCAGCAACTAGATATGAAAAATGCTTTCTTGAACAGTGACCTGGAGGAGTTTATTTTCATGGAGCAGCCCAATGGACTTGGAGATTAGAGGTATCCTCATCATGTGGGCAGGTTAAAGAAGGATCTTTATGGTTTCAAGAAAGCCATAAGAGCTTGGAACCAAAGGGTAGTGGAATACTTATAATGTGGGTACAAACAAAGTGATGCCAGCTTATCATTGTACATGAAGAAGGAAGGTGATCTTTTTTTCTACATTTGCATTTATGTTGATGATATTAATATTACATGGAATGATGTAGCAAGCATCATAAGGGTCAAGAAGAAGATTGGAGGAGAATTCAAGAATATAGATCTTGGAGAATTGAAATACTGCTTAGGCGTAGAAGTAATCTACAAGAAGGAAGGCATATATCCAATGCAGCAGAAGTACATCCTTGATGTACTAGCAAAGGATGGCATGTGTAATTGCAAACCAATTGCAAATCCACTGTAAGTGAATGTAAATCTGAGTGCACAAGATGGAGAAGATGTTGAAGATGTTAGTTTGTATAGATCCATTGTAGGATCTTTGAACTGTGCAACTCTTCCTAGGTCATACATAAAGCCTGTAGTAGGAGTTCTCTTATAGTTTATGCAAAATTGCAAAGCACAACACTTAATGGAAGCAAATATGTAGGTGAAAGCTTATTGTGATGTAGATTGGGTAGGCTCAAATGATGATAGGAGGAGTACGTGTGGCTATGTAGTCATGATTGGGAGCAAGGCTATCTCATGGAGCAAGAAGCAACCAATAGTAGCCCTATCTTCAATCGAATTTGAATATGGAGCCTTAGCCCTTGTCAGTTGTGAGCTTATGCAGTTGAAGAATCTCTTTAAGGACTTGAACTTGCAGGTGAAATGGATTCCCATCATATGTGACAACATGATTAGTCTACACCTAGCTTCAAATATGGTGTTCCATGCTAGGTCCAATCACATCAAAGTACACTACCACTTCATCAGAGAGAAGGTGATTGCAAAGGAGTTCAAGGTGGAGGATGTGGGTACCAAAGATCAATTTGCAAATATGTTTACAAAAGGATTGGAAGGAACAAAGTTGTTGAAACTAAAAAGAAGCATTGTTATGATAGACTTGAGTTCAAAGCTTGATGGGGGTGTTAAAAATCAATCCTTAAACCTGATTGATTGTATTTATGGGATGTTTCAGTGTGTTCTGGTGTTCATGTGTTCGGTGTTCAAATGCTCGAGTGTTCTATTCCCCTGTATTGTCCCTTGCCTTACATCTTAGCTCAAGTCTCAAAGGTGTGGATGAAAAGTGGACCTATCATTTAGAGGCTTCATATCATGAGTTTTAGCTACCAATAAGTTTCAATTACTTTCCTAAATCATAGCTTATAAAAAAAAGTTAAGTGGTTGATTGAGAAATTCTTGCAAAATCATAGGAGCACTTGTTGACAACCTATATATGTATGAATCCAAGTCGTACGTAATAGCCCACAAACTGTGCTCTCTTCCTAAGTTAGTTTAGAGTAAGGAAGTTGCTACATGTAGCTCCCTTGCTCAATTAGTCTTTTTTTATATTTCTCTATAGTTATCCATTCCTCACTACCTCAACTTGTAGTGAACTAGTTTCCAACACAATTTTGTTTCAATCGTAAATCCTTTATTGAGTATCAATTTGATGTGATTCCACTTTTTTTCGATTTCTCATAGATTCTATTACACATATCATAAATTTCATGATTATCCGCCAAGTAAGATTTGAGTGTGGTTGCAAATAGTAAAGGAGTGTCTCGACACATAGGCGAACAACAACATCAAAGATAATCTTGGAGCAGAGAGGACCTTTGTTATCTCTTCTTCTTGTGCCCTAGAAGCTACTCGACTTGGCAGTCTCTAACCAAGATTTTGTGCTTACCAAAGCAAATCAACTGGAAAGAAGTGTTACTTGGAGAAATAAGTGGCTACTCATCTGATTTATGGAATGTCATTAGAGGGGAAACACTCTAGAAGATATTGAAAAAAAGATGTGTAATCAACTTTGATGGCCATCTGAAAGAGTGGTAGATTGAAAAATCCCTCTAGTTTTTAGGTATAATAATATGTAATTATAAAAAATCTTTGCCTTTTAGACACCGTAGGATGTTCGTCTTGGAAAAAAACAAGATTAAAAGTGAGTTGCTCATGAGGGCGACAAAAAAATCACTAATCTTCTTAGCAACTCTCTTTAAAATGTTTTTCACTCAACATATCTTAGGTATCCTAGTACTTTTGGTGAATCATGGCTTTCATGCCCCGAGGCCTCTATACCCCTACTTGTGGGATATAGAGGATGCCAAGGGCACTAAGCCCTTTCATTTTATAATTATTCTTTTATGAATTCAAGCATCAGAGAGTAGGCTTGGGCCAAACTTCCTTTAGAAAAAGAGATCTACATCAATGTACATTTTTCACTTTGTTGGAGGTGCTATCTCTTCGAGATCTTGTCTTAAAGAATGTACAGTTGATTCCACTATAAAAGAAAAATATTTTGCAACTATTGAGGCATGTAAAGAAGCATTGTGGCTTTCTCTTCTTGCTTGCATTATGGGTCTACCTCAGCATGTACCTTGTTTGCTTACTGATATTCAGAGTGTCATTGCTTTGGCTAAGAATCTGGTCTATCATGCAAAGACCAAGAACATTGAGGTGAGGTACTGCTTCATTAGAGATTTCTAAGCCACTAAGCAAAATATCCTTGAGAAGGTTCATACTTGAGATGATGTTGCAGTTGCTTTGACTTAATCTGTACCACATGAAAAATTTTGGCGCCTGTGTCACTTTGATGGGGATTACTTGATTCATGGTCTTGTAGAATTACTTTTACACTTTGTAACATGCCCATCAAGTGGGAGGTATAATTTTTTGTACTTACACTCAGATATCCTTTATCATTATTTAGGTTTTTCTTCCATATTTTACTTCTCCATATAGGCCTTTAGTGGGAGATTGTTATCAAGTTTGTGAAGGCATTACTTTCTTATAGGCCTATATCAAGTTTGTGAAGGCATTACTTTAGGCATTCCTAGAAAATTCCATAGGAAAGCTATTTCAAGCGAGAGATATAGAGAAGGAAGCAACATAAAGGAGATGAAAAAGAGCAAAGACATAGATACGATTTTCCATGAGACTACCTTACCAAATGAGCAAAAATATACTCCTCACTAAGATTTACACGAGATAAATCTTGCCATGTTTACACCTATTTTCCCACTTGTAGTTAAAAACAGCCCTCTATAACTAGGACTATCCTAACTACTTATTTTCTGATACATTAGAAAATTGGTAGATAAAAAATATAATACATTGAAAAATAATGAAAAAAGTATAAAAGAATGATGGGAGTTACATTCATTTGTGCTTCTTTCACTTCTTCTTTGTGCCTTACATCTTCATATCTCAATCTTCATAGTCGTCATACTAGATTATTCATACAACAAAGACTATGGTGAAGAACGCAAGAAGTAAATCTGAAATCAGATGGAAGAGGAGAATATTTCTCTTTTGAAATAAAAACTTTTCGAAAACCATTTTCATGCAAGTAGAGACCACAAAAAATGGTGTGGGTGAACTCAACAACATACATATTAATGGCTGATAATTTAATGCCAAATATTACGAATAAAACTCATTTTTGTAATGCCAAATATTACGAATAAAACTCATTTAATGCCAAATAACACTTAAAGAGATCTTTAAGAGGCCTGTGAACTAGGCAACGTATGCAAGCCTCATATCCAAGAAATACTTTATTCATAAGGTGGTCTTATCGAAGCACTCTCCCCCCTTAAGCCAAACTTATTGTTGAGTACCTCCCCTTGCTCTTTCTATTGATTTTACTGTATTTGATCTCCTTTTCATACGTACTCAAGGATTGTGCATTGGAACATCTAGGTTCACATAGTTTTTAGGAGGTTTTACTCTTGGATACATCATTTGAAGACAAATAGGTTCATTGTTCTCGTGAAATCTATGAATATCCACATAGCTTGCATTAAAGTCTCCATAGGGTAAAAGAACTCGATATGATAGCATCTTGGCTGATACCACTTGTTAGGGTTTGAATTTTCGTGAGATCCTCTATCCAAGCTAGCCACCTAGTATAAGTTTTAATTAGAAGAAGTATATATCTAGAAGGCTCAAAGAATCCAAGATACATCTATAACATGACGAATTCATTTTAAAGAACCAAGAAGATCTCGTGCATGGCATGCAAGAATTGAAGATTACTTGAGCTCTATTGGAATTTTTATGTGTGATGCAGATCATTCATTGTATGCAAAAATGATGGGATTTTTCTTTCTATTTATGTTTACGCCTTTATTTTCATTAACATGATCCATCTACCTAATTCATCCAAATTTTAAAACAATCGAATACACACATACAACACATGTAGGAGCTCATATCATTGCTCCTACAACTTCAACTTGACTTGCATCTATCTACCTAATGAACTCAAACTATGAAGCAAGGGAATAAACGCATGCAACACGGTCTTTTTTTTTTTTACAAAGGGGATGTTGATCTTATGACCTACATTGTCCTATACTTGAATCAATTGAGAGTGTGATTATACAATGAAGGGCATAGTACCCATGGTAACTCCCGAATCGAACACAAGCAAAGGTAGAAAAAATATAGAGATCCCAATGGCCTACTAAAAATGGAAACTGGAAAAGGAAGGATATAAGACTCGAAGAGGAGGCTAGATTGAATTGATGAAGTATTGCAATTGAAAGCGTGATTCTACAATAAAACGAGTAGTACCACGGTACCTCTCGATTCCCATAGAAGCAAGGGTAGAAAAAATGTATAGAGCCTGAAGGTCTACTAAGAATGGAAACTAGAAAAGGAGAGACCTAAGGCCAAACAAGGAGGCTAATTTGAGTTGACGAAGTACTCCCACAACAAGCACGTCCATGGCCCATGCTATCATTGACATAGTACACCCAAAGGCTAATGAGAAAAATCTCTAAAGTGGAACATTTCATCAATGCCACTAGTGGGGATCGAACTCTTTCCCCACCAAAGGGAATTTAACCACCCAACCAATCGGGCTGCATTGTTAGCCTTTCCGAGTTTCTAACAAATTTTATTTTTATTTTCTTTTGAAAGGGGGGGAGTTCATTGCTATCTATTCTTTTGGATTAGCTTGAATGAATCGAAAGTACAATGAAAGGCAAGCATGGAACCCATGGGAACCCTTAAATCCCAAAGAGTAGACATTAGATGCCTAGCATCAACTAAGATACAAAATGTGATGGCTTAAAAAGGTAGACACTAGGAAGGGATGACCCTTAGGCCAAATGAGATGACTTGTTTGAACTAGGTACCCATGGTACCTCCCCAATCCAACACAAGAAAATGGAGAAAAATGTATAGATTCCATGGCCTACTAAAAATGGAAACTACAGAAAGGAAGGATCTAAGACTAGACGAGGAGATGAAGTATTGAAATTCAAAGTGTGATTCTAGAATAAAGGACATAGTACCCACGATACCTCTCGAATCCCATAAAAGGAAGGGTATAAAAAATGTATAGAGTTTGAAGGCTTTCTAAAAATGGAAACTAGAAATGGATAGACATAAGGCCGAACAAGGAGGCTAGTTTGAATTGATGAAGTACTACCACAAAATAGCACATATATGGCCCATACTACCATTGAAATAGTCCAGCTAGAATGTTAGAAGGCTAATGGGAAACATCGCTCAAGGAAACCACTTCATCTCACCATAAGGATGAGGATATCTCTAAACAATGCCACTAGTGGGGGGTTGAACCCTTATCCTACCCAAGGGAGTCAAACAACCCAACCAATCAGGTTGCACTACTATCCTTTCCTAGTTTCTAACACATGTTATGCTTTCTTTTTCTTAAGGAAGTTTTATCATGGTGATATAGTCTTCTAGATTATCTTAAATTAATTGAAAGGACAATGAACGACAAGCATAGCACCCACGGGATCTCTACATTGCACAAAGTGGGGTTAGATGCCTGACACCAACTAGGGTAAAGAGTGTGAAGGCCCACTAAGGCAGGCACTAAGAAGTGATGACTCTAAGGCCAAACCGTAGATGATTGGTTTGAACTAGGTAGCTTAATGATCCCTTAAAGAGGCTGGTTTGATAGCTCACCACCCAAGTGCTGATAGGTATCTAGTCGCAGCCTGTAGAGCTTGAACCACTGCCCTTGATACTAAGAGGCTAAGGGCCCAACCAATTAAACAAATATGCAGGAATAACACTTAATGTTTTGTACAACTACTCCTCAATGCATTGAAGATCAAGCAAAATACAATCCAAGGTTGGGAGATCCTATCATAACAATTAGTATATGGGATGGATTTTTATGAAATTACATGTGTGACATGAAATTGAACTTTTGGCCACGCGAAAGCTCTTTTGCCAAATGCTTCACTTTCACTTTGGTGAGTCGTCGTTGTCTAGAGTATCTCTATCACCCCCACACTTTTCAAAGAATCATTATGAGCTCACAATTTTCTAGAAGTGTGTCTATCACCCTTCTTTGAGAAGGCATTAGAAGTTTGCTTGTCCATTTATAGGGCAAGAGAAGACAAACATATTATATGTCTGTCTGCATTGCTTTGTGTTCCTTTATTTTCCCAAGAGGCCCATCTTCCTCCATAAAAAAAGAAGTCTTGCTGAAGGGGAGGAAGATTATTTAGCTTCATTAACAAATGAAATAAGCAAACGATGAACCCATGAAGGTTGGGGAGTCTTCAATGGCACACAGATTTTGAGGATTTGAGCCTTGAATTTCAAAACTGGTTGAAATTGAGAAAAGGAAGAATGTGGATTGGATATAAGTTGTCACTCAATACATATGCAGAGTCAAATATACACAGAAATAACGTACACGCACATGGATTCCCCTCTCAAAAAATTGTGATTCCTTTTTTGCTATTATTATATGTACTCCTATTCTTCTTATTTTCATCAATTTGACTTGCCAAAAACTATTCACAGCCTACCATTAGAAAAAGAACATACCAATTTTGTTTGATCTCTCCTTCCTTCCCTCTCCCTCTCTCTCTCTCTCTCTCCTATTCGACCAACGAAAACAAATTAAACATCGATATGGTGAAAATAGATAAACATATGCACAGCAAGACATCTCTTTTTTGATCCGATACACTTACCAAATATACGAAAACTACTTGGCATATTCCTAATTTCTATACTGTGGCCGATCCACAAAAGATTTTCATAATTAAAACTATGAAAAACACTCCATCTTCAAAGATGTTTTACAAAAGCACAATACGCCTATTATGCTTTCCAAAATTATACATTCTAGATCATCTCAAGATGAAGATGGAGAGAACAAAGCTCTTCGTAGACACAAACACACAAACAAGAAGAGTGGATCAAACAACGATTCAGGCCAAAACAAAAAGCTTTTACTTCCAATGATAAAGAAGAGTATACACGAAATATAACTTTAAAATAAAATAGCAAGGTGTACCTACATACACACACACACACATACACACACACAAATATATAAATATATATATATATATATATATATATATATATATATATATATATAGAGAGAGAGAGAGAGAGAGAGAGAGAGAGAGAGAGAGAGAGAGAGAGAGAGAGAGATAACAAAGCCCTAAACAAGACTAGAGAGTGAACTGGAAAGATAACTATGTCATCACTCTCTATTGGTGAGGTATATTAGTGAAGTGCGATGAAAATATCGCTAGGTCATATTTGCATAATCATCACACATGTGAAAGATATAAGAAAAAATCTTGCAAATGCTCCAAATTTAACATCTCAAAAGAAGCATGCCAATCAACCTTAAAATCAGTAATATGCCACATGTCATCAACATAGACAACAATGATAAGAAGTACATCATTTGCACACTTAACATATAAGGTGCTCTTAGTTGGACTGTTCTCAAAACCATGTGCAATGAAGTAGGCATGTATCTTTCATACCAAGCATGTGCTGCTTGCTTCAAGCCATATAATTCCTTTTTTTAGCATGACACTTTGTTTTCATGCTCTTTTTGCACAAGACCATGGGGCTGAAATACATACACTTCTTCATGTAAGTCCCCATTCAAAAATGCAATTTTAATATCAAAGTCATGTACATTCCAACCATGATGAGCTGCAAGTGCACAAATGCTACAAATCATGGTTATTAGGCATGTGGTTGCAAAGGTCTCATCAAAATCAATGCCTCTATCTTGATTATAACCTTTTGCAACAAGCCTAGCCTTATACCCGTCAATTGTTCCATAAGGCTTACACTTCAGCTTGTATACCCATTTAGTGCCAATGGCCTCTTTTCCTCGAGCAAACTCACATAAAGTCCACGTACCATTCTTCATAATAGCATCATATTCTAACTGCATAGCACCCATCCTATTTTTTGACTTTTGTGCTTCATCAAAAGAAATAGGCTGATTCTCATCACAACAACTATAGGTAGCCATTGCATAGAAATTTGATGCAAAACAAGTACTATGAGATCCTAAACAAGTACAATATGTTAGAGTTGCATCTAGTTTGCTATCTTGCAAAGTTTGCACCAACCATTTGGGCATAGTTTTTGCCTCCTCTATATCAGACCTCTCATAAATGAGTGCATCATGTAAATTTGCATGACAAATGGAATGCTTTGCATCATCACATGAAACTTATAAAGGCTGAGAAATTGCCTTGTTTGGACCATCACTTGACTATCCACCTATAAAAAGAGGTAGCAAAGTTTCATACACATCTTTGGAGCTAATTTTTTTAAATAAAGGAAGTTCGGCCTTAGCCTACTCTCCTAGACTTGCATTAAATAAAAGGAAAAGAAAAGTAAAAGTGAAGTGGACTGTGTTGATATATTTAGGTAGTGATGTGTGTGAACACACTAGGACCGCCGGGGCCCTTTTTTCCCTCTTTAGGAGGTTTTTTTCCCTCGGCTTGTATATACGCCTATTGCCCTAATGGGCTATTTATCTTTGTACATTCTCTAGTAATACATTCAGTCTTGTGTGTTGTGCTCCAAGCTTCTTCTTCTTCGTTGTGCTGTTCGCGTGCTTCTGCAGACATCTATCTCCAATGATTGGTATCAGAGTAGGTCGTCACTTCATCTAGGGCGCCGTCGACACTCCTCCGTTTGCAGTCTCAAAATCGTACGAATTTGGGTGAGCATACTCAAGGCGTTTTTGAGATCAAAACAGCTTCGCTATGTGGTGCCGAAATCGCGATCTGAGCTCGTTTCGGGCTCCGAACGCACTATCGCAGCACTTGTGTAGGCTATTTCATCTTTTTGTGCCAAAGGTATATACCAGTTTTTGTTCGCCAGTATAAGCCGCTCAAAGTCTGCTACAATTTTAGCAGATGTCGTATGGGCAGTTCCGTTCAACTTTTTGAGATACAGTCAATTTTCTGCATCAAGGTATTTTAGTCACCGGCCATGGCTGAAAGCAGTGATGTATTCCGTATGTTGGTTGTTGAGGATAAGTTGGATGGTACCAACTACCCATTATGGGCTTATATGATGCGACATGTATTGGTTGCAAAAGGATTGTGGAACATTGTGCAGGGTGTTGAAAGACGTCTTGTTACACCTGTAACAACAGGTACTACGAATACAGGTGCTGGAGATGATGAAGATGGTGTCGAAGATGATATTGTGTAGATTCCTGTTCGTGCTGCTGTTTCTGCTGCACCTACTGCAGAGCAGATTTGTTAGGATGGTAGAGATGCCCAGGCACATGCATTGATAGCTTTGTCTGTCAAACATGCCATTATTCCTCATATTCGCTCTTGCTGAACAACTAGGGATGCTTGGGATACACTTACCACATTGTACCAAGCTAGGAATGAGGCTCGTGTTGCTTACCTCCGAAAACAGTTGGAGAGTGAGCACATGAATGAAGATGATTCTATGGACAGTTTCCTAATGAAGATCAAAGATTTGAAGGAACAGTTGATTTTTGCTGATGAGGTTATACCAGATAGCTCACTTGTGCAGACCGTTCTGAATGGTCTTTCTGATTCATATCAGAGTTTTGCTTCTACTCTTCGGTTGATGATGAAAGGCAATCCCAATGCCTTATCATTTGAGGAGTTACTCTCTGTTCTGTTGCAGGAAGATCAGTCCAGGCAGAACAGGTCCATTATGCGTGTTGCAGATCAAGCTTTCCTAGCTAGTCAGAAGGGCAAAGGAAAATGGAGCTCTTCTACTAGTAAGCAGAAATCTGCAAATGTTGCACATTCGAAGAACCAGGATAAAGATGAGAAGAAATCAGACAAGCATAAATTGTTTTGCAAGTACTGTAAAGGGAATGATCATATCATAAAGAACTCTCCAAAACTGGCTGCAAAAGAGGCAAAGAAAAAGGAGGATGGAATGGTTGTTGGAGAAGCCTCTACACCAAAAACAGAGTCTACTAATCTTGTGCAGGAAGAAGAAAGGGCGTTCACTACTATTTGCAGTTTTGACCCATCTTCTCATGAGCAGTGCATGTGTGCAGTGGACTCAGATGTTTGCCAGTACTTTGACAGTGGGGCGACCAAACATATTACCTCGCAGCGCAGTTTCTTCTCTTCACTCGAGCCTACCCCTACAGCGAATACTGTCACATGCACCAACAACTCCTCTTATCCTGTTATGGGAGTTGGTAAGATCATTTTGACTACTGCTGATGGTAGTTCTTTCACTTTGTCAGATGCTTTATTTGTGCCAGGGATCAAGAAGAATCTGTTATCAGTTTCTGCATTAGCCAAGATTGGCTTGGTTGTGAAATTTGTCGATGATAGATGTACAGTTCATGATCTGTCAAATGACAATGTTATTACTGCTTCTGGCATTTTATGTTGTCGGCTGTATAAGCTCATAGAATATGAAAGAATTGTGAATGATTCAGCATGTGCAGTTCATGATTCTCAGGCTATGTCACATGCAAAGCTTTGGCATGCACGCTTTGGTTATCTGAATTTTGCTAGTTTTCTACATCATCCACAGACTAAACGCATTCTGGTTAGCCGTGATGTTGTCTTTGTGGAAGATGCTATTCAGCCATTGCTTTCATGTACTAAGGAGACATCTGTTAGCTCCAAAGACATGTATGATACTTTGATGCCTCTTTTTACAGGTGGACAGTCTAGTGCTGGTCCTAATGAGGCAACTTCTCAGCCTTTGCAGGTTTCATATGATGATGCAGATCATTCCATTTTTGATGCAGATTTACATGATGCACTTGTTGATGAGAGAGCTAATATTGAGTAGGCAAAAACTATGCCAAAATGGCTGGTGCAGACTTTGCGTGACAGCAAATTAGATGCACCTTTGTCATATCGTACTCGTTCAGGCTCTCATAGTGCCTCCTTTGCATCAGATTGCTATGCTATGGCTGCGTCTAGTCTCTGTGATGAGAATGAGCCTGTTTCTTTTGATGAAGCACAGAATTCAAAAAATTGGATGGCTGCTATGCAATCTAAATATGATGCTATAATGAAGAATAGTACATGGTCTTTATGTGACTTGCCTCCTTGCAAGAAGGCCATTGGCACTAAGTGGGTATACAAGCTGAAGCGTAAACCTGATGGTACAGTTGACAGGTATAAGGCTATGCTCGTTGCAAAGGGTTATGCGCAAGAAAGAGGCATTGATTTTGATGAGACCTTTGCACCTACATGCCGTATGACTACTGTTCGGAGCATTTGTGCACTTGCAGCCCATCATGGTTGGAATGTACATCAGTTGGACATTAAAACAACATTTCTGAATGATGACTTGCATGAAGAAGTGTATGTTTTTCAGCCCCATGGCTTTGTGCAAAGAGGGTATGAAAACCAGGTGTGCAGGTTAAAGAAGGCATTATATGGCTTAAAGCAAGCACCACGTGCTTGGTATGAGAAGATACATGCCTATCTGATTTCACATGGTTTTGAGAACAGTCCAACTGAAATCACCTTATATGTTAAGCGTGCTAATGATGTGCTTCTGATCATTGTTGTCTATGTTGACGACATGCTGCTCACTGGTCCAATTGAGAAGCATATTGCTGATTTCAAGGCTGATTTGCATGCCTCATTTGAGATGTCTGATTTGGAGCATTTGCATCACTATTTGGGCATTCAATTTATGCAAGTTGATGGTGGAATGGCTTTGTGTCAAACGAAATATATTGACACATTATTGCAGCGTTTTGGCCTTGAAGACTGTAAGCCTATTGCCACTCCTATGGAGACAGGTTTACGATTGGGTCTTCATGATGCTAGAGATGCATTTGATGTTGTTCTCTATCAGCAGGCTGTTGGATGCTTGATTTACTTATGCATTACTCGGCCAGATATTCAATTTGCTGTCTCACAGATGAGCAGGTTTATGCATTGCCCAAGAGTCACGCATTGGAAAGCAGTTAGGCGCATCTTTCGCTACTTGAGTGGTAGTCGGCTACTTGGGTTGTTTTATCCCAAGGGGGGATCACTACCGCCAGATTTGCATGCTTTTTCTGACTCAGATTGGGCTGGTTGCTATGACACTCGTATGTCCACCAGTGGTTTTTGCTTCATGCTTGGTAGCTCATGTATATCTTGGTTGAGCAAGAAGCAGCCTACTGTGGCCACTTCCAGCTGTGAGGCTGAGTATAGGGCAGCTTTCATAGCGATTGTTGAGTGTGTGTGGCTCAGACGCCTTATGGCTGATTTGGGTGTTGGGCAGTCTTCTGCCACCACCATCTTCACTGACAGTCAGAGCGCATTGGCAGTTGCGAGGAACCCTGTGTTCCATGCTCGCACTAAGCACATTGAGGTGCATTATCACTATGTCAAGGAGAGGTTCTCTGCTGGGGAGATCAGCTTGGCATATGTGCCCACACAGGAGAACATTGCAGACCTTTTCACAAAGGCTCTGCCTATGGAGAAGTTTGAAGCTTTCCGCAAAGCTTTGGGCTTACTTTCTTTTGTGGAGTGATTTCCACATAGCTTGGCACTTCCTTATACATGAGTGCCAGCTCCTTGTTCACCGCATCACTCCCAGGGGGGATTTGTTGATATATTTAGGTAGTGATGTGTGTGAACACACTAGGACCGCTGGGGCACTTTTTTCCCTCTTTAGGAGGTTTTTTTCCCTCGGCTTGTATATACGCCTATTGCCCTAATGGGCTATTTATCTTTGTACATTCTCTAGTAATACATTCAGTCTTGTGTGTTGTGCTCCAAGCTTCTTCTTCTTCCTTGTGCTGTTCGCGTGCTTCTATAGACATCTATCTCCAACAGACTGGTGCCCACTAGACCCCCCAAGTCCCACAGAGCGGGTGTAGATGGCATTACAAAGGAGTTTAATCACCCTCTCATCACCTTCATGCAGGGCCCACTTGGGTTTAATCTTGTTGTTGATCAGAAGGAGCACTTTATGATGCTTGAAGGGGGGGGGGATTTCTTACGGTTGGTGATTCTTTTACCAAGGAGGAATATTGATTTCTCAATTGATCACTCTTTGGGGGAGTCACCAAAGTTATAAGCACATATTTCCCGCCAGATCTTCTAGAGGACCTCCCCTCTGATGACATTCCAGAGAGTTGCCGAGCAGCCGATCACTTCTCCCAACAGAGCTTGTTTTGAGCTTATTAACTTTTGAAGTCTAATTTTCTTTTCTACAAATTGCTAGAGCATGTTGGAGTTGGGACAAGTAAAGAGGATGTGACCAACATCTTCAATGGACCAGTAAGAGCGCTTGCACCAAGGAGATGCCCCAAAAATTTAGCTTGCCTTTAGGTTGGTCCTGATTCCTCGATGAAGAATTTTCCATAAGAGGACATACTTTTTGTTTCCTATGAGAGGGTGCCAGATAGCCATGAACTTCATATCCCACCATAGCCGGGTCCATGATAGGCACCACTTCTTGTTGAGGTTGACCTAATAATCAATGTTTCCTTTGATATTCGGGATTTTTATTAAACAATTACCGTTATGCCATCTGAGACCAAGCGGGCATGGCGAGTCATGTCCCATGAGAAGACGGACTTTAGAGCAAGATGTCTGCTTTGTAAAATATTCCATTCTCCATAGGTAATGTTGATGCTAGGATTCAATATCCTCAAAGTTGACACATTGGTTGGTGTCTTGTTTCTAGAGATGTTTCCATTTTATGAATCCTTTGTTCTAGAGCCTCTTGGCACTTCGAATGTTCCAAGATTCCACGTTCCTTATGCCATGGATTGGAAACCAGATAGAGTCATTCTGTCTGATACCGGAGGCCCACTTCCAATCTTCACTGATTCTTATGAAGCTTTTGACTTTATTCCAACTCTCCCATAGGGAGCACACAAGATTTGAGCCTTTTGGGAAAACTGGGATCGGGAAAACAAAAGGGTCAAAATGTCAAGGTTCTTCCAATTTGAGAATCCCACAAAAGTCAACACGTTCTTGTTTTTGAAGATCAATTTGGTCCATGAAGTTTCCCCATTGCACCATCCCTTAATCATCCATTTTGCCGCTAGTTTGTTATCTATGCAAGCCATGTCTAGAATACCAAGTCCCTTACTATCCCTTTGGCTATTGCAGATGGACCATTTGATTTTAGGCACCCCCATCCTGTTGTGATCCCCAATCCAAAGGAAGTTTCTGCAAATACTTACCAGTTTGGATAACTCTTTCTCTTTAGATCTCCAACAAGAGAGGAAGTAAATGGTCGATGAAATGAGGAATGCGTTAATAACCATGGCGTGACCCCCGAGATTGATTCGCATACCTCTCCAATAGTTTACCTTGCTTTTGAGTTTCGCCAAGACCCAGCTCCATCATTGCTCCAACAAGATACCAAAGCCCAAAAGAATCCCAAGAAGCCGAAAAATTTGGCTGAGGGAATGTTTTGGCAGCCTTGTTCAAAGAGAAGGTCAGGTTGGATCCCGACAATAGCTCTGAAAACGGTCTTTGAGTGGTTGATTTTGGACCTAGAGGCTTTGCAAAAAGTATCCAAACACCTCCAAAATGTCTCTAGATTGTTATAGTCATTGTGGACAAACGCCTTCATATCGTCAGTTTGATGAAACCCTTTTGGTCCTCTCTTAGGCAAGCTCTCAGATGGCCGAAAATTCTATTTGCTATGACTTTAGCAATGACCTTATATCCCATTTGAAGCATCGTAATGGATGCCAGTTCTCAATTCTATTTTCTTCCCCTTTTTTGTGGATTAATTTGATGATGCCATTGTGTGTACCTGAGCCAAGATGACTCAAGGACTTGTGCCAATGAGACTGTACCTCAATTGCCACACAAGTGCGTATAGTGGGAAATTAACACACATTTAAATGTCAATCCGATCGAACGACAGCTCCAACTCTGAATATAGGCAATAGGGTACTCGTTTCGAAGCTCTCGACGAGACGCATCTAGTGCAAGTGGTTTCACTTGATTCTGATAACTCTGCTTCAAGTTATGGCCAAAATGGTGAATGGCGGGAAACACCCACACTCACGCCACAACTCCTACTGGTTCGCACACACACTATAGCAACTCAAAATCAATGGGAAGGGGTAGACAACAGTCCTGCACACACATTTCAAGCAACACCCACACATACAAGACCAAAAAGAGGATCAAAATCAGCAAGGAAGAGGCAAATTCGAAAATTCAGGAGTGCTCCTTCTTCACAATGGCAAAAAAGTTTCTACAAAGAGTCAGAAAGTGACTTATATACATGTGCCCTAAGTTTGGTCCTTTCACACAAGAGACCGGCACTTTATTACTAGAAAAGTGAATTTCCTACTAATTTACAAGGGATATTTTACAACAAATTGGGATCATGCAACTAGAGGACTCCTCTAGTGCATTTACATGGCTTGAGGGAATTCTTGAAGACCTCGAAGAAGAAAAAAATATGCCCATCATTTTGAAAATTTTGGGGCTCTCCTTTTATGCTCCTTTACTCTGCAACACTCTCCCCCTCTTTGTCTCTGTCGTCCCTTGACAGGCTTTACTTCTTGTTTGTCTTGATCAGCACACACATCCTTTGGTCAGTTCTGCTTGATTCTTGATCTTGCATTACGTTTTAGAGGCGCTCTGATTTGTCCTGGTTTCACTTATCGGACCTTGTTGTATTACTCAAAGCCTGTTAATTCGGTTTGCCACGCACACCATCAGTGCACATATGAGGATGTAGCTCGTAAGCCTTGATCCGAATCCTCTGTTACTCAAGAGGTTGAAGCACCCTCATATGGCCACGGAACCACCTGATGCTTTCTTGCACTTCTTCATGGATACTTGTTGGCCCTGGATCCTCCTTTCGGCTGCGTGCTTTTCCTTGGTGTGTGTGCCCCTGCGGGGCTCTGTGCAAAGATGGGTGATGCGCCCCTGCGGGGCTTCTTGCAGGGACTTGTTCTTTTTATCCTTATCTCTATTGAGCCGTTCTAGACTTTGATTTTCTTCTTCTTTTCTTTTTGCTTGATTGTCCCTCTACACGTCCCTCCTCCTGAACTCTGTCGTCCTCGACAGGCTTTTTGTGGCGACGTGTGTATGTTTGTATGGCTTGTTGCTCTCTTTGATTTAGCAGATTAGCGTGACACAGCATGAACTCCTTCCATTGCTAAGATTTTACTCCGTCTTCTGGCGCTTGCCGATGATCCGCAAAGAAACTTGTTTCATAAGCTACCAGTCGCGCATTCAAATTAGAAGTCATTTTTACAAAAATTTCGGAGTCAATTTCAAAGAAGCCAGTGAAAAATGCTTCTTCAAAAGTTTGCATATATGTCGATGGCAAAAACATTAGTCGAGAATAATATGCCATAAGTGTTAATCGGCTGGGAATAGTGGATAAATAAAAAATGAGTGCCTCTGAGCCTTGCGTAATGCCGATGAAATTCAAAAATGTGTACTTTGCGTGTTGGAACACCTTAATTACCGTAAGCATCATGCTGAATATTTTATTGGTCATTTTTACTACTAAATCGGGTACTGTGGCATATCTGGCAATCCAAAATTCCATAGTTTTGACCATATATTCTTCTGTCGGTAGATAGTTATGTGGCGGACTAGGTAACAAAGGGTAATTGAGCCACTGATTATTAATACTACCCTGGTGCTAACTTTCCCAAAATTGCGTCCAGGAGCGTCTGCGGGGCACAAGACAAAAGGACGGGTTTACTTGAAGCTCATACGGTGATGCTTCCCACTGTACCCGCAGTGTAGGATTCTTTTCTAAAAGTTTTCGTCTCCATATAGGATCCGCCTTCTCAAATTCTTCCTATGTATAGTTGAAAGTATTGTGCCTGAAATGGAGATTGTGGTCTAGATCTTTATTTGTCGTAGACTTTATATAATGTTGCGTTTGTTCTTTAAGTAATCCGTATGGTACATTGAAGGGCTTCAAAATTTGCTCTAATTGCTTATTCTCTATTTGAGCTTCCTTCATGATCTTGATGATCTGATCTTCAAACTCCGCAGTGAGTTGGGACACCAGTAGTGCCCGTTCTGGTCGGCTTAGTTCTGCAATTTCTCGAGTGTTAGGTTCAATGGGAACCTCCTTTTCCTCCCTTATCGGTGAATGATATGAGGGGGGAGAGAGAGGACGTACCTCATTCTCCACAGTAGCCTCTGCATCTTGTGGAACTACTAGTGTCCCCTGTTGTGCTCTTTGCTCTAACTGCTCCTGAAGCTGTTTAATTATTTCATCTTTTTGCTTAATTTCTTCCTCAGCTTTTGCAATGGTGTCCTAGTGTTTGATCAATTCTTGGGCCACGATATTCATCTGATCTGTGTCTTCCTTACATTGCCGTAGATAACTATTCTCCACTTTTTTCCATTTGGCTCTCAATGCAGCCGTATCGTCCATGTATTTCTTTTCCCATTTGGCAATTGTGGCTTGCTCCTTTGTGAGCTGATCTTCATACTTAGCTACCTTGTCCTCCAATTCTTGTATATTCTTTTCTGGCTTGGCTGGCACTTCGACTGGCTGATCACTCAGAAGAGCTGTCATGAGTTCTTTATTTCGTTGTCGTAGATTCTCTGCTTCCTCCATGTATACTTTGAGCTGAGACTCCAAGATTTTACTTCGGGCATTGATTCGTGTTTTCTCAGTCTCATTCACTTCTAACTTCTTTGTGAGTTCCTGAACCTGTTCTTTCAGTTTTGTATTCGCCGTCTCTAGTATGCTGTATTGTGTTTTGACTTCTTGAAGTTCATTTTCTTTCCTCAAAACTCGTTCTTTTACTGATGATAACTCAGTGGACAGATTCTTACCCAATGTTTCAAGTTCCTTCTTATCTCGCATAGCCTGGTCATAATCTTCATCAGCGTGAAGCATTAATTGTTGTGTGTCCAATGCGGTTCTAATCATATCTTGCATCACATGCTTTAGCTGAGCGATATCCACATTCAACCATGTCTTGGGTATATCCGGGGTTTCTCCTGTTTGTACATCCTTCCCTTGTGCGACATGGATAGTTTCATTGTGTGGTTGTCTAACCTGTATCTGTACTCTGGGTTCCTCTTCGTCTTTATCCACTTCATTAGTTTTGGTGGAACTCCCTTCATTAGTCTTCTGCTTCCTTGCTTCTGGTACTTTGATCAACCTTTGTTGCGTGATCATCCTGCTTGAGGTCTTCTTGTTCTTCGTTATAGTCCACTTCATTCAATTCCTCCCATTGTCCGTCATCTTTTGATTCACTTTGAATATTGACATCTAACAATGAAGTATTCGGCTCTTCTTGGCCCTCCGATAAAGAACTAGAGTTATCCAAGCCTATTTCCCGATACCGATGAACTTTGGTGAGTTTGCTTTTTGTTTCCCTTGCTTGTTTTGACTGGTGATAGTGATGACCTTGGACTGGTAAATTGATTTGCCCTTCCGTATATTGATGTGTCTCCTCCAGGGCTTTTGTTAAGTCTTCCTCTGTGATTTTTGTTTGTCCTTCCCTAGTTGTTTTGGGGAGCACATGAATTCTTTTTGTCATAGGTGCTTCTTCTTCAGCTTGCTTGACCTCTCGGAGTCTTTTTGTGCCTCTCATTTTGGGTTGAGAGCTAGTTTCTGCCACTTCTACCATCTTACTTCCTTTTTTCTTTTTAGGGACTGTAGCGACTTTGACATACTACGCAAGAGCACTTGAAGACGGCATTTCCTGCAAGTGTTCTCTGATGCCCAAAGCATGGTAGATCAAAATTGTCAAGGCCACACTGCCATTGAGAAACTTTTTATTCTTCCATTGTTTCTTTGCTTCGAACAATCTCTCTTGAACATATGGTGTCAAATTAATTTGATTTCCGATTTGTTTGATGGAATAGGAAAGCAATTGGACAATAATCTTCTGTGGCGCCGTGTATCGATGCATATTCGGGAAGCAAAAATGTTGATGGATCAGTCTGACTCCCTCTTCTATGTCTACACGATTTATATCCGTGAATGTCCTAGTTTTGGCGCCTCCGCTTTCTTCTTTCACTACTGTAGTTCCATCCTTTTCCCATTCAAAGGCTTCCTTTATTAAGTCATGTGTGAATTGAATGATCACCCATTCTCCCACTTTATCCATTACTCTAGCCTTTGGGACCAATGGATCGTGAAGCGCTGGCTGTAAGGTATTCATGACCTGTGTGCATCTTTGGAAGTCAGGCTTATATATCGGCAATTCAAAGTACTTGTGAATGCCCGCTTTCTTCAAGATGTCTTCAATGGCTGGGAGTGTGTGGAGTATGCGGAAATCCTGTGACATGATTGGAAACTGGTGATTAGTATCCATAATTTTGATTGTTGCGAGGAACAGGTAATCCCCCGCTGGTTGATCTTCACGGAACCAATGTCCTTTCACTTTGGTGAGACTTTGGGGAGGGAATTCTTGCACCTCCTCCTGTACTGTTGCTTCAGAATCTTCAGAAGCCATCTGCACTTTTAACGAAAAGTGCGTTAGCTTCATAGGAAAGCATGCAACCGTTCAATGCATTGTAGTGATTATTGTCGTTTTTCACTCCGTCTCCCCATCATTCCATGAGTGAGATCTCTTACCACCTCTTTTTATAACTTTTCCTGAAAGAAGACAGTTGTTAGTATAGCCGAAGCCTTTATCTATGTACATAGTATGTCCATTCCTATCAGAGTGAAGCTAAGATCTAATCTCTCTTGGAGAATGTGCACCACTAGTTTTATAATGTACATCATGTGCCGAATGCTTGGCCTTGTATCGTGGCCCTATTATGCATACTTGAGGTGCATTAGAGACTTCATGAGTGCAATGGGAATCTTTGTTTCTTCGATCGTCCACTCCTCGTAGTTGCTTTGGTTTCCAGATCCATTTCGTGACCACTAAGAGAGGTCGTTTTGTTTCTTTGATCCTTCCTGCTTCCTGCGTTCTCTTTGCTTCCTCTAGTGTCCGAGTGATATTGGCATTGCTTTTCCAGTTTCTTGGATGAATCCTATGGGGTTTTTCCATTCTCCTTGTCTGATGTATTACGTCTTCCTGAGTACTTATCGCCTGTTTAGCTGCTTGTATGACCTTTTTGGGAATCCATATCTGATGTCGTGATTTTTGAGCTTCAATCAATGGCTTGGGGATCCATATCTGCAATAGTCTTTTTGATGAGGATTTAGGCGTAGTTGTCTTCGTGATCTTTGCTTCCTTCTTAAGATTGGGTGCTGACTTTGCCGAGTTCTGCATCTGATCCTTGCGTACCCATTTGTATTTGTGTTGTCCTTCATATGAGTATCTGCTTGTGGTTTTCTAATGTTGCAGTCTTTTCGCTTGTTGAAAAGGTCCATTATAGTTTGTTTCTTTAGTGACTAGCTGTTCTTCAACTGAATGTGGTGAGTGCAACTTTTCTATGGACCTCGTATAGTCGGAGCTTTCTGTTTCTTCTAGGTTTGTTTCTGAGATATTAAGACTGTGACCATTCTCCAGTGTCTTTTCCTGGCAGATCTCTGAACTCGCGATTATGTTGGGTGGGAGTAAAGGTTTTTCTCCTAATAAACTGAAAATTTCCTTGTGCCCTATCTTGGCTGAAATGTAGCCTTGAGCTAGATGGATACACACCTCATTTTCAACGATCCAGTCTTGTCCTAGAATTAAGTCTTCTATTAGATCCTCATCTTTGCACACTAAGACTCTCTGTTCCATGGAGGAATTGCCTAGGTGGAGGGATACATTTGTCGTTCCAATACATTCTAGGGTTTGACCTCCAATTCCGATCAATCGGGCTTTTGTGGGATTCACATTCAATTGCAGATCTTTTACGATCCTATTTCGTATGCAACTAAGTCCTGCTCCTGAGTCTATCAATGCATCTATCAACTTGTACTCTGTCTTGCCAATCCCTAGGTTTAGGTAAGGTTGCGTTTTACACACACCCGTTGTATTAGGATTATTGACTTGGTAATTAGCCATAGGGATAGGCTCTTCTCCTTGGAGATAGTGTTCATCTCGTTGTCTAATCCATTCTTTCCGTTTCCTAATGCGCTCCAGTGCTTCTTGTCGAGCTTCCTCTCTAATCGGTTCCTCTTCCTTCTTCCTATTTTGGGCACCTACTAATCGAGCTAGCATTTGATCAGTCAAAGGCTCCATGAATCGTCTCACTCTACATCCGCTGATGTAGTTGGGAAGAATGTCGCCATCTAGGGTGGCTAGATTGACTGCTCCACCAGTCGAGATTCGATTTATGATCAACGGTCCATATCCACGTTTTTGTAACTTCTTGGCGTGTTGTTTTAGGGTGTACACTAAGACTAAGTCACCTTCTTTAAGTCCCTTGTCTTTTATATGTGCATCATAATATGCTTTTTGTCTCCTTTTAGCTGCGTAAATTCTTGCCACTGCTTGTAACCTAGTCTCATGTAATTTCTCGATTTGGTCTAGTTGTTGGGATAGTTCATGTCCGTTCCACTCATACTGTTGGGCCACTTTCAGCGTTGGTACTAAAAAGTCAATTGGCAAAATTGCATTTTGCCCATACACTAAGTTAAATGGGGTAGTTCCAATAGCCGTTTTATATGCAACTCGGAAGGCCCAAATTGCGTGATGCAATTGTTTGTCCCAATCTAACCTTCCATTATTGACAATCTTTGTCAATACTGTACACAGTACCTTATTGGAACTCTCTGCTTGTCCATTGGCTTGGGGATGGTATGGGGCTGATTTTAAAATATGCTTGAAGAGAAACTTGGCAGTAGTTTGAGCATCATTCTTTCTAGTGGCTTTTGCTTCTACCCATTTGGTTAAGTAATCAGTGGCTACTATGATGTACTCCGCATGTGATCCTTTGGTAGGTGGATTGATAGGTCCTATAAATTCAATACCCCATTTTGTGAATGCTCTCGCACAGACCATGGGTCTTAATGGCATGTCATCTCTCCTAATTGGGTATTTAGCCCTCTGACAAATCTCACAGCTTCGTACATATGTTTCAGCATCCATATGTAGAGTTGGCCACCACAAGCCCTCAAAGAGAATCATTTTGACAGTTCTCTCCGCTGAAAAATGACCTCCTGCAGCACCTGCATGTGCCATTTCTAATATGGGTAAATATTCTCCTTCATGCACACATAACCTGAGTTGGTTGTCTTTACCTCGCCTAAATAGTTGTCTTCCCATGAGTATGTAATCCTTGCTCATTTCTTCTAAGGATCGCTTTCTTGCTAAACTAGCTCCTGCTTCATGCTCTTTTGTTTTTAAGAATTTAACCAATGTCTTGCTCCAATTGGGCGCTATGGTCGAAAAAGGTAGAGACATATGATCTTCTGGGATCGTCTCTTGGCATTCTGCACAATTACTTACGTGGTCGTGAACATTCTTGGGCATGTCAAGCCAGTACACTCCTAATCTTTTGAGTTCTCGAATTGTTCCATGAATCCCTCGATGTGTTCTCCATTTGTTCACATGTGCTTGCTCGATTAGTTGCTTTCGTTCCTCCTCCTCGACACATCTGAGTAACACTCCATTGGGTTCCTTGTAGTACATGCTTCCTGCAACGATGTGTAAATTCCTCGATTGAAGAATCTCCTTCTTGCTATTCTTGTTGATTGAGTGTTGTGGGCCATGGGTGAGTATAGGAATTAGTCTCTCAGCCCACTTTGGACATACTTCTAGATTAAACAAATATGTATCTGGTAGGTCTTCGGGTACTCCACTTGGTGGCTCTCCGTGTGTTAGCCTAGAAAGGTGGTCTGCTCTCACATGTGTGTTTCCTTTTTTCACTATTACTTCAAAGTCGAACTCCATTAGTAGTAAGAACCATCGTACCAACCTTCCCGTGTTACAAGGCTTATTGACTAAGTACAACAAAGCTTGATGGTCTATGAAGAACTTGAACTTGTTGGCTAAGAGGTAGTGTCTGAATTTCTTCACTACATAGACCATGCCTAAGCCTTCTCGTTCAGTAGTGGTATAATTCCTTTCCGCTTGATTCAGTTGTCTACTCGCATAGGCGATTGGATGATCAAGCTTCCTTCATCAGCTGGTTGGGCTAGGATACATCCAATGGCATAGTTAGAAGCATCAACATGAAGATGAAATGGCTTGCTCCAGTTGGGTGATTTCAGAATTGGGGCTGTGCTAAGCCTCTTTTTCAACTTGTTGAATGCCTTCTCGCACTCTTTTGTCCAAGTGCATTGAGTCAAGAGACCATACAAGGGTTTTGCTATTATGGCATACATGTGAATAAACCTACGGTAATATCCACAATGTCCCATAAAGGCTTGCACTTCCTTTGCATTCTTGGGTCTTGGTTGGTCTAGGATGACTTTAATCTTGTCCTCATCCGTAGATATTCCATTTCTTGAGACTATGTGTCCTAAGATCTTTCCTTGCCTCACCATGAAGACACACTTTTCTGGGTTTAAACAGACTCTATACTGTCTACATTTGTTGAATATCTTCCTCAGCTCGGGGATGTGATCGCATCTTTGATTGGAGTACGTGCAGAGGTCATCTACATATACTTCCATGCTTTTTTTCAAAAATTCCTTGAAAACATGACACATCAATCGTTGGAAAGTAGCAGGTGCATTAGTGAGTCCAAAAGGCATCACTCTGAAAGCATACACACCCCATTCGGTTGCGAATGCGGTTTTATGTTGATCATCAGTTGCAATAGCTACTTGATTGTATCCGGAGAATCCATCCAGGAAGCTATAGACCTCTTTTCCGGCTACCCTCTCCAACAGATGGTCCGTGATGGGTAATGGGTAGCTGTCACGTATGGTGGCTGCATTCACCTTCTTCAAATTTATGCACACTCTCAATTTTCCATTTTTCTTAGGCACAACTACTAATGGCGATACCCACTTGGTATGTTCTATCTCATATATGAATCCTGCCGCTAGTAGTTTGTCTATTTCTTCCTTAATTTTTGTTGCATAAACCTCATTATACGTATAAGGGCGTTGTTTGGATGGTTTTGCGTCGGCCGTCATTGGTATTCAATGGGAAAAAATAGTGGGTTCTACGCCTTTGAGATCCTTGTAGGTCCATGCGAATACGTCTCGGTACTCTCGGATAAGGTGTATGAGTTCCTCTTCCTCCTCTTCAGATACATCTTTTCCAATATAGGTGCACCGCTCTTCTCCCTCTTCTACTGGTACCACAATTTTTTTGGTTTGTTCTTTGTTGTCGTATGCTTCTCCGTCTCGTGCCTCTCGTTTAGGCATTTGAATGGCTACTTTTCTCTCCTCTACTTCGTATTTCTTCGCTTCTTTGCACATCCATAACTGGGCATCTTCATGTATCCACGATTGATCACTTGATCCAGCACTGTGAATGGATAGGTCATCTTCTTCCTTGTGTACGGAATTCCATTGTAGTGGAGGGACATCTCGATAGGCAAACGTGTGCAAATTTATCTTGGTGGTGTTTCCTTGATGTTGCAGGTATAATGAATCTCTTCCCCAATCTTGTACTACCCACATTTGTCTCATGAAGGGTCGCCCTAATACCACATAGTTGTTCGCTTTCTCGAATTTACAAATGGCTAATGTATGTTCAAATTCTACCCCACAGGTGGTTAATTTGATTCTTTCCAATATTCCTAAGGGTCTTTCCACATGACCGTCTGCTAATTGGAGTTTCATGCGTGTGGGTCGCAAGGCAGGTTTTCCCCACTTTTCCCATATCTCCTTGGTGGCAATTCCTACCCCGGCTCCCGTATCTAGAATAGCCTTGGTCATGTACCCATTGTGGGTGACAGATAGACATGTATTACCTTCGTCTCCCTCACTGAATTCTCCCACTTTATCAACTGGAATTTGTATCGTTGATTTCCTTCCATTTTCAATTCCTGTTATTTCTCCTTTTTTTGGTTGTGGTTCTAATTGGTTTGCTAACTGTCTCCATAATTGTGGTTTAAGTTGAAGCAACTCTTCCACCGTCAATTTGCATTGCACCTTTGTTTTCTTTAGTTCTGTTAGATTGTGTGAACTCTCTTCTGAGTTTCCTTTTCCCTTCCCATGTACTGTGGGTGCTCGTATTATTATAGACTCCCTTTCGTATTCTCCCATGTAATTAGGCAATGTTGAAATGCTCAGGGTTTCCTCTCCACCTCTATCGAGTCTTGATACTTCCTCATATGCTTCCTCCAGGTGGGGATGGGGTTGACAATCTCCCACATCTAATTCATCAAAAGGAGGTGGACTGATTCCATTCTCTTCCATTGCTCTTCTCGGATTCTATTCCACAAGTCTTTTGGCCAATCTTCCTCTAGGTCTGGTATCATTGGCACCGGTTCATCTTGTGATTTTATTCGTTCACCTTGATCATCTTCCTTTCTAGGTTCCTTATCCTTGGATTTTATGCATTCTTCGTATAGACCATGTGCAATCCTTGTCTTTGGTAAAATTGGGATAGTCTTTTCTAGGGTTGCTTGTGCTACCTCGATAAGTTTCTTGCATATTGCCAACCTTTCTTTTTCTAATTCCCCTTGAGGGTAGAGTTTTTCATGTTGCTCTATATTTGGGCCCATTTTGATTCTAGCTTGGTAAGCTTTCAACCACATGCCTAAGTCGTCTGGCTTAGGGTCAGCTAGAATGGATCCTAGCTTCTCCTTCTCTGCGCTAAGCCGTGGTGGCTCAGGGATCTCTTTATGAGTTTTTTGTTCTTTATGCTCCTTCAAGCCCTTAGTTTGTTTCTTACTGTCTTGACTCTTATTTCTCGCCCATTTTTCTTTGAGTTTTTCTCGTCTTTCCTTCCATTTTTGTACTCTTGTGTTTTGGGAGTTCTCACATGGGTTCTCAGAATCCTCGACTACCTGAATTTCAGAGCCTACAATTTTATTGCTCTCTTGTTTCTCTTCTAGTTGTTTTCTTTTTTGTTGCTTCACTTGGGCTCTAGTAATAGCCTTTAGTGGTACAGTGTACTCCTTATCACTTCCAGACCCTTCTATGACCTCAATCACGTTGATTGGTGTAGTATCTTGAGTTTTTGTCGGATTCTTAGGGCAGTCTCTGAAAAGATGTTCCTTCCCGCAATCACTACAATATCCTTCCCAAATCCTAGGTGGTGGAGGGTTGTAAGGTCGAGGGCATTCTCTAATGAAATGGTCTCCTCCGCATCTATAGCATGGTCCACTCTGCATAGGTGGTCTAATAGGTGGTCTCCCGGTTGGTTGTGCTTTAGGAGCCGTATACATTAGGGTGGCCGTCTCTGCTCCGTAAGTCTGATCATAGCCTTCGTACCCATAATAAGCCGCATCATATGCCATTTCATATTCCATCATGTTGGCGTCATATGGGTAGTACTCTCTTGGTGGAGATTCATACCCAGGGTTTGTTGATTCTACATTGGTCATTGTAGATGCTGGTACTAGGGCTCTTTCTAAGTTTTCTTCTGGTTGAGCATACTTCACCGATACTACTTGTTGAGGTTTTGACAGTTGGGGTCCTAGCACTGGTTGTGGTGGTGGATATGGTGTCTGCTCGCATGGCCTTGATGCTTCTGCTGGTGTGGGGTACAGATTGTATCTTGGTATCTCTCTGTCTAGTTCCCTAGGAGGGTATCCATATGGTCTATACTGCGGTGGTTGAAAAGGGCGTACTTGCCTATTGAATGGACAGTTCTTAGTAGTGTGGTTGGTATATTTTTGTTCTATGTGGCAGTACCAAGAAGTTCCTTGTTGTTGCTGTCTGTGGTATGGATACATAGGTTGTGCACCAGCCCCTCCTCGGACACACAAGTGTGTGGGGTGCTCTCCTCCACATAAATTACATCTCCGTAGCATAGGCATTCTTTGAGCTGGGTTTTGGTAAACTCTTTGCCCCTGGACTCCTAGTTGCTTTGCTAATAATTCTGCTAATTCTTCCATGTTACTGGAGTTGGATGTAACAGTGCTCCTTAAATCTTCTGATTTAGTGAGGTCGGTTGTACCTTTGAGATCCTCGGCAAGGTTATCTTCCAAATCAATGCACTCTTGAAGACACTCACTCAATGTTTGTAGCCTCTTCACATACACTAGTGTTCTTAGAGTTCCGTTAGTGAGCCCATCTAAAAATAATGAAATCATCTTTTGTTGAGTGGGTCACTCAGCCATTGGGCATCTATCCACATATTGATTGAATCTTCGGGCAGCAGTCTTCACAGTTTCATTAGGGTTTTGTTTAAAGCTATGGATTAAAGACGCAGAATTGTGTTTAATCCCTCTCTTTGTGAATTCCCCAATGAATTCTTGAAAGAATTGTTCCATGTTTCCAAATTGATTGGGATCTAAGGGCTGAAACCAAGTTAGAGCTGTCCCTGTGAGGGTGAGTCCAAAAGACTGATACTGCACAAAGAAGTCATCTACTTGCTCCGCTCTTAAAACTTGTTTAAATTCAGCGATATGATCATAGGGTTCCCCCAATCCATCATAATGGTTTCTCACACATTTAGCCACTTGAATAGGTCTCAATCTTCTCATTGGTTTAGGCGGTCTGGGCATCACAGGGAAGACTGGGGCAGCTGGTCATATTGGAGGTATTCTAGGTTGTCCTCCTACCGGTGGTCGTGGTCTGACCGGTGGTCGGTAATGGTTCCCTATCCCTGCGTGGGCCTGATTGTGTGTGTGCACCCCTGGAGTTGCAAACTGTACGTGAGTACGGTTGGGCACACTTCGTTGGCTGGTCTGTCCTGATGTGGTATGTTCCATCTCTTATTTTTGTGAGGTAGTTGCCTGATCTCTCTGAGGAAATACAGGCGCACCCATATATCTCAGCCGAGCCTTGTCTAAGGCACTCACAGGCCAATATCTCCTTTGATCCTTATCCAAGTATGTGAGTCTAGTTTCATCATCTGGGTCTTTCAGCTCATAGAATGTCATGGGGCTTTCTTCTCTCCCTGGAGCAGGTAAGTCGGTTTGAAGCAATAGGTCTGATCCGTGGATCATATAGACCTCCAGCAAGTAGTCGTCTTGAGGTATCAAATCTCCTCTCAAGACCCGTGATACTTGAGACCTGCCCTTAGGGGTAGTCACAAACTCCTCAGGGTGTGTTCTTCCGGAGTTGTCTGGGTCCACAAACTCTCCCCTTTCATTGATCCTCTCAGGTAATTCAATCACAATGTATATATGACCAATTTTGTCTACATACGTGCCTCCCTCGTACTTGACCGCAGGTCGGGGTACAATTGTGGCATTCAGGGAAGTTACCATCCTAGCCACAGATCTGTTTAAGCCATCCAGGTAGATTGGGGTCTCCTGGGCTGATGGAGAGTGTTAATCTCCAAAAGAACAACCTACTCTTGAATTTAGAACACCTCTATATCAAGAGTAAGTCAAAACCTTCACCAATTACTATCAATGACCAAATATCAATTTCTTGACTAAACTGTGAAGAAGGAATTTCCTCAGAAAGTCTGCTGCATAGATCTTGCTCATTGACTAAGTAAATGTGTAAAGTTTTTGATGAAACTTTGCACAAGGTGTCGCCTAAAGATTGTGCACCTTCTCCAAGTCAAATTACTTCAAAAGGTTCAGTAGATCTTGAGAAATCTACTTACCAAGCCAGCTATGTCTAAATCTGCACTTCTGAGAAGTCGATTTGGACACCCCTAACTTCTTAACTTTAATTCTCTCAGTATAAAATCCGTTTAAGCAAATGCTTTTAGCCACGAGTAGCTTACCTTCCAACTTAAAGATTAAGTGCTTACTTGCACAAAACTTTAAACTGTGGAGTGAGAAATGATCAAATCATTAAGATCGAAATTTGCGCCTGTTTCAGGAACCAGTGAGTACTTTCTCACATGTAAATGTTCCTACACACAATTCTCTTAGCCTGATCACAATTAGACTCTCAAACTCTAGCCATAGATTGATTAACTATGGACTTAGATATCTCCAAAAGGAATTCACAAAAGATCTATCACACAGCGAGAAAACACAGAAACATCGGGTGCAATTTTTCCTTCTATTTCTCAAAAATTTACAACTGAGTGAGGATGGAGAAGATCAACTCACTTCACACATGTCTAATAACATTTTCTACTACTCAATACACTAATCGCATGATCTCCTATTGTCTCTCCTTGTCTTCTCTACTTGCCCCGACATTTTCAAAAGTATTTATAGGAAATTATGTACAGACTTATATCAAAGCATAAGTATAAGTAACCTATGTCTTAACTAATGTACATATGTGTACATGTCTTTCACTCTGTGAATGTATCCATCTTCTTTGCTCCAAAACTTGATCTCATCTCCATCCTTTGTCCTTCAAATCTTCAATTGGTGATTGGTCTGCACCAACAGCTCCCCCTCAATCATCAATTGAGGTTTCTCTTATCTTCTTTATACCTGCCATGTCTTTAAACTTCTGTAGCTTTGGTCCATCCAAGCTCTTTGTAAGCATATCAGCTATCTGATCTTTTGTTGAAGTATGTATGACTTCAATCTCCTTATCCATCACCTTCTCTCTTAGAAAGTGATACTGTATCTCAATGTGTTTAGTCCTGGCATGAAAAACAGGATTAGCAGCTAGATATAATGAACTCATGTTATCACCATAAATGATAGGTATGTTCTGTATAGTGTCAAAACTCTTCATTAGAGTCTTAAGCCATATCACTTCTTTTGCAGCTTCAACCATGCCTTTGTACTCTGCTTCTGTAGATGACAAAGCAATTGTATGTTGCTTCTTTGAGCACCAGGAGATTAACTTATCTCCCACATAACACATGTATCCATAGGTTGATCTTCTATCATCTGGATTACCTGCCCAATCTGCATCACTATAGATCTTGATGTTTGTATCTGATGTAAACCCATAATACAAACCTTCTTTGAGTGTACCCTTAATGTACCTCAACACTCTTTGACCTGCAATCCAATGCTCTTTCCTAGGACAATGCATGAATTGAGACAAAACCCCTACTGCATATGATAAATCAGGTCTAGTTAAAGTAGCATAGATAAGACTACCAACCAAACTCTGATATTGTCTCATGTCCTTGAATTCTTCACCTCCAAATTTACTCAATTTGTGATTCACCTCCATTGGTGTAGGTGCTACCCTGCAATCATCCATTTTAAACTTGATTAACAAGTTCTTCAAATACCTTTCTTGGGTCACAAATACTCCATGTTGAGTATATGTAATCTCCATGCCCAAGAAGTATGACAAGTCTCCCAAGTCACTTATTTTGAACTCCTTTTCCATTTGCTTCTTTAGTCTTTGTATTCCTTCCTCATCTGTACCTGTAAGAATTATATCATCAACATATATGCACATGTATATGAAACCATTATCACTTGCTTTGACAAGCAAGCTACTATCTGCTTTAGACACCTGAAATCCAAGTTCTTTCAAGAACTTTACAAGTCTATAATTCCATGCCCTTGGGGCCTACTTCAAGCCATACAAAGCTCTTTTGAGCTTGCACACATGATCTGGATACCTTTTATCTCTGAACCCTTGAGGTTGCTCCATGAATACATCATCTTAAATATAACCATTCAAAAAAGCATTTTTCACATCTAATTGACACAATTTCCAACCTTTACATGCAGCAATTGCTATAAGTGTCCTGATGGTTGTCATCTTTGCCACAGGACTATAAGTCTCATCATAGTCAACACCATATGTCTGAGCAAACCCTTTGACAACAAGTCTAGCTTTGTACCTAGACACACTTCCATCTGCAAATCTTTTTGTCTTATAAACCCACTTACATCCAATGATCTTCTGGCTATTTGGTTTTGGAACCAAATCCCATGTTTGATTCTCCAATAATGCATCATATTCTTCCTGCATAGCTTTCTCCCAATTTTCTTTACCTTTTGCCTCTTCATATGTAGAAGGGTCTTCATCTGTTTTAATCATGTAAGCATAATCTTTGGTAGCCAGAAATGAAGTATCATAGCTATACCTTGTAGGTTGCCATTTGTTCCTTGTAGACCTCCTAAGTTCTCCACTTCTTGAGGTTTCTGGTTCTTCATATTCAGGATCAAACCTAGGTGTTTCTTCCACTTCAACCTGCACTTCATTATTCTCTTCTTCATCAATTATTTGAACCTTTGACTTACCTTTCCTTTGGCTCACAACCTCTTCTTCATCTGTATTAATATTGATAGTACCTGCATACCAAGTACCTTGCTCATCAAATGTAACATCTTTTGATACAAGAAAATGTTTTGTGGATGGATTCGACAACCTGTATCCCATCTGCTTATCATCATAACCAATAAACACATATTTTTCAGCTTTAGGTTCCAATTTGTGCCTTAACTGTGATGGCACATATGCATAGGCCAAACATCCAAATACTTTGCAATGGTCTAGTGTAGGTCCCTTACCCCACCATGCTTCATAAGGTGTCATTCCCTGCAAAGCTTTACATGGTAACCTATTGACCAAATAAGTAGCTGTATTTATAGCCTCAGCCCACAAATAATTAGGGCAATTTTTCTCCTTCATCATGGACCTTGCAAACTCAACAAGAGTTCTATTTCTCCTTTCTGCTACACCATTTTGTTGAGGAGAGTACCTGCAAGTAACTTCCCTTTTTATACCTGCATCCCACAAGTAATTACTGAATTCATTAGAGAAATACTCTCCCCCTCCATCTGACCTTAGTCTTTTCAACTTATGTCCTGTAATTCTTTCTGCATATGCATGATAGTGTTTAAATGTATTAAACACTTCTGACTTATCTTTGATCACATACAGTGATCCATCTAGTAGCATCATCAACATAAATCACATAATATCTTGACCCATTTATACTGAAATCCTTTGATGGTCCCCACACATCTGTAAGTACCAACTCAAGCTTCTCTGAGTACATAAAACCATGCTTGGAGTAGGAATGCTTATGAGCCTTACCTAATTGACATGCCTCACATCTGTATGTCATATGTTGACCTGCAACATTAGGCAAACCAAGCACTGAACCATTGTTAATCATGTCTTTAATACCTCTTTCATTGAAATGTCCAAGCCTCTTGTGCCAAAGATCTAACTCAGAGATCTTATGTCCTCCATATGTGAACATGGCATGACCAATATTACCTTGAATCTTCAATGTGAACAATCTTCCTTCTTTCTTCCCTGAAACAATTTGTTTATACCCATTGCTAGGGTCTTCCACAAACACTCCTTCATTAGTGAACCTTACTTCATAACCTTCTTCCACAATTTGTCCTACACTTATCAAATTCTTAGGAATTGTAGGAACATACAAGACCTTACTCAATAAGGTGCTTCCATCCTTGGCCTTTACTGATCCAATTGACTTCACATTGTGCTTTGTGTTGTCACCTGTTTGAACAACATGATTAGATACCTTATTCTCCAAATCAGTCATCAAGGCTATATTACCACTCAGGTGATTGCTACACCCTGAATCAATGTAGAAGACTCTTTGATCTTCATTCTGCCTTTCACAAGTTGCATTCATTATCAATGTTGAATCTTCCTTTTGATCTGAAGCATAATTGTAGTAGGTGTTGTTATATTGTTGACTTTGGAAACCTCTACCTGCATTTCTTCCAAAGTAACCCCTACTACCTCTGCCTCTGAAATTACCTCTTTGATTTCTGCCACCTCTTCCTCTTGTATTATAGTTCTGATTATATCCACCATTACTTTGATTATTATGCCAACAATCATTAGCTAAATGATTTGTCTTACCACAAATCCAACAAGCTTTGCCTCCATCTTTGTTGTTTCTGCCTCTTCCTCTACCTTTGCCACCTCCTCTACCTCTTAGGAAGTTGGCTTGACTAGTTGTACCTTCATCTTCACCTGCTTGTTGCTTTCCTTTGTTAGCTTTCTTCTTGTCCTTTGAGTACATTGCATGACCTGTACTTTTGTCACCATCTCCTTTAACATCCTGCTCAAATGTTAGCATATGACCTAGCAACTGATTTAAATCAGGAGTGAAATGATCAAGTGATAATTCTGTAGACAAAATGAATGGCTTCCATTTGTCATCACCTCTTAAACCTGTAAGGATTTGCCTTACCAATTTATCCTCCTCAATGTCTTCATCAATAGCTCCTAAAGCATCTGCAATATCTTTCATTCTTGTCACATAGTCTGAAATGGATTGAGAAGCCTTCTTCTTAAAGGTGGTAAACTCTGCCCATAAGGATGCCTTCCTTGACTTAGTAGTATTCTGGAAATGCTCCTCCAAAGCATTACAAATATCAGTTGCACTTTCAAGACCTCGAATATGAGGTAACAAGTAATCATTGACTGCCATATATATAATGCTCCTAGCTTGAGCATCTTTCTTCATCCAATTTTTCAAATCTGCTAACTCTTCCCTAGTTGGAACACTAAGATCTCTGAACTGTGGCTTCTCTTCTTCTCCTGTGATGTAAGCTATTAAATCTTTGCTCATAAGATGAGCTTCCATCCTCATTGACCATGCAGGATAGTTTTCCCTATCCAATTTCTCTATCTGTAGAGAATCTCCCATCTTGTGTCCACCTGTGTATTGAAATCTTCAAGCTTTATGAATAATATATGTACCTTTACTTCAAATTAGAGTCCTTTTGTCTTTCTTGATGTCGTATAGTCTCCTCCTCAAGCTTTGCCTTCAAGCTTTCACCTTTTAGTTCTTCAGTTGTTGAATTTCTTGAATCTGCAGCAGTCGAGATCCTCCTTTCCTTGATTTTGATGTTTCCTGCTCTGATACCACTGATGGAGAGTGTTAATCTCCAAAAGAACAACCTACTCTTGAATTTAGAACACCTCTATATCAAGAGTAAGTCAAAACCTTCACCAATTTAAGCTATCAATGACCAAATATCAATTTCTTGACTAAACTGTGAAGAAGGAATTTCCTCAGAAAGTCTGCTGCATAGATCTTGGGCATTGACTAAGTAAATGTGTAAAGTTTTTGATGAAACTTTGCACAAGGTGTCGCCTAAAGATTGCGCACCTTCTCCAAGTCAAATTACTTCAAAAGGTTCAGTAGATCTTGAGAAATCTACTTACCAAGCCAGCTATGTCTAGATCTGCACTTCTGAGAAGTCGATTTGGACACCCCTAACTTCTTAACTTTAATTCTCTCAGTATAAAACCCGTTTAAGCAAATGCTTTTAGCCACGAGTAGCTTACCTTCCAACTTAAAGATTAAGTGCTTACTTGCACAAAACTTTAAACTGTGGAGTGAGAAATGATCAAATCATTAAGATTGAAATTTGCGCCTCTTTCAGGAACCAGTGAGTACTTTGTTGGAAGTGATGGCTGGATGCACTCAGAAGATCAGTTGGTGCTGCAAAACCTGCTTCACACCTGCCCTCTTTTCTCTTCAGATATGCTTAGTAGACTCCTTGAGCTTCCAAATGACACAAAGAAACTATATATGTACTTTGGAAATGGTTTGGGTAATGATCAAACCAAAACAGATAACTTGGTACTTCAAAAATCAAGAAAAACTTTCTATTCCTGTAGTGATACCTGCTCAGACTTTTACTCAATGTGACCAGCACACTTAAAATTGGAACAATTCCTTTTGGGAGTATTAAAGTACCTTAGTAAGCTACCAATCACAAGTGGAATCACTTCAATTGATAAACTATGCACTGAGAAATAAGTTTAGCAAAATTCTAATTACCCCCGACTTTTTAGGAACTCTGCAGACACAGACCAGTGTGCACTTCGAAGCGGATTTCTCCCAAATGGCTGAATGAAATCCTCTGAGATTTTGTATGCTTGTAGTAAACTTTGAGCTGGTTCCAATGAGCTATAGATCTCGTGATTTGGTTCAGTAGATCTTGCGTTATGCTCCTTTGAAGTTGACAGACTTGGAGAAGATAACACAGAGAACCAGAAATGATAAATGTGTATATATCTATTGATTGATAAGATTGTACAAGCTCAATAGCATGACAAGCATAGCTAATTGAGGTGTGGTGGTGTAGGCTATGGAGTAGCACTAACACACACTCAGTTACAATGGAGATATACCTCGGGGAGTGAGCTAGAATGAGAGTCACACCCGCGACTTTTTCACTTCTTCTTTTATAGGAGTTTTGTGATCATTTGAATTTGAAATTCAAACTAAGGCTCCCTAGAATCTCTCCTCTAAAAGTAGGGAGATATTCTCTCCATTACAACATTCAAATTTCCACGACTTTCTCAAGTAGGTGTGATTACAAAAAAATATTCCAAGTCACAATGACTTTTACAAATAAGTAAAATGGTAATAACTATAGGAATAGGTTCCTATGGTTCTTTCTTCATGTAGAGACTTTCTTCAAGGGTTCCAAGAATTTCCAAGCCAATGTGTGAAGGCTTGATATGCACCAACAGCTCCCCCTCAAGCCAAACACTTTGGCTTAATTCTTCTTCTTCATTCTTCAATCACTTCCTGCAATCCAATCATAGATTTGAATCTGCATAACTTGTTTCCATCCAATGCTTTTGTAAGTAAATCTGCACATTGCATATTAGTAGACACATATGTCAATTGAATCTCTTTGCTAAGTAGCTTCTCCCTCACATAGTGGTAATGAACCTCTATGTGTTTGGTTCTGGCATGATAAATTGGATTTGCTGCAAGGTGAAGAGAGCTAGTGTTGTCTCCAAAGATAATAGGTGGTCTTGTGTGTAGACCTAACTCTGTATATAGAAGCTTCAACCAGATAGCTTCTTGAGTGGCATTGGCAAGCCCTCTATACTCTGCTTCAGTGGATGACAATGCCACTGTAGGTTGCTTCTTAGCTGACCAAGAGATAGGCTTATCTCCTGCAAAACAAATATATCCTGAGGTGCTTCTCCTATCATCCTTGCATCCTGCCCAATCTGCATCTGAGTAAACTTTTATGTCAATATCTGATGTATAAGGAAAGTACAAACCATGACTTTGTGTTCCCTTCAAATACTTCAAGATCTTCTTGGCTGCCTCTAGGTGAGGTACCCTAGGTTTGTGCATGAATTGACTAAGCACACTTACTCCATATGCTATGTCAATTCTTGTCAAGGTAGCATAGTTCAAACTACCTACCATACTTTGGTATCCTGTAATGTCTTTGATTTCTTCTCCTTCATGAGCACTTAGCTTTTGGTTAACCTCCATTGGAGTAGTAGATACCTTAGCATCCTGCAAACCAAACTTCTTGACCATATCCTGTACATACTTCTTTTGAGTGATGTAGATACCTGAATTTGTGTAGACCAATTCAAGACCTAAGAAATACTTTAATAGTCCAAGATCACTGATCTTGAATTCTTTCATCATCTGTCCTTTGATGTGTCTAATCCCATTGACATCATTGCCTGTAATGATGATGTCATCAACATAAACACATAAGTAGATTACCTCTGTACTACTTCTCTTTATGAATAGAGAAGTGTCTGCTTTGCTCATCACAAATCCTTGGTCTAGGAGGTAGGTGGTCAATCTGTAATTCCATGCTCTAGGTGCCTGCTTCAAACCATACAGAGCCTTCTTCAATTTACAAACATAATGTACCTTTCTTGGATCTTCATAGCCAGGTGGTTGTGACATGTAGACTTCTTCAGATATCCATCCATTCAAGAATGCATTCTTCACATCCAATTGGTACATGTTCCAATTCTTGGATGCAGCTACACTCACCAATACTCTGATAGTTGGCATCTTAGCCACCGGAGAAAATGTCTCCTCATAATCAATGCCTTGGGTTTGTGCAAAACCCTTGGCTACCAACCTAGCTTTGTACTGTTTATTGTTCCATCTGAATTCTTCTTTAGTTTGTAGATCCATCTGGATCCTATCACCTTCATAGAGTCCTTCTTGGGTACCAAGTCCCAAGTGTCACTTTCCTTGAGAGCTTCTATCTCTTCATCCATGGCTTCTCTCCATTCTGGTTTATTAATTGCTTCTTCATAGGTACCTGGTTCTTCATTCAACAAGTCTTTTGCAAGATATACAGAATGTTTAGTTACAAGTGATGTGTCATACCCAAATCTGATAGGCTTCTTCTTCTCTCTCTGAGATCTCCTCATTGCTTGGGTTGAAGTTTCTTGTTTATCTTCTAATTGCTTCATCTTCATCTTCCCTTTGGATTTCCAAGCCTTGAACTCTTCAAGGTTTATTGTATCATCATCTGAGCTTGAATCTTCTTGCTGAGTTAGTTCTTCCTTACTAAGCTTTGGAAAATCTTCATCTATGTCATAGGGTAGACTTATCTTCCTGCATTCATTTTCATACCAAGAGTCATTCTCATCAAAGATGACATCTCTGCTTACCTTGAAACCTTTGTTTGTTGGGTTGTAGAATCTGTATCCTTTTTGGTTCAAATCATAACCAATGAAGATGCATTTTTCAGCTTTAGGGTCTAGCTTTCCCCTTACCTGTGAGGGAATATGCACATATGCTACACAACCAAAGATTTTGCAATGATCCAGAGAAGGTCTCTTACCATGCCAAGCTTCATATGGTGTCATGCCATCAAGTGATTTGGATGGCAACCTATTGATGAGATAAGTGGCAGTGGATACACTCTCTGCCCATAGGTAATTTGGCAATTTTTTCTCATTAAGCATAGACCTAGCTGTTTCTACTATAAGTCTATTCCTTCTTTCTGCTACCCCATTTTGTTCAGGTGAATACCTTGTAGTGATCTCCCTTTTGATGCCTCTTTCCTGCAAGAAATCTTCAAACTCATTGGAGAAGTACTCTCCTCCACCATCTGACCTTAGCCTCTTCAAGCTTCTTCCTGTTTGATTTTCAACAAGTGCAAGATACCTCTTGAAACAATTAAACACTTCATCTTTGTGCTTCATAAAGTATAAAATGGTCCACCTGCTATAATCATCAATGAAGGACACATAATACCTTGAACCTGAAATGGAAGGGTCCTTGCTAGGTCCCCAAACATCTGTGTGTACCAAATCTAGGTAGTCTTCATGCATGAACCCTTTCCTTGAATAGGGTAATCTGTGAGACTTACCAAATTGACATGATCCACATTTGTAAATCATGTGTTGCTTGGATACATTAGGTATCCCAAGCACACATTGATCCCTGCACATTTGCTTTAGAGTCCTTTCACCTATGTGCCCTAATCTCTTATGCCATATCTCTAACTCTGAAAGTGTCTGATCCTTGTAATTATATAAAGCAATGTTTTTTGTATCTTCTAGCTCAAATGTAAATAATCTACCTGATTTCTCCCCTTTGGCTATCCTTCTGAATCCATGTTTTGGGTCTTCCACATATGCTCCATGTTGTGTGAATCTGACTTGCAAACCTTTCTCCACAATCTGACCAACACTCATTAAATTCTTAGTTATTGTAGGTACATAGAGTACCCTGCTTAGTAGGTTCTGATTACCATCACATGTCTTCACATTTCCAATTTTGACAACAGAGTGTTTAGTGTCATCACCTGTTTGTACCTGATGTTTGCCCTTGGGCTCTTCCAAATCAGAAAGTAGTGCCACATTGCCAGCTACATGGTTAGAACATCCTGAGTCAATGTAAAATAAATGATCATCATTTGTACCTATCTTGGAGGTCATATTCATGATCAATAGGGAGTCATCTTGCTCCTCTGTGTAGTTGTTGTAGTCTCTTCTATTTCTGAATCCACCTTGGTAGTTACCATTGTGATTGTTGTTGTAGTTGTTGTTGTATGAATTGTTGTATCCATTGTAGCTTTGGTGTTGATTGAATCTGCCTCTCCCTTGAGAGTATCCACCTCTTGAGTAGCCTCTTCCTCTCTGATTCTTGTAGTTCTTGTAGCATTCATCTGTGGTATGATTGGACAATCCACAAATGTTGCATGGTGATGAGTTGTAGGGTCTCCCCCTACCTGACTTACCTCCTCTGCCTCTTCCTCTAGATGACCTACCTCTCCCTGCATAATTGGCTTGAGAGGTAGAACCTTCTTCATCCTGTTTCTTCCCTTTTCCTTTATCTTTAACTTTCTTATCAGTATAGAGAGCAGAGGGGTTATTACCTTTTGATTGATCTCCACCCTTTGTAAACTTTGCTTCATGTGTAAATAGTTGGCCCATGAGTGTTGTGAGATCAGGGGTATGCATGTCCATATAGAGGTCCATTGCAGTGGTGAAACTTTCCCACTTATCATCTGCCTTGAGTCCATTTGTCACTTGCCTGACTATTTGTTCCTCTTCAATTTCCTCTCCAATGCTTGCTAGTTGGTCTGCCACATCTTTAATCTTTGTCACATACTCTGAAACTGATTGCTTGGGTTGCTTCCTAAGGGTTGTAAACTCAATCCACAATTGATTCTTCCTAGCCCTTGTGTTGGAAGAAAAATAATTTGACAAGGTTTCCCAAGTCTCTTGGGAAGTCTTACAGCTCCTTACATGAGGTAAAAGAAAGTCAGATATAGAGTTTAAGAGATAAGACCTTGCCAAAGCATCCTTTGCACACCATTGGTTGAGCCTTTCATGTTCATCCTTTGTAGGTAGTCCTCTAGTCTTGAATGAGGGCAACTCCTCATCTCCTGATATGTATCCAAATAGACTTCTCCCTTGTAGATAGGTCTTCACTCTCAATGACCAAGCCTGATAATTGTTTCTATCCAATTTGTCAATGAAGGAAGGGAAACCATCACCCATGTTTACCTTCTTTGCTCTGATACCACTGTTGGAAGTGATGGCTGGATGCACTCAGAAGATCAGTTGGTGCTGCAAAACCTGCTTCACACCTGCCCTCTTTTCTCTTCAGATATGCTTAGTAGACTCCTTGAGCTTCCAAATGACACAAAGAAACTATATATGTACTTTGGAAATGGTTTGGGTAATGATCAAACCAAAACAGATAACTTGGTACTTCAAAAATCAAGAAAAACTTTCTATTCCTGTAGTGATACCTGCTCAGACTTTTACTCAATGTGACCAGCACACTTAAAATTGGAACAATTCCTTTTGGGAGTATTAAAGTACCTTAGTAAGCTACCAATCACAAGTGGAATCACTTCAATTGATAAACTATGCACTGAGAAATAAGTTTAGCAAAATTCTAATTACCCCCGACTTTTTAGGAACTCTGCAGACACAGACCAGTGTGCACTTCGAAGCGGATTTCTCCCAAATGGCTGAATGAAATCCTCTGAGATTTTGTATGCTTGTAGTAAACTTTGAGCTGGTTCCAATGAGCTATAGATCTCGTGATTTGGTTCAGTAGATCTTGCGTTATGCTCCTTTGAAGTTGACAGACTTGGAGAAGATAACACAGAGAACCAGAAATGATAAATGTGTATATATCTATTGATTGATAAGATTGTACAAGCTCAATAGCATGACAAGCATAGCTAATTGAGGTGTGGTGGTGTAGGCTATGGAGTAGCACTAACACACACTCAGTTACAATGGAGATATACCTCGGGGAGTGAGCTAGAATGAGAGTCACACCCGCGACTTTTTCACTTCATCTTTTATAGGAGTTTTGTGATCATTTGAATTTGAAATTCAAACTAAGGCTCCCTAGAATCTCTCCTCTAAAAGTAGGGAGATATTCTCTCCATTACAACATTCAAATTTCCACGACTTTCTCAAGTAGGTGTGATTACAAAAAAATATTCCAAGTCACAATGACTTTTACAAGTAAGTAAAATGGTAATAACTATAGGAATAGGTTCCTATGGTTCTTTCTTCATGTAGAGACTTTCTTCAAGGGTTCCAAGAATTTCCAAGCCAATGTGTGAAGGCTTGATATGCACCAACATACTTTCTCACATGTAAATGTTCCTACACACAATTCTCTTAGCCTGATCACAATTAGACTCTCAAACTCTAGCCATAGATTGATTAACTATGGACTTAGATATCTCCAAAAGGAATTCACAAAAGATCTATCACAGAGGGAGAAAACACAGAAACATCGGGCGTAATTTTTCCTTCTATTTCTCAGAAATTTACAACTGAGTGAGGATGGAGAAGTTCAACTCACTTCACACATGTCTAATAACATTTTCTACTACTCAATACACTAATCTCATGATCTCCTATTGTCTCTCCTTGTCTTCTCTACTTGCCCCGACATTTTCAAAAGTATTTATAGCAATTATGTACAGACTTATATCAAAGCATAAGTATAAGTAACCTATGTCTTAACTAATGTACATATGTGTACATGTCTTTCACTCTGTGAATGTATCCATCTTCTTTGCTCCAAAACTTGATCTCATCTCCATCCTTTGTCCTTCAAATCTTCAATTGGTGATTGGTCTGCACCAACATGGGCATTAGTGGACACATACTGTAAGGAGGTACGATAATCTCCTTCAACAGTAGACATGAAATTCCTATTCGGTGTTGGACCCTGCATGTCTTTCGAAGCCATGGGTATTTCCTCCTCTGAATCACTAGAAGTTTCTGAGTAGATGGAGTGATGACTAACCTGAGCAGCACTTCCAACAGAAGATATGACGCTTCTTCGGCTACTTAGCACTCTTCCTGACCTCAAGTTCATTCACTCACCTAAGTCTCTCTAGAAGTCCCAGAGATTCTCCTTGAGTGGCTTTTCCAATGCTTCAAATTGCCTGACAAAAATACTAGTGTCAATCTGGCCAATACCGTTTCCAGGCGATACCACACTAGGCGATACTGCCTTGGCCGCGATACGATACCAGAAGTCCAAACGATAGGATACTTCCCGCAACACGCGATACGATACTGGATAATTACTGCGATACGATACCAGACACAACGACGATACGATACCAATTTGGTGTCGCGATACTATCTCTGGTAAGGGGACGATACGATACTATGACAAGTGGCGATACGATACCACCGGTTTGCACGATACGATACCAGGTGTGGTGTCGCAATACTTCACTAGGAAATGGAGCGATACGATACTGGTAGGGGCCGGCGATACGATACTGGATCAATCCACCCGATACGATATCACCTACGTAGCCGATACGATACTTGGTATGGTATCGCGATAGGTCCTTAGGAACTAAGGCGATACGATACTTGTAGAGGCCAACGATACGATACGAAGATACAAGACGATACGATATCTCGGTTCACATGATACGATACGATACTGGATGGGACTAACGATACGATACCGAATTCTTCGCGATACGATATTTGAGACTTGAAACGATACGATACTGAAGATGGTATCGCGATACGAATAACACAAGCGGACGATACGATACCGCAGCAGGTAACGATACGATACCAATTTGGATAAGGTGAGATCGCGATATCGACTTGGCGACACGATACCACAATGGTATCGCGATACCAAGACAGATATCAAGCGATACGATACATCGGCGAGTATCGCGATACAAGGGAGTTTTGGTATCGTGATACCAAATCTCAACCGATCGCGATACTCAAGCCAAAAAGTCTCAAAATACAAAAAATTTTTGCAGCCCCTTGTTCCTCTCACCCTCCTCCTCACTTCCAAGCCCCTGTCCTTCACAAAAATTTCCAATCAATCAATATTTTCCCCTCCGCGATACTGTGCAAGCTTTTAATCACTTGTTTGATCACTTTTAATGTGTTTTGGTCAAACAAACTCTGTGGAATCTTACCTTTGTCCAGTATTGCTTGCACCTTGAGCTCCAAAGCTAACTTTAAGGGTCTGAAATGCACGATACGACACCCGCGATACCAGTTGCTGCTCGCAGACGATACCAGAGCACCACACAGTGTCAAATGAGCCAAATTTTTTGGTTTTTATACTGTTTTGACAGAATTTGAATTTTGCTAATTTTTGGTGATTTTGTGGATTTTTTGGTGATTTTTGTCTACTCCTACTTCTCCTCTCCTCACTTCTCCTCTTCTTCTAACCTAACCCTAACTCCTCCTCTCCCTTCCTCCTAACCCTAAACCTAAAACTTATCACACACACCTTTGGGATGTGAAGTAACAAGTGCTGAAGTGATTGACTAATTGCCACACGACAAATTCACTTCTACAAGTACGATTCTATCACACTCGATCTATAACCATCACGAAGGCACCTTGGTTGAGTGTTCCCCGGCAACGGTGCTAAAAACGTGTGTACTTGAGCCAAGATGACTCAAGGACTTGTGCCAATGAGATTGTACCTCAATTGCCACACAAGTGCGTATAGTGGGAAATTAACACACATTTAAATGTCAATCCGATCGAACGACCTAACCAAGTGTATGAAGACGTGTGCACACGTGATGGAAAATGAAGTGGCTCAGCTTGCATGCATGAGAAAAGACTAATCCACCTCTCACACTCACTGAAATGCTGAAAGTATTTGCCGCGATACCTCTTACAGCAGTTTTCAGAAATTCAAGGATTTCTCTCAGCTCTGAACTCCGAATATAGGCAATAGGGTACTCGTTTCGAAGCTCTCGACGAGACGCATCTAGTGGAAGTGGTTTCACTTGATTCTGATAACTCTGCTTCAAGTTATGGTCAAAATGGTGAATGGTGGGAAGCACCCACACTCACGCCACAACTCCTACTGGTTCGCACACACACTATAGTAGCTCAAAATTAATGGGAAGGGGTAGACAACAGTTCTACACACACATTTCAAGCAACACCCACACATACAAGACCAAAAAGAGGATCAAAATCAGCAAGGAAGAGGCAAATTCGAAAATTCAGGAGTGCTCCTTCTTCACAATGGCAAAAAAGTTTCTACAAAGAGTCACAAAGTGACTTATATACATGTGCCTTAAGTTTGGTCCTTTCACACAAGAGACCAGCACTTTATTACTAGAAAAGTGAATTTCCTACTAATTTACAAGGGATATTTTACAACAAATTGGGATCATGCAACTAGAGGACTCCTCTAGTGCATTTACATGGCTTGAGGGAATTCTTGAAGACCTCGAAGAAGAAAAAAATATGCCCATCATTTTGAAAATTTTGGGGCTCTCCTCTTATGCTCCTTTACTCTGCAACACATTGTTGAGACAAGTCGGAAGCGCACCGAACTCGAGCGCCTCTTGCTAGACCAAGCGAAGAGGGGTGGCCAAAACCAACTTGAAGGACTTAAAGAAGTCATTAGTGAGCCCATCGGGCCCCGAGCTTTTCCCACTAGGGAGGGCATCAATGACTTCAATGATTTCTTCTTCCGAGATAGGGGCATCAAGCAGGGATTAAAGGTTGTGTGGGATCCTATGAGAGGATACCCTAGAGACGGCTACCATGCAGTCCCATCTATGAGGGGAGAGGGGAGTTGAATCCCCAAGAGTCTCATAAAATGTTCTTCAATGATTCTGATATTTTCTTCTTCCATATTGCATACATCGCCATTTGAGTCTAGCAATAGGGGGATTGATTCACTTTTTGTTTCCTTTTAAGAATGTTGCACATCTCTTTGGTGGGCTTGTCGGCTTTGCTAGCTTGTTGGAGTTAGACGTTTGCGAAAGCACGCGAACAACACAAGGAAGAAGAAGAAGCTTGGAGCACAACACACAATACTGAATATATTACTAGAGAATGTACAAAGATAAGTAGCCCATTAGGGCAATAGGCGTATATACAAGGTGGGGGAAAAAAACCTCCTAAAGAGGGAAAAAAGTGCCCTAGCGGTCCTAGAGTGTTCACACACATCACTACCTAAATATATCAACAAATCCCCCTTGGGAGTGATGCGGTGAGCAAGTAGCTGGCACTCATGTATAAGGAAGTGCCAAGCTATGTGGAAATCACTCCACAAAAGGAAGTAAGCCCAAAGCTTTGCGGAAAGCTTATAACTTCTCCCTAGGCAGAGCCTTCGTGAAAAGGTCTACAATGTTCTCCTGCGTGGACACATATGCCAAGCTGATCTCCCCAGTAGAGAACCTCTCCCTGACATAGTGATAATGCACCTCAATGTGCTTAGTGCAAGCATGGAGCACAGGGTTCCTCGCAACTGCCAATGCGCTCTGACTGTCAGTGAAGATGGTGGTGGCAGAAGCCCGACCAACACCCAAATCAGCCATAAGGCGTCTGAGCCACACACACTCAACAGTCGCTGTGAAAGCTACCCTATACTAAGCCTCACAATTGGAAGTGGCCACAGTAGGCTGCTTCTTGCTCAACCAAGATATACATGAGCTACCAAGCATGAAGCAAAAGCCACTAGTGGACACACGAGTGTCATAGCAACCAGCCCAATCAGAGTCAGAAAAAGCATGCAAATCTGGTGGTAGTGATCCCCCCTTGGGATAAAACAACCCAAGTAGCCGAGTACCACTCAAGTAGAGAAAGATGCGCTTAACGGCGTGCCAATGCTTCACTCCTGGGCGATGCATAAACCTGCTCATCTGTGAGACAGCGAACTGAATATCTGGCCGAGTAATGCATAAGTAAATCAAGCATCCAATAGCTTGCTGATAGAGAACAGCATCAAATGCATCTCTAGCAACATGGAGACTCAATCGTAAACTTGTCTCCATAGGAGTGGCAATAGGCTTACAGTCCTCAAGGCCAAAGCGCTGCAATAATGTGTCAGTATATTTTGTTTGACACAAAGCCATCCCACCATCAACTTGCATAAACTGAATGCCCAAATAGTGATGCAAACACCCCAAATCAGACATCTCAAATGAGGCATGCAAATCAACCTTAAAATCAGCAATATGCTTCTGAATAGGACCAGTGAGCAGCATGTCATCAACATAGACAACAATGATCAGAAGCACATCATTAGCACGCTTAACATATAAGGTGCTTTTAGTTGGACTGTTCTCAAAACCATGTGCAATCAAATAGGCATGTATCTTCTCATACCAAGCACGTGGTGCTTGCTTTAAACCATATAATGCCTTCTTTAACCTGCACACCTAGTTTTCATGCCCTTTCCGCACAAAGCCACGGGGCTGAAAAACATACACTTCTTCATGCAAGTCACCATTCAGAAATGCAGTTTTAATGTCCAATTGATGTACATTCCAACCATGATGGGCTGCAAGTGCACAAATGCTCCGAACAGTACTCATACGGCATGTAGGTGCAAAGATCTCATCAAAATCAATGCCTCTGTCCTGTGCATAACCCTTTGCAACAAGCCTAGCTTTATACCTATCAAATGTACCATCAAGTTTACGCTTCAGCTTGTATACCCACTTAGTGCCAATGGCCTTCTTGCCAGGAGGCAAGTCACATAAAGACCAAGTACCATTCTTCATTATAGCATCATATTCAGATTGCATAGCAGCCATCCAATTTTCTGAATTTTGTGCTTCATCAAACCAAACAGGCTCATTCTCATCACAGAGACTTCATCACGCAAGGTCCGCACGAGCCATTTTGGCATAGTTCTTGCCTGCTCAATATCAGCTCTCTCATCAATAAGTGCATCATGTAAATCTGCATCAGAAATGGAATGATCTGCATCATCACATGAAACCTGCAAAGGCTGAGACGTTGCCTCACTAGGACCAGCACTAGACTATCCACCTGTAAAAAGAGGCAAAAAATTATCATACATGTCTTTGGAGCTAACAGATGTCTCCTTAGTACATGAAAGCAATGGCTGAATAGCATCCTCCACAAAAATAACATCACGGCTAACTAGAATGCGTTTAGTTTGTGGATGATACAGACGATAGCCTTTACTTTCAGAACTGTATCCAACAAAAATACATTTTACTGCTTTATCATCCAATTTTCTGCGATGTTGTTTAGGCACTAATGCATATGCCAAACAACCAAAAACACGCAGACGAGCAACAAATGGCTTGCGGTCATGCCAAGCCGCATATGGAGTGATCGACTGCAGCACTTAGTGGGACATATGTTCAGTACATATGCTGCACACATGACAGCCTCAAGCCAAAAACTATGTGGTAAAGCCTGACTCTTGACCATATACCTCACCATCTCCATGAGTGACCTGTTCTTTCGTTGAGCAACTCCATTCTCCTCAGGTGTATATGGCACTGTACACTGGTGTTTTATCCCACGTTCAGCCAAAAATGCATTAAAATCTGAAGACATATACTCCCCCTCTCGATCAGAACAGAGGGTGCCCATTTTACATGCTGACAGATTTTCAGCCAAAACCAAAAACTGTTTGAAGCACATGAGCACTTCGGACTTTGCCTTCAATGGATATACCCATGCATGCCTGGAAAAATCATCGATGAAAGTCATGAAGTAAAGATAATTCCCAAAAGAAGGCGTCTGCGTAGGACCACAAACATCACTATGTACAAGCTGCAATTCTTGAGTAGCCCGAATTGAACCATCTTTTGGAAAGGACGAACGCTGCATTTTGCCCAGAATACAGCCTTCACAAACATGTTTTCCAGGTGCCTCAAGTTTGGGCAAAGAGGACACCATTTTAGATTTCTGCATGCGTAGCAAACTAGCAAAATTGAGATGACCAAAGCATGCATGCCAAAGCTTTGCATCTGACATAGCCTGAGAATCATTTACTGCACATGTCAAATCATTTACAGATCTTTCATAGTCTATGAGCTTATACAACACACGACATAAAATGCCAGAAGCAATAATCACATCGCCATTTGACAGATCATGAACTGTACACCTGTCATCAACAAATTTCACAACCAAGCCAATCTTGGCTAATGCAGAAACTGATAACAGGTTCTTCTTGATCCCTGGCACAAATAAAGCATCTGACAAAGTGAAAGAACTACCATCAGCAGTAGTCAAAATGATCTTACCAAATCCCATAACAGGATAAGAGGAGTTGTTGGTGCATGTAACAGTATTCCCTGTAGGGGCACGCTAGAGTGAAGAGAAGAAACTGCGCTGCGAGGTAATATGTTTGGTCGCCCCACCATCAAAATACCAAACATCTGAGTCTACTGCAGACATGCACTGCTCATGAGAAGATGGATCAAAACTACAGATAGTAGTGAACGCCCATTCTTCTTCCTACACAAGATTAGCAGACTCTGTTTTTGGTGTAGAGGCCTCTGCAACAACCATTCAATGCCTCTTTCTTCTTTGCCTCTTTAGCAGCCAATTTTGGATAGTTCTTTATGATATGATCATTCCCTTTACAATACTTACAAAACAATTTCTCCTTTTCTGATTCTTCTCATCTTTATCTTCCTTCTTCGAATATGTAGAATTAGGAGATTTCTGCTTACTAGTTGAAGAGCTCCATTTTCCTTTCCCCTTCTGACTAGCCAGGAAAGCTTGATCTGCAACTCGCATAATGGACCTGTTCTGCCTGGAGTGATCTTTGTGCAACAGAACAGAGACTAACTCCTCAAATGATAAGGCATTTGGATTGCCTTTCATCATCAACCGAAGAGGAGAAGCAAAACTCTGATATGAATCAGGACGACCATTCAGAACGGTCTACACAAGTGAGCTATCTGGTAGGCTTTTGTGATAACCATTCGAGCCACTTTCTACTTTGCCTCTTTTGTAGGCAGCTTTGGACTAATCTTTATGACATGATCATTTCCTTTATAGTATTTGCACAACTGTTTTGGATTTTTTGTTTTCTTCACACTTCCCATTAGGAATATCCAATGGGTGGAGTAGTCCTCCAATCCTCAATCTCTCAGCTTTGTTGACATGGCATTTAGTGCACTTAAGCACATACTCTAGGACTTCCTTATGAAGTCCAGGCCAATAAAACTGCCTCTTAACAAGATCATAAGTCTTGTTAACTCCTGGGTGTCCCGCACTAGTAAAAGTGGAGCTATAGCAATTGCTACTTCCAATTTCTCCATACTTTGCTTCTGTTCATCTCTGGTGGAACTCAAGGTCAAGCACAAGTATGGAATCACATCAGAAAGGTGGACACACACAAGAAGAAGGAGCAAGTAGGGAGCTCCAAGAAGTACATGTCAAATTTTTAGAAGAATCCCCTACAAAAATAGTGATTTCCATCACTAAAAACCAATGTAAATACCATTTTCTATTTTTGTAACTCCATTTTGTTCAAGCCGAGGAGTCCTCGAGCTTGAGGAGTATTAGAATTATCATCCTACCAATTTTCATAATTTTTAGACTTCGTTTGAGCCCTCAAATAAGCCTTGGAACCTAATTTTTAACTAGGCCGGACACTAGGTCTGGACAGGGCCAAAACTAGTCAAAAAACTATAAAAAGAGCTAGAGAGCTCATTTTTGGGGTTAGCTTGTGAGGGAATAGAGCTTTTGTAAGAGAACTCTTTTGCAATCGAAGCTTTCCATTGTTCCTCTCTTTGATCTTGCCTTGTGTGCGTGTGTGTGTATGTGTGTGCATGTTGGTGTGCTTTCACTCACACACTTGTGCCTTCACTTGTTCGTGGTCTTCATACCGTTCCTCACGTCTCCACGGATTGACAAGTAAAGGAGGTAGTGCTTACGCTTGAGCTACACCAAATTTTGGCACCGTTGCTGGGGAGAGAACTTCGAGGACGAGCCTTGTGATGGTAAGATCGTAGATTTGCGACGTTGGAAGGTAAAAAAATTGTCATTTTTGTTCATTTTCTAATTTTTCTTCTTCATCTTCATCATCTTCATCATCATAACCATCTCCATCTTCTTCCATCTTCTTCTTCATAGAAATTTCTTGTTTTTTAGTGCATTTTCACCATTTTCATACCATTTTTCATGCATCATTGTGTGTGAAGGTGTTAGGAGATGCAAGGGAGAGCAAGCGCCTGTGTTTTTTCATGATTTTCTGCACATATGGAGCTCACCATTACTGGCACTCAGAAATTTGAATTTCCCACCAAAAAACACGATTCTGTGAAGAAAATCGTGATTCTCTAAAAAATTTAAAATTTTTAAAAAAATCATGATTTTCTATTTCCCGCCTAAAAACCCTCTGAAGGAAACACGATTCTGAGGTCATTCTCAGAATCGCGATTCTGTGGTTGTGCTCAAAATCATGATTCTCACAAATCACGATTTTCAGTCAAAAAACACGATTCTGTGGTTGTGCTCAAAATCGTGATTCTCTAAATTTTTGGAAACCACGATTCTCTGAGACAAAATCGCGATTCTCTAGAACATGATTCTCTAGAACACGATTCTCTAGAACACGATTCTCTAAAACACAATTCTCTAAAACACGATTTTCAAAAACACGATTCTCTGTTGGCAATCGCGATTTTCATGTCAAAAACACGATTTTGAGAAAACACGATTCTATGGTTGTGCTCAAAATTGCGATTCTCTAGATTTCTGAAAACCACGATTCTGAGACAAAATCATTCTCTACAACACGATTTTCAAAAACACAATTCTCTGTTGGCAATCGCGATTTTCATGTCAAAAACACGATTATGTGAAAACACGATTCTATGAAAACACGATTCTGTGAAAACACGATTCTCTGCTGACAATCGCAATTCTCAAAAACGCGATTCTCTGATTTCATAGCATCGCGATTCTCTGATTTCATAGCATCGCGATTCTCTGATTTCATAGCATCGCGATTCTCTTGAAGTTCACAAAATCGGGATTCTCTTGAAGTTCACAAAATCACGATTCTCTGATTTCACAGCATCCCGATTCTCTTGGTTTCATAGCATCGCGATTCTCTTGAAGTTCACAAAATCACGATTTTTTCCAAAAGGTCTTGTTTGCCTGTTTTGACCCCCAGGAGCCTGATTTGACATAACTTTTTCATCCAAAGTCCATCTTTTGAGCTCTATAGCTCGTTGGAAAGCTCGTTTCGAAGTTGACCCTCCGATGGGACCAAGAACCCAAGGGGAATCCAAAGGAACCATATACTAAGGGGAAATTTTGGAGTCTTAACCAAAGCTTATGAACCTGAGATCTGGTAGACACCTAGGCAAGGATAAACAAAGAATTAGATCTTTTGAGGCTAGTTGTTGAGAGCAGTATGGGCACCCAAGGACTGACTAGACAAGGAAGCCAGCAGAGAGAGTCAGAGCGAGGTGAAGGATTAAGTAGACAGAGCAGTCGATGCAAATCTGGCAAATAGGCCCTTCAAATTTTTCCAAATCAACATCTTTACAACAGTGATTCTCATCACTCACAATCATTGTAAATACCATTTCATAATTTTGTAGCTCCATTTTGTGCAAGCCAAGGAGTCCTTTAGTTTGAGGAGCTTTAGAAGTACCTACCTGTCAGTTTTCACATTTTTTAGACTTCGTTTGAACCTCCAAATAGGGTAGAGAACCTAATTTTTAACTAGGCCGAACACTAGGTCTGGACACGGCCAAAACCTAGTCAAAAACTATAAATAGAGCTAGAGAGCTCATTTTTGAGGTTAGCTTGTAATTGATTTGAACTTGTAAGAGCTTTTTGAAAGTAATCTAAGAACTCCATTGCTTCTCACTCTTTGTCTTACCGTGTGTGCACGTGTGTGTGTATGTGTGTGCACGTTAGTGTGCTTCTCACTCACGCACTTGTGCCTTCACTTGCTCGGGGTCTTCATACCATCCTCACGTCTTCCCGGATTGACATTAAAGGAGGTGCTACTCATCACTGAGCTACACCAAATTTTGGCGCCGTTGCCGGGGATCGAGCTTTGAGGACGAGCGTGTGATGGTAAGACGTAGAGTTGTGACGTTGGCGTTGTAGGTAATTTCTTTACTTTTCATTATTTTTCTCGTCCTTAGTTCATCATCATCATCATCATCTTCCACCTCCATCTCCATCATCACAAAAATTTCAATTTTTTGACTATATCTCCTTCCTCCTTTCATTTCCCTCATTTCACTTGTGAGAGAGAGCGAGAGAGCGAACTGTTGTGTGCTATTTTTTGCATGTTTCTTGAGTTTGCTTGCAGGTATTGGCTATCCCATCATCTCCAGCACGTCGCGCAGGTACGGAAATGTGCAGAACTATCTCTGTGTCGCAAGCTTCTATCGATCGCGATTGACAGAAAACTTCATCTTTTGGTAAAATTGAGTGCACCACAGTAGACTAGAGACCTTGCACTTCACAAATCCACAAAAATTTCAAAAAAATTTGCATTTTCTCTGTCCATCGCGATTGATAGCATCAATCGCGATTGACACTGTCCATCGCGATTGATAGCATCAATCGCGATTGACACTGTCCATCGCGACGGACAGCCAGTCCATCGTGACTGACAGACCCCGACGGACACGTGTCCATCGCGACGGACACCCCTGTCCATCGCGACCGACAGAAAAATCGCGACTGATACCTGTCCATCACGACCGATACCTGTCCATCACAACTAACACACCCTGTCCATCGCGATTGACACGTGTCCATCGCGACTGACAGGCCCGACGGACAGCAGTCCATCGCGATTAACACCAGTCCACCCCGATTGACACCAGTCCATCGCGATTGACACCGGTCCATCGCGATTGACACCGTGTTGCTCTAGCACAATGGTGAGAACCACGTTAAGAAGCTTCACCTCCTTAATGTCAATCCGCGGAAGAGATAGGAGTGATATGAAGATCGTGAATGTGAGATGAAGTGAGAGTGAAGGTGAGAAGCATAGAAATGCACACACACATACACACACACTACGAAGAGACAAGCAAGACACAATGGAAGGTGGGAAATTAGCTCTATTACTCAAGAACACTATTACAAGCTCAAAATAGCTCTAGGCTCACACTAGCCAACACTAACCAACCTCAAAAATGAGCTCTCTAGCTCTTTTTATAGTTTCTAGACTAGTTTTGTCCGGTTTCACATCTAGTGACCGGCATAGTTAAAAATTAGGTCCTAGATGCTATTTGGAAGGGTAAACGATGTCTAAAAATAACGAAAATTGGTACGCGCATTCTACCTAAGCTCCTCAAGCTCGAGGACTCCTTGGCTTGCACAAAATGGAGCTATGGATTACAAAATGGGGTTTTCTATGTTACATATGTTACAATAGTGATAAAAATCACTGTTGGAGGTTTTTGGAAAGTATTTGAAAACATAATTATTTGAAAAACGATTCGACTGGCTCCCTGCTTTGTCGTTACATGCTTCCGTGTCGTCTGTGCCTCTGGCTGCTTCCAACACCCCCCTCCCTCTCGCTTCTGTCGTCCCTGACAAAACCTTGCTGTGAGGTCTGCCGGATATAGTTCTGTAGGAGGTCTTGAGCGAGGGTGTGCTCGGAGATACGAATGCCTCGGGCCAGGTCTGTCTCGAGTTTCTCCCAGTCGATTGGTTGCGGTTCTTCCGGTGGCGGGAGCTGATAATGGGTGGAATAGACCATTCGTTCACAAGCAAATAATTGTAATAAATGTGTAGGCCTGCTTATGAATACCTCTGAATGGTATTCCCAGAAGCCGGTTGTGAACATCTCTTCGAATGTCTACTTGTAGCACGCCGGTAGGTACTTTATTCTGCAGTGCCAGGCATAACACACCCGTAGCGATGGCGTTGTACTCATATCATATACCAGATCGAAATTGCCATGCTCAAAGCCCGGGGTGTTGACATGTGGTGCCTTGACGCGTCGGAAGACTTTAAAAATCATTTGCATCATGTCAAAAATTTTGACAGTCATATGCGCCGCTATATCATCCATATGCTTTAATCTAGGGAGCCAGTGGCGAATTGTAGCCATCATGTAGCCAACAGTTGGTAACTCAATGGGTGGCTTAAAATAGGGGTAATTCAACCAGTCTTGGCACTGCTTATTGTTTTGTACCTTAATTAGCAAAGGCAGTCCAGGAGCGGCGTCGTGGCACTGGTCCCCAACACGGGTTATACTTCAAGTGCAAAGGTGCCTTTACCCATGTACTCATCATCTCTGGATACTGCTGTAGTAAATTTTTTCGCCACTCTGGTTGATAGATCTCTCCTTGCTGCGCATCTAGTGGCAAATCGTCCTCCTCGAATTGAGTTGCATGCGATGGTTTCTTACCTGTCTCTTTCTCAATGGCTAACTGGTATTCGGCCATTAACATGAAATACGGTTTATACTGTAGCTCATGCCCAGATATGTATCGTCGAGGGGCCAAATGAGCAAAGAATGGAGACTGTAATATTCGTTCTTCTATCATCGCCATGGCATGTAATTGTGCCTCTACTCTCGCTGAGTGCGTTGTTCCAATCTCCTCAATAGTCTTCATCCACGCGGCGGTCGGAAGTTCGTACGTCATCTCACCTTCGGCCGTGACGCGTCTGCCTGGGATGGGTTGTGGCTCGTACGCTTCTTCAAATGTTTCCTCCACTGGGATGGTGACCGTTTCTTCCTCAGCTGGAAGCTCAGGTGGGGAATCTGGCCTTGGTGGCGCTTCGTATACTGCAATCCTTGATTCAAGGGTCGATACCTGGGCCCGTAATGAGTTGAGTTCCTCTAGGAGGTCAGGAGAGGGGTCCATAGGTGCTGGTATGTCGTGGTGTGCCGGTTCTCGTAACTGGAGTAATTTGTGATCTTCTTTGAGTTTCTGTAACTCCTCGTTCATGCGGTCATATTCATCTAGCAATCTCACATGATCGTCTAGTAGCATCCTCATCGAGTCTGAAGGAATGGCTTTGAACCTGCTAGGACTGAGTGGTTGTTCTGGGTGGTCGAGCGCTGCTTCTAAGTTTTCTCGGTTCTGATCCTATAAGCGCTGGTTTTCTTCCTTGGCGGCTGCTAGGTGTCTTCGTAGTAAGCCCATGTTTCGTGTTAGCGTTGCATTGCGGACTGTCTGGGCTCTTACTAAATTATCCAGGTCAGCAGTGGCTTCCTTGTTCTTTTCTTCACTTTCTAGTTCCAATTTGTGATAAGCCTCGCGTAATTCTTGGTAGCGGGTGTTCAGAGAGGCATTCTCAATGGACAATAAATTAAGCTGCGACTGTAAGTCATTGATTGTCCTCTGCAGCTGCTGATAATTATCACCAAGAGATGTGAACTCATCTCTGACTTGCGTCATACACATGAACATCTGTCGGAATGCATTATCTACAGTGGGTGATAGTATTAACGGGGTGCTAAATGAAGATGCAGTTGGTGTAGATGCAACGGGAACGGGGAATGGGGATGGGAAGGTGGATGATGTAGTGATTGTTGAAAATTGGGATGTGCCTAAAAATGTTTGTGCCGTGAGTGAAGGTAGTGATGGTGCAGTGGGTGGTGAGATGTCCATGTCAGTGGACGTATCTAGTGCGGTGACCGCGAATATGGGTGTGATCGTGGGTGCGCGTGCTGGTGTAAATACGGGATTTACAAATGTTGAGGGGTAATTTATAGGGGGGCTGGCTGGAGCAGCTTGGTGGAAAGGGGAAAGAGGGGTTACAGTGGGTCGGGGAGGTGAGACGGGGGAGAAGGTTAATGGCGGGGGGAATGGGAAAAGGGGTCTTGGAGTTGTGGGGAAAGATGGAAAAGATTGATGAAGGAATGGGTTGGATAGAAAGGTGGGTGTGGGAAGGGGTAGATTAGGGCTAATGGGCGCGGGAATTGTGGGGTGAGTGGTCGTAAAGACGGTTTCTGCAACACCACCGGCGAATGAAGATGTGGGTCTGGGGGAAGGAGGGTGAAGAGGGGAGGCTGGATGGACGGGTGGTGAGAGAGGAGCAGTTGGGGTGGTCGGTACTTCAGTGACTACTGAGGTAGGTATAGTTGTAGCGTGGGGTGGGGAATCTACAATGATGGTTTCTACGGCCAATGAACGTTCGGGGACGAGGCGTGCCTCCCTGGCTTGTTCTGAAGATTGTGCTCCGGTTGGTACACGAATGTATTCGCCGGGCTTTGAAAGTAGTCGTACTCTGCGGGGGTCAAACTGTGGTAGTGGCTTTCGTTGCGAGTACCTGAGTGCCTCGTTGGAGCCTACTGATTGGACTAATTCTTTGAATCCTTTGATATATGCGTCTTTGAATCCGCCTGTGACAAGTTCTTGTTCTATTATTTTTTGGCTCTCTTCCTCTGTCAGCTTCTTGCGTGCCCAAACTTTTTCCATAGTTCTATACAGCTTCTTGATAGCTAGAGTGTAAGCTGCTGCCTCGTAAGTTTCATCTTCATGGGTACTTGTATCGCCATGTGTGTCGGTTTGTTGGCCTTGGCCATCTGTCTGTTCCTGCTCTTGGGATTCATGTGTTCCCTGGCTAGCTTCGTCGTCTCCTTCGTCGTCATCGGTTGCTGTCCTTTCGTCATCAGAGCTGGACACGACCTGTCCTTGTGGCTGATCCCTGGGTGTGGTAGGGTAGCTAGGCCTTTCAAGTTCTTGAGAAAACATTTGTCCTTCTGAAAACTGGAATTCATTGGAGAATGCATCGGGCATCTCAAAATCAAACGTTTGATCCAGTGGCTCTGCTTGTCCTGGTTCTAAATGCGGTATTGGAAAAGAGAAAGCTTCCGCACCGATAGTGGTGGGAAGTTCAGCTGCTGTGGTGATAGGTTCTGTGGTTGTGGCTGCTTGGGGTGCGACAGTACTGGTGGTGCCCTCCGTTACCACTGGTCTAGATAACCTTATGCGAATAGGTTGTAATGTGGGAGTGGCTGCTGTTGGTGACTGCTTTGGAGATGGTTGTGGTGAGGGTGATTCTGGGACTTGTAGGCACGGGATAGTACCTCTCATCCGCTTTCCGGCTCTACCTTTGCTAGACTTTCTAGCCTTCCTAGTGGTGCCTTTGAATGCTTTCAGTTCCTCACTGGTCATGGCACGCTCTATGGGTAAATCATATGCCAAGCACATATATATGATCCTGGTGAGGGCGCAACACCCATTGATTACCTTCTTTCGCTCCCACCTATGTTGTGCCAAATAGAGCTGATCAATGATCCAGCTAGCTAGATCAACCGTTTGAGGTCCAGTACATGCTAAGTACAATCCAAACCAGATTCTCTTATGGGGCATGGTAAAACGATCCTGAGCTGGGAAAGCAAAGTGCTGCATGCATATCCGTAATGGCTTAGAGAGCTCAGGTGTTATAGCAGAAATATCCTCCCACTTAGTTAGGTCACCACGCCATCTGCTCTGGGACTAGCCGTTCTTTCTCCGTTGGAGTGTGTGTTCCATGAATCTTGATGGCCGCTCTGATTAAATCCTTCGAAAGATAAAATCTTTTGTAAGGTGGATCATCCACTAAAGAAGGTAGAATAAAGGTTCCTGGGATGTCCTTATTCTCTAAGGCCAGCAAAGTGGTGATTAAGTAATAACACCTATAAAAGTCAGGTTTGGGCAGAGGATCACTGAAATACTCCGTGAAGCCGGCTCTAGCCCAAACATGAGTTAAGTCCTGGGTGTTCTGTAGGCCTTCGAATTCTCTTGAGAAGAATTGATACTTGCCCCATGTGCGGTCATCAAATGTCATATTTGCTTCAAAAATGAAGTCAGCATCAGCTAATGGTCCTGCTAGGCCTTGGAACCAGTGAGAGTTACGGTGTATCTTCTCTGTGTATCCCATAGGTGGGTTATCGATTGGCATGGGTCCCGGAAATCCTTGGAACTCTGGCGGTGGAGCGGTCGGGTGGGATTCTGCTCGTAAAACATTGAGGGGCACCGCAGCTACGCTAGGGCCTGCTTCCGATGGTCCTGCTTCGGTTTGCATGATGACTGATGAGCTAATGGAAAAGATCTGCTACAAAAGATTAACACATTAGTATGGAAATTAATTATGATCCCATTAAGGTGAGACCGCAATCCCTTTCCATAACCGATGTGTAACCCGTGTAGCCAAGTGTCATGAAGTGATTGATGCAATGATTATTTGCAAAACTAATGCAGGTCTCTAGACACCTACATGGTCAGATTATGCATACATTTCTTGATGAGCCGTTATTATGCATGATGTGGGGTTTGGGTGTATGAATTTATACAAGGTTTGGTTGAAGGTGAATTAGTACAAGGGTGGAGTTTAAACGGGGTGGGAGAATTGTCAGATACGATGGTACAAGAAGACGTCTGGATACGTTTCGGTATCCATTTCCTAAGAGTCTTTGAGTGGGTGGTGTGTTTCTGCTGAGGGACAAAAAGCGGTATCGGGTTTGGTGGTATTGAAGGATGGAAAGATTTCTGAGGGGTATATATTACATGGCTAGAGGGTTGGGCTATAATACATGGTTTGGGTACCCAAATCTGCATGGGTGTGGGTCTATGGGTAAGGTATTTCTTGGCGATCCAAATCTTTCGAGTATTTGTGCTTGTAGAAGAAGATCGAGGGGACTTTGGATGCTGACTCTGCTTCTGTTGAAACTTTGTCCTGCTCTCGTCTGCAGTGTTGCCAATAGCCTGTGGTTGCTGTTCTTTTGGCACCCATATTTGTTTTGTGCCACTTGTTCTGTGATGTTGATACTGCTGTTTTCCTTGCGTTGTCTGGTGTTGTCGTCGGTCTGGGTTCCTCTGTTGTGGTTGACTCCTTCGTGGTTGGGTTTGAGAGGTCCAATGGACGCTCTGCTTTGGAAAAGAAGGGAGATCCAACACTTGCGTGACCTGCCCATTAGGAAGTGATTCGTTCTTTATCTTTAATCTAGGCCAGTCCGCAGCAAGTTTGGAAGGATGAGCACCGTAGGGTGTTGTGCTCATTTGGCCGCTGATGCAACCCACCTGACCGCTGATTGTGTTCATCTGCCCTAGCGGTTGGGTAGCTGCCCCCTCTAGTTTGCAGGAAGCCCCAGGGAAGATCTCCTGTCGTTCTTCTGTTTGACAATTGTCCCTAGCCAAGCCCGAGTGGGTTGGAGTAGACGTAACGTGACTGGTCTGACCCAAGATCTTTCGGTCTTCCGTCGCATGCGTTTCATAGGGTCTAGGGTTACAAACCTCAATCGGAATGCCGTTAGGGAAGTCAAGCGGTATCACTCGCTTCTGTTCTAAGGTTCCAATCTGTAAGGAGCCTTGTCTAAGATTTAGGTCCAGTGAGTGATCGTATAGCCAATCTTGGCCAAGGCGTGTTGCTTTAGCGTATATACTAGAACTAAATCTCCTTCTTTTAGGCCTTTATCTTTCACATGTGCATCAAAATATGCTTTCTGTCGTTTCTTTGCTGCATATATTCCTGCTGCTGCCTTGAGCCTGGTTTCTCCTAATCGTTCCAAGTCCATTATTCTCGCTGATAATTCATGGCCGGTCCACTGATGTTCTTGTGCAACCTTAAGGGTCGGTATCAAGAAGTCCAAAGGAAGCACTGCATTCTGACCAAAAACCATCTGAAAGGGAGTTGCATTGAGTACGGTCTTGTAGGCCACTCGATATGCCCAAACAGCGTGGTGTAACTGTTTGTCCCAATCTGAACGTTTGTTGTTCACGAGTTTCGCCAGTACGTTACAAAGGATCTTATTAGTGCTTTCAGCCTGACCATTGGCCTGAGGATGATATGGTGCGGATTTCTTGTGAATCACCATAAAATCTTGTAACAAATATTCAATGACTTGGTTTAGAAAGTGAGTACCTCGATCCCTCACTAACTCTATAGGCAATCCATACCTTGTAAAGACATTCTCAAATAAGAATTTTGCAGTTGTGTGTGCATCATTCTTTTTCGTGGCTTTTGCCTCTACCCATTTCGTAAGATAATCTGTGGCTACAATAATGTATTCCGCATGTGTACCTTTTGCAGGGGGGTTAATGGGTCCTACAAAGTCTATACCCCACTTAGAAAAGGCACGTCCGCCCATCATGGGTTTCAATGGCATTTCATCTCTGCGAGTAGGAAACTGAGTTCTTTGGCACACATCACGTCTCTTTACATAGGTATGAGCATCCATGTGAAGAGTGGGCCACCATAATCCTGCAAAGAGGATGGCTTTGATTATCCTATCGGGTCCAAAATGACCTCCTGCAACACCTTGGTGTGCAGTCTCTAGTATGCTCAGATAATCGCTCTCATGAACACATTGTCGTAGATATCCATCTCGTCCTCTTTTGTATAGGTTATCGCCAATAAGTGAATAGTCGTGAGCTTCCTGCTCTAGACTGCGTTGTCGAGCTAAGGTCATGCCTTGAGGGAATGTCTTCGTCCTCAAATATGTCACTAATTGTTCGCTCCAGTCTGGTGTGAGGGACACATGATACAATGTAGCATGCTCTACTGGTGGTCTTTCACAACAAACGTGGCATTCTTTACACAACCTGTAGACATCTGCTTCCATCGTAGGCCAATATACTCCTAGTCTATGCAGAGTCTGTAATGTTCGATGTTTTGAATGATGTTGCTTTAGTGCACCTACATGTGCTAATTGCAACCAATTCACATGTTCTGATTCATCTACACAACAAGCAAGAATCTTTTGATTATCCTGTTTATATATGCTTCTTGCCATTATTTGGTATCTCTGAGACCTGGTAATCTCTCCTTCTTTGATCTTTATCCTAGGATTCTTGGGTCCATATGTGAGAATAGGGACTATAGGTTTAGCCCATTCTGGTGCTATCTCAAGATTAAACAAGTATGCATCTGGTAGATCATCCACTACTCCTTGAGGAGCTTCTCCTGAGGTTAATCTTGAAAGGTGGTCAGCTCTAAGATGTGTCTTTCCTTTCCTGACTACGACTTCAAAATCATACTCCATGAGTAATAGAAACCAACGTATCAGTCGTCCTGTGTTACATGGTTTGTTGACTAAGTACAATAGGGCCTGATGATCCGTAAAGAACTTGAATTTGTTGGCCAACAAGTAGTGCCTAAACTTCTTTACTGCGTAGATCATCCCTAATCCTTCTCGTTCCGTAGTGGTGTAATTTCTTTCTGCTGCGTTCAATTGTCTGCGAGCGTAAGCGATGGGGAGATCTATGTTACCTTCACTCGTGGGTTGTGCTAACACACATCCTATGGCATAATTGGATGCATCCACATGTACATGGAATGGCTTACTCCAATCTGGGGTAGTCAATATAGGTGCTGAGCACAAGCGTCGTTTAAGTTCATTGAATGAATTTTCACATTCATTTGTCCATTCAAAATTGGTTAAAAGAGAGTACAAAGGCTTGGCTATGATTGCATACATGTGTATGAATCTCCTATAATAACCGCAATGGCCCATAAATGCCTGTACCTCTTTCACATTAGTTGGTCTAGGTAATTCTGCAATTACCTTCACCTTTTCTTCATCCGTAGAGATTCCATTTTTTGACACAATGTGTCCTAGAATTTTGCCTTGTCTGACCATGAAAACGCATTTTTCTAGGTTCAAACAAACCTGATATTCTCGACATTTGTCAAATATTTGCCTTAACTCTGGGATATGCGTCTGTCTTACATTTGAATGAGCACATAGGTCATCGACATAAACTTCCAAACTCTTGCGTAGGAATTCCTTGAAAACATGACACATGAGTCGCTGGAAAGTGGCGGGTGCATTTGTTAAGCCAAATGGCATCACACAAAATGCAAATATGCCCCATTCAGTGGGAAATGCCGTCTTGTGTTGGTCCTCTGGAGCAATGGCTACTTGATTATAACCTGAGAATCCATCAAGAAAGCTGTAAACTTCCTTGCCCGCAACTCTTTCCAATAGATGTTCCGTGATAGGAAGAGGATAACTGTCTCTAATCGTTGCGACATTAACTTTTTTAAGGTTAATACACACACGCAATTTCCCATTCTTCTTGGGCACAACCACAATGGGGGATACCCATTCGATATGCTCAATTTCGTAAATGAATCCTGCTTCTATCAAGCGATCTATCTCCTCTTTAATCTTCACAGCGTAGTTATCATTATACGTGTACGGTTTCTGTTTGGTCGGTTTTGCATCTGGAGTCATAGGGATTCTATGAGAACATATATCTGGATCTACTCCTTTCAAATCTTTATAACTCCAAGCAAAAACATCTCTATATTCGCGCAATAAGGCAACTAATTCTTCTTCTTCTTCCTTCGTCAAATCATGCCCTATGTATGTACATTTTTCTTCTTCTCCTTCTACGGCAACTATTATTTTCTTGGTTTTCTCTTGGTTATCATATACTTGTCGGTCATTCGCCTTTCTATTGGGCATTCGTACCATGATTCTTCTATCTTCGATTTCATATTTCTTGAAATTCTCGGGTACTTCAAACAAGGATTCTTCTTTTTCTGACATGGTTGCTTTCTTCTTTCTTTTCTTACCTTCACTCTTAGTAGTCACTTGAGTGGCTAATCTCACATCATTCGTAATTTCCTCGTGTCTCTGAGTGTGAGTTTCTACTTTGAAAAAATATTCTTCCTCTGATGCAAATGGAGAGTCCATGATAATTGATTCTAAATCGAAATCGCTTGCATCCTCAAATGCATCAGTGTTAGGTTCACACTCTTCTAGAATTGCATCGCCCATGATTGGCTCTATCGTGAAAACTGAGATATCATAGCCATCCTCGTCACAGTGGGGTGTCCATTGTTCTTCATTGATGGCTACATCCATGGTTGCTAGGATTTCTGCCCAACCATGGGGTTCAAACTCTTTGTCTGGGAATACTACAGGTGCGTAAGCTGGATCCTGAAGGGTTCGTGGATTTTGTTCTGCACCTAAGGTCCTGGCTTCTAACCTTTCTTCCTCTTGTTTGGCTACTTTACACATCCATAAATGAGTATCCTCATGCAACCAAGAAGGATCTGATTCTAATGAGTGCACGGATTCCGTCTCTACTGGTGTCTTATGGATGGTATTCCATTGTATTGGGGGTACATCTCGATGTGAATAGTCTTTAAGATTGACTTTGGTAGTCACTCCTAAATGTTGCAAGTACAAAGAATTAGTTCCCCAATCTTGTACAATTTGCAACTGACGCATGAATGGTCGTCCCAATATCATCTCATAAGCATGATTTTTTGCAAAGTCACAAATGGCAAAGGTATGCTCAAATTCTACGCCACAAGTGGTGAGAGATATGCCTTCTAGTAAGCCTAATGGTTTTTCTATGTGTCCGTCAGCCATTTGTAGCTTCATCCTGGTGGGTCTTAATGCTGGCTTACCCCAACGTTTCCATAAAGCGGTGGTAGCTATGGCTACTCCGGCTCCTGAATCTAAGATGGCTTTCGTGGTGTAGCCCTGATGGGTTATCGGAAGATAAGTGTTACCTTCCTCTCCTTCGCTTACATCTCCAATCTTTTCTACAGGTATTTCTGGTACCTTATTTTGTGATCCTATTTGTGAGGGAGTAGTAGCAAGCTCAGGGAACTGATTTGCTACATGTTTCCACAATTCTGGTTTTACCTTTAATAACTCCTCTAGAGTAAGGTTACATTGTACTTTGGTATTCTTGATCACTTCCGTGTTTCTAGGGATTACTGATTCTTCATTCCTCACTATTATCGTGGGTGCTCTCATATTAATAGACTTTGCTTCCCAAGGTCCTGTGAACTGAGGTAATTCTTGTAAAGAATTAGATTCAAATCTTGTGTGTTCACTCACTTGTTCTTCCTCTACATCATCGTAAATAGAGGGAATGTCTTGGGGAAATTGTTCCTGCAAGTCATCTATTTCTTGAATAGGAGGATGGGTTCCTTGTTCCTTTCTCCATTTCTCTTCTTGGATTTCTCTCAAAAATTCATGTGAGTACCTATGTATGGAAGACAGGTTGTCTTGACTTTTTGAGTTGGGTACTTGAGACAGGGATGGTGCATTCCTTTCCTGTGTCTCTGGGACAATAGGGTTCCTAGGCTGATCCTTTTTCTCTTTGCTGTCAATCAAATATTCTAGCCTCTCCATTAGTCCTTGAAAGTGTAATTCCGGTTTTGCCATGTTATTCCAATTAAGATATCTAGAGGCTTCGAACAAAGCTTGTGCTAGTTCTACCATTTTCATGCAAAGTTTAGTTCTCTCAATTTCTAGATCAGCTCGAGGGTAGTTTTTGCTCATTTCAGCTACCTGAGGTCCCTCTTTTAATCTGGCCTGATATGCACGAAACATCATGTCTAGATTTTCTGGTATGGGTTCCGCTAAAACTGATCCTGATTTTTGAGCTGGATTCTCTTGATTCAATTCCTGTGAAGTCAATTCTTGGATTTTGGCTCTAGATTCCTTCAAACTTCCTTCCAACTCACTTATCTTTTTACTCCATTTTCTCTTTATTCTTTCTCTAGAATCTTTCCAAGATTTTGTCTTTTTACTGCTAGATTCTGCAACTTCACTGGTTCCGGCTACTTTCTCTTGATTAAGCTTTTGGTTCTGCAAGAGCGCCTGGGCTCTTGTTATAGCTTGGATAGGCACGTATGTAGGGTTGGATCCCTCTGCGTTATTTACAATACCTATCACGTTGATCGGTGTCACATTTGTAGCATTAACAGGGTTCTTAGGACAATCTTTGATTATGTGCTCTTTGCCACAATCGGCACAAAAGCCTTGGATATTATAGTACTGTGATTGTCCTACTATCGGAGGATGTGGACAATCCTTTATGAAATGATCTCCTTGGCACCTAAAGCATGGTCCTCTAGGGCCCTGTGGTCTCTGTTGTCTTAATTGGGGCCGTGGATTTGGGTTTGTGTACATCACATTAGCATAGTCTGGCTCCCAACTAGGTTCCACTGGTGGACTATCATAATGATATGTTTCTACGTGTTCTGGTGACTCTGTGTAATATGCGGGTGGACTATCGACATGCATAGAGTCAAAACTGTTTGAGTGTGGGTCACTCTCTGTGATCAAAGGTGAAGAAGGCACTAAGGCCCTACTTAGGTTCTCTTCTGCAGCAGCGTATTTGACTGAGATGACATTCGCTGGTGGGGGTGGCTGCTGAGCTAAGACAGGTTGAGGTCTCTGTTGAGCCTGGTATGGGTAGTTCTGAGGAGGCCTATAGTAATAGGGCTGAGCATTGTTACGGCCTTGATACCTACCTGGCTGCGGGTATGCTTGCGGATAGTTCTGTCTCACGGTTTGTTTGTTGTATGGGCAGTCCTCAGCCGTATGATTCGTGTATCTTCTCTCAATTGTACAATATTGGCCACTAGGGTTGGCTTGAGGTTGTGGTGCATTGGGACACACATTTGCCGTATGGTCACCACCACAGGTGTAACAACGCTTGTTTGTTAGCACCCTAGGTTTGCTAGAGACTCCTAGTTTCTGGGCCACTTTTTCTGCTAGGTCTTCTATTGAGCTAGACAATTTTGTGGATGCTAGAGATGAACAGTCAGAGTCCTTATATACCTTTGAGAGTTCCAACTCGTCTCCTAAGTTGTCCTCAATGTCTATACAAATTCTTACACATTGCTCTAGCGTTCTTGGTTCTTTTAGGTACACGTAGGAGCGTAGTTTAGAGCTCAACAAGCTATCTAGAAACAATGACACTTGCTTAGCTTGGAAGGGTAGCTCTTGCATTGGACATCGTTCAACATATTGTCTAAACCTACGTCCTGCCAATCTAACTGTTTCTTGAGGGGTCTGTTTAAAGCTATGAATCAACGAAGACGTGTCATGTCTAATCCCACTTTTAGAGAATTCGGTGATGAATGACTCTAAAAAGTGATGGATGTCTCTAAATTGCCTTTGTTGCAGAGGTTGGAACCAAGTTAAAGCTGTATTTTTCAACGTTAGTCCAAATGCGTTGTATTGCGTGAACATGTCTTCAACTTGTTCGGCTCTTAGTACTTGCTTGAATTCTGCGACGTGGTCATAGGGATCTCCTGTCCCATCAAAGTAATTCTTCATTGATTTTACTAACTGTGTGGGTCTCAATGTTCTTGCGTGTTCACGTGGTCTGGGTAGAGGAAAATCATCTCCACCACCTAGTACTCCATGATCTCTTTGTCTATCCGCTCTATTAGTGTCTGTGGTTGTTCTATCTCTCCCTATGGGGTGATTAAAGCTCACTTCCGGTCTCTCTTTATTTCCCTCTCTTTGATTTCCATGGGCTGAGGATGTTCCTGCCCCTTGTTGACTTGTATTCATGTTCGTTCTAGATGGAGGGAATACCAATTCACCTCTCCATGTGTATGTGTTTTTAGCGCGGTCAGGAACCACAAAGACTCTTTCTGAAGTCTCATCCATGTATACAACCTTTCCAGGTGTATCCGGGTCCTTGAACTCGTATATAGTGATGATACCGACCTCACTAAGTATTTCGATCTTGTATCTCCAAAAGGCTTCATCAGTTTCTTTATTTACAAACAACTCTATGCTTCTGTTATCCTGAGGGATCCAATCTGGGATTAGTACTCGTGTTAGTACAGATTTCCCTCTAGGTGTTCTAGGCTCTTCTAATGGTTCTTTTCCTTGAGATGTTGTTTCCATCTCTGGCTGAATCACGCCAAACTCTTTGGTATTGTTTGGCTGCATACTTAAGATGTACATTGTTCCTTCCTTGTCTATGTACGCGTCTCTCTCGAATTTCACCACTGGATGTTCCAATCCAATGGGTTGATCGGGGTTGTGCATTTGCACCACTTGCCTTCGCAAACCATCCTCATAGATGCGAGCACCTAAGCGGTTGGTTCGGAGAAACTCTAGTTGCGTTCTATAGGGTCCTTCTGGTTTTTCTAAATAGGCTACATTAGACCCTCCTTCTGGTCTATCTGTGCTAAATGCCATTTCTGATTCACTAGTGTCTGAGCTCTCGTAGGGATAATTACTATTCAATTGCTGAGCCCACGATCGTGCAGTAGTTCTTACACTTGCCTCTGATGATCTAAGGCTTCGTCGGTCTGAATTACCTATATGTTTGCCCGATCTAAGGTTCATTAATTTTCTTCCTTGCACACTCAGTACACGCTCAGATCGTCACCGATTCTTTGTTATTACTGTCTTGATTCTTTTTAGATTTCTTTAGATTCTTGTCTTAATGTATGCGTCAGGAATTTGACTTTCCGTTATAATTTTGAGTTCTCGTTCCGTCAAACTTAGGTTCTTTCCTTTAGGTTTTTGTGTCACACACCTTTACTTTAGTCTTGAACTTGATAAATTTAACTCTCTTGAACTTGAGGCATTCCTATCGTCTTAATCCACAACACTACCGTTTAGCCTAAGCTAAGAATTGACTGAGGGGGTTGAGTAATCTTCCAACCTCGAGTCAGCTTTTCTGGTTGCTCTGATGCCCAAGAAGCCGCACTTCCCAAGCTTTATGCCCTTCACTGCCTTGCCTTGGTTGCCTTCGATTGCCCTTGCTAGACCTGGAAAAATCCAATATTAGACCAATTCATAGTTGGATGATCAAGCACTTAAGTACATACACCTTTTAAGTCCCTTCCCTTTTGCCCAACTTTTTAATGCTTGCCCCCTGGCTTTCAAGTCCCAAACTAGGTCAACCTCAAAATAGCTTATCTAAAAATAGATGTATTCTTTAAGAAAAAACAGTTGAGGTCACGTAGTACTCGTCAAGAGCTTTCTAACGAGCTATTAAGCTCAAAAAACGGACTTCGGATGAAAAAGTTATGACCGTTCAAGCCCTGGGGGGTAAAAACTGACAAACAGGTTTTTCTCCAAATATGAGCTAAGGGGTCTCCTATGAGTCTAATCACCCAAAAATTTCCCAAAAATAGCCCCAAAATTGGCCAAAAAATGAAACCCTAAAATTTGCGATGGGGGTGCACAATCGCGATGGTCTGAGATGATCGCGATGGTCTGGGACCGTCGCGATGGCGTGAAATTGCACAATCGCGATGGTCTGAATTTGCACAATCGCGATGGTCTGAATTTGCACAATCGCGATGGCGTGAACTTGGACCGTCGCGATGGCGTGAATGCGAACCGTCGCGATGGTCTGAAGTGAACCGTCGCGATGGCGTGAAAGTGCACAATTGGATAATTTGGTCTGTGAGTTACATGCATGAAAGTGGTCTATTGTGTCATTTGAATCTAAGTGTTGAGATAACCGTGGGACTTTTACAGGTCCACTAAGAGCACTTGAGGGCATTCTAAGCAAGAGTAAGTGCAAGCTTGGGAACACGTGTCCTGGGCACACCAGGGCAACAACACAAGGAAAGAAACTCAAGGTTGGAAAATCCTCAACACCCTCTATCAATTTGTAGCTTAGGCTAAGTGCCAGAAGTCCTAGGAGTAAGTCAGGGCAACGATAGGCATCATTCAAGTTGAAGACTACCTATGCACTCAAGTTCAAGATTAAACATAATCTCTTCGTGATGCGATAACCTTAAAGGAAAGAATGTAACGTGGAATGATCAACTTACAGTGCGAAAATTAACTCAAATATTCATGACGACGTGATTTCTGACAAGAGCATAAACACGGTAACCACTCAAAAGAATCAAGTAACTGATACAAAAGAACTCAGCAACGAGGTTGTACTTGGGCAAATTTGGGCTATTCAATTAGGCTTATGAACCTTAGATCAGGGCGACATCTAGGGAGAGATAGACAAAGTCTTAGGTCTTCAGAGGCTAGTGTCAACCACACTGCTAGGTCTTGGGCCCAGCAGTTGAGCCACCACTCATACTACCCTAACTCTGAGACTAGTGAATCAGAGATGTCTCAAGGCATGGATCGACCTACGGGAAGTTCAGGAGTGCCATACTTGCACAAGGTAGAAGGCCCGTACACGACGCAGTTGGAATACCTTAGGACCAACCGATTAGGTTCTAGCATCTATGAGGACGGCCTAGGAAGATCCGTGGTCCAAATCAAAAACCCAGACCAATCTATTGGGCTAGAGCACCCTGCTGTCAAGTTTGAAAATGGTGCATACCTTGATAAAGAGGGAACCATATACGTGGTCACTAGTCACCCGGAGAGGACAGATGAATTCGGGAATGTGATCCCTAAGACGGGCATAGATGACCTAGAACAAGGGAACGTAGGAGGGGAGCCCAGGACCCCTCGAGGGAAATCTGTTCTTACTAGAATCCTCAATCCCGAGTGGGTTCCCCAGGACAACAAGAGCATAGATCTGCTTCTGAACCGAGAGACTGACGAAGCCTTTTGGAGGTATAAATCTGATCGGCCAATTGATATAGGAACAATCATGATCTATGAGTTTAAAGATCCAGATAGCCCAGGCAGAGTGACCTATCTAGATCACACTTCAGAAAGGATCTTTGTGGTTACAAAACATGATAGACATGCTTACACTAGGATGGGTGAGTTTATTTTTCCCCAACCAAAATCTAACGTGTCCTCTGGCCACCCGGGAGGTGGAACGTCCCATGCTCATGGAATTTAGAGAGACATAAAGAGAGACAGACCTGAGGTAAGCTTTGCCAACTCCTTGGGAAGAGGAAGAACGAGAACAAAAACAAATAGAGTGGACTTGAGGGACATAGAGCCCCAGGGAACCGAAGAAATGCGGATGAATTCCCTCTACCAAGACCAAGAGAGCACACGAGGACCCTGAGACCGACCCAACTAGTTAAGTCCATGAAAAACTACTTCGATGGCACTGGAGATCCCTACGATCATGTGGCTGAGTTCAGGCAAGTCTTGAGAGCTGAACAAGTGGAGGATCTATTCACGCAGTACAATGCCTTTGGTCTAGCCCTTAGGAACACAGCCCTTACGTGGTTTCAACCATTGAATGAGAGACAATTCAGGAGTGTAGACCAACTCCTAGAGGCCTTCATTATTGAATTCTCTAAGAGTGGCATAAGACATAATACCTCCTCATTGATTCACAGCTTCAAGCAAGCCCCTCAAGAGACTGTGAGACTTGCAGGAAGAAGATTTAGGCAATACCTTGAAAGATGCCCTATTTTGGAGCTACCCACACCAGCTAAGCAAGTGGCTTTATTCTTGGATGGATTGCTAAGTACCAAATTGAGGTCATATGTGTATCTGAAGGACCCTAGGACTGTAGAAGAGTGTGTATGCATGTGCATTGACATCGAGGATAACCTAGGGGAGGAGTTAGAGCTTTCCAAAATATACAAAGATTTAGGTAGTGCCTCTAGCCTCTCTTCCACGCAATCCACATCAATTGAGGAACTCGCTGAGAAAGTGGCACAAAAACTAGGTGTCTCTAGCAAACAAATCCCAAGGTTTGCCCTAGTAAAGAGGTGCTATACTTGCGGTGGTGACCATATGGCGAACGTGTGTCCCATTACGGCTCAACCCCAAGTAAATGTGAGTAGCCAATACTGTACCATAGAAGGGAGATACACAAATCACACAGCACAAGACTGTCCATACAATAAGCAAGCGGTTAGGCAAACCTACCCTCAGCCATATCAACAGGGAAGATATCAGAACCAATATCCACCACAGCAGTATGCTAGGCCCCAACAAACCTACCAACCACAATATCAAGCCCAGCAAAGGCCTCAGCCTGTGTTAGCCCAACAACCTCTAGCTCCATCCAACGTGATCCCTGTAAAGTATGCAGTTGCAGAAGAAAACCTGAATAGGGCCATAGTGCCAGTAACCCCATTACTATCAGAAAGTGACCCCAGTGACCATAGCTTTGATTCTACACATATCAATAGTCCCCAGGCTTACTACATGCAATCTCCTGAACATGGTGAGTCCTACTACAGTGAGGAACCAAGTGAACCTAATTGGGAGCCAGAGTATGCTAATGTCATGTACGCAAACCCCAACTCTAGACCTCAACCTAGGCAAGTAAGACCCTCATTCCCTAGAGGACCATGCTACAGATGTCAGGGAGATCATCTCATTCGTGATTGTCCCTTGCCTCTACCCACACAACCCCAGTCAGTGACAATCCAAGGCTTTTTCCAAGATTGTGGAAAAGAGCATCTCTTACGAGATTGTCCAAAGAATCTTAATAATATGCCAAAAATAACTCCAATTAACATTATTGGGTTAGTGGTAGAATCCACAAGAAGTGTCACTTCCACTGCACCGATACAAGTGGTCACTAGAGCCCAAGCCTTACAACAGAATCCAGGTGTAGGCCAGGAAAAGAGCCCCGAGGTGAGTGAAACACAGAGCATGACCAAGAAGAGGACTAGAGCTTGGAGAGATAGTCGTGAAAGAATGAAAAGGCAATGGGCAAAAAAGATGAGTGAACTCGAGGAAAGCCTCATAGAAACAAAGGCCAGGATAACTGAACTCACATCTCAAACTCCCTCTCACACTACCCCACCACCACCATTCCCATCTCCATCCCACCCGCCACCTTCCAACCCGCCTCACCTAATCCCACCACCCCGTAGAGTAGGATCAGTCCTAGCAGATCCCACTCCCGAGGACCTTAATATGATTCTTAAAGCATATCAGGCCAGAATCCAAGAAGGGCCAAACGTAACTGATCATGAAAAGTGTTACCCTAGAGCAGAACTAGAGCTAGAACGAACCAAAATTTGTGCTAAGATGGTGGAATTGGCTCAGACCATGTTTGAAGCCAGTCCCCTATTTAACATCTCTAGTTCAGCGAAGACACAGTTGCACTTTGATGGACTGTTAGAAAGAATAGAGAAGCTAATTGCACAATCAGAAAAGGAACCCGCCTCTCAACACAAGGACAAGGCAAGTGAAGGGGCAGGTCTTCCTGCCCAGGAAGCCTATGTGCCTAACTCTACGGAGCCAGACACATCATCTTCTATGAATCGGTTCACACCAGAATTCCTACGAGAGATTCAAGAAGACAAATGGGCTAAAGAGAGTGAAGTCCCTCCTCCCATTGAACTTGTGGACGATGCACACGACCAATTCCCACAAGACATCCCATCCATTTATGAGGAGCAGAAGAGCACCCAATCTCAGGAAAGATTAGACTTTGAGTCTAACTCTCTGATACCTAGGAATACGGAGGTAGTAAAGAATACTAAAGTGTAGTGCAACCTCACCTTGGAAGAGCTACTCAACGTTAGGCCAGAGCTATGGAAGCATGTCGCCAAATAAGTACCAGAAATAGCAAAACCTCGTTCCCAGGTAGGATCCCAGAGAACAGTGCCAGAAATACCATTGGACAAGATAGGAGACATGAGTGAGGGCGAAGAGGGAAACGCATATCTTCCTATCACCCATCAAGGATACACCACCAAGGCCATTTTAGACTCAGGCGCAGGAGTTGCAATTGCTACCACTTCCCTATGGAAGCGTTGGGGCAAGCCAGCACTTAGGCCCACTAGGATGAAATTGCAAATGGCCGATGGTCACATAGAGAGACCCTTAGGGCTGCTAGAAGGAATAACTCTCACTACTTGTGGTGTTGAGTTTGAGCACACTTTCGCCATATGTGAATTTAGCAAGAACCATGCCTATGAGATGATTTTGGGAAGACCATTTATGCGACAGTTGCAAGTGGTACAGGATTGGGGAACCAACTCCTTGTATTTGCAACACTTAGGTGTCACGACCAAAGTGAATCTCAAAGATTACTCTCATAGAGATGTCCCTCCTATCCAATGGAATCCCATCCATAGAGCCAAAGATGATACGGAATCGGTGCATTCCATAGGATCAGGATCCTCATGGATGCATGAAGATACCCATTTGTGGATGTGCAAAGTAGGAGTAGAAGAAGAGAAAAGAGAGAAAGCCAGAGAGATAGGTGTGAAGGAAACACATAGATCAATTCAAGACCCAGCCTATGCACCTGTAGTGTTTCCCGATGAAGAGTTCGAACCTCATGGTTGGGCAGAAGTCCTAGCAACAATGGATGTAGCCATCAATGAAGAGCAATGGACACCTCACTGTGATGAAGATGGCTATGACATTTCAGTCTTCTCCATAGAGCCGATCATGGGAGGGTAGTGTTAGAAGAGTGTGAACCTAGCCCTGATGCATTTGAGGGATGAAAGTGACTCCGATCTAGAGTCAATCATTATGGACCCACCTTTTGCATCAGCTGAAGAATACTTCTATGAAGTAGAATTTCAACCCCAGAGGCATGGAGAGTTTACAAATGATGTAAGACTAGCCACACATGTGACACCGAAGGAAGAAGGAAAGAAAAGAAAGAAGAGAGAAGTCACACCAGAAGAGGAAGAATCTTTGTTTGAGGTCCCAGAAAATTTTAAGAAGTATGAAATAGATGACAGGAGAGTCATGATCAGAATGCCCAAACGAGAGGCACAATCAGGAGAGGCCTATGATAACAAAGAAACCACCAAGAAGATAGTGGTAGCCGTGGAAGAAGGAGAAGAGAGATGCACATACATAGGCCATGACCTGACGGAAGAAGAAGAGCAAGAATTAATAGCCTTGCTAAGAGAATACAGAGATGTATTCGCTTGAAGTTACAAGGATTTGAAAGGCGTGGACCCTGACATATGCTCAAACACTATCCCCATGACCCCAGAGGCCAAACCTTCTAAGCAAAAGCCATACACATATAAGGCACTCTGTGTTTCCCAGCCTACCCCCCAATACGGATACCTCCATTCCATGACCCTCCCTTCCCATCTGTCCCCTACACCTCATTCTACCTAACTGCACCATCCCAACAACCATCCTTTGTGGCGCAGTCCATCACCACTCCAATGTTTCAGAGGCACATTTCCCCGATGTTCGCAACGACATCAATCTACACGAACACCACACTCACTTCACCTACCATACCCACCTACATGGTAGCCCCTGTACACACCACTCTGTCTGACCCAATGAACATTTCAGCCACCACAGCACCTCTCCCCACAATTCCACCCTCTCGCCCTCCACTACTCCCCACCTCACCACTCAACACATCATTAGCAGACACAGCATTCACTACCTCCCTTCCCATTCCCACCTCCCCTGCATTCCTAACTTTTCCCCTTGCATCTCATAATGTAAATAGCACGTTCACTACATTACTTTAGTGTGCACATCAACTACAACAAGAATACCATCAATTGGAAGAACGCACTATTGCCCTCCAAGCAGAATCTCAACGTCTACAAGCTAGAGTCAACACTCTCGAAGATGATTACCAAACGCTTCTAGCAGAACATACCACCTTACAACAGGCTCACACAGAATTGGAATTGAAAACCTCGACAGTGGATGATCAAGCAGTGAAGGAACTGGAAGGTATGCTCGAGTCCCAAATGATATCCAATGCTACACTTAGACGCAATCTTGGACTATTAAGGAAGCATATGGCAGCAGCACTAGAAGAGAACAAGAGGCTTCAACAACAAAACCAAGACAACTTTGAAGCGGCTATGGAAGGAACTGCAGGAGCAACCATTAGCCCTACCAAGTATAGAGCAGTCCCATCAGAAGACATTCGCATCTTACTCGAAGAGCATGCAAATTTCTTGGAGTCATATGAAAAGTTAGAGGTTGAATGTGCGGATCTAAAGAAGCAGATAGCGAGTGCCCCCACAGCTCAACAGGAGCTGATAATCTTGCAACACTCTATAGAAGAAGTAGAGACCCTCCGGAAACAGGTGGCAGAACTCCAAGCACGCCTCTTACCATATGAAAGGCCACCCTCGCCAACTGAAGAACCAGAACCTGAAACAGTTGTGGAAATCCCTGTCGATGATAGCTATGAAGAGCCGTACGAGCCGATGCCCACACCCGGCAGTCGGGTAACAGAAGAAGGACAAGACACTTTAGAAATTGGAGTTCCAGATTGGGTCAAAAGGATCGAGAAAGTAGGAAAGACACATGATGATCGTGTTGCCGTGCAAATTCAATCTCTCACAAATCTGGAAGAAACTGTCCTTCGATCTTCTTACTTTCAGAACCTATCCCACCAACGCTTGATCACAACATCAGAGACGCAATAGATGCCTTACTTTGTCTTGCTACATGATTATAATGCAGAAGTTAGAAGGCATACAGGGAAGGAGCCAGAGGACTTACCGGTAGATGCCCGTGCTGGCTCGATCTTCCAACCTAATTGGCGTGCACGTCTACTAACCGATTAGCCTGAGATGATGAGCACATGGGCAACCATGCCACTATATATCAAGTATAATCCATGCTATTGCCCAATGGTACGTCGCAGATCCTGGCAAGCATTTGCAATCAAGGTACGCAACAATAAAGAATGCTCGGCTTGGGTTAACTATCCATATTTTGCTCCACCTCGAGGGACCCCAACCGTAGCCTACATGATATCAACAATTCGACACTGGTCTACACATCTAAATAATGTACCCGACATAGCAGCAAAAATGTGTATGAAAATATTCGAGCTCATGACCATTGTCTTCAAAACCTTTCGGAAGGTATAAGCTCCATACATCTCTGCCCCTGGATTCTCTCATGGTAACAAGGATTTAGTCTACGACATGAGCCAAACTCCCTCGGTCAATATAATCTTTGCCTAGCATGCACAAATAAAGTACTTACCCGCATGCTTCAAGCAGACATTTGAGGAAATGTTCTCTACAGGATTCTGGGAATATCATTCGGAAATTTTCATTCCCAGACCAACACATTTGCTACATCTATTCGCAGTAGAACAAGCCATCCATGCAGATCAGTTACGTCTGCCACATCCGGACATTCCAGGACCAATTGATTGGGATCGCATGATGACAGATTTGGCTAGAGGACTACGCATACAAGAACATCAACTTGCCACTCATGTGGTGGACTATTACATCCAGCACTCTCAGCAACAAGAGTTTGTCAGAGATGACAGACGCGAGAGAGGGGGGGGTGTTGAGAGCAATATGGGCACCCAAGGACTGACTAGACAAGGAAGCAAGCGGAGAGAGTCAGAGCGAGGTGAAGGATTAAGTAGACAGAGCAGTCGACGCAAATCTGGCAGATAGGCCCTTCAAATTTTTCCAAATCAACATCTTTACAACAGTGATTCTCATCACTCACAATCATTGTAAATACCATTTCATAATTTTGTAGCTCCATTTTGTGCAAGCCAAGGAGTTCTTGAGCTTGAGGAGCTTTAGAAGTACCTACCTGTCAGTTTTCACATTTTTTAGACTTCGTTTGAACCTCCAAATAGGGTAGAGAACCTAATTTTTAACTAGGCCGGACACTAGGTCTGGACACGGCCAAAACCTAGTCAAAAACTATAAATAGAGCTAGAGAGCTCATTTTTGAGGTTAGCTTGTAATTGATTTGAACTTGTAAGAGCTTTTTGAAAGTAATCTAAGAACTCCATTGCTTCTCACTCTTTGTCTTACCGTGTGTGCGCGTGTGTGTGTATGTGTGTGCACGTTAGTGTGCTTCTCACTCACCCACTTGTGCCTTCACTTGCTCGGGGTCTTCATACCATCCTCACGTCTTCCCGGATTGACATTAAAGGAGGTGCTACTCATCACTGAGCTACACTAGTGTCAACCATACAGATAAGTCTTGGGCACAACAACTAAGTGGTCATCCTTAGAGACTAAGTTCAGACACAAGTGATTCAGAAATGTCTTTTAGCATGGGTAAACCTGTAGGTGGCTCAGAAACTGACTATTTACAAACACCAGAAGGCACCTATAAGACACAATTGGAATATATTCGGACCAACCGATTAAGCGCTTGCATCTATGAGGACGGCCTAAGGCGATCAGTTGTCCAACTCAAAATCTAGATCAACCCTTTGGACTTGAACACCCGGTGGTCAAGTTCGAAGAGGGTTCATATATTGATAAGGAAGGAACCATGTATGTGGTCACCAACCTACCAGATAGGACCGATGAGTTTGGAAATATCATTCATGAAAATGAGATAGGAGAACTAGAACAAGGAAATATAGGACAAGGACCCTAGACTCCTAGAGGTAAGTCAGTTTTGACCAGAGTGATCACTCCAGATTGGATCCCTCAAGACAACAAAAGCATAGAATTATTCTTGAATAGATAAACCGAGGAAGCCTTTTGGAGATTCAAGCCAGATCAACCTAGCCAATTGGGCATAGTCATCATCTACGAGTTCAAGGATCCAGAGATACCAGGCAAAGTTGTCTACCTGGATAACACATCAGAGAAAATGTTCTTAGTAATAGAACATGATAGACATGCATATACTTGGAAGAGTGAATTGATTTTCCCTCCATCAAGATCCAATGTGTCCCATGGCCTCCAAGGAGTAGGATCATCCAAAGCTCATGAAGCCCAAAGAGAAAGAACTAGAGAGAGACCTAAGGTAAGTTTTGCACACACCGTGGGCAGGAATAGATCAGGATTTGAAAGTGAAAGACCTGAAAGAGAGAGACATCAAGCACATAGGCAACATAGAGATGAACATGATTTTCCATTGCCTAGACCCCGAGAGCACCCAAGAACCCTTAGACCCACTCAAGTGATCAAGGCAATGAAGAATTATTTTGACGGGTCAGGAGATCCTTATGATCGTGTAGCAGAGTTCAAACAAGTGTTAAGAGCTGAACAAGTTGAGGACTTGTTCACCCAGTACGAGGCATTTGGTTTGACTCTTAAGGGCACTGCCTTGGCTTGGTTTCAACCACTGAGTATTCGCAACTATCGCGATATAGGTCAGCTGCTAGACGAATTCATTGTAGAATTTTCCAAGAGTGGTATCAGGCATAACACATCATCTTTGATCCACAGTTTCAAGCAGACACCCCAAGAAACAGTGCGACTAGCAGGTAGAAGGTTCAGACAATACCTAGAAAGATGCCCTGCTCTAGAGTTACCCACTCCAGCCAAACAAGTGGCTTTGTTTTTAGATGGCTTACTAAGCACCAATTTAAGATCATATGTGTACTTGAAAGAGCCTAGATCCATAGAAGAGTGTGTGTGGACGTGCATTGACATAGAAGATAACTTGGGTGAGGAGTTAGGATTGTCCAAAATCTATAAGGATTATGATAGTTCTACTAGTCATACTTCAAAAATCTCCACGGAAATAGATGAGATAGCTGACCAAGTTGCTAAGAAGCTGGGAGTCCAAAATAGACAAACACAAAGAGTCACCTCATCGAACCGATGTTATAACTGCGGAGGGGACCACATGGCTAATGTATGCCCAATGCAAAACCAAAACATTAGAGAAAGGAATGCTCCATATTGCACTATTGAGAGAAAATACACAAACCACACGGCTCAAGATTGTCCCCTACAATAGGCAGGCTGTTAGACAAACTTATCAGCAACCTTACCAACAAGGTAGGTATCAGAACCAATACCAACAGCCATATTATCGACCACAACAACAATATCAGGCACAATATAGGCCACAACCAATCTTGGGAAACCAACCACCAGCTCCTGCCAATGTGATTCCAGTCAAGTATGTTGTGGGAGAGGAAAATCCAAATAGAGCATTGGTGCCACTGACCCCATTGATACCAGATAATGACTCTCATGCTCGTAGTTCAGACTACTCCCATGAAGGTAGTCCACATGCTTATTACGCTGAGTCGCCTGAGCATAGTGAGATTTACTCGTATCAATATGAGGCACCACTTATGGAGCAAAATTGGGAGCTAGAATACTCCAATGTCATGTACACAAATCCTAACCCTAGGGCCCAATTGAGACAAATGAGACCACAAGCCCCTAGAGGATCTTGTTTCAGATGTGCAAGGTGACCATTTCATTCGTGATTGTCCCCACCCACCATCTCTAAGTCAAGGTCAGGCTATCACAATACAAGCTTTTTGTCTTGAATGTGGCAAAGACCATCTTCCCAGAGATTGTCCAAGAAACCCCTCTAGTGCACCCAAGATTACACCCATTAATGTGGTAGGCTTAGTGGTGGATTCAAGTTCAAGTAGCAGTAATGTGGCTCCTATACAAGCTGTCACTAGAGCACAAGCCTTAAAACAGGATAAACCAGCAGAGCAATCGGAGTCGAGTGAATCGGGAGAACCTAGTAGGAGGAAAACAAGAACATGGAAAGATACCAGAGAGAAGGCTAATCGCAAGTGGAACAAAAAGTTATCGGAAGTAGAAGAAAGCTTGAAAGACGCAAAAACAAAAATAGAAGACATCGCATCTCAAAACCCCTCGCATGCCGAAACTCCATCTACTCCACCTCATCCCACCCCACCACCCATTGTAAATAGACCGCAACCAGGGTATGTTCTGGTAGATCCAACCCCAGAAGGCTTGGACATGATGTTCAAGGCCTACCAGGCTCGACTTCAAGAAGGGCCAACAACTGCAAACCTAGACAAGAGCTACCCTAGAGCGGATTTAGAGATTGAACGGATGAAAATGTGCATGAAAATGGTAGAACAAGCTCAAGCTATACTTGAGACTAGTCAAAAGTTCAATCAGACAAACTCTGTCAAATCAGATTTGCATTTCCAGGGCTTACTAGAAAGATTAGAGTAGTTGGTAAACAAACCACAAGTTTCTTTACCTCCGCAGGCTCAACCAGTTATTGAGAGAGGAAGCTCACCACCAATGGCAGCTTATGTTCCTAATTCTACGAATGTTGGAACACCTCTTTCAATTCAAAATTACTCTCAAGAGTTCTTGCAGGAAATACAAGAGGAGAAATGGGCCAAGGAGAAGGGTAATTCCCCTCCTATTTGTGAGATTGATGACCTTCATGATCAATTTCCCCAAGACATTCCATCTATTTACGGAGATGAAGCAGAACAACAAGAAGATGAAAGGTTAGATTTTGAATCTAGTACCTTAGAAGAACTGCCTCAATTTCCAGGCCCTTGGGAATCGGAATCTCTTCAGATCAGAGCTCCCACAATATTGATAAGGAATGAAGACTCAGTGGCTCCAAGGAACACCGATGTCATGAAGAACACTAAGGTTTAGTGTCATCTCATTGTAGAAGAGTTGCTAAAAGCAAAACCCGAGCTATGGAATCATGTGAAGGATCAGGTCCTAGAACTTGATTCCAATATGCCAAAAAAAGGCTCTAAGCAGAAAGTACCAGAGATACCTCTAGAAAAAATAGGGGACATGTGTGAGGGTGAAGAAGGTAATACTTATCTTCCAATCACCTACCAAGGTTACACAACCAAAGCAATCATAGATTCAGGTGCTGGCGTTGCTATTGCGACCACATCCTTGTGGAAGCAATGGGGCAAACCCACATTAAGACCAACTAGAATGAAGCTTCAAATGGCAGACGGCCATTTTGAAAGACCTCTAGGATTGCTAGAAGGGATAACTCTAACCACTTACGGTGTAGAGTTTGAGCACACATTTGCTATATGTGACTTTGAGAAAAATAATGTTTATGAGATGATCCTAGGAAGACCCTTCCTACAACAATTGCAAATAGTACAGGATTGGGGAACCAACTCCTTGTACTTACAACACTTAGGGGTCACCACCAAGGTCAATTTGAAGGATTACTCCTCCAGAGATGTACCACCCCTACAGTGGAACCCTATTCACAAAGAAAAAGAAGATTCAATCTTTGGGCATTCTGGAAGTTCTCCTGACCCATCCTGGTTGCATGAAGATACTCATTTGTGGATGTGCAAGGTCGTAGAGGAAGAGGAAAAATGCTTGAAGGCGAGAGAAGAAGGAACTTCACCAGGAGATAGACCAGTTAGAGACCCAGCCTACACACCTATGATCTTTTCGGATGAGGAATTTGAGCCTCATGGCTGGCCAGAAATCTTAGCCACCATGGACATTGCTGTCAATGAAGAACAATGGACACCTCATTGTGATGAGGAGGGTTATGATATCTCAGTGTTCATATGTCAGCCCTTGCTAGAAGAATGTGACCCTAGTGATGTCATAGAAGAAGAAGAGAATGACGATGATCTAGAGTCCATTGTGATGGATAGTTGCTTTAACTCAGAGAAGCACTATTTAGAAGATGTTGGAGTGTTTAACCAGAAAGAAGAAGAACCTCTCACAAGTATTAAAATGGTAAATTCAAAGGATGGATGTGAGAGCAATCAAAAGAAAAAGAAAAGAAAAGCAGTGAAACAAGAAGAGGAGGAATCATTGTTTGAAGTACCAGAAAATTTCAAGAAATATGAAGTTGACGACCGCAAAATTTTGGTACGAATGCCTAAGAGAGAGGCCATCATAGGAGAATCATATGATAATAAAGAAAAGACCAAGAAAATTGTAGTGACCATTGAAGAGAATGAAGAGAGATGCACATACATAGGAGATGACCTAAGTGCAAGAGAAGAAATAGAGCTCGTAGCTCTATTAAGGGAATATAGGGATGTGTTTGCGTGGCACTATAGAGACTTGAAAGGGGTAGATCCAAGAATTTGCTCTCATACTATTCCCATGACTGCTGATGCCAAGCCCACCAAACAGAAGCCCTACACATATAATGATACATATGCAACCAAAATAAAAGAAGAAATTGATAGGCTGATTGAAGCTGGATTCATCTATGAGATTGAGCATACTAAATGGGTGTCCCCCATTGTAGTGGTGCCCAAGAAGAATGGGAAGTTGCGAGTGTGTATTAACCTTAAAAAAGTTAATGCCGCTACGATTAGAGATAGTTATCCACTTCCAATCACGGAACACCTATTGGAGTGTGTTGCAGGCAAGGAAGTTTATAGCTTCCTTGATGGATTTTCAGGTTACAATCAAGTAGCCATTGCCCTAGAAGATCAACACAAAACAGCTTTTGCCACAGAGTGGGGAATCTTTGCATTTTGTGTGATGCCATTTGGTCTCACCAATGCACCTGCAACATTCCAAAGGCTCATGTGTCATGTCTTCAAAGAGTTCTTGCGAAAGAGCTTAGAAGTGTATGTGGATGACCTATGTGCTCATTCCCAAGAAAGAAGATTTCACATCCCTGAGCTCAGACAAATCTTCAACAAGTGTAGACAATATCGAGTGTGCCTGAACCCAGAAAAGTGTGTGTTCATGGTGCAGCAAGGTAAAATCTTAGGCCATATTGTTTCGAAGAATGGAATATCAACTGATGAGGACAAGGTAAGAGCCATAGCAGAGTTGGCAAGGCCAAGGAACGTTAAAGAGGTACAAGCCTTTATGGGCCATTGTGGATATTACCGTAGGTTTATCCACATGTATGCCATCATAGCTAAACCTCTTTATGGTTTGTTGACAAATTTTGAGTGGAACGATCAATGCGAGAACGCCTTCAATGAGCTAAAAAGACGTTTGTGCACAGCACCAATATTGACAACCCCAGATTGGAATAAACCATTCCATGTCCATGTGGATGCATCCAATCACGCCATAGGATGTGTGCTAGCACAACCCATAGGTGAAGGAAACTTAGATTTTCCCATAGCATATGCTAGTAGACAGCTCACCGTAGCTGAACGAAACTATACCACAACTGAGCGAGAGGGCTTAGGCATGGTATATGCTGTGAAGAAGTTTAGACACTATTTATTGGCCAACAAGTTTAAGTTTTTCACTGATCATCAAGCTTTGTTATATTTGGTCAATAAACCTTGCAATACTGGACGCTTAGTAAGATGGTTCCTCTTAGTAATGGAATATGACTTTGAAGTTGTTGTCAAGAAAGGTAGAACCCACCTTCGGGCAGATCACCTTTCTCGCATCACTTCAGGAGAGTCACCGCAAGGAGTGTCTCATGAATTACCCGATGCTTATCTGTTCAATTTAGAAGTTGTTCCTAAATGGGCAAATAAGTTGGTGCCAGTCCTAACCTTCGGCCCTGCAAATACGAATGTGAAAACATCACAAAAAGAAATTGTAAAATCACAAAAATATCACATATTGGTAGGAAGCATGTACAAACAAGATACTGAGGGTGTATTAGCTTGTTGTGTTGAGGACGATGAACATAGTAGTTGGTTGCAACAAGCTCATGAAGGATTGCTAGGAAATCATTATCCTAAACAATGCACATTGCAGAATCTAAAACGTTTAGGAGTGTATTGGCCTAGCATGGACAAAGAAATTCATGAGTGGATTAAGAACTGTCCAGTGTGCCAGGACAAACCCCCAGTGGAGCATGCAACCCTTTATCAAGTGTCATTAATTCCGGATTGGAGCGCTCCATTGGTAGAATTTATGAGATCGGGAAGGTTACCCAAAGAGGCTAGTCTAGCAAGAAGACGAAGCATGGAGCAAGAAGCTCAAGGCTATGCCTTAGTAGGAGACAACCTATACCAAAGAGGCAAAGATGGTTATTTAAGACTGTGTGTTCATGAATCAGACTATTTAAAGGTCTTAGAGACTGCACACAGTGGTGTTGCAGGTGGACACTTCACTCCTGATCAATAAATAAAGACCATTCTATTCTCAGGACTTTGGTGGCCCACTCTTCATATGGATGCTCATACCTATGTGAAGAAATGTGACACATGCCAACGTGCACAATATCCAGTTAGAAAAGACGAGATGCCTTTGAGGCCAATGATGGGAGGGCGTGCATTTTCAAAGTGGGGCATAGACTTCATAGGTCCTATTAACCCCCCAGCTAGAAACTCCCATGCAGAGTATATTATTGTAACCACAAATTACCTTACCAAGTGGGTAGAAGTCAAAGCCACAACAAAGAATGATGCTCAGACTACGGCTAAGTTCTTATTCGAGAATGTGTTCACGAGATATGGACTACCAATAGAGTTAGTGAGCGATAGAGGCACACACTTCTTGAATGAAGTCATTGAAAATCTTCTCCAAGAATTCTTAGTGATACATAAGAAGTCTGCCCCCTATCACCCATAAGCTAACGGACAAGCCGAGAGCACCAATAAGATCCTCTGTAACGTATTGACAAAACTCGTAAATAATAAACGCTCTGATTGGGACAAACAACTTCATCATGCTGTTTGGGCTTATCGAGTTGCCTACAAAACCGTACTCAACACATGGTCTTCGGACAGAATGTTGTGCTACCCTTGGATTTCCTAATCCCAGCTTTAAAGGTAGCACAAGAGCATGAGTGGAATGGACATGAGTTGTCCCCTAGGATCTTTGATCTAGAACGCTTAGGTGAGACGAGGCTACGAGCAGCGGCAGGCATCTATGCTGCAAAGAAAAGACAAAAGGCATACTTTGATGCACACATCATAGATAAAGGATTGAAAGAGGGAGATCTAGTGTTGGTTTATACGCTAAAGCAACATGCCCGTAAGTTGGAAAAAAGAGGATACAGATCCATGATCATTAATAGAATTTCCACTAGCGGTACAGTTCAGTTGGCCACTCTAGAAGGAGATATCTTGCCAAACTATATTAGTGGATGTAGAGTCAAGTTATACCAAGAGCCTCTTACAGAGGATATGCTTACAAGACTCAATACTGCTAAGAAGCGAAAAGAAGAGGAGTTAAGGGTGAGGGAAGAAGCACAGGCAGAGGCCAGAGAGTGTATTAGGCGAAATAAGTTAAGGCGACCAGGCCTAGATGTCAACTCAAAAGCCCCAAAATATCACATGGATATGTGCCAAAAATCAGGCATAATTACTTCTCAAGTCATTGACCGACGTCCCTTTGTGATCATAGAGATAGGACAAGGAAAGGGTGCAAGGAGTGTGAAAGCATTGATTGACTCAGGTGCAGCAAGTAGTGCAGTTAGACTGTCCTACTGCCAAGACTTGCAGTTGAACATCAATCCCATAGAAGCTTATCTCATAGGATGGGGAGGTGTGGAGACCCCTTGTTTGGGCGAGGTGGAACTTCCCATCTCCCTTCAAGATGTTCCAATGAAAGTCAAAGCGCTAGTGTGTCAAGATGAGAATCTTACAAAACCACTTGTATTGGGTCAAGATTGGATCTATGACCATGCAATTAATTTAAACCTAAGAAGTCAAATTCTTCAAGTTTGGGTACATGAACAATGCATTACAATAGAATTAGGGAACTGCATGCTCACAGATCATGGCACCACACACTCTCTTAGTGCCTCTAAGACTAATCTTCACGAGCAAGTTGTTGTTTGTGTCAAAAGCTCTATGATCCAGACGGACTCAATCATGGAAGGACAATCGCAAAGGCAAGCAAAACCTCCTTCTTTTTCGAAGAGTAAAGCATCCCCAGTAGTTCAACCTAAGCAGCAAGCACAACAATTCAAGACAACTGCTATAGCAAATAGAAAGACACCATTCAACAAGAAAGCAATTTCGGGCATGACGCAGATCTGGGTACGCAAAGGAGAGCAATCTCCAACCTTGCCCTCACAAACCCCATCCAGGCAATCCAACCAGGCCAGACGACGAAGGAAGAAGCTCGGACATGCTCAACCACAAGATTTTCGACAACTTTGGGTGCCTAAGAAATTAGTTGCAGCTCAACAAGGGCGATTACACATGTGGGTACCCAGGAAGCTCTTACATCCGCAAGAACCTATGCTCTCCCATACGCGAAAAGCCTCAACAAAGAAGCCACGGCGAGGCAAAGGTCAGAACAAAACACCAAGAACAAAAGTGAACCAACTAACCTCTCCAACGCGAGTCAGGCGACCAGCCACAAAGCTATGGGTTCGAAAACCAAAAGCATCAGTGGCCTCTACAAAACCAAAGCACCAACCACAAGGGACACCACAGTCAAGAAACCAGCCAAGGATGAATAGGCCAAAGGTACTCACTACACAGTCGTAGATCATTCTCAAATGGATCCCCATAAGGACGATGGATCAGTTCTCATCTCGAGATCCAATGGATACCTCCACGACAGATGGCATCAACATCCGCAAATAACATCAAAAGCCTCGACGAGCGACAACCATGTGCTCCTTGCACAACCCAGTCTTTTGCACCATTCAGGTCATGCATTTCCAAAGTATGCATTAATATAGGGCCACATTACATGGCCGTGCATAGACACATTTGAGAGTCCCATGTATTGGTGCAGCGCTAATTGCGGAATTCACTTACACCACAGAAACTATGCTAGAGTGATGTTAGAACACCTCTATAATTATCAGTAGCTTAGCAAACTTCCTGAAACTGAGAACTTATAACTGTATTTAGTGAACACCAAAAATTCACTTTACAGAAAGCTTCACGTTTCCTTCAAGCTTCAATTTTGAACTTATTTACTTCAGTCTTTACACTACTGTGTTTGTTTACAGTTAAACAATCTTTGCATCATTTAACTTTATCAAAACTGTGTTTTGAACTCACCAAAATTCCACCAGAACTTCACCTGACTGTCACTGGAATGTTACCGTAATTGTACCGGAATCCTATCGGAATCAACTGCAATTTTGTTTGTAGTAACTTCAAATGTGTATACATGAAGTAAGGAAGTGATACCTTAACTTCCTTCACTGAATGAACTTTATTTGAAGTTTAAGAAAAAACTTCACCATTTTTGAGTGCCTCTTTCCGGTCAGATTTTATACTGTGTGTACATATCCATTTCACCGAAATCTTTGATCAGTTTATAGTTGAGACTTATAGCTACAAGATAAGCTATATCTCATACAAAACTTTACACTGTACTTCGAGATCTAGCTCATAGAAGTACCGGAAAAAACCTTACTGAAAAAACTGTAACTGTTAACTAACTTTTCACCGTAATATGAAAATTCTCAGATTTCTTCACATACGAAGAATGCGCTCAAACTTCCACATCAACATGTGTTTTCTATTAGAGAAGATGTTTACAAAATATAGCTTGGCCTCACTTTGCTCATAGCTATGAAAAACTCTCCTATATTGAGTAGTTTCTCCTTACCATCTCTCTCAGATGAATACCCGACTGTTCAGGTTTAGTCATTCATCTCTACATATGCGATCTCTGGCATCTTCTATTCTTACTTCTATTCTCTATCTCATATGCGCTCTCTCTACTACTTTACACACTCTACATTCTGGTTCTATGCTCTCTCTTATATACATTTTGATCCGGTTTCAACAAAGTTTAATTTTGGAAGTTTCTACTCTATATTACAGTCGTGAATTTGTCCCTTCACTAAGGCTTTGGTTTTCTGAACACTTTGTTTCTACTTTCCTTCATCTTCATGTTGTTATGCATAATTAGTGAGTGAATCTTCAACAGCTCCCCCTCAATCACTAATTTGCATCTTCCCGTCTTCACATATCCTTCTTTTCTTTTATACCTGCCATTTCTTTGAATCTACTTATCTTTACTCCATCTAAGCTCTTTGACAGAATATCTGCAATCTGATCTTTGGTAGGAGTGAATACCAATTCAATCTCCTTTTCCATTACCTTTTCCCTCAGGAAATGATATTGAATCTCTATGTGGTTTGTTCTTGCATGAAATACTGGATTTGCTGCAAGATATAACGAGCTCATATTGTCTCCATGTATGATAGGTATACCTTGATCAATACTCATGCTTCTGAGCAAGGTTTGCATCCATATCACTTCTTTAGCTGCTTCTACAAGTCCTTTATATTCAGCTTTTGTTGACGATAAAGCTACTGTGTGTTGCTTCTTTGAACACCAGCTTACAAGCTTATCTCCTAGGTATATCATATACCCATGTGTTGACCTGTCATCTTGACTTCCTACATGTGCTAATTGCAACCATTTAGCGTACTCGTCCTCTTCCACGCAACAGGCTAATACTCCTTGCTCCGTATGTTTGTACATACTCCCTGCCAAGATATGATACTTTTGAGCTTTTAATATCTCTCTATCTTCTGTGTGCATTACCGGGTGATTAGGACCGTATGTCAATACTGGCACTAATGGCTTAGCCCATTGCGGTACAACTTCCAAATTAAACAAGTAAGCATCAGGTAGGTCATCTGACACTCCTTGTGGGGCCTCTCCTGATGTGAGCCTTGAGAGATGATCTGCTCTCAAATGAGTCTTGCTCTTTCTCACCACTACCTCAAAGTCATATTCCATTAGTAAGAGGAACCATCTTACTAATCTTCCTGTATTGCATGGCTTGTTTACTAGGTACAGTAGAGCTTGGTGATCCGTAAAAAATTTAAACTTATTTGCAAGCAAATAGTGTCTAAACTTTTAAACATCATATACCATGCCTAATCCTTCTCGCTCAGTGGTCGTATAGTTTCGTTCAGCTGCATTCAATTGTCTACTAGCATAGGCAATTGGAAGATCCATATTACCTTCACCAATAGGTTGTGCAAGTACACCCCCAATAGCATAATTGGAGGCATCCACATGAACATGGAATGGCTTGTTCCAATCTGGTGTGGTCAAGATTGGTGCTGAACATAATCTTCGTTTGAGCTCCTTGAAAGAGTTCTCACATTCCTTAGTCCACTCAAAGTTAGTTAGAAGAGCATACAGAGGCTTTGCAATGACGGCATACATGTGAATGAACCGACGGTAGTAACCACAATGCCCCATGAAGGCCTGTACCTCCTTGACATTCCTTGGCCTAGGCAGTTCTGCAATGGCTCTCACTTTCTCCTCATCCGTGGATATGCCATTTTTTGACACTATGTGTCCTAGAATTTTGCCTTGCCTGACCATGAAAACACACTTTTCTAGGTTCAAGCAGACTTGATATTCTCTACATTTGTCAAAGATTTGTCTGAGTTCAGGTATATGGGTCTGTCTAATGTTGGAATGAGCGCAAAGATCATAAACATAGACTTCCAAATTTTTCCTCAAGAACTCTTTAAACACGTAGCACATCAGCCTCTGGAATGTTGCAGGTGCATTGGTAAGCCCGAATGGCATTACCCGAAAGGCAAATATGCCCCACTCTGTGGCAAAAGCCGTCTTATGCTGATCTTCTGGTGCAATGGCTACTTGATTGTAGCCAGAGAACCCATCTAAGAAGTTGTACACTTCCTTGCCTGCTACCCTTTCTAATAGATGCTCAGTGATAGGAAGCGGATAACTATCTCTGATAGTGGCTGCGTTAACCTTCTTCAAGTTAATGCATACATGTAATTTGCCATTCTTTTTGGGCACCACTACAATGGGGGATACCCATTCAATGTGCTCAATTTCATAGATAAATCCAGCTTCAACCAAGTGATCTATCTCCTCTTTGATCTTGGCAGCATAGTTGTCATTGTATGTGTATGGCTTTTGTTTAGAGGGTCTCGCATCTGTGGTCATGGGAATCGTGTGTGAGCATATGTCTGGGTCCACCCCTTTCAAGTCCTTATAACTCCAAGTGAATACATCTCTGTATTCTCTTAGTAGGGCTATCAACTCTTGCTCTTCTTCTCCCGTCAGGTCATGCCCTATGTAGGTGCATCTTTCTTCTCCCTCTTCTATGGCTACAACTATTTTCTTCGTAGTTTCCTTGCTATCATAGGGCTCTCCTAATTGTGCCTTGCGTTTAGGCATTCTTATCATGACTCTCCTATCGTCTATCTCATATTTTTTAAAGTTTTCAGGGACCTCAAACAAGGATTCTTCTTCCTCCGGAGTGACTTCCTTCTTCTTTCTTTTCTTTCCCTCACTCTTAGTGGTCACTTCTGTGGTTAATCTCATATCATTAATGATCTCTTCATGTCTCTGAGGGTGAACTTCTACTTCATGGAAGTATTCTTCATCTGATGCAAAAGGTGGGTCCATAATGATTGACCCTAAGTCGGAGTCACTTGCATCCTCAAATGCATCAGGGCTAGGTTCGCATTCTTCTAAAACTGCATCTCCCATGATTGGTTCTATTGAAAAGACCGAAATGTCATAGCCATCCTCATCACAGTGGGGTGTCCATTGTTCTTCATTGATGGCTACATCCATGGTTGCTAAAATTTCAGCCCAGCTGTGAGGCTCAAATTCTTCGTCAAGAAAAACTACAGGTGCATAGGCTGGGTCTTGAATTGATCTATGGGTTTCTTTTGCACCTACCTCTCTGGCTTTCTCTCTCTTCTCTTCTTCTACTGCTACCTTACACATCCATAAGTGAGTGCCTTCATGCATCCAGGAGGATCCTGATCCTATGGAATGCACTGACTCAGTACCATCTTTGGCTCTATGGATGGGGTTCCATTGGATGGGAGTTACATCTCTATGAGAGTAATCCTTGAGATTGACTTTGGTTGTAACACCTAAGTGTTGCAAGTACAAAGAATTGGTTCCCCAATCCTGTACCACTTGCAACTGCCGCATAAATGGTCTCCCCAAAATCATCTCATAGGCCTGGTTTTTGCTAAAGTCACATATAGCAAATGTATGCTCAAACTCTACACCACATGTAGTGAGATTTATTCCTTCTAGCAATCCCAAAGGTCTCTCAATATGACCATCGGCCATTTGCAATTTCATTCTCGTTGGCTTGAGTGTTGGCTTTCCCCAATGCTTCCATAGGGAAGTGGTAGCAATTGCAACTCCTACACCTGAGTCCAAAATTGCTTTGGTTGTGTATTCCTGATGGGTAACTGGGAGATAGTTATTTCCTTCTTCTCCTTCACTCATATCTCCTATCTTATCTAATGGTATTTTTGGCACTATTCTATGTGATCCTACCTGGGAACGCGATTTTGCTATGTCTGGCACTTGTTTGGCTATGTGTTTCCACACTTCTGGCTTAACTTTGAGTAGCTCTTCTAAGGTGAGGTTGCACTGCACTTTAGTGTTCTTTACCACCTCAGTATTCCTAGGTATGATCGAATCTTCGTTTCTTATCATGACCGTGGGTGCTCTCATGCAAGTTGACTTGGTTTCCCATGGGCCTGTGAAATGGGGTAGTTCCTGTAAGGAATTAGACTCGAAGTCTAATCTCTCTTGAGATTGGGCGCTCTCCTGCTCTTCATAAATAGAAGGGATGTCTTGTGGGAATTGATCATGTGCATCATCCACAAGTTCAATGGGAGGAGGGAGTTCACTTTCCTTTGCCCATTTCTCTTCTTGAATCTCTCTCAGGAACTCTGATGAATACCTATTCATAGAAGAAGAGGTGTTTGGTTCAGTGGAGTTAGGCACATAAGCTTCCTGGGGAGGAATGCTTATTCTATCTCTTGCACTCTCCTTAATCTGGGAGGTGACTCCTTTCCCAGACTTTGTAAGTAACCTCTCCAATCTATCCAATAGACCATCAAAATGCAATGGTGTCCTAGTGGAGCTAGAGCCATTGAACAAGCGACTCGCTTCAAACATGGCTTGCGCCAATTCGACCATCTTAGCACAAAGCTTTGTTCGCTCTATCTCTAGATCAGCTCTAGGGTAACATTTGTCATGATCTGTCACATTTGGCCCTTCTTGGATTCTGGCATGATATGCTTTAAGCATCATGTCTAGATCCTCAGGAGTAGGATCGGCTAGGACTGACCCTACTCTGGGTGGTGGGTGGGCTATGTATGGTGGATTAGAAAGTTGGGGAATGGAAGGTGATGGGTTGGAGGGAGATGGAAAGGGTGGTGGTGGGGTAGTGTGAGAGTGGTTTTGAGATGCGAGTTCACTTATCTTTGCTTTGGTTTCTCTCAACCTTTCTTCAAGTTCGCTCATTTTCTGTGACCATTGTCTTTTCATTCTCTCCCGGCTATCTCTCCAAGCTCTTGTCCTTTTCTTGGTTATACTCTCCATATCACTAACCTCAGAGCTCTTTTCTTGCCCTACTCCTTGAGTTTGCTACAAAGCTTGAGCTCTAGTGACCACTTGCATTGGGGCAGTGGAAGTTACACTTCCTGTAAAGTCTACTACAAGTCCAATGACATTGATAGGAGTGATTTTTGGCAGGTTATTGGGATTCTTTGGGCAATCTCGTAAGAGATGCTCTTTTTCCGCAATCTTGACAGAAGCCCTGAATTGTCACTGATTGGGGTTGTGTAGGGGCAGGCAGTAGACAATCACGTATAAGGTGATCTCCCTGACATCTGAAGCATGTTCCTCTAGGAAATGGGGGTCGCACTTGCCTAGGTTGAAGTCTAGAGTTGGGGTTTGTGTACATGACATTAGCATACTCAGGTTCCCCACTATTTTCACTTGGATCCTCATAATAGTATGGCTCGTTATGCTCGGGTGACTGCATGTAGTAAGCTTGTGGGCTGTCAATATGTGTGAAGTCAAAACTATGGTCACTTGGATCACTGTCTGATAGCAACGGTGTGACTGGGACTATGGCTCTATTCAGATTTTCTTCAACAGATGCATATTTTACTGGGATTACATTGGTTGGAGCAGGGGGGTTGCTGGGCAAGGACTGGTTGAGGTCTCTGTTGCCCTTGATAAGGTGGCTGATAAGGTTGCTGTGGTCTGCCGTATTGTTGTGGTGGGTACTGATTCTGGTATCTACCCTGTTGTGGATATGGCTGAGGGTAATTTTGCCTGACAATTTGTTTGTTGTAAGGGCAGTCTTGTGCGGTGTGGTCGCTCTATTGTGCAGTACTAGCTGCTAGGATTCACTTGGGGTTGAGCCATACTGGGACATACACTTGCCATATGGTCACCTCCACAAGTATAGCACCACTTAACTAGGGCAAATCTTGGGATTTGTTTGCTAGAGACACCTAGTTTTTGAGCTACCTTTTCTACAAGTTCTTCAATGGATGTGGATTGACCTGACATAAGGCTACTAGAGCTATCCAAATCCTTGTAGATTTTTGATAGCTCTAGCTCCTCACCTAGATTATCCTCAATGTCGATGCACATGCGCATGCATTCTTCTATAGTTCTAGGGTCCTTCAGATATACATATGACCTGAGCTTGGTGCTCAACAATCCATCTAAGAACAAAGCCACTTGCTTGGCTGGTGTGGGTAACTCAGGCATTGGGCACCTCTCTAGGTATTGCCTAAACGGTCTTCCTGCTAGTCTGACCGTTTCTTGAGGTGTTTGCTTAAAGCTATGAATCAGGGAGGAGGTATTATGCCGTATGCCACTCTTAGAGAATTCAGTGACGAAAGCCTCTAAAAGTTGGTCTATGCTCCTAAACTGCCTCTCGTTCAGGGGTTGAAACCATGTAAGGGCAGTGTTCCTAAGGGTTAGACCAAAAGCATTGTATTGCGTGAATAGGTCCTCCACTTGTTCAGCTCTCAAGACTTGGCTAAATTCAGCTACATGATCGTATGGGTCTCCTGTGCCATCGAAATAGTTCTTCATGGACTTCACCAACTGAGTTGGCCTCAGGGTCCTAGTGTGTTCTCTCGGCCTTGGCAAAGGGAAATCATCAGCATTTCTTTGGTTCCTTGGGGCTCTAGGTCTCTCGGTTTCTTCTCTATCTGTTTCTGTTCTCATTCTTTCTCTTCCCAAGGGGTTGGCAAAGCTTACCTCAGGTCTGTCTCTACTTCTATCCCTTTGAGCTCCATGAGCTTGGGAGGTCCCAGCTCCTTGGTGGCTGTAGGACACATTGGACCGAGGTTGGGGAAAAACAAATTCACCCTTCCAAGTGTAGGCATGTCTCCCATGGTCAGAGACCATGAAGATCCACTCTGATGTATGGTCTAGGTAGGTTACTATGCCTGGGCTATCAGGGTCTTTAAACTCATAAATTGTGAGAGCACCTACTTCTTGAGACTGGGCAGGCTTATATCTCCAAAAAGCCTCATCGGTTTCTCGATTTAAAAGCAAATCTATGCTTTTATTATCCTGAGGAATCCACTCTGGAGTCATAATCCTGGTCAAGACTGATTTACCACGGGGAGTCCTCGGCTCTCTCTCTAAATTCCCTTGCTCTATATCACCCATGTTGGCCTCTGCGACCACATTCCCAAACTCGTCTGTTCTATTTGGAAGGGTCGTGACTACATAAATAGTCCCTTCTTTATCTACGTATGCTCCATTCTCAAACTTGACTACCGGGTGTTCTAGTCCATGGGGTTGATCGGGGTTCTTAATCTGGACCACAGATCTTCTCAGGCCGTCTTCATAGATGCGCGCACCTAGACAATTAGTCCTGATGTATTCCAATTGAGTCTTGTAAGGTCCTTCTGGCTTTTCTAGGTACGCCACCCCTGAACTACCTACTGGTCTCTCCATGTTATAGGACATCTCAGAATCACTTGTTTCTGATCGGGGAGTGTTGGAACTGAAGGACTCACTAGGCAAGGAAGCTTAAGAAGGGAGTCAGAGAGAAGAGAAAGTACAAGCAGACAGAGCAGTCAACGACGATCTGGCAAGTAGGCCAATATTTTTTCAAGACATTTATGCACATAAGAGAGGTGGACACAAGGAGAAGGAGCAAGTAGGGAGCTCCAAGAAATGTATATCAAAATGTTAGAAGAAATCCCTACAACAATAGTGATTTTCATCACTAAAAACCCTTGTAAATACCATTTCACATTTTTGTAGCTCCATTTTGTGCAAGCCAAGGAGTCCTTGAGCTTGAGGAGCTTTAGAAGTATCTACCTGTCAGTTTTCACATTTTTTAGACTTCGTTTGAACCTCCAAATAGGGTAGAGAACCTAATTTTTAACTAGACCGGACACTAGGTCTGGACAAGGCCAAAACCTAGTCAAAAACTATAAATAGAGCTAGAGAGCTCATTTTTGAGGCGAGCTTGTAATTGATATGAACTTGTAAGAGCGTTTTGAAAGTAATCTAAGAACTCCATTGCTTCACACTCTTTGTCTTGCTGTGTGTGCGTGTGTGTGTATGTGTGTGCATGGTTGTGTGCTTCTCACTCACGCATTTGTGCCTTCACTTGCTCGAGGTCTTCATACCATCCTCATGTCTTCCCAGATTGACATTAAAGGAGGTGCTACTCATCACTGAGCTACACCAAATTTTGGCACCGTTGCCGGGGATCGAGCTTTGAGGACGAGCGTGTGATGGTAAGACGTAGATGTGAGACGTTGGTGTGTAGGTAAATTCTTCACTTTTCTTATTTTTCTCCTTCTTACCTCATCACCATCATTGTCATCACCATCTCCCACCTCCATCTCCATCATCGCGGAAATTTTCAGTTTTTGATCATATCACCTTCCCCACCTCATTTCCCTCATTCCACTTGTGAGAGAGAGCGAGAGAGCTATATTGCATGTGTTGTTTTTGCATGTTCTAGAGCATTTTTGCAGGTTCTTGCTGTATCATCATCCCCAGCACTCTGCGCAGGTACGGAAACGTGCGGTCCTGTCTCTGTGTCGCCGACCTCTGTCGATCGCGATCGACAGAAAATTCGATCATTTGGTAAAACAAAGTTCACCACTAGCACAAGCATGATGAGCACATTCTAAATCACTAAAAACAGTTGGAAAATTCCGTGTTTCTCTGTCAATCGCGACCGACACCATCGATCGCGATTGACAGCCACGACCGACAGACCCTATCAATCGCGACCGACAGAACTGTCAATCGCGACCGACAGACCCCACGACCGACTGACTGCCATGTAGGACCCTGTCAATCGCGACCGACAGACCCTGTCAATCGCGACCGACAGACCCTGTCAATCGCGATTGACACCGTCGATCGCGACCGACAGAATTTCCACGATTGATTGACTTTTACGTGTAGCCACGTGTCCATCGCGACGGACACATCCCCGATTGACTGAAATCACGGCGAAAAACCCGAAAAAAGTGTCGATCGCGATTGACACCATCAATCGCGATTGACAGAACTCACGACCGACTCTGTCGATCGGGATTGACACTGTCAATCGCGACTGACGTGTCGATCGTGACCGACAGGCCCCGACGGACACCTCTGTCAATCGCGATTGACAGACCTGTCGATCGCGATTGACAGGCTTTTCGGCCAAAAAATTAGGGTTTTTATTCTAAGCCTTGGGGATAGTTTTTGGGCATATTGGTCTAACAATTAGTGATTTGTGAGGTCCCTACACATGTATTTTTGAGAAAAATCCTATGACCTGTTAGCCTGTTGAACCCTGTTTTAGCACCAAAACCCTGAACTGGCATAACTTTCTCATACGAAATCCGTTTGCTGTGATTCTTGTTATGTGAAAATTAATATCAGGATAATTAGATAGGGTATTTTGAAGTTGACCATCCCCCGGGGTAGGAAAGCTGAAGGGTCCTTGGGATTGTTTTCCATAAAGGCAAAGGGGATTTGGCCTGTGAGTTACATGCATGAAAGTGACCTGTCTGTCATTTGAATTTAAGTCTTGAGCTAATTTTGGGACTTTTACAGGTCCATTGAGAGTAATTGAGAGCATACAAAGCAAGGGTTTCTTTGCAAGCTTGAGACTCGGGTTCTTGAGCATCATAAAGCAAGGGATCAACAAGAAAGGTCGGAATATTCTCAACTCCCTTTGTCAATTCCTAGCTTAGGCTAAGAACGACTAGTGATAGGAGTAGGCCAGGACGGCGATAGGCATCAATCAAGTTGAAGACTACCTATGCACTCAAGTTCAAGATTAAACATAATCTCTTTGTGATGCGATAACCTTAAAGGAAAGAATCTAACGAGGAACGATCAACGTACAGTGCAAAAATACACTCAAGTATACCTGACGACGTGATATCAGACAAGATTATAAACGCGGTAATCCACCAAAAAAAGAATCAAGTGATTGATACAAAAGAACTCAGCAACGAGGTTGTACTTGGGCAAAATTGGGCTATTCAATTAGGCTTATGAACCTTAGATCAGGGCGACATCTAGGGAGAGATAGACAAAGTCTTAGGTCTTCAGAGGCTAGTGTCAACCACACTGCTAGGTCTTGGGCCCAGCAGTTGAGCCACCACTCATACTACCCTAGCTCTGAGACTAGTGAATCAGAGATGTCTCAAGGCATGGACAGACCTACGGGAAGTTCAGGAGTGCCATACTTGCACAGGGTAGAAGGCCCGTACAAGACGCAGCTGGAATACCTTAGGACCAACCGATTAGGTGCTAGCATCTATGAGGACGGTCTAGGAAGATCCGTGGTCCAGATTAAAAACCCTGACCAATCTATTGGACTAGAGCGCCCAGCTGTCAAGTTCGAAAACGGAGTGTACTTAGACAAGGAAGGGACAATATATGTAGTCACCAGTCACCCAGATAGGACAGATGAAGTCGGGAATGTAGTCCCAGAATCGGACATAGATCAACTAGAACAAGGGAACGTAGGAGGGGAGCCCAGGACCCCTCGAGGGAAATCTGTTCTTACTAGAATCCTCACACCGGAGTGGGTTCCCCAAGACAACAAGAGCACAGATCTGCTTCTGAACCGAGAGACTGACGAAGCCTTTTGGAGGTATAAATCTGATCGGCCAATTGATATAGGAACAAACATGATCTATGAGTTTAAGGATCCTGATAGCCCAGGCAGAGTGACCTACTTGGATCACGCTTCAGAGAGGATCTTTGTGGTTACAGAACATGATAGACATGCTTACACTTGGAAGGGTGAATTCGTTTTCCCCCAACCAAGATCGAATGTATCCTATGGTCACCCTGGAGCTGGAACATCCCAAGCTCATGGAATTCAAAGAGACAGAAGTAGAGATAGACCAGAAGTAAGCTTTACCAACCCAGGGGGCAGAGAAAGAACAAGAATGGAAACAAATAGAGTAGAACCTGAGATACTTAGAGCTCACAGGAATCAAAGAAATGCGGATGAGTTCCCTCTACCATGACCTAGAGAGCACACAAGGACTTTGAGACCGACTCAGCTAGTTAAGTCCATGAAGAACTACTTCGATGGCACTGGAGATCCATACGATCATGTGGCTGAGTTTAGGCAAGTCTTGAGAGCTGAACAAGTGGAGGATCTATTCACGCAGTACAATGCCTTTGGTCTAATCCTTAGGAACACTGCCCTGACATGGTTTCAGCCACTAAACGAGAGGCAGTTCAGGAGCATAGACCAACTCCTAGAGGCTTTCATTATTGAATTCTCTAAGAGTGGCATAAGACATAATACCTCCTCACTGATTCACAGCTTCAAGCAAACCCCTCAAGAGACCGTGAGACTTGCAGGAAGAAGATTTAGGCAATATCTTGAAAGATGCCCTGATTCGGAGCTACCCACACCAGCTAAGCAAGTGGCTCTATTCTTGGACGGATTGCTAAGCACCAAATTGAGATCTTATGTGTACTTGAAGGACCCTAGGACTATAGAAGAGTGTGTACGCATGTGCATTGACATCGAGGATAACCTAGGGGAGGAGTTAGAGCTTTCCAAGATATACAAAGATTCAGATAGTGCCTCTAGCCTCTCTTCCACGCAATCCACATCAATTGAGGAACTTGCAGAGAAAGTAGCTCAGAAATTAGGTGTCACTAGCAAACAGATCCCAAGGTATGCCCCTGTGAAAAGATGCTATACTTGTGGTGGCGACCACATGGCGAATGTCTATCCCATTATGGCTCAACCCCAAGTTAATCCTAGTAGTCAGTACTGCACCATAGAACTACCCACCACAACAATATACTAGGCCTCAACAAAATTATCAACCACAATATCAAGCCCAACAAAGGCCTCAGCCCGTGTTAGCACAACAAACCCTTGCCCCAGCTAATGTAATTCCGGTAAAGTATGCAGCGGCAGAAGAAAATTTGAATAGAGCTATAGTCCCGGTAACCCAATTGCTTTCTGAAAGTGACCCGAGTGACCATAGTTTTGATTCTACACATGTTGATAGCCCCCAGGCCTACTACATGCAGTCTCCTGAACATGGGGAGCCCTATTATAGTGACGAGCCAAATGAACCTAGTTGGGAGTCAGATTACACAAACGTCATGTATGCAAACCCCTACCCTAGACCTCAACCTAGACAAGTAAGACCCCCATTCCCTAAGGACCATGCTGCAGATGTCAGGGGGATCACCTCATTCGTGATTGCCCCATGCCTGCACCTACCCAAACCCAATCAGTGACGATCTAGGGCTATTGCCAGGAGTGTGGAAAGGAGCATCTCTTACGAGATTGCCCAAAGAACCCCAATAATATGCCAAAAATCACTCCTATCAACGTTATTGGGTTAGTTGTAGACTCCACAGGGAGTGTGACTTCCACTGCACCAGTAGAAGTAATCACTAGAGCCCAAGCCTTGCAACAGAACCAAAGCGTAGGCCAGGAAAAGAGCCCAGATGTTAGTGAAACGGAGAGCATGACAAAGAAGAGGACTAGAGTTTGGAGAGATAGTCGTGAAAGAATGAAAAGACAATGGGCAAAAAAGATGAGTGAACTCGAGGAAAGCCTGAGAGAAACAAAGGCCAGGATAACTGAACTCACAGCTCAAACTCCCTCTCACACTGCCCCACTTCCATCACCTCCACCATTCCCAACTCCATCTGAACCGCCACCTTCCAACCCACCTCACCTAAACCCACCACCCCCAAGAGTAGGATCAGTCTTAGCAGATCCCACTCCCGAGGACCTTAATATGATGCTTAAAGCATATCAGGCCAGAATCCAAGAAGGGCCAAACGTAACTGATCATGAAAAGTGTTACCCTAGAGCAGAACTAGAGCTAGAACGAACCAAAATTTGTGCTAAGATGGTGGAATTGGCTCAAACCATGTTTGAAGCCAGTCGCCTATTTAACATCTCTAGTTCGGCGAAGACACAGTTGCACTTTGATGGACTGTTAGAAAGAATAGAGAAGCTGATTGCACAATCAGAAAAGGAACCCGCCTCTCAACAGAAGGATAGGGCAAGTGAAAGAGTAAGCATTCCTGCCCAGGAAGCCTATGTGCCTGAAGCCTATGTGCCTAACTCTACGGAGCCAGACACATCATCTTCTATGAATCGGTTCACACCACAATTCCTACGCGAGATTCAAGAGGACAAATGGGCTAAAGAGAGTGAAGTCCCACCTCCTATTGAACTTGTGGATGATGCACACGACCAATTCCCACAAGACATCCCATCCATTTATGAGGAGCAGGAGAGCACCCAATCTCAGGAAAGACTAGACTTTGAGTCTAATTCTTTGCAAGAATTACCCCACTTCACAGGCCCATGGGAAGCTAAGTCTACTTGTATGAGAGCACCCACGGTCATGGTAAGAAACGAAGACTCGATCATACCTACGAACACAGAGCTAGTGAAAAACACTAAAGTACAATGCAACCTCACCTTAGAAGAGCTACTCAAAGTAAGGCCAGAGCTATGGAAACATGTAGCCAAACAAGTACCAGAGATAACAAAACCTCGTTCCCAGGTAGGATCCCAGAGAACAGTGCCAGAAATACCATTGGACAAGATAGGAGACATGAGTGAGGGCGAAGAGGGAAACACATATCTTCCTATCACCCATCAAGGATACACCACCAAGGCCATTCTAGACTCAGGCACAGGTGTTGCAATTGCTACCACTTCCCTATGGAAGCGTTGGGGCAAGCCAGCACTCAGGCCCACGAGGATGAAATTGCAAATGGCCGATGGTCACATAGAGCGACCCTTAGGGCTGTTAGAAGGAATAACTCTCACCACATGTGGTGTTGAGTTCGAACACACATTTGCTATATGTGATTTTAGCAAGAACCATGCCTATGAGATGATTTTGGGAAGACCATTTATGCGACAGTTGCAAGTGGTACAGGACTGGGGAACCAACTCCTTGTACCTACGACACTTAGGTGTTACGACCAAAGTGAATCTCAAAGATTACTCTCATAGAGATGTCCCTCCCATCCAATGGAATCCCATCCATAGAGCCAAAGATGATACAGAATCGGTGCATTCCATAGGGTCAGGATCCTCATGGATGCATGAAGACACCCACTTATGGATGTGCAAAGTAGCAGTAGAAGAAGAGAAGAGAGAAAAAGCCAGAGAGGTAGGTGCAAAAGAAACACATAGATCAATTCAAGACCCAGCCTATGCACCGGTAGTCTTTCCTGACGAGGAATTTGAACCCCACGGTTGGGCAGAAATCCTAGCAACAATGGATGTAGCCATCAATGAAGAACAATGGACACCTCACTGTGATGAAGATGGCTATGACATTTCAGTCTTCTCCATAGAGCCAATCATGGGAGAGGCAGTGTTAGAAGAGTGTGAACCTAGCCCTGATGCATTTGAGGATGCAAATGACTCTGATCTAGAGTCAATCATTATGGATCCACCTTTTGCATGAGATGAAGAATATTTCTATGAAGTAGAATTTCAACCCCAGAGGTATGGAGAGTGTACAAATGATGTAAGACTAGCCACACATGTGACCCCGAAGGAGGAAGGAAAGAAAAGAAAGAAGAGAGAAGTCCCACCAGAAGAGGAAGAATCTTTGTTTGAGGTCCCGGAAAATTTTAAGAAGTATGAGATAGATGACAGGAGAGTCATGATCAGAATGCCTAAACAAGAGGCGCAATCAGGAGAGGCCTATGATAACAAAGAAACCACAAAGAAAATTGTGGTAGCCATGGAAGAAGGAGAAGAGAGATGCACGTACATAGATGCCATGACCTGACAGAAGAGGAAGAACAAGAGCTAATAGCCTTGCTAAGAGAATACAGAGACGTGTTTGCTTGGAGTTACAAGGATTTGAAGGGTGTTGATCCAGACATATGCTCACACACTATCCCCATGACCTCGGATGCCAAACCTTCTAAGCAAAAGCCATACACATATAATGATAATTATGCTGCTAAGATCAAAGAGGAGATAGATAGACTGGTCGAAGCTGGATTCATCTATGAAATTGAGCACACTGAGTGGGTATCCCCCATCGTAGTGGTGCCTAAGAAAAATGGAAAGCTGCGTGTGTGCATTAACTTAAAGAAGGTTAATGCAGCCACAATTCGAGATAATTATCCGCTTCCCATCACAGAACATCTCTTAGAAAGAGTAGCAGGCAAGGAAGTGTACAGCTTCCTTGATGGATTTTCGGGCTACAATCAAGTAGCCATAGCTCCAGAGGATCAGCATAAGACAGCTTTTGCCACAAAATGGGGCATATTCGCCTTTCGGGTAATGCCATTTGGGCTTACCAATGCACCAGCAACCTTCCAGAGGCTGATGTGCCATGTATTTAAGGAGTTCCTGAGGAAGAACTTAGAAGTCTATGTTGATGATCTTTGTGCTCATTCCAACATCAGACAAACCCATATTCTTGAACTAAGACAAATCTTTGACAAATGTAGAGAATATCAAGTCTACCTAAACCCAAAAAAGTGCTTTTTCATGGTCAAGCAAGGTAAGATTTTAGGACACATAGTGTCAAAGAATGGCATATCCACCGATGAAGAGAAAGTAAGAGCCATAGCCGAGTTACCTAGGCCAAAGAACATCAAGGAAGTACAGGCCTTCATGGGGCATTGTGGTTACTACCGCCGGTTCCTTCACATGTATGTTGTCATTGCAAAGCCCATGTATGGACTTCTGACTAACTTTGAGTGGACTGATGAATGCGAGAATTCCTTCCAGGAGCTTAAACGAAGATTATGTTCAGCACCAATCTTAACCACTCCAGACTGGAATAAGCTATTCCATGTTCACGTGGATGCATCCAATTATGCTATTGGGTGTGTGCTTGCTCAACCTACTGGTGAAGGTAATATGGATCTTCCAATTGCCTATGCCAGTAGAAAATTGAATGCAGCTGAACGAAATTACACCACTACTGAGAGAGAAGGCTTAGGCATGGTATATGCAGTTAAGAAATTTAGACACTATTTGCTTGCAAACAAGTTTAAATTTTTTACTGACCACCAAGCATTGTTATATCTCGTAAACAAGCCATGCAATACAGGAAGATTAGTAAGATGGTTTCTCTTGCTAATGGAATATGATTTTGAGGTTGTGGTAAGGAAAGGGAAGACTCATTTGAGAGCAGATCACCTTTCTAGGCTCACATTGGGAGAAGCCCCACAAGGAGTGTCAGATGACCTTCCTGATGCTTACTTGTTTAATTTGGAAGTGGTGCCGCAGTGGGCTAAGCCATTAGTGCCAGTATTGACGTACGGGCCTAACCACTCAGTAATAGCCACACAGGATAGAGAAGTAGTAAAAGCCCAAAAGTACCACATCATGGCAGGAAGTATGTACAAGCACACAGATCAAGGGATCTTGGCCTGTTGTGTGGAAGAGGATGAGTACGCTAAGTGGTTGCAATTGGCACATGTAGGTGCATTAGAGCAACACTACTCAAAACAACGAACCCTACAGACCCTGAGGAGACTAGGAGTGCATTGGCCAACTATGGAAGCTGATGTCCAAAAGTTGTGCAAGGAATGCCCAATCTGTTGCACTAAACCACCTGTGGAACATGCCACTCTTTATCAAGTGTCCATAGTGCCAGATTGGAGTGAACCACTAGTATCCTTCCTGAGGATGAAAACATTCCCTCTAGACATGACTCTGGTTAGGAAAAGAAGTTTAGAACAAGAAGCCCTAGAGTACTCACTCATTGGTGATAATCTCTACAAGCGTGGTAAGGATGGTTACCTGAGACTATGTGTCCATGAAAGTGAATATCTCAAAATCTTGGATACTGCTCACCAAGGTGTAGCAAGGGGACACTTTGGACCAGATCGGGTGATCAAGTCAATACTATTTGCGGGCTTTTGGTGGCCAACCCTTCACATGGATGCACATACCTATGTGAAACGGTGTGATGTGTGTCAAAGAACTCAGTATCCTATACGCAAAGATGAGATGCCACTGAAACCTATGATGGGTGGACGTGCATTCTCTAAGTGGGGAATAGACTTTGTAGGTCCTATTAATCCCCCAGCCAAGGGTTCACATGCTGAATATATCATTGTGGCCACGGATTATCTCACCAAGTGGGTAGAGGTAAAAGCTACGACAAAGAACGATGCTCAGACTACTGCTAAGTTCTTATTTGAGAATGTATTCACTAGATACGGGCTACCCATAGAGCTAGTTAGCGATAGAGGCACTCACTTCTTGAATGAAGTTATTGAAAATCTGCTCCAAGAATTTTTGGTAGTACATAAGAAGTCTGCCCCCTATCACCCTCAAGCTAATGGCCAGGCTCAGAGCACCAATAAGATCTTATGCAATGTACTGACGAAATTAGTGAACAATAAACACTCTGATTGGGACAAATAGCTACACCATGCTGTTTGGGCATACCGAGTCGCCTACAAAACGGTACTCCAAGCCACCCCCTTTCAGATGGTATTTGGCCAAAATGCAGTGCTACCGTTGGACTTCCTAATACCTACACTAAAAGTAGCACAAGAGCATGAATGGACGGGTCATGAACTCTCCTCTAGACTTTTCGACCTTGAACGATTAGGAGAAACAAGACTGAGGGCAGCTGTAGGGATATATGCAGCTAAGAAACAACAGAAGGCATACTTTGATGCCCACGTTAAGGATAAAGGTTTGAAGGCAGGCGACTTAGTTTTAGTCTACACATTGAAACAACATGCAAGGAAATTAGAGAAGAGAGGCTATGGACCCATGATTATTAACAGAATCTCAACAAGTGGAGCAGTGCAACTAGCCACATTAGAAGGCGACGTTCTCCCGAGCTACATTAGCGGATGTAGGGTCAAGTTGTATCAGGAACCTCTCACAGAGAAAATGCTAAGTCGACTCAATACTGCTAAGAAACGCAAAGAAGAAGAAAAGCGAATTCGAGAAGAAGCCCAAGCAGAAGCATTGGAACGCATCCGGAGAATGAAGTTGAGAAGACAGAATAGGGAGCAACCTAGGACGGATGCCTATGCAGATCAAGGATATCATGTGGCTATGTGTGAAGTTTCAGGTATCAACGCTCAAATGATAATTGATCGACGTCCTTTTATAACCTTAGAGATAGAACAAAGAAAGGGTGCAAGGACTGTAAGAGCCTTGATTGACTCAGGTGCAGCCACTAGTGCGGTTAAATTGTCTTACTGTCAAGAATTGAGATTAACTGTCAATCCTATAGAAGCATATCTCATAGGATTGGGAGGTGTGGAAACACCTTGCATGGGCGAGGTGGATCTTCCCATCTCCATTCAAGACGAAGTGATGATAGTCAAAGTATTAGTGTGTCAAGATGAGGACCTCACTGAGCCTCTTGTCTTGGGTGAGGACTGGATCTATGATCATGCAGTCAACCTAAACCTAAGAAGCGGACTTCTTCAGGTATGGGTAAATCATAGCCGAATTACAGTTGAATTGGAAAAGGAGGCACTCAAGGAACTAGGTAAAACACAAACTCTTGGTCCTTCCAGGGGTGCACATGAAGTTGACAATGCTATTCTTGTCCAAAAATGTATGATGCAGAAAGAGGATTTTCTCAACAACGGAGTCAAGGATAAGACGGTACTCCCTTCTTTTCCAAAGGTCAGAAGGATGCAGCAGCCAACGACAGATCAAATACAGAAGAAGCAGAACACTACTTGTACTGGAGGCCAAAAAAAGGAGCAAAGCAGATTGTTTCAGCCGATGAAACAAGTATGGAGGCGAAAAGGCGAACACCCTGTTCTGACCAGGCCAACACCACGACCAAAACCTCTGATTAGTAATCAACAGCACGATACTAATAAGAAGCCTTTCATAAGTTCTTCTGCGAAAGTGAAGTCTATTTGGGTACCCAAGAAGTCAATGAAGGCCAGCCCACAATCACGACAAATCTGGGTGCCTAAGGCTTGCTTGCGGTCTCAAATAACTACACCAAGGCCAAACCCTGTACAACATGTTTCACTCACGCGAACATCTGAGGCCCAGTCTTACACATCACGCACTAACAAGTATTCTTCCATGAGCACAAGTGGAATCACTTGTAAATGGGTTCCTAAAAAGCCCCATTTTTCAAGTAAATACCCTATCACACTCCCCAGAGCCTCCACAAAGTCAAAATCAAAACCTATCCATTGCATTTGGCAACCTAAAACTTGTAATAAACCCCCAGATCCCAGTTGTAGATCCATGCCCACCTACTAACTACTTCACTCTCACACCACATCATTCCACTTAGCTCCTAGGTCTAACCAATCCCTAACTACACACACAAGCACCGAGCATTTACTAACCCACTAATCTCTCCCGAACCTCATGTTAATGTTGTAATGGGGACAAAAACGGTTCTATCTTGTCCTTTACAATGTTAACACATGTTTCTATATTCTCACAGAATCAGGAGGCAAGAAGTAACATGGCAGATACGGCAGGAACTAACTCCCAGATAGGCACCAGCCCCCAAGTCGTGGATATTGAAAGTCTTCCCGTTGAGGAGGAATTGAAGGAACGCCCTGTAGCATTGAGAGCATTACACGCCATACCAGTTCAGAACCCTCCAACGGTGCATACCGCCCTTGCACAAGCACGAAGAACGGAACGAAGATATGGCAGACGCCCCCCTCGAGCAAGAAAGCAGATGAATGTACTAGTATCAGAACCACAAGGCACATCCACAACCACGGGCACCGCACACACTGTCCACGATACTGAGGAAACCCATGTATCAAGTGCACCTCCGTCACCCCCGTTGCCACCCCTGCCTCCAACTCCACCACATTCACCTCCCACAACCAGTGTAACCACGACCGTCACCGCCTCAGAGTCCACTACCTAGACCGAAGCACAGACCGTCACACAACCCACACACCCTATCTCCACTTCCTTTGTCTATACGGCCACTGAAACAGTAGTTCCAACCGCGGCCACAGAAAATCTCAACCCCCCGATCACACTTTCGGGTAGTTCGTATTCACAATTGCACACACCACTGTACACTTTCACCACTATCACCGCACCCACAATTCCACTATTCACAATCACTCCCACAACTGCATCCACCATTGATCTTATGGACATCTCCCCCACCTCCGCACCTCTCCCTCCCCCCATGCATGCACCATCTCCCATTCCCCCACCTCCCACTTCACCATTTTCTAGCACCACATCCACACTTCCATTTCCCTTCCCCTTTCCCTTCCCTTCTGCATCCAACCCCCTTCCCACATCCATCCCTATTAATAATGTATTTAATAATATGTATCAGTGTATGTCGCAACTACAACAGCACTACCAGCATCTTGATAACCAACATACGCGACTCTTTCGAAGTCATGAGGAACTTCAACTATGCTTCATGGATCTCGAAAGGGAAAAGCGGCTACTACAACAACAGCATACCACCTTACAGGAACAACACGAACAGTTAGTAGCCAACCCACCCCAGTCAGATGCAGAGGAAAGACAACATATGGATGAATTGCTACACTCCCTGATAACGGAGAATCCCAAACTTAGACGCAACCTAGCCCTCCTACGAAAACACATGTCTACAGCTCTCGAAGAGAATAAACGGCTGCAGAAACAGAATGAAGAGAACTTGGAAGCAGCCATGGAAGGTTCCCCGCAGGAAATCGACCCAGAAAAATTCAAGGCCATTCCCTCAAAAAATATGAAAACTGTGTTAGAAACCCATGCCAACCTTCTGGAGGCCCATGCAGCGTTAGAACGAGAAAGGGATGATCTACTTAAGCAACTGGCGACTCAGCAGGGGTCACCAAGCAAAGCCACAGCCACAGACGACACATCCGAAGAGGTCACAAAACTCAGGGCAGAACTCGAAGAATTACGCAGCAAAGTCATGCAATACAAACGTCAACCCGCTCCCCTTATCGAGCCCGAGCCTAAAGATCTAGTGCCAATCGAGATAGAGGAAACTTTCGAAGACCCGTATGTTCCCATGCCTGCACCAGGGGGCAAGCAAACAGAAGAGGGCATGGACACCATAGAGATAGAGGCTCCTGAATGGATGCAGAGGTTAGAGAAAGTGGCCACAACCCATGATGATAGAGTGGCAGTTCAGATAGCATCTATGTCACACTTGGAAGAAGTAGTCATAAAATCGGATTACTTTAGGAATCTCTCCCATCATAGGTGGATCGGCACATCCGACGATTTGTATGTTCCTTTCTGTGTCCTAATGGCGGATTACAATGCGGAAATCAAGAGTCACACATCAAAAGAACCAACCTCGGCTACACAGTTCGCACCGGACGACATCCCAGCAAGTGCCAAGCAGGGCAATATTCATCAACCGATGTGGAGGATTTGTCTACTGGAAACCTACCTAGAGATGGTAAGAATATGGAATAACATGCCTTTGTACATCAAATACAACCCATGCTACTGTCCTGTGTTTCGAAAAAGGTCATGGCGAGAATACACAAAAATGGTGCTGACAAACAAAGGATGTGAGAAATGGCTCAATTATGTTTACTTAGCACCACCCAAAGGCCAACCTACCATAGGATACATGATCTCGACGATTCGGCATTGGGGGGTCAGGTTTAAAAATGTACCAGATGTCATGGCCCAAATGTGCCTTAAAATTTTTGAACTCATGTTGGTTACCTTCAGGACTTTCAAAAATGTCAAGGATCCCCATCTCTCAGCTCTTGGATTTAATGAAGGTAATCAGGACCTCGTCTACGACATGAGTGCAACACCATCTATTAATGTTGTATATGCATGGCACGCGCGCATCAAGTATCTACCAGCCTGCTTCAAACAGACGTTTGAAGAAATGTTCGTCACGGGATTCTGGGAATATCATTCAGAGATATTCATTCCAAAACCATCACATTTATTGCAGTTGTTTGCAGTGGAACAAGCTCTTCATTCAGAAAAGTTACGTATACCACATCTAGAGGTTCCCGGGCCGGTAGATTGGGATGCTTTACTCACGGACTTGGCCAAAGGGTTGCGGATTGCAGAACATCACTTAGCACAAGACGTTGTTGAGTACTACATCCAACGGCCCACCCAACAAGGGTCTGTCAGGGACGACAGACGCGAGAGAGGGGGGGGTGTTGGAACTGAAGGACTCACTAGGCAAGGAAGCTTAAGAAGGGAGTCAGAGATAAGAGAAAGTACAAGCAGACAGAGCAGTCAACGACGATCTAGCAAGTAGGCCAATATTTTTTCAAGACATTTATGCACATAAGAGAGGTGGACACAAGGAGAAGGAGCAAGTAGGGAGCTCCAGGAAATGTATATCAAAATGTTAGAAGAAATCCCTACAACAATAGTGATTTTCATCACTAGAAACCCTTGTAAATACCATTTCACATTTTTGTAGCTCTATTTTGTGCAAGCCAAGGAGTCCTTGAGCTTGAGGAGCTTTAGAAGTATCTACCTGTCAGTTTTCACATTTTTTAGACTTCGTTTGAACCTCCAAATAGGGTAGAGAACCTAATTTTTAACTAGGCCGGACACTAGGTCTGGACAAGGCCAAAACCTAGTCAAAAACTATAAATAGAGCTAGAGAGCTCATTTTTGAGGCGAGCTTGTAATTGATATGAACTTGTAAGAGCTTTTTGAAAGTAATCTAAGAACTCCATTGCTTCACACTCTTTGTCTTGCTGTGTGTGCGCGCGTGTGTGTATGTGTGTGCATGGTTGTGTGCTTCTCACTCACGCATTTGTGCCTTCACTTGCTCGAGGTCTTCATACCATCCTCATGTCTTCCCGGATTGACATTAAAGGAGGTGCTACTCATCACTGAGCTACAGGGAGTGTATGGGTAATCACTCAACTGCTGGGCCCAAGACCTAGCAGTGTGATTGACACTAGCTTCAAAAGATCTGAGGCTTTGTCGGTCTCGGCCTAAGTGTCTGCCTGAACTAAGGTTCATATGCCTGGTTTCTCTACCCCCTTGGTCCCAAGTACACTCCCGTCGCAGGTTAATTTGTACCAATCACTTTGTTCTTTTTAGTTGAATATCGTGTTAAGCTCTTGTTTGGAATCACGTTGTCAGGATTACTTAAGTGAATTTCGCACTTGATATTTGATCGATTCAAGTTTACTTTTGTTCCTTAGAATTTTTTCACTTAAGCTCTACTTAATGCTTGTACTTTGTTGATTAGTTCTCTTGGACTTGACTAGTGCCTAGCGTTGCTCTAGTTAATCACCACACCTAAGTCGTACTAGCCTAAGCTAGGAATTGACAAAGGAGGGTTGAGAGAACTTCTAACCTCAATCATCTGGTTGCTCAGACTGCTACAGCAGCCCAGGAAGCCTTCTCCCAAGCTTGGTACTCACCCTTGCTAGCTTGCCTTGGAATGCCTTGAGTGCACGAAATGTTCCTGCAAAAGTTCACAAGTTAATATAGCTCATTTACTACAATGGATTGAAAGACACACATCAACTATTATAGGCCCCCCTTGGAGTAACTCACTGTACCCCCAAAATCTTATGACCACCTAGTCCCACCTAAAGGTCAACAAGCTTTCCAACGAGACCAAAATCTCCTCAATCGGAGTTCGTATGGTGAAGTTATGACCAATCAGGCAGTTAGGGTCAAAACAGGCTCTCAGGGTTCAGGAAATTCCTCCTTGGTTTTTAGGTATTTTGCCCACTTCTAAGGCTCTAATATCATCCCAATGTGTCCAAAATTTAATCCCAAAAGTACCTCAATTCAGTCCATTAATTCACCCTAAAAGTTCATGCGTTAAGCCGGTGTATCGCGATAGGTCGGGTCTATGTGTCGCGATAGGTGGAGGTGTCGCGATAGGTCGGGGTGTCGCGATAGGTGGAAGTGGCGCGATAGGTCGGGGTGTCGCGATAGGTGGAGGTGTCGCGATAGGTCGGGTGTTGCGATAGGTCGAAGTGTCGCGATACTTGGAAGTGTCAGGATAGGTCAGGATGTCGTGATAGTTGGAGGTGTTGCGATAGGTCGGGGTGTCGCGATACTTGGGAGTGTCGCGATAGGTCGAAGTGTCGCGATAGGTCGAGGTGTCGCGATAGTTGGAGGTGTCGCGATAGGTCGTGGTGTCGCGATACTTGGGAGTGTCGTGATAGGTCGAAGTGTCGCGATACTTGGAAGTGTCGCGATACCTCAGTGTGTCGCGATACCTCGGTGTTTCGGCATAGGTCGGGATATGGTGAATTTTCCTGATCAGGCTAGTGATTCTAAGAGCTCTCAGCCTGCGCAGTGTCGTGGTGCACTCAGAATTGTGATTGGGTCAACTTTTCGATGTGTCACGATAGCTCGAGCTCGACGCCTCGGGGCTTGCGCAGAAAGATTTTGTACCTACTGAGCTTGCTGGAGATGGTGAGGATGCTGCAACCTGCAAGAATCATGCAAAAACACACAAAAACAAGAACACACACTCGCTCTCTCTCAAACTCGCACAAAGCAAATGAGGTGAATGGAATGGAAGAAGGAATATGAAGTGGAGAGGGAGATGGAGATGGAGATGGAGATGGAGATGGAGATGGAGATGGAGATGGAGATGGAGATGGAGATGGAGATGGAGATGGAGATGGAGATGGAGATGGAGATGGAGAGGGAGATGAAGATGGAGAAAAAAACAAGAAATTTACCTACTACTTACCATTCCAACGCGTCCTCTCTACGTCTTATCATCACACGCTCGTCCTCAAAGCTCGAATTCCCCGGCAACGGCGCCAAAATTTAGTGTAGCTCAGTGATGAGTAGCACCTCCTTTAATGTCAATCCGGGAAGGCATGAGGATGGTATGAAGACCTCGAGCAAGTGAAGGCACAAGTGTGTGAGTGAGAAGCACACAAACATGCACACACATACACACACACGCACACACACGGCAAGAACAAAGAGAGTAAGATAGTGGAATCACTTCTATTACAACCAAGTTCTCATACAAGCTCAAAACTACAAGAAGCTAGCCCCCCAAAAATGAGCTCTCTAGCTCTATTTATAATTTTTGACTAGCTTTGGCGCTGTCCAGACCTAGTGTCTGGCCTAGTTAAAAATTAGGTTTGAGGGCTTATTTGAGGGCTCAAACGAGATCTAAAAAATATGAAAATTGGCAGGCAACTACTTCTAAGGCTCCCCAAGCTCGAGGACTCCTCGACTTGAACAAAATGGAGCTACAAAAAGATGAAAGCGTATTTTCAAGGGTTTCTAGTGATGAGAATCACTTTTAAAATGATGTAAGGTTTGGAAAAATTTTAATAGGTTGCCTTAGTGATAGATCCGCATGCATGCCCATACTTGGCGTCTTCCCATATGATGCCAACAATGATCATTGAAAAACTTGAACTTTTTAGCTAATAGATAATGTCTAAACTTCTTCATAATGTATACCATTCCTAAGCCTTCTCTCTCAATTGTTGTATAGTTTTCATTCAGGTGTGTTTAGTTGTTTGCTAGCATATGCTATAGACAAATCTAGATTTCCTTCACCTGTGGGTTGTGCTAGCACACATCCTATTGCATAATTGGATGCATGTACATGGACATGGAATGGTTTATGCCAATCAAGAGTGGTCAATATTGGTGTTGTGCACAAATGTCACTTGAGCTCATTGAAGGAATTTTCACATTCATCGTTCCACTCAAAATTTTTCAACAAAGCATCAAGAGGTTCATCTATGATTGCATACATGTGGATAAACCTACGATAATATCCACAATGGCCCATAAAGGCTTGTACCTCTTTAACTTTCCTTGGCCTCACCAACTCAGGTATGGCGCCTACTTTGTACTCATTTATTGATATTCCATTCTTAGAAACAATATAACCTAAGATCTTACCTTGACATACAATGAACACACATTTTTTTGGGTTCATACAAACTCGATATTCTCTACACTTGAACATCTATCTAAGCTTAGGGATGTGGTGTCTTCTTTCTTGGGAATGAGCACATAAATCTTCCACATATACTTCTAAGCTCTTTCGCAAGAACTCTTTGGAGACATGATACATGAGCCTTTGGAATGTTGCATGTGCATTATGTTGATATATTTAGGTAGTGATGTGTGTGAACACTCTAGGACCGCCGGGGCACTTTTTTCCCTCTTTAGGAGGTTTTTTTCCCCCGGCTTGTATATACGCCTATTGCCCTAATGGGCTACTTATCTTTGTACATTCTCTAGTAATACATTCAGTATTGTGTGTTTGTGCTCCAAGCTTCTTCTTCTTCCTTGTGCTCTTCGCGTGCTTCCGCAGACGTCTATCTCCAACAATTGGTATCAGAGCAGGTCGTCGCTTCTTCTAGGGCGCCGTTGACACTCCTCCATTTGCAGTCTCAGATTCGCACGAAATTTGGTGAGCATACTCAGGCTGTTTCCGAGATCAAAACAGCTTCGCCTTTGTGGTGCCGAAATCGCGATCTGAGCTCGTTTCGGCCTCCGAACGCACTATTGTAGCGCTTATGCAGGCTATTTCGTCCTTTTGAGCCAAAGGTATATACCAGTCTCTGTTCGCCAGTTTAAGCATCTCGAAGTCTGCTACAGGTCTAGCAGAACTCGTCTGGGCAGTTCTGTTCAACTTTTTTAGATACAGTCAATTTTCTGCATCAAGGTATTTTAGTCACCGGCCATGGCTGAAAGCAGTGATGTATTCCGTATGTTGGCTGTTGAGGATAAGTTGGATGGTACCAACTACCGATTATGGGCTTATATGATGCGACATGTACTGGTTGCCGAAGGATTGTGGAATATTGTGCAGGGTGTTGAAAGACGTCCTGTTACACCTGTAACGACAGGTACTGCAAATACAGGTGTTGGAGCTGATGAAGATGGTGTCGAAGATGATATTCCGCAGATTCCTGTCCATGCTACTGTTTCTGTTGCACCTACTGTAGAGCAGATTCGTTGGGATGGCAGAGATGCCCAGGCACATGCATTGATAGCTTTGTCTGTCAAACGTGCCATTATTCCTCACATTCGCTCTTGCAGAACAGCAAAGGATGCTTGGGATACACTTACCACTTTGTACCAGGCTAGGAATGAGGCTCGTGTTGCTTACCTCCGAAAACAGTTGGAGAGTGAGCACATGAATGAAGGTGATTCTATGAATGCCTTGTCATTTGAGGAATTAGTCTCTGTTCTGTTGCAGGAAGATCAGTCCAGGCAGAACAGGTCCATTATGCGTGTTGCAGATCAAGCTTTCCTGGCTAGTAAGAAGGGCAAAGGAAAATGGAGCTCTTCTACTAGTAAGCAGAAATCTGCAAATGCTGCACAATCGAAGAACCAGGATAAAGATGAGAAGAAATCAGAAAAGTAGAAATTGTTCTGCAAGTACTGTAAAGGAAATGATCATATTATAAAGAACAGTCCAAAACTGGTTGCTAAAGAAGCAAAGAAGAAAGAGGCTGGAATGGTTGTTGCAGAGGCCTCTACACCAAAAACAGAGTCTGCAAATCTTGTGTAGGAAGAAGAATGGGCGTTTACTACTGTCTGCAGTTTTGACCCATCTTCTCATGAGCAGTGCATGTCTGCAGTAGACTCAGATGTTTGGTACTTTGACAGTGGGGCGACCAAACATATTACCTCGCAGCGCAGTTTCTTCTCTTCACTCAAGCCTGCCCCTACAGGGAATACTGTCACGCCAATAACTCCTCTTATCCTGTTATGGGAGTTGGTAAGATCATTCTGACTACTGCTGATGGTAGTTCTTTCACTTTGTCAGATGCTTTATTTGTGCCAGGGATCAAAAAGAACCTGTTATCAGTTTCTGCATTAGCCAAGATTGGCTTGGTTGTGAAATTCGTTGATGACAGGTGTACAGCCCATGATCTCTCAAATGGCGATGTGATTATTGCTTCTGGCATTTTATGTCGTGGGCTGTATAAGCTCATAGACTATGAAAGATCTGTGAATGATTCGGCATGTGCAGTTCATGATTCTCAGGCTATGTCAGATGCAAAGCTTTGGCATGCACGCTTTGGTCATCTGAATTTTGCTAGTTTGTTACGCCTGCAGAAATCTGAAACGGTGTCCTCTTTGCCCAAACTTGAGGCACCTAGAAAACATGTTTGTGAAGGCTGTATTTTGGGCAAAATGCAGCGTTCTTCCTTTCCAAAAGATTGTTCAGTTCGGGCTACGCAGAAATTGCAGCTTGTACATAGTGATGTCTGTGGTCCTATGCAGACACCCTCTTTTGGAAATTACCTTTACTTCGTGACTTTCATTGATGATTTTTCCAGGCATGCATGGGTATATCCACTCAAAGCAAAGTCCGAAGTGTTCATGTGCTTCAAACAGTTTTTGGTTTTGGCTGAAAATCTGTCAGCATGTAAAATGGGCACCCTCCGTTCTGATCGAGGGGGGGAATATATGTCTTCAGATTTTAATGCATTTCTAGCTGAACGTGGGATAAAACACAAGTGTACAGTGTCGTATACACCTCAACAGAATGGAGTTGCTGAACGAAAGAATAGGTCGCTCATGGAGATGGCGAGGTGCATGGTCAAAAGTCAGGCTTTACCACAGTTTCTGGCTTGAGGCTGTCATGTGTGCAGCATATGTACTGAACAGGTGTCCCACTAAAGCGTTGCAGTCTATCACTCCATATGAGGCTTGGCATGACCGCAAGCCATCTGTTGCTCATCTGCGTGTTTTTGGTTGTTTGGCATATGCATTAGTGCCTGAACAACATCGTAGAAAATTGGATGATAAGGTAGTAAAATGTATTTTTGTTGGGTACAGTTCTGAAAGTAAAGGCTATCGTCTGTATCATCCACAGACTAAACGCATTCTGGTTAGCCGTGATGTTGTCTTTGTGGAAGATGCTATTCAGCCATTTCTTTCATGTACTAAGGAGACATGTGTTAGCTCCAAAGACATGTATGATACTTTGATGCCTCTTTTTACAGGTGGACAGGCTAGTGCTGGTCCTAATGAGGCAACTTCTCAGCCTTTGCAGGTTTCATATGATGATGCAGATCATTCCATTTTTGATGCAGATTTACATGATGCACTTGTTGATGAGAGAGCTGATATTGAGCAGGCAAAAACTATGCCAAAATGGCTAGTGCAGACTTTGTGTGACAACAAATTAGATGCACCTTTGTCATATCGTACTCGTTCAGGCTCTCATAGTGCCTCCTTTGCATCAGATTGCTATGCTATGGCTGCATGTAGTCTCTGTGATGAGAATGAGCTGTTTCTTTTGATGAAGCACAAAATTCAGAAAATTGGATGGCTGCTATGCAATCTGAATATGATGCTATAATGAAGAATGGTACATGGTCTTTATGTGACTTGCCTCCTGGCAAGAAGGCCATTGGCACTAAGTGGGTATACAAGCTGAAGCGTAAACCTGATGGTACAGTTGACAGGTATAAGGCTAGGCTTGTTGCAAAGGGTTATGCACAGGAAAGAGGCATTGATTTTGATGAGACCTTTGCACCTACATGCCGTATGACTACTGTTCGGAGCATTTGTGCACTTGCAGCCCATCATGGTTGGAATGTACATCAGTTGGACATTAAAACAGCATTTCTGAATGGTGACTTGCATGAAGAAGTGTATGTTTTTCAGCCCCGTGGCTTTGTGCAGAAAGGGCATGAAAACCAGGTTTGCAGGTTAAAGAAGGCATTATATGGTTTAAAACAAGCACCACGTGCTTGGTATGAGAAGATACATGCCTATCTGATTGCACATGGTTTTGAGAACCCGTAGGTTTCACGGTCTCGAGCTTTCTTCTCAAGCAGTAGAAACAGCCACTAATATGAGTTAACATTCCAGTTGAAAGCACCTTATATGTTAAACGTGCTAATGATGTGCTTCTGATCATTGTTGTCTATGTTGATGACATGCTGCTCACTGGTCCTATTGAGACACATATTGCTGATTTTAAGGCTGATTTGCATGCCTCATTTGAGATGTCTGATTTGGGGCATTTGCATCACTATTTGGGCATTCAGTTTATGCACGTTGATGGTGGAATGGCTTTGTGTCAAATGAAATATATTGACACATTATTGCAGCGTTTTGGCCTTGAAGACTGTAAGCCTATTGCCACTCCTATGGAGACAGGTTTACGATTGAGTCTTCATGATGCTGGAGATGCATTTGATGCTGTTCTCTATCAGCAGGCTGTTGGATGCTTGATTTACTTATGCATTACTCGGCCAGATATTCAGTTTGCTGTCTCACAGATGAGCAGGTTTATGCATTGCCCAGGAGTCACGCATTGGAAAGCGGTTAAGCGCATCTTTCGCTACTTGAGTGGTACTCGGCTACTTGGGTTGTTTTATCCCAAGGGGGGATCACTACCGCCAGATTTGCATGCTTTTTCTGACTCAGATTGGGCTGGTTGCTATGACACTCGTGTGTCCACCAGTGGTTTTTGCTTCATGCTTGGTAGCTCATGTATATCTTGGTTGAGCAAGAAGCAGCCTACTGTGGCCACTTGAGGCTGAGTATAGGGCAGCTTTCACAGCGAATGTTGAGTGTGTGTGGCTCAGATGCCTTATGGCTGATTTGGGTGTTGGCCAGTCTTCTGCCACCACCATCTTCACTGACAGTCAGAGCGCATTGGCAGTTGCGAGGAACCCTGTGTTCCATGCTCGCACTAAGCACATTGAGGTGCATTATCACTATGTCAGGGAGAGGTTCTCTACTAGGGAGATCAGCTTGGCATATGTGCCCACGCAGGAGAACATTGCAGACCTTTTCACGAAGGCTCTGCCTAGGGAGAAGTTTGAAGCTTTCCGCAAAGCTTTGGGCTTACTTCCTTTTGTGGAGTGATTTCCACATAGCTTGGCACTTCCTTATACATGAGTGCCAGCTCCTTGTTCACCGCATCACTCCCAGGGGGGATTTGTTGATATATTTAGGTAGTGATGTGTGTGAACACTCTAGGACCACCGGGGCACTTTTTTCCCTCTTTAGGAGGTTTTTTTCCCCCGGCTTGTATATACGCCTATTGCCCTAATGGGCTACTTATCTTTGTACATTCTCTAGTAATACATTCAGTATTGTGTGTTTGTGCTCCAAGCTTCTTCTTCTTCCTTGTGCTGTTCGCGTGCTTCCGCAGACGTCTATCTCCAACACATTAGTGAGCCCAAATGGCATCACATGAAATGCAAAGATTCCCCACTCGGTAATGAATTCCATTTTATGTTGATCTTCTAGGGCAATGGCTACTTGGTTATAACCTAAAAATCCATCAAGGAAGCTACAAACTTCCTTTCCTGTAACACACTCCAATAAATGTTTGGTGATTGGAAGTGGATAGCTATCTCTAATCGTAGTGGCATTAAACTTTTTAAGGTTAATACACACCTGCAACTTTCCATTCTTCTTGGGCACCACTACGATGGGGGACACCCATTCAATATGCTCAATCTCATAGATAAATCCAGCCTCAATTAGTCTCTCAATTTCTTCTTTTATTTTGGTTGCATAAGTGTCATTATATGTGCAGGCCTCCTGTTTGGTGAGCTTGGCATCAATTATCATGGGAATCATATGAGAGCATATTTATGGATCTACTCCCTTTAGGTCTCTATCGGTCCATGCATACACATCCCTATATTCTCTTAATAAAGCTACAAGCTCTACTTCTTCTTTTGCACTTAGGTCTTCCCCTATGTACATACATCGCTCTTTGTTCACTTTAGTGGTTACTACAATTTTTTTTGGATTTTTCTTTATTATCGTACGCTTCTCCTGTGATGGCCTCTCTCTTAGGCATTCGTACCAAAATTTTTTGGTCTTCAACTTCATATTTCCTAAAATTTTGTGGTACTTCAAACAATGATTCATCCTTTGCTTTTTTCATTACTTTTCTTTTATTTTTCTTTTGAATACCTTGACTTTCCTCCCTTGAATTTATACTTTTATGCTTGTGAGATACTATGTAGCTCAAACATAAGCATCACCTCCTTTAATTATCAATTCATGGAAGAGATAGGAGTGATATGAAGATCCTGAATGCAAGTAGTAGTGAGAGTGAAGGTGAGAAGCATGAAGATGCACACACACATACACACACACAAGGAAGAGACAAGCAAGACACAATGGAAGGTAGAAAATAGACTCTATTGCTAAATAACACTCTTACAAGCTCAAAGCTCACACTAACTAATACAATCCAACACTAGCTAACCTCAAAAATGAGCTCTTTTGCTCTTTTATAGATTCTAGACTAGTTTTGATCGGTTTCACATCTAATGACTGGCATAGCTAAAAAATAGGTTCTAGGGGGCATTTGGAGGTCTAAACAAAATCTCAAAATAGCCAAAATTGGTAGGCTGATTCTACCTAAGCTCCTCAAGCTTGTGGAATACTTGGCTTGTACAAAATGGAGCTATTACATACAAAATTGGGTATGTTTATTATACATATGTTAGAAAAGGGATAAAAATCATTGTTTGGAGTCTTGGAAAAGTAGTGTGAAGTGTATTTCTTTGAAAAAATTGACTGAGTGGCTCCCCATGACTCTTTGTAGCCCACCTCTACATGCTTCCTCTGCATCTATGTCTTTGACTACTACCAACACCCCCCTCCCTCTCGCATTTGTCATCCGCAACAGATCCTATCTGTGGGGTCTGCATAATGTAGTTCTGCAAGAGGTCTTATGCAAGGGTGTGCTCCATGATGCCTGAGGTTCATTGGGAGGTCGAAGCCGATAATGTATTGAATATACCAGTTGTTCGCAAGCAAATAATTCAAGTAGATGTGTAGGCCGACTGATAAAAACTTCAGAATGGTACTCCCAGAAGCCTGTCATGAACATCTCTTCAAAAGTCATCTTATAACATGCAAGTAAGTACTTTATATGGAAGTGCCATGTGTAGCAGACATGTAGCAAAGGCGTAGTACTCACATCATATGCAAGGACTTGGTTTCCATGCTCAAATCCTGGGTATAGGCATGTGGTGCCTTGACGTGCCGAAAGATCTTGAAAACCATTTGCATCATATCAAAGATCTTAATAGTCATATATGCGATAACGTTATCCATGCGGTGTAAGCAGGGGAGCTAGTGGTGAATGGTCGCCATCATATATCCAACGATTGGGGGGCCACGTGCTGGTGCTAGATAAGCGTAGTTTAACCAGTCCTGGCATTGCTTATTATTTTGAACCTTGATGGCAAATGCCTTCCAAGAGTGACATCATGGCATAGGACCCCAGCACGGGTTGTACTTCAAGTGTAGTGGTGCTTTTGTCCAGGTGGGCATCATCTCCGGGTATTCTTGTAGCACCTCTATGCACCAATTTCGTTGAAAAATCTTCCCTTTCTTCGCTTCAAGAGGCAGGTCTTTGGGCTCAAATTGTGTAGCATGAGTTGGTTTCTTCCCCGTCTCTTTTTCAATAGCTAATTGATATTTTGCCATGTATAGAAAGTATGGTTTGTACTGAAGCTCATTAATGGAGATGTACCTTTGGGAGGCTAGCTGAGCAAAATAGGGTGATTGTAAAATGCATTCCTCTATCATGGCCATGGCATGTAGCTATGCTTCGACACGTGCACAGTGGGTCTTACCAAGTTATTCCACTAACTTGAGCCATGCGGGAATCGAAAGTTCAAATGTGTCTTGGCCTTCTGCCGTGACAGGTGCGCCTGGGATAGGTTGTGGTTCATATGCCTCTTGATAAGTATCCTCCACCTGAATAGAAATTGTTTCTTCTTTAGTAGGGATTTCTGGTGGGGAACCTGGCCTTGTAGGCTCAGATTGAGCTGCAATCTGTGCTTGAAGATCAAGGACATGCGCCCGTAAAGTAGTGAGTTCATCTAATATTTCTAGGAGGGTGACGTCAAGAATTAGTGGGGGCTGTGCAGGTTCCTTCAAGAGTAAGGTTCTATGATTTGCCTATAACTTCTGATATTCTTCGTTGATTTTTTCATAGTCCTCGAGCAATCGTGCATGATCTTCACATAATACTTGCATTGTTTTAGAAGGGACTGCCTTGAATCAACTAGGACTTAATGTTTCATGTGGTCAATCCATTGCTGCTTCAAAGTTCTCACGATTCTGCTCTTGTAGCCTCTGCTTCTCTTCTTTTGAGGCTACGAGATGTATTCGTAGTGTGTGGCATTCCATACGATCTGAGCATGTAAAAGCTTATCTAGATCTATGAGGGCTTCTTTAGTCTTCTTTTTTTATTCTAATTCTAACGAGTAAGCCTCACGTAACTCCTAATTTCGTGCATTCAAGGAAGCTTTCTTGATGGTTAAAGAATTTAACTATGCTTGCAGCTATACAATAGTCTGTTGCAATGTCTGGTAATTGCTTTCGAGAGATGCAAATTCTTCTCTAACTTCATTCATACAAGCAAACATTTGATGGAATGTAGTGTCGATGGTGGGTGATAATAATAATGGAGCGGTGTGTGAGGATGATGCTATTGTGGGGGTAGATGCAGGGGGAAAGGGAAAGGGGAATGGGAGGGTGGATGCATTGGTGACCATAGAAAATTTTGGTGTGCCGAGATGTGGTGGTGAAATTGTGGATGTGAGTGGTGGTGCAGTAGGTGGTGATTGTGGATGTGGGTGGTGGTGCTATAGGTGGTGAAATGTCCATGTCACTAGACATGGCATCTAGTGCACTAACCATGAACAGTGGTGTGATGGTGGGTACATGAGTGGGTGTGATCATGGGATTTACAAAGGAAGAGGAATATATGACTTGTTGGGCGTCATGGAGGGTTTGAAGTAGAGGAGAAGGTAAAGGTGATATGGTAGAGCTGACACTGGGGAGAAGGTCATCGGGGGTGGAAATGGAAACATAGGCCTTGGAGGGATGGGAAATGAATGAAACGATGGAGTGAGGAATGGATTATTTGGAATGGTGGTAGCTATAGTGGGGAGATTAGTTGGAATGGCTTTAGGTAGAGTTTTGGGTGTTGAGGCAACTATGACTTCTACAACAGGACTTCCTATGAAGGTGGACAATGGAGGTGAGGTGGGGTGTATAGGGGAAACTAGATGTACACAAGATGAAGGAGGTTCAAATGATGTGGTGGGGATTTCACTGATGGTTGCTTGGATGGAGTTTGTTGGTCGGGGCGGGGAGTCCATGATGACTGTAGCTTTTGCTATGGGTGATTCGGGTATGTGTTCCAGGATTAACCGTTTGTTCGGATGTCTGGAGGACGAGCCTTCTGTGGGCACATGAATGTAGTGATTGGGTTTGGACATTAGAAGGATTCTTCGAGGGTCAAACTATGGTAAAGCTTTTCTCATCAAAATGTGGAGTGCTTCAATAGTTCCCACAGACTTTACCAGTTCCTTAAAACCTTGAATGCAAGAGTCTTCAAATCCACTGCTAGAGAGTTCTTGTTCTAGGATTTCCTGACTTTGTCCTTCTGATAACTGTCTGCATGCCCACACTACTTGCATATTGTGATATAATTTATGGATGGCCAGTGTATAGGTGACGGCTTCGAATGTGTCATCTTCATGGGTGCTCCTATCTCCTTCAGCTTTCGTTTGCAGTTGCTGCTGTTCGTGTTGGTCATCTTCTTGCAATTCAAGACTAGTTTGGCTAGCTTCATCATGATTGCCTTCTTCAACATCAGTCATTGTTCTATCTTTAGCATCTGAGCTTGAGACTACATGTTCTTGTGGTTGTTCAAGGGGTTTTGTAGGATATCTAGGGCATTCATATTCTTAAGAGAAAAACTGCCCGTCAAAAAATTGGAAATCACTTGAAAATGCATCATGCATTTCGAAATCAAAAGTTGTATTAGAGGGCTCTCCCTCGAGGTTTGGTATGGGAAATTTAAAGGTATCCAGACCAATGGTGGTGGGAATTTCTCTAGCTTCAGTAGTAGCAGCTTGAGTGGAGGCTTTATGGGGAGTCATTGCACTAGTAGTGCCATTGTTATTACAGGGCATGAGAGTCATATGCATATTGGTTGTACAGGTGCAGGGGGTTCCATTGGAGATTATTGAGGGGATGGTTGTGGTGAAGGTGACTCCGGGATCTGGAAGCATGCAATTGAAGCTCCCATTCACTTGCCTACTCTACTTTTGTTTGAATTTCTTGCGACCCTGGTGGTTCCCTTAAATACTTTCAATTCGTCATTGGTCATGGCACGTTCAATAGGCAAGTCACAGGCTAAACACATGCAAACAATTTTGGTAAGTGCACAACATCCGTGGATGACGTGCTTTCATTCCCATCTGTGTTGTGCTAAGTATAGTTGATCTATAATCCAGCTAGCGAGATTTATAGTCTGAGGTCCTATAGTGGCCAAATATAAACCAAACCAAATACGTTTTTGAGGAATGGTGAAGGGATCTTGTGGGGGGAAAGCAAAATGTTGCATGCAAATGTGCAATGGCTTCGATAGTTTTGGCATGATGGCCGAGATGTCAGTCCACTTCAAAATGTCACCTATTTTCATGGGCTCGAGAATAAGCCTTTCTCGTTATGTTGGTGTGTGAGTCCCATGGATCTTAAGTGCAGCTCAAATGAGGTCCTTCAATAAATAAAACTTGTTATAGGGCAAATCATTTACAAGAAAGGGCAAGATGAAATTACCTAGTAATTCTTTCCTCTCAAGAGTTTCAAGAGTGGTGACCAAGTAATAGCATCGATAGAAATCAAGTTTCAAAAAAGGGTCACTAAAATACTCGATAAAACCAACTTGCCCAAATGTGTCGTAACTTCTCTGAGTTCTAAAGCTCTTCAAATTCTTGTGAGAAAAACGTGTGACTTGCTATAAACTTTCTCAGCATCCCAGAGGAGGGTTATCGATAGGCATCGGTCCCAGGAATCCTTAAAATTCTGGTGGTTGCAATGTAGGATGAAACTCAGCTAATAAATTACCCAAATTGACCACTGGCACATTGGGGCCAGCCTCAGAATTTCCGTTAGCTTGCATGATGATTGAAATGAGTGTGGAGATGATCTGCTACAAAAAACTAACACATTAGTATGGAAACAAATTTTGATCCCAATAAAGTGAGACCGCAATCCCTTTCCATAACCGAAATGTAACCCGTGTAGTCGAGTGTCATGAGGTGGTATATGGAGTGATTTCTCATAAACTAATGTAGGTCCCTAGACACCTACATGCTTTAGATATTGCATACATTTCTTGATGAGATTTATTATAAGTGATAGTGAGTGAGTGTGGGTGAATTTATACAAGGTTCATTCATGAGTGAATTATTACAAGGGTAAAGGTTAGTCATGATGGGTGTCATTATACAAAGGATCATGTGGAGGTTTTTGGACATGTTTTGGCATCCATTTCCTAAGAGTTAGCGGGTGGGCTGTGTTCTTCTGTTGCGGTACAAAAGATGAGTCGGGTGGTTGTGGTGTCGATGGGTCAAGTGATTTCGAAGGGGTCTATATTACATGGCTTTTTTTTGAGTTAAAATACAATTCTTGGGTACCTAGATCTGCTTGGGTGTGGGTCGGTTTGTTGGGTAATTCTTGGCAATCCAAATATATCAGGTCCTTGTCGATGCAACATAAGGTCGAGGGTGGGTTGGATATTGACTCTACTTGGGCTTCTTCTTGGTCTATGTTGTTGAAAATGATTGGTACGTTCTGATCTTTTGGCATCCATATTTGCTTTGTGCCCCATGCCTTGATTTGTTGATAGTGCTTCCACTTTTGGGTCATCTTGTATGGTCGTCAGTTTGGGTTCCTTAGTCATGGTTGATTACTTGGAGGACATGCGTGAGAGGTCTGGTTGAGGCTCTTCTTTGGAAAAGAAGGGAGGTCCAACACTTGTAGTTGATGGGGACACCGGTTTTGAAGTTGATGGGGAGAATATTATCGTAGTTGAATGAAATTTTAAGTACTGATTTTATTGACAAACTTATGGTTTGAGAACTCCGTTGTTCTATAAACCATTACATGTAAGGTCAAGGTTGTGGAGGCACAATTGTTTGTCTTTTCCATGCTTGAAGAAACTCCTTCTACTTCTATGATGTGAGAATATGTCTTTGAGATGCTCGAAGATGGGCTAGATATGATGTCAAACTTGGCTTAGTTCACCTGCCTCAATAACCTTAAGTGTTTCAAAATTGTTATTCCTAATGTTTATTTCATGAGTATCTCAAGATATGAAGCTACAACATATTCTTTCCACACCCTCACTATTATTTGGTGATTATGGTGAAGATCAAGTACGTTATGGAAGTCATGTCTTGAAGATCTTACTATCCGGACATGCAAAGGTCTCTTATGAATTGCAGGTTTCGAAGATAGGCAGCTTAAAAGTATGGTATTGCTCGGTGTGTTTGACTGCCCCACTTGGGGGGATTGTGTCCACACCCCCCTACCATCACTTAGAGGGTATGGAAAATAAGAGCTCTTTATAGGTTTGTAGGACATCACATTGACATTCTCAACGCTTTTCGTCTGTCGCAGGTACATGAGTCACTTGGCAACTTGGTCCAAGTAATTGGCAATTGCTTCTAGCATCTGTGCACTTGCAAGTCATCATGGTTGGAATGTACATGAGTTGGGCATTAAAATTGTATTTCTGAATGGGGATTGTGTATGTACTTCAGCCCCATGGTCTTGTGCCGAAGGAGCATGAAAAGAAAATGTGCATATTGAAAAAGGCATTATATGGTTTGAAGAAAGCACCATGTGCTTGGTATGATAAGATACATGCGTGGTTGATTGCAGATGGTTTTGAGAACAATCCAACTAAGAGCACCTTATATTTTAAGTGTGAAAATGATGTGCTTTTGATGATTGTTGTCTATGTTGATGGCATGTTGCTCACTAGTCCTAATGAGAATCATATTGCTCATTTTAAAGTTGATTTGCATGCCTCTTTTGAGATTTTAGATTTGGGGCATTTGTATCATTATTTGGGCATTGAATCTATACAAGTTGATGATGGAATATCTCTATGTCAAACAAAATATACTGACTTATTATTGGAGTGTTTTATTTTTGAAGATTGCAAACCTGTTGCCACTCCTATGGAAAAAGGTTTACAATTGAGTATTCATGATCCTAGAGATGCATTTGATGTTGTTCTCTATCAGCAGGTTGTTGGATGCTTGGTTTGCTTATGCATAACTCCACCTAATATTTAGTTTGTTGTCTCAAATGAGAAGGTTTATGCATTTCTCAAGTGTCAAGCATCGGGAGGGAGTTAAGCACATCTTTCACTACTTGAGTGATACCCGACTACTCGGATTGTTTTAACCCAAGGGGGGATACCTCCTCCCATATTTACATGATTTTTTTGACTCCAAATGGGTTTGTTTCTATGACACTAGAGGTATTTTTCTTGATGCTTGGTAGCTCATGCATATCTTGGTTGAGCAAGAAAGAGCCTATTGTTGCCACTTCTAGTTGTGAGGCTGAGTATAGGGTAGCAATGCATGTTGAGTGTGTGTGGCTGAGACACCTTTTGGCTCATTTGAGTGTTGGTCGATCCTTTGCCACCGCCATCTTCACTGACAGTCTGACCACATTGGCAATTGCAAGGAACCCTGTGTTCCATGCTCACATAAAGCACATTGAGGTGCATAATCATTATCTCAAGGAGAGGTTCTCTACGGGGGAGATCAGTTTGGCATGTGCCCACACAAGATCACATTGTAGATCTTTTCACTAAGGCTTTGCCTCGAGAGAAGTTTGAAGATTTCCGCAAAACTTTGGGCTTAGTTCTTTTTGTGAATTGATCTCTTTCCACATAGCTTTGTACTTCCTTATACATGAGTGCCAGCTCCTTGTTCACTGCAACACTCCCAGGAGGCATTTTTTTGATATATTTCAGCAGTGATGTGTGTGAACACACTAGGGCCATAGGGGCACTTTTTCCCCTCTTTAGAAGGTTCTCTTCCCCTTGCTTGTATATATGCCTATAAAACTTACGGGTCACTTATCTTTGTACATTCACTTGGTTATACATTTATTATTGTGTGTTGTGCTCCAAGCATTCTTCTTCCTTGTGCTATTCACGTGCTTCTATAGACCTCAAACTCCAACACAATCTTGGTTAACCTATCCATGATTAACCAAAATGATTCATGCCTTCTCTGTGGCTTAGGTAATCCTAGAATGAAAACCATGAAGATGCTCTCCCACTTCCAATGAGGAATATCCAATGGGTGAAGAACTCCACCAATCATCATACCTCTTAGCTTTATTGACCTTGCATTCTCTACACTTAAAGCACATACTCTAGGATGTCCTTCTAAAGTCTAGATAAAAAGCCCTTTTAACAAGATCATAAGTCTTGTTTACTCCTCGTTGTCTTGAACTAGTGGTTTCATGGCACTTATAAAGAACTCTCTTTTTCATCTTTGAATCTCTAGGGACAAACAACTTTGCTTTATATAATAGACATCCCTCGCGCATACTAATTCTTCTAGTTGGTTCTTTTTCTAGCCCTTTGATACTTAATGCTCATTGGAAACCATTATGCTTGGATCTCCTTTTCAATGGCATCCCAAATCTCTGAATATCTAGGATCAAACCTACACTTTCCTCTAGTGTGCTCAAGCAGCTCATCAATGACCTAAGTAAAACTCAGTCAATTGAGCATCTGCATGCTGCTAAGTGAATCAGCCACTACATTAAACTTTTCCTTTGTATATTTGACCTCATAAATAATCTTCTGAAGGGTCTCTACCCGCGAGCTTTACAATCTTTTAGGTTTGTTTGATTCGAGAGACACTTAATGCTCTCTTGATAAAAAACTATTCTGACTTTGGTACCATACAAATAATGGTGTTGCTTCTTTAAAGCATGGCTAATTGCATACAATGTATTATCATAGATTGATTAATTTCTTTGAGTAACTTCTAGTTTCTTACTCTCAAATGCTACTAGGCGACCATCTTGAACTACCACTCCTACAACAAAATTATTTGTGTCAGTTTTAACCACAAAGGGCCCATTGGGATCTGCTATCTATAAACTGGAATTGTACCAATTGCTATTTTTAACTTTTTCATACTTTTCTTTTGTTCCTCTCCCCAACAAAAGGCTTTTCCTTTCCCTTCAAGTTACTATATAATCAAGGTAGCGCTCTTGGCATAGATTTTAATGCTCTTGAATAGAATCCTCATAAACCCACAAACAAAAGAAGCTCTTCCAAGTTTCTAGAGTGTGGCCATCCCACAAAAGCCCATTCTAAGATAGTGCTGGAGGCGTGTTCTGGAGTGGTTCAATAAGCTAGGAGAGTGTTTTTCTTGAGTTTTCATTGTGCCATTTGATTGGTATTTGTGTACTGGAGTGAGGAGAGGTGAGGCTTCTTAGCCTCAATGAACTCTACGATTTGCATGCAATAACTTGAGTCCATGCAATAACTTCTCAGCTTGTGAGGAGCCTCAATGAACTCTACGATTTACGTACAGTAGCCCATTCCACAGAAAAGATCATGGTAAAGGAAGACCATATAGTCGATATAGATGCTATATAAACAATCTAGCCAGCTCTCCTGTCTTCACTGTGCTGTGTGTCAAAATAAACCAAGGCATATTGGTTAACCTATCCATGATTACCCAAAACGAGTCATGCTCTCTCTAAGTCTTATGCAATCCTAGAATGGAATCCATGAAGATACTCTCTCACTTCCAATGAGGAATATCCAATGGGTGAAGAAATCCTCCAATCCTCAACCTCTCAGCTTTTTTGACCTAGCATTTTGTGCACTTAAGCACATACTCTAGGATTTCCTTGTGAAGTCTAGGCCAATAAAAATCCCTCTTAACAAGATCAGGAGTCTTGTGAACTCCTCGTTGTCCGGCACTAGGGGTGTCATGGCACTCATAAAGAACTTTCTTTGTCATCTTTGAATCTCTAGGGACAAACATCTTTCAATTATATAATATATATGCATCGCACATACTAATTCTTCCAATTAGATCCTTTTTTAGTACCTGTTGATACTCCATCTTCATTGTTCCAGTTGAAGAAATATGCACTGACGATCAAGCAAATTACAATCCAAAGTTGGGGGATTCTATCATAACAATTAGTATATGGGATGGCTTTTTATGAAATCGTATTTGAAATTGTGATATTTTTTTTTAACTCTCATTATTGTTATAATTATAATTTTCTTCTTCGTTTTCATGTTAAAACAATAATAGCTTGCTGATAGCCCATCAATGTGACATGAAAACAAAATAAAAACAAAATTATATCTTTTGGCATGAATGATCACAAGACTTTGCGTCTCTCTCTCTCTCTCTCTAAGCTGGTCCACAAGTGGTAACTCACTGTAATTGAAAGCAAAGCTTGATCATAAGAAAACATGTGATGCTGAAATCAAAATAGAAGCTGTTTCTTCTACTACTGAAAGAAGTCTACACATGCAATGCGACTTCAATACAAGATAGAAAGGTCTTCCAATATATATAAAAACAATAACATTAAAAAAACCCTAAAAGAGACCTGCCTACAAAGATAAATAAGTCATCACTAGAAATATGTAAGGTATATTAGTGAAGTGCAATGAAAATATCTCTAGAGCATACTTGCATAATCATCACACATGCCAAAGAAGCACCCTAAAGATCTTAAGAAGACATCTTAAGATGCACCCTATGATACTAAGAGAGCCACAATAGATGAGAGATAACTTGTAGATCTCTATCCTGAAACCTACAAGTAGCGCCTCAAGCCATGTAGCCTAACACATTGTCATTATTTCAACTTTTTACATAACCTCATTAATAGATAAAGAAATAATCGTCTTCTTCTTGTTGCTCCATGTAATAGAAACATTTTGAAATGAGAACATGAACAACTATTGAGTGTTCTATGTGGAACAATCTAACCATATCCACATTATTGTAACAAACTATAATGAACTTCTTAATGCATCCATATGTGTCTGTCTTGGGGACATCTCCAAGGGTGTATAGCTTGAGGATCTAGAAATTCTAACATTATCAAGTGATTCAGCCAAGGTGCTATCATATCAAGATCCTCTACCCTATGGGAAATTCGATGCAAGCTATGTGGATAAAGGCACAAATACGAGAATACTGCACTTTACTTAAATCTCATCCATATTTAGAGGACTGCTACTATAGTTTAGAGGTACAAACTCACATGCCAAATCTGTAAAATACTAACACACTCTTTTCATGTGCACATGTAAATGATCATACATGTGCTCCAAGCGTCTTCTTCTCCTTGTGTTGTTCGTGTGCTTCCATAGACCTTGAACTCCAACAAAGCAATGATTGAACTGCCCCATGATCCCAATCTTAATTCTCCATACATAAAATGGGCCTCCACTATTTGTCTCTATGTTCATTCGGAGAACCTTGTTACTTTTCCCCTTGCCATCATGTTCGTAACAGTGAAACAAATGATTTCTCTCTTTCACTAGATTCAAAGTTTTAACAAGACAAATTCCTTCTCTCAAAAAGGTCAATCTTCCTCATCAAAGCATCATGGATACCACCAACATGTTATTGAATACGTTTGTCAAAGGCACGAGGAACAATTATGAAGATCTTCCAAGTTGTTTACATTGAGAAAATACAAAAGAGCTCTTTTGTATTACATGATAAAAGACTGTTCTCTAGTATTATGTCTACCCTTGAAACTTCTCTTTACTCACACATGCCTAACATCACCGATATTACTTTTCTCTTGTCTCCGGAACTTATATTAGATGTCAAGATGTAAAAAGGAGAAAAAATAATGCAAACACAATATATTCCTTATTAAATGAGAAAAGGCATCCAATAAAAGGCTACAAACCATCTGCATTGTATGTCTACAATAGACTCAAATGTTTGATACTCTGATAGTGAGGAAACCAAGCATATTACCTCGTAGTGTAGTTTATTTAGTTCTCTATAGGGAATACTCACATGTGCTAACAAATCCTCTTATCCTCAAATGAGGGTTAGTGAGATAATTTTGATTACTGATAATGGTGGTTCACTCACATTGTCAGATGCTTTATATGCATCAAGGATCAAGAAAAATCTATTGTTAGTCTCAACATTAGCCAAGATTGGCTCCATTGTCAAATTTATTGATGAGAGATTTATAGTTCATGATCTCTCAAATGGTGGTGTTATGTTTTCTTCTCACATTTTATGTCATGGGCTATATAAGCACATAGGCTACGCAAAATCTGTGAATGATTCAACATGTGCGATTCAAGATTCTTAGAGTATCTCACGTGCAAAGCTTTGACCTGCATGCTTTGCTCATCTAAAATGTGGAAGATGAAATTTAGCCATTACTTTCATGTACCAAGGAGATTAATTGACTCAAAGGATTTGTATGACACTTTGTTGCCTCTTTTTATAGGTGGATAGTCAAGTATTGGTCCAAATGGGGCGATTTCTCAACCTATAAAGGTTTCAAATCATAGTGTAGATGATTCCATTTGATGCAATTTATATGATGCACTTTTTGATGAGAGAGTTGGCATAGAAGAGGATAAAGTTATGCCTAAATGGCTAGTGTAGACTTTGAGAGATAGCAAACTAGATGCAACCTTGTCATATCACACCTACTCAAGCTCTCATAGTGCTTCGTTTGCATCAAATTTCTATGCAATGGTTGTCTCTCGTCTTTATGATAAGAATGAGCTTGTTTCTTTTGATGAAACACAAAATTCAAAAAAATCGATGGTTGTTATGCAATTAGAATACAATGCTATTGTTAAGAATGGTACTTGGTCTTTATGTGAATCATTTTGCTCTAGGCAAAAAGGCCATTGGCACTAAATGGGTATACAAGCTGAAATATAAACTTGATATGATAGTTGACAGGTTTAAGCTGAGGCTTGTTTCCAATGGTTATGCTCAAGAGAGAGGCACTAATTTTGATGAGCGCTATGCTCCCACATGCTGAATGACCAATATTTAGAGCACTCGTGCATTGTAGCTAATCATGGTTGGAATGTACATCAGTGGGCCATTAAAACTACATTTCAAAATGATGAATTACATGAAGAAGTGTATGTACTTTAGCCCATGGTTTTGTGTAGGAAGGATGTGAAAAAAAGTGTGCAGGTTGAAAAAGGCATTACATGCATACTTTCTAGCACAAGGTTTTAAGGACAATCCAATTGAGAGCACCTAATATGTTAAGCATGCAAAGGACATACTTCTAATCATTTTCATGTATGTTGATGACATGCTTCCCATTGATCCTAATGAGAAGTATATTCCTAAATTTAAGGCTAATTTGCATGCCTCTTTTAAAATGTCAAATTTGGGACATTTGCATCATTATTTGGCCATTCAATTTATGCAAGTTTAGGGGGGGATAGGTTTGTGCCAAACAAAATATATTGACACATTATTGTAGTGTTTTGGCCTTGAAGTTGCAAACCTATTACCACTCCCATGGCAAGTGGTTTATGGTTGAGTCTTCATGATGGTGGAGATGTATTTGATGTTCTTCTCCATTAGCAAGTTGTTGGATGCTTGATTGACTAACGCATAGCTCAGCCTAATATTTTGTTTGTTGTCTCTTAGATGAGTAGGTTTATGGATTGCCTAGGTGTCAAGCATTGGTAGGTAGTTAAGTGCATCTCGTAGGTAGTTAAGTGCATCTTGTGGTACATTCTACTTGGATTGTTTTATCAAAAGTAGGGATCATGACCACTAGATTTACATGCTTTTTGTGACTTAGATTGGGATGGTTGCTATGACACTTGTGTGTCCACCAGTGGTTTTTGCTTCATGATTTCTTTCCACATAGCTTGGAACTACACTTTAAATGAGTGCCACCTCCTTGTTCACCACATCACTCCCAAGGGGGGAATTGTTGATATATTTTAGTAGTGATGTGTGTGAACACACTTAGGGCCATGGAGGCACTTTTCTTCACTTTTAGGAGGTACTTTTTCCTTCGACTTGTATATACACCTATAACCCTAATGGGTCACTTATCTTTGTACATTCACTTAGCAATACAATATGTGTTGTGCTGTGCTCCAAGCATCTTCTTCTTCCTTGTGTTGTTTGTGTGCTTCCATAGATCTTGGACACCAACAAAACATTGATTGAACAACCTCATGTTCCCTATCCTAATTCTCCATACATAAAATGGGGCCTCCACTATTTGTCCCTACGGTCATTCGGAAAACCTTGCTACTTTTCCTCTTGCCATCATATTCGTAATAGTGAAAAAAATGATTTCCCTCTTTCGCTAGATTCAAAGTCTTAACAAGGATGAATTCCTTCTCTCAAAAAGGTCAATCTTCCTTATCAAAGCATCATGGATATCTCCAACATTTTATTGAATAAGTTTTTCAAAGGCACGAGAAAATGAAGCCCTGTGTATAGAATACAAAAGCGTTCTCTAGTATTACATGATAAAAAGTGTTCTTACAACAAACAAGCCAATAAACACATATGGTGTTCCCTTGAAATTTCTTCGTGTCAAAAACATGAACCTTTGAATTTCAGTCCCCAAAGAGTTTCTGAGGGTGACGTAAGAAAGAGATTACAGGTCCCTTCTTAGATTGCTTTTTTTCTCTACCACTGTTCACTTTGAAAGACACTTTGGAACACATGAAGACAACACTTTGAAAGACACTTTGAAACACAAGAAAGACACTTTGAAACACAAGAAAGACACTTTGAAAGTCACTTTGAAAGATACTTTGAAACATATGAAAGGAAAACACTTTAAAACACGTGAAGCCAACAAGCATTTTATTTCCCAAATCCTCAACTTTCATGTGCATACAAAAGAGTTCTAAGAGATCATGAAAACGAACTTCACAACCGATGAGGAGGTCAATCAACCACCTTTGATGTCCTTCTCTTTGAGAGCGAGTGTTTACTTGAGTCCCTCCACAAAATAATATTTTTAGATATAGGGATGTGGCTATTCACATAGAAGGATGGAGGGCATAGGGTGGTGGCTATTCATATGGAAGAATAGGGAGCATGGGATTATGACTAAGGGATATCCTTGCCTCGAATTTCATTCAGATTTCGTTAAATTCATCGATGCAAAAGGATCTACTCATTTTCATTAATAAATCTTAAGCTGACTTTAAGATCTTCATTTGTACCTTTTCTTGTGAAGAGACCTCTCTCGATGATCTCCTAGATGAACTTTCGTCAGATGATGGAGAAACTCATGAGAAAGACTATGGTGAACCATCCTTAGAATTTCATGAGAGATGTGTAATACCAAAACTAAATATCTCTCATGCAATTCTCAAATTCTATTTCTTTATCTCCATTCATTACACCCACATGGGTGCTCACATGTGTCAAATGGCACTCATGTGCCAACTTAGGCTAAGGAGAGGCTCGCACCACCCCTTATATGATATTTCCTTCCCTTTAAATCATTTTTTTCCTAAAAAAGTATATTGGAAGGCATAAGTGAGAAATATAAAGATGTTGGTAATCTCTCCCATTGATGTACTCTATTTATAGGGTCATTTCTCTGTAGTGTTTCCCCATATCCTTCCCCTTTAAGAAGAATCTTGGGAAGGAAAACTGAATGTGATAAATTGTATTTGAATGTGCTAATATGCTACCATGTAGCACTATCCTCTAAAATAATATACCAATTTAGTAAGAACTCCTTATACAAGTGACTTACTATCTGTTTCTCTTAGCCGGTGCATAGTACACCCTTAGGCCCATGTGGAAGAAATTGAAAAGAGATAGGCTCTACTACCTCATCATCAGGGATGAGGTTACTAGTTTCACCCAACCTTCTATTAAGCTAGCCATGAAACTCTCGATGGATCTATATACTCATGCTCATTTTTGTATCCAACCTTTTGAATATTTTTCTCCAAAAGTGGCTAGTGAATTTTGTATCCTGATAAAAAATAATGTTGAAAGGGATACCATATAGTCAATATAGATGATCTATAAAGAATCTAGCCACCTCAGGTGTCTTCACTATGTTATCAATCAAAATAAACCTAGCCGTCTTGGTTAACATATCTACAAGTACCAAAATGAGTCCTGCCCTCTCTGTGTCTTAGATAATCATAGAATGAAATCCATGAAGATGCTCTCCCACTTCCCATGAGGAACATCCAATGGACAAAGAACTCCTACAATCCTCAACCTCTCAAGTTTATTGACCTAGCATTCTGTGCACTTAAGCACATACTCGAGGATGTCCTTGTGAAGTCTAAGCCAATAAAAATCCCTCTTAACAATATCATATGTCTTGTTAACTCTTATGTGTCCTGCACTAGGGGTGTCATGGCACTCATAAGGAACTTTCTTTGTCATCTCTAATCTCTATAGACATAACCTTTCCTTTATATAATAGATATTCATTATGCATAGTAATTTTTCCACATGGATCCTTTTTTAATATCCCTTGATACTCCTTCATTAGAAACCCATATGAATGCCTTTTCAATGGAATCCAAAATCTCAAAAAATGTAGGATCAAACCTACACTTTCCTCTAATGTATTCAAGTAGCTCAGTAGTGATGTGCATTAAACTCAATCATTGAGCATAGGTTTGCGGTGAAGTGAATTAGACACCACATAAAACTTTCCCTTCCTATACCTGAGCTCATAATGAAACTCTTGAATGGTATCTACCCATCAGGGCCTTATGACCTTTTAGTTTTTTTTTTTAATTAGAGAGCCACTTAATGCTCTCTTTATAAAAAACTATTGTTAGTTTGGCACCATACAATAATGATGCCACTTCTTTAAACCATGAATAATTTCATACAACATATTCTCATAGATGGAGTAATTTCTCTGAGCAAGTTCTAGTTTCTTACTTTCAAATGCTACTAGGCAACAATCTTAATCTAAATTGAGACATATGGCAAAATTATTGGTGTCATTTTTAACCACAAAGGGTCCATTGGGATTCACTATCTACAAAGTAGAGTTATAGAAATTGCTATTTCTAACTTCTTCATATTTTTCTTTTGTTCATCTCCCCAATGAAAGGCTTTTGTTTCCCTATAAATTTTTATGTCATCGAGATAGTGAGCTTGGCATACTTTTTAATGAATCTTCAATAGAATCCTGATAAACCTAGGAAGATATGAAGCTCTTCGAGGTTTTTTGTAAAGAAATAAGATCGATGTAATTGATCAAATAGATTATTCAACCTAGACATTGGAAAATTACTTTTAATCATTACCTTATTCAGTGCTCTATAATCGATGCATAGTCATACACAACCATCTTTATCCTAAAATCCATTTTTCTCTTTAGAACTTGTATTGGAAGCCATGGATGAGAAAGATAGAGATGTTCATAATTCCATTGATGTACTTTGTTTATATGGTCAGTTTTCTATAGTGTTTCATCATATACTTCCCCTTATGAAGACCCTTTGGAAGAAAAATGGATGTGGGAAATTGTCTTTGAATGTGCTAATTGGCTCCCATGTAGCACTATCCTCTAAACTATCTTTCCACTTTAGTAAGCATTCCTTACACAAGTGACCTCTCTTGGGTGCATAGTATCCTATCAGGCTCATGTGGAACACATTGAAAACAAATAGGTTTTACTACCTCATTAATAGGAATGAGGCTATTAGATTCACCCAACCTTGTATTAAGCCAGCTCACATGAAACACTAGATGGATCTAACAATCTTCTAGAAGTTGGAGCTAGCAATCCGTCTTCCATATTCCCTTAACTATTGGGAATGGTCCACAATACCTAGAAGATACATTTGCACAAGGTCTTGTCTTCATGGTTTCAAATCTAGAGGAAACTCTAAGATAGAATTGCTCTCCTATCTCAAAGTTGATTTGTATCCTTTGAGGATCAACATATACTCTAACCCTATCTTGAGCTCTCTTAATATTTTACTAGCAAGCCTAAACATATCGTTCATATCTTCCACGAAATGATTTGCATCTTGTACTTTATCATCCTGCAATCCTATTGCATAAGGATCTCTTAGTTGAAACATGTGTAGGCATAAATTGACTATGCAAAATAAATGAATGCTTGACACTATTATATTCAAATGCTATTATAGGAAACTACTCTTCACAATTAGTTCTCTTTTCATTTACATATGCTCATAGAATATCCTAAAGGATTTGGTTAATCCTTTCTGTTTTGTGCTCCATATATGCATGTTGGACCATACTGTTAGATATGCTCAATGTCTCACCCTTATGTAGGACCACCATTGTTCCATGAAACTCTACTTTGTAAGGCTCCATTATGAGGAGAAGCCATGTGAGAGTGTTGGGCATTGGTAGGTTGTGATCATGAAAGAAGTAATGAAGCTAGTAATTGAAGTTGGAGCACTTGTCGATCTGGCATGGAAGGAGGTTATGCAAGCCAATTGTGACAACTTAATGAAGAATGTAGCATGGGAGGTCACTAGCACCAAGTGGGTCTGGTAGATGAAGTACATGATACAAGGAATCTTGGAATGCTATCAAGACACATTGGTACTACAAGGACTTTCACTAGAAAAGGGTTTTGATTTTCAAGACTCTTTTGCTCTAATGACCACTATTTGCATCATACTAATGGTAGTGGCTCAGATAAAGTTGCAAGTTTTTGTGCTGGATGTCAAATCAAAACTTTTTAATGTTGACCTCAAGGAGGAGGTACATGTGTCTCAACCACCAAGGTTTGAGGCTCCACATTCAAACGACATATTATGTAAGTTGAAGAAGGCATCATATGTGACAAAACAAACCCTAAGATCATTGTACCAGCAGATAGATTTTGGAGCTACATGAAGGTCTTTTGTAGTCTTCTCTACTTATGGAGTACCATACAAGATATCATATTTCCAATCAAACTTTTGAGAAGTCTTGGGAATAGACCTCGTGAAGGACATCCAAGAGTTGGCAAGCAAGTAAAGCTCAAAAGGATGATGGAAATAGCATTCTATCCAATCAAGAAGAATGCAACACATACCCTCACCAAAGTGCTTACAAAGGATCTACTTCAAATACATCTTCTAAGACTTGGCATTGGGCCAAGAAGGTAGTTCACCTTTGGGTGGACATTGATGGGGGGGGGGGTGTTAGACATGGTCAATGTCCACCCTCATGGAAGACTTGGCATCAGCCCAAGAAGGTAGTTCACCTTTGGGTGGTCATTGAGGAGGGGGGTGTTAGACATGCTCAATGTCTCACCCTTATGTAGCACCACCATTGTTCCATGAAACTCTATTTTGTAGCACCCCCATTATGAGGAAAAGCCATGTGAGAGTGTTGGACATTGGTAGGTTCCTGACTTTGAGGTCATATGAGGGATAGAGTAGACCGTAGATGGATAGTTAGGAAGGTTACTTCTAAACTATTGTATTTGGATTGATCCGATGTGAGGATCAACCTAAATCAATGGCTAGAGACAAAAGTAGTTGTCTTTACTTGCAGATGGGTCTATTGTATGTGGGCCATTGGATCTAGACTTGATCCTAAGTGTGGATTAAGCAAGATCAAGGGTTACAAACAAATGGTTTTTGATCCTACCTTTCTACCATTGGATTTACCCCATGGAGCAATGGTGGATATTATTTTGGGCATGGATCAAGCTACCATGCCCCTAGAACATGGGTAGGCCGACTTAGCTTTAAAGGAACTTATAAGGATGGTCCCCTCCCCATGTAGGAGCATTGTTTGTGGTGTTTGGAACCATTGGGGTGTCCATCTTAGTACCCATTGTGTTGATCTATAGCCCTTCACCTAACTTCTATCTAGATCACCATCGAAGCTCCATATAGGGAGTGCATGGGTGGATAGAACCATCTATATATTGTGTAGTGTTTTAGTTTCATTGTATTAGAGTTATGAGTTTGAGTTGAATTGAGTTTAGTTCATCTTCTACTCATCTTGAGTCCACTTTTCATTATTATCACATCTCTTATGTTATTCCCATGAGTAGCAATATCTCTCTTTCTCTCTAACCTTGATCCTATATATGAGTTGTGGTAACCTCTACATGGTATTATAGTTACACCACTATCCCACCACGCAACCATTATTGATCATTTTGTTTTTCTTACACATACTCATGCTAAGTTTTGTATCCAACATTTTGAATATTCTCTAAAAAGTCTATCTTAATAAAAAACAATGTTTAAAAGAAGACCATATAGTCATTATAGATGTTTCGTAGACAATCTACTGAGCTCTTGTGTCTTCACTATGCTATGTGTCAAAATAGACTTAGCCATATGTTTGTACAATATTTTGGTGGGGATGTATATCAACAGAATAGTATTTCTCGAGCATTTTTTTCCCTCTTTAGAAGGTTTTTTATAGGGGAACACAAACATTTTATAGGGAAGGGGAAGACAAACATATTATATGTATGTTTGCATTGCTCTCTGAGTGTGTGTGTGACAAATTATATGTCCGTTTGCATGTCTATTGTAGGGAAGGGGAAGACAACACTATATCTCTCTTTACACATCGTTCTTTTTCACTTCCGAAGAAGGCCGCGTCCCTTTGTTTTCCATCTTCCGCCATAGAAAAAGAAGGCTTCCATATATGTTTCATTATTTTACTGAGTATTTTGCTGAAGGGGATGGGAATTCTTTAGCTTCAATGACAAATGAAATAAGCAAACGATGAGCCCATGAAGGTTGGGGAGTCTTCAATGCCACACAGATCTCGAGGGAGTCTTCAATGCCACACAGTCTTCAATGCCTACAAAAGAAGTGTTTTTACAGAAAGCATTCTGCTACACAAAGTCTGTAGAATCTTCCACACAAATTTTAAGAAATTAATGACGTCAGAAAGTCTATAGAATCTTCTACACTCTTCTTGACTACTACAGATTTAATGACGTCAGAAGGCAGACATGAAGAATCCAATTCAAAGTTAAACTTCCTTCCAATTTATAATATAAAACATTCTCCACTTCATCTTCACTGGTGTGTGGTCCAAAAGTTATGAATCCAAGCAAAATATAATCATGTAGTCCAAGCCTACATAGCATAGTGATTGATGTCTTGCCAAGATTTGACCTCAGGATTTCCTCCGAAAGATTCAAAGCATCAACCACTAGGCTATGCAGGCTTGGACTACAAGATTATACACACACATACATATATATATATATATATATATATATATATATATATATATATATATATATATATATATTCCTGTACCATAAGTTATGTATACAGTTACTTGACTTCATCATGCCTTTCTTCAGAAAGAGAAGTCGAATCCATCTTCTCCAAGGAATGTTTGTGTAGTAGGGAAGACCATTTTAGACTGCTGACCTTCAACACGACTCTTCTTGACTTCTGAAACACTTTCTTAGCACGTGATAATAAAAAACTCTTCGCTATTTCACACTGGAAGCTGCACATTTTCGTACTTCTGTTTTGAAAAGAGGAGGAAACGCAGCATTTGGAATAGTGTGTGGTCGATGAAGGAATAGAAAAAACATGTAAATTGAAGTTTGAAGGGGTTGGTTATTTGGAAAGAGGTCTAAGGAATCCATTCACTTTCCAAGCATGGCAGTCATCATTGTCTTGAAGTTTGGATAGACTCAAGGAAACAGAGGGAAAATCATGCAAATCTGATGGAACATGTCGGATTTCAAAATTGAATTCCAAAATCGATAGATTTTGGGATCATGTCAGATGGAATTTGAGGCTTGAATTTCAAAATTGGTTGAAGTTGAGAAAAAGAAGAATGTGGATTGGATATAGGTTGTCAGCCAATAGATATGCAGAGTCAAATATACAGACAAATAGCATACAGGCACATGCATTCCCCTCCTAAAAACTTATGATTCCTTTTTTGCTCTTACTATAGTTGTTTTTGTTGTTGCTATTATTATATGTACTCCTATTCTTCTTATTTTCATGTTAAACAAATAATAGCTTGCAGATAGGCCCATCATTGTGACTTGACAAAAACCATTCGCAGCCTACCATTAGAAAAAAACATACACATTTTGTTTGATCTCTCCTTCCCTCCCCCCCCCTCTCTCTCTCTCTCTATTTGACACTGCCATTATAACAAGACACTGCTATTTGACAAACGAAAACAAATTTTCCCCTAAAGGCTCGAATCTTGTGCGCTCCTTGTGGAAGAGTTGGAACAAGTTCAAACAATTCGTCAGAATCAGAGAAGATTGGAAACGGGCGGCCGGTATTAGACGAAAGGACTCGATATGGTTCCCGATTTGAGGCATCATAGGGTTGGATTCTTGGGACCTCAAAAATGCTAAGAGACTCTCGAACAAGGGTTTCAGACAATGGAAACACCTATAGAAACAAGAAACTAGCCAGTGGTTCAGATTTGAGGACATAGACCCTAAAATGAGAGTGAACTACGAAGAATGGAATCTCCTATAGAGTAGATGCTCCACTTGGGAACGTTCAAAAACCCGACTCCTCATTGGACGCGATCCTCCACTCCATGAGGGTCTTATGTGGCATAGTGGCAATCGCCTGTCCGAAATTCTGAGAATCAAGGTGAGCACGCACTATCATATCATGCTTAACAAGAAGTGGTTTTTGACTTGGACAAGGCTGCAATAGGATTTGAAGTTCATGTCCATCTGGCATCCCCTCATCGAGATCAAAAATTGGGTTCTCATGTGGAAAATTCTCCAGTGTGGTATATGGACCAACCTAAAGGCTAACAAAATTTGTGCGGCTCCTCCCTGGTGCAAGTGTTGCTGCCACAACATCGAGGATATGAGCCATATTTTCTTCGCTCCCCCAGTCACTTCTACTCGGGTGGACCTGGGGAACATTTTGAGACTACAGGCACAAATCACCTGGAAGCAAGTGCTACTTGGCAAAGCGATCGGATTCTCAGTGGCACTGTGGAACACTATAAGAGGGGAAACCCTGTAGAAGATTTGGAGGGAGCGGTGTGCCAGCAATTTTAGAGGAGGGTGGTCTATTGTGAAGTCTCTATTCCTCCTTGGCAAAATAATCTTCAACTGCAAGCGGGCTCCACCTTTTAGGCATCATAAAGTGTTTTTCATCAAGAAAAAATCAAGTGGGGCTCTCAGGAGGGGGATGGGAGGGTTGTTAACTTCCTTTGTAACACTCTCTAAACCGGTAAGTTTTGCCCCTGCTTTATAGGATTCGAGGGGTCCCAAGGGCACTAGTCCCATTCACTTGTACTTGTAATTTCCTTTTCTTTAATTAAAGGTTGGGAGAGTAGGCCTTGGCTGAACTTCCTTTTGGAAAAAAAAAAACGAAAACAAATTAAACATCGATATGGTGAAAATAGATAAACATATGCACCATAAGACATCTCTTTTTAGATCCGATACACTTATCAAATATACAAAAACTACTTGCCATATTCCTAATGTCTACACTGGCCGATCCACAAAAGATTTTCATAGTTAAAGCTATGAGATACACTCCATGTTCAAAAAGGTTTTACAAAAGCACAATACGCCTACTATGCTTCCCATAATTATACATATCATGATACATTCTAGATAATCTCAAGATGAAGAAGGAGAGTTCAAAGCTCTTCATAGACACAAACAAGAAGAGTGCATCAAACAACAATTGAGGCCAAAACAAAAAACTTTTACTCTCTATAGCTGAGGTATATTAGTGAAGTGCAATAAAAATAATATCTAGGTCATATCTGCATAATGATCACACATGCGAAAGATATAAGAAAAATCTAACCCAATCCACATTATCGAACTCATATAGTTGTGTATCAACATCAACTTCAAAAAATGATGCGTAGCCCAAACTATAATGAAGTTCTTAATGCATCCATATGTGCCTTTCTTGGATTCTATGTATATTGACTCTTAACTATGGACTCACACCCCAAATTGTTTGCATGTGATTGTGAGATAAAAATGAAGCTTCGGGAGCCACTTGATTTCTTGCGCTTATTGTTCTCTACAAGGAAGCTTTTATGATGTTTGAAGGGGGGAGCTTTGTAGCTTGCCACCTTGAGATGCTCAATATCACCACTCTTGATGGGACGCTTCATAGGGCATGGAAAGAAGAGATGAACCATATCCTCATGCCCCCAATCACACCTTTTGCACCAAGGTGCAACCTCATAGATTTTGGAAGTTTTCACAATGCCATCCCATGGTGGACGAATCGTTAGAGAAGGGTCACTTTCTTGCTCTCCACTAGGGAGTGCCATAGACCTTTAAACTGAAGATCCCATCTAATCCAAGAGAAGTTCAAGTACCATTTTCTATTACACTACAACATATGAGGGGCATACCGACGTTGCATATACCGACGGTCATAGTCGACGTCGGTATAGCCCTCGAAAAATCTAACTAAGAGATACCAACGGTCAAGTGACCGTCGGTATGACCGTTTTAAACGGATCATCGGTGTGGCCTGCAGCCGCCAGTATAAGTGTCAGTATAGGCGTCGGTATGAGCGTCGGTATAAGCGTCGGTAATTTATTGGCATCTACCGACGCGTATACCGACGTCCATACCGGCGCCTATACCGGCGGCGAATTTTAAACATACCGCAAACTCAAGAGCAAAACTTCACATTTCTGCACGTGTTTGAGTACTGTCGGTCTATTGTCAAACTTGCGCGCGCGAACCTGCATTGTCTTGTGCACACACACACACACACACACGGATCTCTCTCTCTACACACACACACTCTCTCTCGGCTTAGATCTCACATCTTGGTAAGTGCTGCGCGTACTGTTAGCATTTGTGTTTCTCTATGATTTAGGGTTTCTAATTTCTCTTTTCGTTGATTTTGCAGAAGTTCGTTGGCGTCGATTGTTTGGAATTGGACGACAGACGACCTACATTACGCTTTGACGACAACGATTCAAAGAGAGGCATACTTGTAAGTGATTCTTTTATTCGCTATTGATAGAGAGAGAAGGAGAGAGAGAGAGAGAGAGAAAGAGAGAGAGAGAGAGAGAGAGAGAGAGAGAGAGAGAGAGAGAGAGAGAGAGAGAGAAAGAAAGAGAGAGAGAAGAGAAAGGAGAGAGAGAGAGAGAGAGAAGGAGAGACAGAGAGAGAGAGAGAGAGAGAAAGAGAGGGAAAGAGAGAGAGAGAGAGAGAGAGAGAGAAAGAAAGAGAGAGAGAGAAGAGAAAGGAAGATACACATTAATTTACACATGCATACATACACACATACATGTACACACATGCATGCTTACATACACACACCTATACACACATGCATGCTTACATACACACACACATATACACATATGCATGCATACACACACACATAAATTTACACACATGCATACATACACACACATGCATACACACATACATACACACACATATATACACATATGCATACATACACATACACACACACATATACACGCATACATACACACACCCATATATACACACATATACACACATGCATGCATACATACACACACATATACCGGCATGCATGCATACACACATATATACACACATGCATACATACACACATATACACACATGCATGTATACATACACACACATGTATACACATGCATACACATACACACACATACACATACATGCATGCATACATACACACACGTACACACACATGCACACACATGCACACACATGCATGCCTACATACACACACATACACATACACACACATGTATACACATGTATACATACACACACACACATGTACACATGCATACATACACACACATATATACACACATGCATACATACACACATATAATCCTATTTTTATTTTGAAGTTTTTGTTTTACATCAAATATATAAAAATAAGATTAGGGTTTTAGGGTTAAATATTTAAGATTAGGGTTTTAGGGTTTTAACACCTACATAACATATATGCACACATACACATGCACATATAATACATATATACATGTATATACACATGTATACAGAAATATACATATTTTAGGTCTAGATATTTAAGATTAGGGTTTTAGGGTTTAGTATTTCAGATTTAAGTCTAAGTCTTTCTGATTAGGGTTTTAGGATTTTAATACGTAGATAACATATATACACAAACACACATATACATATAATACATACATACATGTAGATACACATGCATACAAAAATATACATATTTTAGATTTAAATCTTTAAGATTAGGGTTTTAGGGTTTTAACACCTACATAACATATATGCACACATACACATGCACATATAATACATATATACATGTATATACACATGTATACAGAAATATACATATTTTAGGTCTAGATATTTAAGATTAGGGTTTTATGGTTTAGTATTTCAGATTTAAGTCTAAGTCTTTCTGATTAGGGTTTTAGGATTTTAATACTTAGATAACATATATACACAAACACACATATACATATAATACATACATACATGTAGATACACATGCATACAAAAATATACATATTTTAGATTTAAATCTTTAAGATTAGGGTTTTAGGGTTATAACACCTACATAACATATATGCACACATACACATACACATATAATACATATATACATGTATATACACATGTATACAGAAATATACATATTTTAGGTCTGGATATTTAAGATTAGGGTTTTAGGGTTTAGTATTTCAGATTTAAATCCAAGTCTTTGTGATTAGGGTTTTAGGATTTTAATACGTAGATAACATATATACACAAACACACATATACATATAATACATACATACATGTAGATACACATGCATACAAAAATATACATATTTTAGATTTAAATCTTTAAGATTAGGGTTTTAGGGTTATAACACCTACATAACATATATGCACACATACACATACACATGTAATACATATATACATGTATATACACATGTATACATAAATATACATATTATAGGTCTAGATATTTAAGATTAGGGTTTTAGGGTTTAGTATTTCAGATTTAAGTCTAAGTCTTTCTGATTAGGGTTTTAGGATTTTAATATGTAGATAACATATATACACAAGCACACATATACATATAATACATACATACATGTAGATACACATGCATACAAAAATATACGTATTTTAGATTTAAATCTTTAAGATTAGGGTTTTAGGGTTATAACACCTACATAAGATATATGCACACATACACATGCACATGTAATACATAAATACATGTATATACACATGTATACAGAAATATACATATTTTAGGTCTACATATTTAAGATTAGGGTTTTAGGGTTTAGTATTTCAGATTTAAGTTTAAGTCTTTCTGATTAGGGTTTTAGGATTTTAATACGTAGATTACATATATACACAAACACACATATACATATAATACATACATACATGTAGATACACATGCATACAAAAATATACGTATTTTAGATTAGGGTTTTAGGGTTTAGTATTTCAGATTTAAGTCTAAGTCTTTCTGATTAGGGTTTTAGGATTTTAATACGTAGATTACATATATACACAAACACACATATACATATAATACATACATACATGTAGATACACATGCATACAAAAATATACATATTTTAGATTAGGGTTTTAGGTTTTAGTATTTTAGGGTTATAACAGCTACATAAGATATATGCACACATACACATGCACATGTAATACATTGTTGCTCTAGCACAATGGTGAGAACCACGTTAAGAAGCTTCACCTCCTTAATGTCAATCCGCGGAAGAGATAGGAGTGATATGAAGATCGTGAATGTGAGATGAAGTGAGAGTGAAGGTGAGAAGCATAGAAATGCACACACACATACACACACACAATGAAGAGACAAGCAAGACACAATGGAAGGTGGGAAATTGGCTCTATTACTCAAGAACACTATTACAAGCTCAAAATAGCTCTAAGCTCACACTGACTAACCTCAAAAATGAGCTCTCTAGCTCTTTTTATAGTTTCTAGACTGGTTTTGACCGGTTTCACATCTAGTGACCGGCATAGTTAAAAAATAGGTCCTAGATGCTATTTGGAAGGGTAAGCGGTATCTAAAAATAGCAAAAATTGGTACGCGCATTCTACCTAAGCTCCTCAAGCTCGAGGACTCCTCGGCTTGCACAAAATGGAGCTATGGATTACAAAATGGGGTTTTCTATGTTACATATGTTACAATTAGTGATAAAAATCATTGTTGAATGTTTTGAAAAGTGATAAAAAACATATTTGTTTGAGAAATTGATCCGACTGGCTCCCTGCTCCGTCGTTACATGCTTTCGTGGCGTCTGTGCCTCTGGCTGCTTCCAACACCCCCCTCCCTCTCGCTTCTGTCGTCCTCGACAGAACCTTGTTGTGCGGTCTGTCGGATGTAGTTTTGTAGGAGGTCGTGAGCGAGGGTGTGCTCAGATACTCGAATGCCTCGGGCTAGGTCTGCCTCGAGCTTCTCCCAATTAACTGGTTGTGGTTCATCTGATGGTGGGAGTCGGTAATGCGTGGAATACACCAACTGTTCACAGGCAAATAATTGCAATAAGTGGGTCGGCCTGCTGATGAACACTTCAGAGTGGTATTCCCAGAAACCGGTGGTGAACATTTCTTCGAATGTTTGCTTGTAGCACGCCGGTAAGTACTTGACTCTGCAATGCCAGGCATAACACACCCGGAGCGATGGCGTCGTACTCATGTCATATGCGAGATCCAAGTTGCCATGCTCAAAGCCCGGGGTATTAACATGTGGTGCTTTGACTCGCCGAAAGACTTTAAATATCATTTGCATCATGTCAAATATCTTGACAGTCATATGCGCTGCTATATCATCCATATATCTCAAGCGAGGGAGCCAGTGACGAATTGTTGCCATCATGTAGCCAATTGTCGAGCAAAGTAGGGAGATTGCAAAATTCTTTCTTCAATCATGGCCATAGCATGTAGCTGGGCCTCGACTCTAGCTGAGTGCGTTGTTCCAATTTCCTCAATAGTCTTCATCCACGCGGGGGTCGGAAGTTCATACGTCATCTGGCCTTCAGCCGTGACACGTCCGCCTGGGATGGGTTGTGGCTCGTACGCTTCTTCAAATGTTTCCTCCAAAGGGATGGTGACCGTTTCTTCTTCAGCTGGAAGCTCAGGTGGGGAATCTGGCCTTGGTGGCGCTTCATATACTGCAATCCTTGATTCAAGGGTCGATACCTGGGCCCGTAATGAGTTGAGTTCCTCTAGGAGGTCAGGAGAGGGGTCCACAGGTTCTGGTACTTCTGCTGCTACTTGTACTTGTTGTGTTGCCGGTTCTCTGACCTGTAGTAGCTTGTGATCTTCCTTTAACTTCTGATGCTCTTCGTTCATCCGATCATAGTCCTCGAGCAGTCGAACATGGTCTTCTAGCAACATCTTCATTGCTTCGGATGGGATTGCCTTGAATCTGCTAGGACTTAAGGGTTGTTCTGGATGGTCCAATGCCGCTTCCAAATTCTCTCTATTCTGCTCTTGGAGTCTCTGGTTCTCCTCTTTTGCTGCGGCTAGGTGTCTTCTTAGTAAGCCCATGTTTCGTGTTAGCGTTGCATTGCGGACTGTCTGGGCTCTTAATAAATTATCCAAATCAGCAGTGGCTTCCTTGGTCTTTTCTTCGCTTTCTAGCTCCAATTTGTGATATGCCTCGCGTAATTCCTGGTAGCGGGTGTTCAGAGAGGCATTCTCAATAGACAATAAATTAAGCTGCGACTGTAAGTCATTGGTTGTCCTCTGCAGCTGCTGATAATTATCACCAAGAGATGTGAACTCATCTCTTACTTGCGTCATACACATGAACATCTGTCGGAATGCATTATCTACAATGGGTGATAGTATTAACGGGGTGCTAAATGAAGATGCAGTTGGTGTAGATGCAACGGGAACGGGGAATGGGGATGGGAAGGTGGATGATGTAGTGATTGTTGAGAATTGTGATGTGCCTAAAAATGTTTGTGCCGGGAGTGAAGTGAGTGATGGTGCAGCGCGTGGTGAGATGTCCATGTCAGTGGACGTATCTAGTGCGGTGACCGTGAATATTGGTGTGATCGTGGGTGCTCGTGCTGGTGTAAATACGGGATTTACAAAGGTTGAGGGGTAATTTATAGGGGGGCTGGCTGGAGCAGCTTGGTGGAAAGGGGAAAGAGGGGTTACAGTGGGTCGGGGAGGTGAGACGGGGGAGAAGGTTAATGGCGGGGGGAATGGGAAAAGGGGTCTTGGAGGTGTGGGGAAAGATGGAAAAGATTGATGAAGGAATGGGTTGGATAGAAAGGTGGGTGTGGGAGGGGGTAGACTAGGGCTAATGGGCACTGGAATTGTGGGTTGAGTGGTCGTAAAGACGGTTTCTGCAACACCACCGGCGAATGAAGATGTGGGTCTGGGGGAAGGAGGGTGAAGAGGGGAGGCTGGATGGACGGGTGGTGAGAGAGGAGCGGTTGGGGTGGTCGGTACTTCAGTGACTGCTGAGGTAGGTATAGTTGTAGCGCGGGGTGGGGAATCTACAATGATGGTTTCTACGGCCGATGAACTTTCGGGGACGAGGCGTGCCTCCCTGGCTTGTTCTGAAGATTGTGCTCCGGTTGGTACACGAATGTATTCGCCGGGCTTTGAAAGTAGTCGTACTCTGCGGGGGTCAAACTGTGACAGTGGCTTTCGTTGCAAGTACCTGAGTGCCTCGTTGGAGCCTACTGATTGGACTAATTCTTTGAATCCTTTGATATATGCGTCTTCGAATCCGCCTGTGACAAGTTCTTGTTCTATTAATTTTTGGCTCTCTTCCTCTGTCAGCTTCTTGCGTGCCCAAACTTTTTCCATGGTTCTATACAGCTTCTTGATAGCTAGAGTGTAAGCTGCTGCCTCGTAAGTTTCATCTTCATGGGTACTAGTATCGCCATGTGTGTCGGTTTGTTGGCCTTGACCATCTGTCTGTTCCTGCTCTTGGGATTCATGTGTTCCCTGGCTAGCTTCGTCGTCTCCTTCGTCGTCATCGGTTGCTGTTCTCTCGTCATCAGAGCTGGACACGATCTGTCCTTGTGGCTGATCCCTAGGCGTAGAAGGGTAGCTAGGCCTTTCAAATTCTTGAGAAAACAAGTGTCCTTCTGAATACTGGAACTGATTGGAGAATGCATCGGGGATCTCAAAATCAAAAGTTTGGTCCAGTGGCTCTACTTGTCCTGGTTCTAAATGCGGTATTGGAAAAGAGAAAGCTTCCGCACCAATAGTGGTGGGAAGTTCAGCTGCTGTGGTGATAGGTTCTGTGGTTGTGGCTGCTTGGGGTGCGACAGTACTGGTGGTGCCCTCCGTTACCACTGGTCTAGATAATCGTATACGAATTGGTGGTACTGTGGGAGTGGCTGCTGTTGGTGACTGCTCTGGAGATGGTTGTGGCGAGGGTGATTCTGGGACTTGTAGGCACGGGATAGTACCTCTCATCCGCTTTCCAGCTCTGCCTTTGCTAGACTTTCTAGCCTTCCTAGTGGTCCCTTTGAATGCCTTCAGTTCCTCACTAGTCATGGCGCGCTCTATGGGTAAATCATATGCCAAGCACATATATATGATCCTGGTGAGGGCGCAGCATCCATTGATTACCTTCTTTCGCTCCCATCGATGTTGTGCCAAATAGAGCTGATCAATGATCCAGCTGGCTAGATCAACTGTTTGCGGTCCAGTGCATGCTAAGTATAATCCAAACCAGATTCTCTTGTGGGGCATGGTAAAACGATCCTGAGCTGGGAAAGCAAAATGCTGCATGCATATCCGTAATGGCTTAGAGAGCTCAGGTGTTATAGCAGAAATATCCTCCCATTTAGTTACGTCACCACGCTTCATCTGCTCTGGGACTAGCCGTTCTTTCTCCGTTGGAGTGTGTGTTCCATGAATCTTGATGGCCGCTCTGATTAAATCCTTCGAAAGATAAAATCTTTTGTAAGGTGGATCATCCACTAAAGAAGGCAAAATAAAGGTTCCTGGGATGTCCTTATTCTCTGAGGCCAACAAAGTGGTGATTAAGTAATAACACCTATAAAAGTCAGGTTTGGGTAGAGGATCACTGAAATACTCCGTGAAGCCGGCTCTAGCCCAAACATGAGTTAAGTCCTGGGTGTTATGTAGGCCTTCGAATTCTCTTGAGAAGAATTGATACTTGCCCCATGTGCGGTCATCAAATGTCATATTTGCTTCAAAAATGAAGTCAGCATCAGCTAATGGTCCTGCTAGGCCTTGGAACCAATGAGAGTTACGGTGTATCTTCTCTGTGTATCCCATAGGTGGGTTATCGATTGGCATGGGTCCCGGAAATCCTTGGAACTCTGGCGGTGGAGCGGTCGGGTGGGATTCTGCTCGTAAAACATTGAGGGGCACCGCAGCCACGCTGGGGCCTGCTTCGGATGGTCCTGCTTCGGTTTGCATGATGACTGATGAGCTAATGGAAAAGATCTGCTACAAAAGATTAACACATTAGCATGGAAATTAATTATGATCCCATTAAGGTGAGACCGCAATCCCTTTCCATAACCGATGTGTAACCCGTGTAGCCAAGTGTCGTGAATTGATTAGTGCAATGATTATTTGCAAAAGTAATGCAGGTCTCTAGACACCTACATGGTCAGATTATGCATACATTTCTTGATGAGCCGTTATTATGCATGATGTGGGGTTTGGGTGTATGAATTTATACAAGGTTTGGTTGAGGGTGAATTAGTACAAGGGTGGAGTTTAAACGGGGTGGGAAAATTGTTAGATAATGGGGTACAAGAAGAGGTCTGGATACGTTTCGGTATCCATTTCCTAAGAGTCTTGGAGTGGGTGGTATGTTTCTGCTGAGGGACGAAAAGTGGTCTCGGGTTTGGTGGTATTGAAGGATGAAAAGGTTTCTGAGGGGTATATATTACATGGCTTGAGGGTTGGGATATAATACATTGTTTGGGTACCCAAATCTGCATGGGTGTGGGTCTATGGATAAGATATTTCTTGGCGATCCAAATCTGTCGAGTACTGGTACGTGTAGAAGAAGATCGAGGGGACTTTGGATGCGAACTCTGCTTCTGTTGCAACTTTATCCTGTTCTCGTCTGCAGTGTTGCCAATAGCCTGTGGTTGCTGTTCTTTTGGCACCCATATTTGTTTTGTGCCACTTGTTCTGTGATGTTGATACTGCTGTTTTCCTTGCGTTGTCTGGTGTTGTCGTCGGTCTGGGTTCCTCTGTTGTGGTTGACTCCTTCGTGGTTGGGTTTGAGAGGTCCATTGGACGCTCTGCTTTGGAAAAGAAGGGAGATCCAACACTTGCGTGACCTGCCCATTAGGAAGTGATTCGTTCTTTATCTTTAATCTAGGCCAGTTCCGCAGCAAGTTTGGAAGGATGAGCACCGCAGGGTGTTGTGCTCATTTGGCCGCTGATGCAACCCACCTGACCGCTGATTGTGTTCAACTGCCCTAGCGGTTGGGTAGCTGCCCCTTCTAGTTTGCAGGAAGCCCCAGGGAAGATCTCCTGTCGTCCTTCTGATTGACAATTGTCCATAGCCAAGCCCGAGTGGGTTGGTGTAGACGTAACGTGACTGGTCTGACCCAAGATCTTCCGGTCTTCCTTCGCATGCGTTTCATAGGGTCTAGGGTTACAAACCTCAAGCGGAATGCCGTTAGGGAAGTCAAGCGGTATCACTCGCTTCTGTTCTAAGGTTCCAATCTGTAAGGAGCCTTGTCTAAGATTTAGGTCCACTGAGTGATCGTATAGCCAATCTTGGCCAAGGATTAGGGGTTCTATCAGGTCGTCATCATGGCACACTAGTAGCTTCGCTGTCATGGTCACATCCTTAATGAGGATAGGAAGGTCCACCTCACCCATGCAAGGGGTTTCCATGCCTCCTAGGCCTATGAGGTATGCCTCAATTGGCCGCATTTCTATTCCTGAATCCTTATAGTGGGACCATCTAATCGCACTAGTCGCAGCACCTGAGTCAATTAAAGCCCTGAGCTCTTGGCAAGGGTTGTCGTGCTCTAGCCTGACTGTAATGAATGGTCTCCTGTCCACTATGCTAGGATGAGTTCGTGACTTTATCTCACACATAGCCATGGGATATCTGGGTGTAGTTTCCAGATGGTTATAATGTTCTCTCCCTAGTCCTTGTCTTCTTAACTTCATGCGTTTAATGCGTTCTATTGCTTCTGCCTGAGCTTCCGCTCGCATTCTATTTTCTTCCTCCTTACGCTTCTTTGCCAACGTGAGTCGTCTAAGCATATCCTCAGTAAGAGGTTCCTGATATAGCCTGACTCTACAGCCACTAATATAATTAGGCATTATATCTCCTTCTAAAGTGGCTAACTGTACTGCTCCACTTGTTGAGAGTCTGTTAATGATCATAGGTCCATAACCTCGCTTTTCTAACTTACGTGCGTGTTGCTTTAGCGTATATACTAGAACTAAATCTCCTTCTTTTAGGCCTTTGTCCTTCACATGTGCATCAAAATACGCTTTCTGTCGCTTCTTCGCTGCATATATTCCTGCTGCTGCCTTTAGCCTGGTTTCTCCTAATCGTTCCAAGTCCATTATTCTCGCTGATAATTCATGGCCGGTCCACTGATGTTCTTGTGCAACCTTAAGGGTCGGTATCAAGAAGTCCAAAGGAAGCACTGCATTCTGACCAAAAACCATCTGAAAGGGAGTTGCATTGAGTACGGTCTTGTAGGCCACTCGATATGCCCAAACAGCGTGGTGTAGCTGTTTGTCCCAATCTGAACGTTTGTTGTTCACGAGTTTCGTCAGTACGTTACAAAGGATCTTATTAGTGCTTTCAGCCTGACCATTGGCCTGAGGATGATATGGTGCGGATTTCTTGTGAATCACCATAAAATCCTGTAACAAATATTCAATGACTTGGTTTAGAAAGTGAGTGCCTCGATCGCTCACTAACTCTATAGGCAATCCATATCTTGTAAAGACATTTTCAAATAAGAATTTTGCAGTTGTGTGTGCATCATTCTTTTTCGTGGCTTTTGCCTCTACCCATTTCGTCAGATAATCTGTGGCAACAATAATGTATTCAGCATGTGTACCTTTTGCAGGGGGGTTAATGGGTCCTACAAAGTCTATACCCCACTTTGAAAATGCACGTCCGCCCATCATGGGTTTCAATGGCATTTCGTGTCTACGAGTAGGAAACTGAGTTCTTTGGCACACATCACATCTCTTGACATAGGTATGAGCATCCATGTGAAGAGTGGGCCACCATAATCCTGCAAAGAGGATGGCTTTTATTATCCTATCGGGTCCAAAATGACCTCCTGCAACACCTTGGTGTGCAGTCTCTAGTATGCTCAGATAATCGCTCTCATGAACACATTGTCTTAGATATCCATCTCGTCCTCTTTTGTATAGGTTATCGCCAATAAGTGAATAGTCTTGAGCTTCCTGCTCTAGACTGCGTTGTCGAGCTAAGGTCATTCCTTGAGGGAATGTGTTCGTCCTCAAGTATGTCACTAATTGTTCACTCCAGTCTGGTGTGAGAGACACGTGATATAATGTAGCATGCTCTACTGGTGGTCTTTCACAACAAACATTGCATTCCTTACACAACCTGTAGACATCTGCTTCCATCGTAGGCCAATATACTCCTAATCTATGCAGAGTCTGTAATGTTCGATGTTTTGAATGATGTTGCTTTAATGCACCTATGTGTGCTAATTGCAACCAATTCGCATGTTCTGATTCATCTACACAACAAGCAAGAATCTTTTGATTATCCTGTTTATATATGCTTCCTGCCATTATTTGGTATCTCTGAGACTTGGTGATCTCTCCTTCTTTGATCTTTATCCTAGGATTCTTGGGTCCATATGTGAGAACGGGGACTATAGGCTTAGCCCATTCTGGTGCTATCTCAAGGTTAAACAAGTATGCATCTGGTAGATCATCCGCTACTCCTTGAGGAGCTTCTCCTGAGGTTAATCTTGAAAGGTGGTCAGCTCTAAGATGTGTCTTTCCTTTCCTGACTACGACTTCAAAATCATATTCCATGAGTAATAGAAACCAACGTATCAATCGTCCTGTGTTACAGGGTTTGTTGACTAAGTACAATAGGGCTTGATGATCTGTAAAGAACTTGAATTTGTTTGCCAACAAATAGTGCCTAAACTTCTTTACTGCGTAGATCATCCCTAATCCTTCTCGTTCCGTCGTGGTGTAATTTCTTTCTGCTGCGTTCAATTGTCTGCTCGCGTAAGCTATGGGGAGATCTATGTTACCTTCATTCGTGGGTTGTGCTAACACACATCCTATGGCATAATTGGATGCATCCACATGTACATGGAATGGCTTACTCCAATCTGGTGTAGTCAATATAGGTGCTGAGCACAAGCGTCGTTTAAGTTCATTGAATGAATTTTCACATTCATCTGTCCATTCAAAGTTGGTTAAAAGAGAGTACAAAGGCTTGGCTATGATTGCATACATGTGTATGAATCTCCTATAATAACCGCAATGGCCCATAAATGCCTGTACCTCTTTCACATTAGTTGGTCTAGGTAATTCTGCAATTACTTTCACTTTTTCCTCATCCGTAGAGATTCCATTTTTTGACACAATGTGTCCTAGAATTTTGCCTTGTCTGACCATGAAAACGCATTTTTCTGGGTTCAAACAAACCTGATATTCTCGACATTTGTCAAATATTTGTCTTAACTCTGGGATATGTGTCTGTCTTACATCTGAATGAGCACATAAGTCATCGACATAAACTTCCAAACTCTTGCGTAAGAATTCCTTGAAAACATGACACATGAGTCGCTGGAAAGTGGCGGGTGCATTTGTTAAGCCAAATGGCATCACACGAAATGCAAATATGCCCCATTCAGTGGCAAAAGCCGTCTTGTGTTGGTCCTCTGGAGCAATGGCTACTTGATTATAGCCTAAAAAACCATCAAGAAAGCTGTAAACTTCCTTGCCCGCAACTCTTTCCAATAGATGTTCTGTGATAGGAAGAGGATAACTGTCTCTAATCGTGGCGGCATTAACTTTTTTAAGGTTAATACACACAAGCAATTTTCCATTCTTCTTGGGCACCACCACAATGGGGGATACCCATTCGGTATGCTCAATTTCGTAAATGAATCCTGCTTCTATCAGCCAATCTATCTCCTCTTTAATCTTCGCAGCGTAGTTATCATTGTACGTGTAAGGTTTCTGTTTTGTCGGTTTTGCATCTGGAGTCATAGGGATTCTATGAGAACATATATCTGGATCTACTCCTTTCAAATCTTTGTAACTCCAAGCAAAAACATCTCTATATTCACGCAATAGGGCAACTAGCTCTTCTTCTTCTTCCTTTGTCAAATCATGCCCTATGTATGTACATTTTTCTTCTTCTCCTTCGATAGCAACTATTATTTTCTTGGTTTTCTCTCGGTTATCATATACTTGTCCGTCGTTCGCTTTTCTATTAGGCATTCGTACCATGATTCTTCTATCTTCGATTTCATATTTCTTGAAGTTCTCGGGTACTTCAAACAAAGATTCTTCTTCTTCTGACATGGTTTCTTTCTTCTTTCTTTTCTTGCCTTCACTCTTAGTAGTCACTTGAGTGGCTAACCTCACGTCACTCATAATTTCCTCGTGTCTCTGAGTGTGAGTCTCTACCTCGAAAAAATATTCTTCCTCTGATGCAAAGGGTGGGTCCATGATAATTGATTCTAAATCAAAATCGCTTGCATCCTCAAATGCATCAGTGTCAGGTTCACACTCTTCTAAAATTGCATCGCACATTATTGGCTCTATCGTGAAAACTGAAATGTCATAGCCATCCTCGTCACAGTGGGGTGTCCATTGTTCTTCATTGATGGCTACATCCATGGTTGCTAGGATTTCTGCCCAACCATGGGGTTCAAACTCTTCGTCTGGAAATACTACAGGTGCATAAGCGGGATCCTGAAGGGTTCTTGGATGTTGTTCTGCACCTAAGGTCCTGGCTTCTAACCTTTCTTCCTCTTGTTTTGCTACTTTGCACATCCATAAATGAGTATCCTCATGCAACCAAGAAGGATCTGATTCTAAGGAGTGCACGGATTCCGTCTCTACTGGTGTCTTATGGATGGTATTCCATTGTATTGGGGGTACATCTCGATGTGAATAGTCTTTAAGATTGACTTTGGTAGTCACTCCTAAATGTTGCAAGTACAAAGAATTAGTTCCCCAATCTTGTACAATTTGCAACTGACGCATGAATGGTCGTCCCAATATCATCTCATATGCATGATTTTTTGCAAAGTCACAAATGGCAAAGGTATGCTCAAATTCTACACCACAAGTGGTGAGAGATATGCCTTCTAGTAAGCCTAATGGTTTTTCTATGTGTCCATCAGCCATTTGTAGCTTCATCCTGGTGGGTCTTAATGTTGGCTTACCCCAACGTTTCCATAGAGCAGTGGTAGCTATGGCTACTCCGGCTCCTGAATCTAAGATGGCTTTCGTGGTGTAGCCCTGATGGGTTATCGGAAGATAAGTGTTACCTTCCTCTCCTTCGCTTACATCTCCAATCTTTTCTACGGGTATCTCTGGTACCTTCTTATGTGATCCTATTTGTGAGGAAGTAGTAGCAAGCTCAGGGAATTGATTTGCTACATGCTTCCACAATTCTGGTTTTACCTTCAATAACTCCTCTAGAGTGAGATTACATTGTACTTTAGTATTCTTGATCACTTCCGTGTTTCTAGGGATTACTGATTCTTCATTCCTCACTATTATCGTGGGTGCTCTCATACTAATAGACTTTTCTTCCCAAGGTCCTGTGAACTGAGGTAATTCTTGTAAAGAATTAGATTCAAATCTTGTGTGTTCACTCAGTTGTTCTTCCTCTACACCATCGTAAATAGAGGGAATATCTTGGGGAAATTGTTCTTGCAAGTCATCTATTTCTTGAATAGGAGGATGGGTTCCTTGTTCCTTTCTCCATTTCTCTTCTTGGATTTCTCTCAAGAATTCATGTGAGTACCTATGTATGGAAGACAATTTGTCTTGACTTTCTGAGTTGGGTACTTGAGACAGGGATGGTGCATTCCTTTCCTATGTCTCTGGGACAATAGGGTTCCTAGGCTGATCCTTTTTCTCTTTGCTTTCAATCAAATATTCTAGCCTCTCCATTAGTCCTTGAAAATGTAATTCAGGTTTCGTCATGTTATTCCAATTAAGATATCTAGAGGCTTCGAACAAAGCTTGTGCTAGTTCTACCATCTTCATGCAAAGTTTAGTTCTCTCAATTTCTAGATCAGCTCGAGGGTAGTTTTTGCTCATTTCAGCTACCTAAGGTCCCTCTTTTAATCTAGCCTGATATGCACGAAACATCATGTCTAGATTTTCTGGTATGGGTTCCGCTAAAACTGATCCTGATTTCTGAGCTGGATTCTCTTGATTCAATTCCTGTGAAGTTAATTCTTGGATTTTGGCTCTAGATTCCTTCAAACTTCCTTCCAACTCACTTATCTTTTTACTCCATTTTCTCTTTATCCTTTCTCTAGAATCTTTCCAAGATTTTGTCTTTTTACTGCTAGATTCTGCAACTTCACTAGTTCCGGCTACTTTCTCCTGATTAGGCTGTTGGTTCTGTAAGAGCGCCTGGGCTCTTGTGATAGCTTGGATAGGCACGTATGTAGGGTTGGATCCATCTGCGTTATTTACAATACCTATCACATTGATCGGTGTCACATTCGAAGCGTTAACTGGATTTTTAGGACAATCTTTGATTATGTGCTCTTTGCCACAATCGACACAAAAGCCTTGGATGTTATAGTACTGTGATTGTCCTGCTATCGGGGGATGTGGACAGTCCTTTATGAAATGATCTCCTTGGCACCTAAAGCATGGTCCTCTAGGGCCCTGTGGTCTTTGTTGTCTCACTTGGGGCCGCGGATATGGGTTTGTGTACATCACATTAGCATAGTCGGGCTCCCAACTAGGTTCCACTGGTGGACTATCGTAATGATATGTCTCCACGTGTTCTGGTGACTCTGTGTAATATGCGGGTGGACTATCGACATGCGTAGAGTCAAAACTGTTTGAGTGTGGGTCACTCTCTCTGATCAAAGGTGAAGAAGGCACTAAGGCCCTACTTAGGTTCTCTTCTGCAGCAGCGTATTTGACTGAGATGACATTCGCTGGTGGGGGTGGCTGCTGAGCTAAGACAGGTTGAGGTCTTTGTTGAGCCTGGTATGGGTAGTTCTGAGGAGGCCTATAGTAATAAGGCTGAGCATTGTATTGGCCTTGATACCTACCTGGCTGTGGGTATGCTTGCGGGTAGTTCTGTCTCACGGTTTGTTTGTTGTATGGGCAGTCCTGAGCCGTATGATTCGTGTATCTTCTCTCAATTGTACAATATTGGCCACTAGGGTTGGCTTGTGGTTGTGGTGCATTGGGACACACATTTGCCATATGATCACCACCACAGGTGTAACAACGCTTGTTTGTTAGCACCCTAGGTTTACTAGAAACTCCTAGTTTCTGGGCCACTTTTTCTGCTAGGTCTTCTATTGAGCTAGACAATTTTGTGGATGCTAGAGATGAACAGTCTGAGTCCTTATAAACCTTTGAAAGTTCCAACTCGTCTCCTAAGTTGTCCTCAATGTCTATACAAATTCTTACACATTGCTCTAGCGTTCTGGGTTCTTTTAGGTACACATAGGAGCGTAGTTTCGAGCTCAACAAGCCATCTAGAAACAATGACACTTGCTTAGCTTGTGAGGGTAGCTCTTGCATTGGACATCGTTCCACATATTGTCTAAACCTACGTCCTGCCAATCTAACTGTTTCTTGAGGGGTCTGTTTAAAGCTATGAATCAACGAAGATGTGTCCTGTCTAATCCCACTTTTAGAGAATTCGGTGATGAATGACTCTAAAAAGTGATGGATGTCTCTAAATTGCCTTTGTTGCAGAGGTTGGAACCAAGTTAAAGCTGTATTCTTTAACGTTAGTCCAAATGCGTTGTATTGCGTGAACATGTTTTCAACTTGTTCGGCTCTTAGTACTTGCTTGAATTCTGCGACGTGGTCATAGGGATCTCCTGTCCCATCAAAATAATTCTTCATGGATTTCACTAATTGAGTGGGTCTCAATATTCTTGCGTGTTCACGTGGTCTAGGTAGAGGAAAATCATCTCTACCACCTAGTACTCCATGATCTCTTTGTCTATCCGCTCTATTAGTGTCCGTGGTTGTTCTATCTCTCCCTATGGGATGATTAAAGCTTACTTCCGGTCTCTCTTTATTTCCCTCTCTTTGATTTCCATGGGCTGAGGATGTTCCTGCCCCTTGTTGACTTGTATTCATGTTTGTTCTAGATGGAGGGAATACCAATTCACCTCTCCATGTGTATGTGTTTTTAGCGCGGTCGGGTACCACAAAGACTCTTTCTGAAGTCTCATCCAGGTATACAACCTTTCCAGGTGTATCCGGGTCCTTGAACTCGTATATAGTGATGATACCTACTTCACTAAGTATTTCGGTCTTGTATCTCCAAAAGGCTTCATCAGTTTCTTTATTTACAAACAACTCTATGCTTCTGTTATCCTGAGGGATCCATTCTGGGATTAGTACTCGTGTCAGTACAGATTTCCCTCTAGGTGTTCTAGGTTCTTCTAATGGTTCTTTTCCTTGAGATTTTGCTTCCGTTTCTGGTTGAATCACGCCAAACTCGTTGGTATTGTTTGGCTGCGTACTTAAGATGTACATCGTTCCTTCCTTGTCTATGTACGCGTCTCTCTCGAATTTCACCACTGGATGTTCCAATCCAATGGGTTGATCGGGGTTGTGCATTTGCACCACTTGCCTTCGCAAACCATCCTCATAGATGCGAGCACCTAATCGGTTGGTTCGGAGAAACTCTAGTTGCGTTCTATAGGGTCCTTCTGGTTTTTCTAAATAGGCTACATTCGACCCTCCTTCTGGTCTATCTGTGCTAAATGCCATTTCTGATTCGCTAGTATCTGAGCTCTCGTAGGGATAACTAGTGTTCAATTGTTGAGCCCACGATCGTGCAGTAGTTCTTACACTTGCCTCTGATGATCTAAGGCTTCGCCGGTCTGAATTACCTATATGTTTGCCCGATCTAAGGTTCATTAATTTTGTTCCTTGCACACTCAGTACACGCTCAGATCATCACAGATTCTTTGTTATTACTGTCTTGATTCTTTTTAGATTTCTTTAGATTCTTGTCTTAATGTATGCGTCAGGAATTTGACTTTCCGTTATAATTTTGAGTTCTCGTTCCGTCAGACTTGGGTTCTTTCCTTTAGGTTTTCGTCACACACACCTTTACTTGTAGTCTTAGACTTGAAAGAATTAAATATCTTGAACTTGAGGCGTTCCTATCGTCGTTAATCCACAGCACTACCGTTTAGCCTAAGCTAAGAATTAACTGAGGGGGTTGAGTAATCTTCCAACCTCGAGTCAGCTTTTTTTGGTTGCTCTGATGCCCAAGAAGTCGCGCTTCCCAAGCTTTATGCCCTTCACTGCCTTGCCTTGATTGCCTTCGATTGCCCTTGCTAGACCTGGAAAAATCCAATATTAGACCAATTCACAGTTGGATGATCAAGCACTTGAGTATATACACCTTTTAAGTCCCTTCCCTTTTGCCCAAATTTTCAATGTTTGCCCCTTGGCTTCCTAGTCCCAAACTAGGTCAACCTCCAAATAGCTTATCTAAAAAACGGACTTCGGATGAAAAAGTTATGAACGTTCAGGCCCTGGGGGGTAAAAACTGACAAACAGGTTTTTCTCCAAATATGAGCTAAGGGGTCTCCTATGAGTATAATCACCCAAAAATTTCCCAAAAATAGCCCCAAAATTGGCCAAAAAATGAAACCCTAAAATTTGCGATGGGGGTGCACAATCGCGATGGTCTAAGATGATCGCGATGGTCTGGGACCGTCGCAATGGCGTGAGGGTGCACCGTCGCGATGGCGTGAAATTGCACAATCGCGATGGTCTGGATTTGCACAATCGCGATGGCGTGAACTTGGACAATCGCGATGGCGTGAAAGTGCACCGTCGCGATGGCGTCGGTCAATGGTCAACGTGCACAATTGCGATGGTCTGAAGAGCACCGTCGCGATGGTCTGGGCCCGATGGCGTGAGCCAACCGCGATGGTCTGGGCGCGATGGCGTGAGCCAATCGCGATGGTCTGGGCGCGATGGCGTGAGCCAATCGCGATGGTCTGAGCGCGATGGCGTGAGCCAATCGCGATGGTCTGAGCACGATGGCGTGAGCCAATCGCGATGGTCTGAATTTTTTGAAGTGTCGCGATAGTCTGAGGGTGTCGTCGCGATGGTCTGAAGTGCACTGTCGCGATGGCGTGAGGGTGCACCGTCGCGATGGTCTAGATTGCCACGTGGCACTGTCGGCGCGATGGCATGACACAATCGCGATGGTCAGAGACCGTCGCGATGGTCCGGCCAAGCCGTCGCGATGGCGTGAGCCAATCGCGATGGTGTGACACAATCGCGATGGTCAGAGACCGTCGCAATGGTCCACCAAACTGTGATTTTTTGAGATGCAGCTATGGATTCCTACACACGCAGGGGTCGCCTACACGGTGGTGAACTCGCCTTCCTCAAAATCCGAACTTTGCAGACCATCGCGATGGTCTGACACAGTCGGAAATTTCTGACAGAAACTGAAAATTTTACCTTTTCCAAGCTTTCCTGATGCATTGGAGCTCTGTACCTGCAAGAAAACTCAAGAAAACCAAAGTACACACAAGCACAAAAGCTCTCTCTCACTCTCTTGCATGCACAAATGAGGGGAAATGAGGAGAATGGTGGATATGGTGAATTTTCTGATTTTTTTGGAGATGAAGATGATGATGCGGTGATGAAGATGGAGTGTGGGGGAGGTGAAAAACACCAAAAACTAAGTAAAAACAACGATAAAAACTGAAATTTTTACCTTCCAACGCCACTTCTTGCTATACTCTTACCATCACACATTCGTCCTAGACTCGATCCCCGGCAACGGCGCCAAATTTGGTGTTGCTCTAGCACAATGGTGAGAACCACGTTAAGAAGCTTCACCTCCTTAATGTCAATCCGCGGAAGAGATAGGAGTGATATGAAGATCGTGAATGTGAGATGAAGTGAGAGTGAAGGTGAGAAGCATAGAAATGCACACACACATACACACACACAATGAAGAGACAAGCAAGACACAATGGAAGGTGGGAAATTGGCTCTATTACTCAAGAACACTATTACAAGCTCAAAATAGCTCTAAGCTCACACTGACTAACCTCAAAAATGAGCTCTCTAGCTCTTTTTATAGTTTCTAGACTGGTTTTGACCGGTTTCACATCTAGTGACCGGCATAGTTAAAAAATAGGTCCTAGATGCTATTTGGAAGGGTAAACGGTATCTAAAAATAGCAAAAATTGGTACGCGCATTCTACCTAAGCTCCTCAAGCTCGAGGACTCCTCGGCTTGCACAAAATGGAGCTATGGATTACAAAATGGGGTTTTCTATGTTACATATGTTACAATTAGTGATAAAATCACTGTTGAATGTTTTGAAAAGTGATAAAAAACATATTTGTTTGAGAAATTGATCTGACTGGCTCCCTGCTCCGTCGTTACATGCTTCCGTGGCGTATGTGCCTCTGGCTGCTTCCAACATACATATATACATGTATATACACATGTATACAGAAATATACATATTTTAGGTCTACGTATTTAAGATTAGGGTTTTAGGGTTTAGTATTTCAGATCTAGAATTTTAAGATTAGGGTTTTAATTAAATATATAAAATTAAATATATAAAAATAGGATTACGTAAAGAAAAGAACTGAATATATAAATAAATATATATATAAAATAAGATAATTATATACATAAATAAATATAAAAAGCACTAGTGTTTTAAATAATTTGATTAAATATTTATAATTAAATATATAAAATTAAATATATAAAAATAGGATTACGTAAGGAAAAAAAATCTGAATATATAATATATAAAATAAGATAATTATATACATAAATAAATATAAAAAGAACAAGTGTTTTAAATAATTTGATTAAATATTTATAATTAAATATATAAAATTAAATATATAAAAATAGGATTACGTAAGGAAAAAAAATCTGAATATATAATATATAAAATAAGATAATTATATACATAAATAAATATAAAAAGAACTAGTGTTTTAAATAATTTAATTAAATATTTATAATTAAATATATAAAAATAGGATTACGTAAGAAAACAAAATCTGAATATACAAATAAATATATATATATAAAATAAGATAATTATATACATAAATAAATATAAAAAGAACTAGTGTTTTAAATTATTTAATTAAATATATATAATTAAATATAATTAAGTAATGAAAAAATCTGAATATATAAATAAATTTATAAATACACAAACACACATACTTATATACCTATCTATATTCACATATATATACATATACACATGCATACATATATATACATGTTTTAGTTCTAGGTCATTTGGATTAGGGTTTTAGGGTTTTAACACGTACATAACATATATACACACATACATATACACATATAATACATATATACATGTATATACACATGTGTATAGAAATATACATAATTTAGGTCCCAAACGCATGGTCCCCCAGGTGAGCAGATGGACCCAAACGACATTGCACCAGTAACCTCTCGTGGACAAAAGAGAGCAAAAAAGGACTTAGACGTAGAAGCAAGCACTAATAATATTACACAGAATGAACATATGGAAGAGATGCTTGAAGCATTTTATGAGATGGACGAAGATCATGATGGTGAAGAAGGTGTCGACGAGAGTTTCATGTACACAACAGAAATTCCACGATCAGAAGTTGATGAAGAATATGAAAACATGTGAAGATTAGCTCGTTTACCACTTTACAATGGAGCAAAGATATCTGTACTACGTGCTTCACTCGTGATGCTCAATCTGCAATCCATTTATGGATGGTTAGATAGTAGTGTCACTGAATTGTTCAGGTAAGTGGAGAACAAATTGGCTTTCATTGTTGTATCACAATAACTTCATTTACTAATATCATTTTAATTGCTTATTGTAGGCTTCTTAAAGATCAAATTTTTCCAGAGGGCAATGACATGCCTCCAACACATGGAGATGCGAAAAAACTTTTACAATCCATTGGAATGGATTATACGAAAATTCATGCTTGTCTGAATGATTGCATTCTCTTTCGGAATGAGTATAAGCATCTCCACGTATGTCCAAAGTGTGGAGCAAATAGATTTAGAGAAGACGTTATAGGCGTAGCAATCCCCGCAAAGGTTCTTCGCCACTTTCCTATCATTCCAAGAATTAAGAACATGTTTAGATGCAAATCTATAGCTGAGTTAATGTCATGGCATACAAAGAGCAGGTCTACAGATAATGTAATGCAAGTGCCAGCTGACTCTGATGCTTGGAAGCACATAGATAGTAAGTGGCCAGAGTTTGCTAGTGAGCCTCGGTCCATACGTCTAGGCCTAGCTATGGATGGAGTGAATACATTTGGATTACGCAATTCTTTATGGAGCACATGGCCTGTATGTTTGGTCAATTATAATATCCCACCATGGTTGGCCACAAAGAAAGGTCATTTATTATTAGCTCTTATTGTACCAGGTAAAGTATAAGGTAAAAAACATGGATGTATATCTTGCACCACTTGTGGAAGAACTGCGCATTATATGGGATGGGATCACTGTGCGTGACATGTCTCAACCTATAAGAAGACGAGACGTGCGAGTGCAAGGCATAATTATGTGGACAATGCATGATTGGCCTGGTTATGGTGAATGTTCAGGTTTATCGATTTCGGGTTACCATGCTTGTCCTTTATGCGTACCACGACTCGAAGCACACTATTCCAAAGCACTACGTAAAACTGTCTATGAAGGACATCATAAATATTTGCCCGATGGGCATGTTTTACGTGAAGGACAAATTGGTCGACAAGCGCAACACCAAATGAAAGCTAGCGATTGGAAACAACTGTGGGATTCAAAAAATCCAGTTTCTGGCATGAACGGTTGTCCATTTTTCATGAACTCCCTTATTGGAGTGAATTGGTGATCAATCATTTGGTAGACCCAATGCATATTTTCAAGAATGTGGGAGAGATGCTTTGGAAAACTTTGATCGGAAAGAAAGAAAGCAAAGCACAAAGGGACGACCTAGAAGAGCGAGGTCGTATGCGAGAGTTGTGGGCAATTACTAAGCCCAACGGAACAATTTCGTTACCAAGAGCTCCTTGGGTGCTTCGCAGGATGGAAGAGCAACAAGTGAAGAAAACAATTTTAGAGTTTCATACACCTACTGGATGCATGAGATGTCTAAAGACTGCTTTCACACGAAACGAAGACCTTGCAGGACTCAAGTCTCATGATTGGCACAAGTTTTTACAGTTTTTGCTCCCTGTAGCCCTAAAAGATTGTCTTTCAGAGGATGTACGAAAAACCATTTATAAAATTAGTTCTTTAGTATGGTGGATATCTTCTAAAGAGATAAATAGAGATAGCATAGAGAGTGTGAAACTCAATGCTATCGAGGCTGTTTGTATGGTAGAGAAATACTTTCCCACAAGTATTCTCACTATTCAACTTCATTTACTGGTTCATGTAGTAGATGAAGTTGCAATAGCAGGAACTGTCCATAGTCGATGGATGTTCTTCTTAGAGCGCTTTATGAAGACATTAAAAGGGTTTGTTCGACAGAGAGCACGTATAGAGGGTAGCATGGCAGAGGGATGGCTTGTACAAGAATCTCTTGTATTCATTACTGAGTTTCTACGTATATCGGATCCCGAAATGCCTCGCTTATGGAGCGATGATGAAGATGTTCGTCTCGTAGGCGATGAACCACAAGGTAAAGGATTGCAAAGAAAAATGGATGCAGCTTTCAGAGAGAAGGCAATGAAGTTTTGCGTAGTTAACTCTGAGCTTATGCAAAAGTGGTTAGAAAGGTATGAACTTGCCAAGGAAACTAACGCAAAGGAAAGAGCTCAGTTTCGAAGAAATCGTTCCACTCGATTTTTGCCTCTTCCAGAAAATCTTCAACCTCTCCCACCTTTTCCAACAAGCAGATGGCTAGATGCAGCAGTTTCACAAGCAAAGGCAGCAGGTGAAGATATCTCTGAAGAAGAAGAAGAACTCGCAAAAGGATGTGATTGGGAGTATATCAAATACGGTGCACTATGGTCTCATGGACGACACTTTCGAATCGCACGAATCGATCAAAACCGGTCTACTTTTGATAGTGGAGTGATGGTGAATTTTTTGCAAAAAATTAGAGCAAGTGCAAGAGATGATAATGCTCTAGAAGGCGAGTTAGATTATTGTGGTGTGATTCAAGACATCTTGAAACTATCTTTCAGAAAGTTTGATTACTTTGTTTTTGACGTGAAATGGTTCAAAGTAGTCACCTCTGGAAGAAACGCAACAGTGAGACGAGATAAGAGCGGTTTGCTTCAAGTCGACTCCACAAGATTATGGATAGATGAAAGGGATACATTTGTACTTCCCGAACACTGTGAGCAAGTTGTTTTTATACCAGATTCAAAAGACCCAGAGTGGCTATTTGTTTTACAAGTCGCTCCACGTAGTAGACAAATTTTTGAAAATGCAGATGTAGAAGAAAGTCCATCTCTAGTGGACTCAGAGATTCATTCGATAGTTGAGGAGGAAGAGATCATTGTTCGAGAAGAAGAGGTCATTGAAGAAGAGGTCATTGTTCGAGAAGACGAAGCAATAGACGATGATCAGGAGGAAACCAGCATAGCAAGCGATTTAGAAGCCATCAATTTAGAGATAGATATTCTCGGTGCATCGGATCTTCAAGAGGATGCTAGAATAGAGGACTTTTGAATAAAAGACTTGTACGTACTAATTTTTGGTTTTTTTTGTTTATTCCCTATATTATTTTTCTTATCGCATGCTAATTATTTGAGTTCTTTTATTACTGAGCACGATGGGAGACAGTCCTCCAGTCACTCCATAGTCCATGATAGAGGAGCAGTTTTTGGAGTTCATCTCTCAGGTTCCTCCTGCGTATATGGCTGCTGCATCATAGTATTGGATCGCTCGTGGTAGCACTCCTCCCGGCCTCACTCCTGGTGGCCTTACTCTTGCCGGCCTCACTCCTGCTGGCCTCACTCCCGCCGGTGTCACTCCCGCCGGTGTCACTCCCACCGGTGTCACTCCTGCCGGTGTCACTCCCGAGGGTGGTGCTACTTCCGTAGGAGGTATGTCTCCTAGCGTTGTGACTCCACCACGACCATCTTTGCAGCCATCTCCTACTGGGTCTACTAGTAGACATGTGCGTTTGACACCTCAGCGTGATACAGGGTCTGGCCCGTCTCGTAGATCGAGGTCACGTTCTGGAGCAGGAGGTTCTAGGAGTGGATCTACAGGTAGGTCTGGAGGCAGAGGAGGTGGTTGTTGTGGAGGTAGTGCGACGGATGTTGTATCACCCGCTTCTACTCCTAGGACGAGTACCTCAGATGTAGGTATGCCATGCAGTACACCACGCAGTACACCACGTACACCTTGGGGTGCTCATGACCATGATGACTCCAAGGTGTATAGTATCCGAGATGGAGCTCCGGTGATGGATGCGGCTGGCAAAGCAATGCATGCACGCATACGACAGCTTTGCTCCATCCAGTTTGGACACTCCATCATGCTGAAATGGAGTGAACAGGATAAAGATCGGAAGAATTATATCATAGAGACGATTTACCAGGAGTTCCGACCAGCCGATGGACAGTCGATCATTAGTTCAGAGTGGATTCTGCACACCGCACGTGAGGTCATGTCGCATTGACGATCCGAGGCTCCTGATGCATTCAGAGAAGGCTTACCAAAGCCTGTGTGGTTAGATGCTGAGGAGTGGGACATGATTCGTGATGAGCAGCAGCAGACTCCTGATCGATATCGCCAGCAGCGAAATGCCGCAGCCACACGTCTAGACACGATTGGACCGTCACATTTGGGCAGCGGCGGATATGACACGATGCGTCATGAGTTTGTAAGTACCATTTCATTTATTGAATTTATTTGTGTTAAATTTGTCATATATATTTCTCTAATCTTTTTATATTTGTTTCAGGAGCTGGCAATGGGTCGTCCTCCAACACGAACGGAGGAGTCTTATGGATATAGTCATGGGTTGACTGCACTATTGCAGGACTTGGAGGGACGCGGTGCAGTAGTTTCATGGGAGCGTTTGCGATGAGGTAATTAATTTATAAACTTGGTTTTTACTTATTTGTAATTTTCATGTGAATTTATCTCATTCCATTAATGTTCTTTGTTGCAGGATTGTTGATATGGAACGTTCTTTGCATGTGTATGGCAGTGGAAGACCAATATTTTGTATTTGATTTCCATGTGGCAATACATTGCTTTGCCACATTTTGTAAAAGCTTCATATATGACAGTGGTTTGCCACACTCTTGTACATGCTTCATTATTGAAATATATAACTTCTTTTGTACATGGTTCATTGTTCATTCTGATTATCGATCTCTTTTGTGTACAATAATACTCTGTTTCATGAAATCATATTTCGGTTGTCATTAGAGTACACATCACATGTACTCGGTTTTTTTTGGGCAGAGTGTATTGTCTTTTGTTCAGCAACATCATGGTAATGTTGCTGTAGCAAAAGACAAAACATTCTGCCCAAAAAAAAATTTGCAGGTATGGTCGTCAGTATACACGACGGTACTCCCAGTAGTGTCATCGGAATAACCGTCGGTACACCCAGGAGGCAATGCAGCAGAAGCCGATTACCGACGCATATACCGACGTTTATACCGACGCATATACCGACGCTTTTACCGACATTTATACTGACGCCTATACCGACTCTTTGGTACCGACGCGCAAACCGACCTTTACACCGGCGTCGCGGCAAATAAAGCCGCGTTCATTTTCCTCGGTAAAAACCTCGGTATACCATCGATCTGTTGTAGTGTTAAAATCTTGATGAGATTTAAATGTTTTGTTGATCCTAGGGTCGTCTTCAATTTTATTTCCATTTCCTTGTTTGATTCCTTTGGGATTTGGGTCTTCTTGGCCTAGAAAAAGATGAATCTTAGACTCCTTCCAACCATTGTCATGTGCCTTAAATGACATTAGTCATCAAAGTCTTTGGCTCTTATCAGTGTCTTCAAGTCATATCCAATTTCTTCCTAATTGACACCAAAAGTGCTTCCAATGATGAAAATATTTGGACTAAATCTTCTTGGCTCTTTGGAGATTATCCTTCTTGACTCCCTTGATGATAGAAATAGGAAACCAAAAAGAGCCATTTTTTCTGGCCCCCTCTGTCCATTTCCAATCGTTATTGATAATGCAATGAGGCTTCATATTTTTCTAAGAAATCAAGAGCAGTAATTTCATAAATTACTCTTGGGTCAAAAGGCTCAAAATTAAACAAGCTCTTCTCGCGGAAGCGATTGGCTGCTCCACGACTCTCTGGAACGCCATCAGAGGGGAGGTCCTTTGGAAGATCTAGTGGGAAAGATGTGCCTATAACTTTGGTGACTCCCCCAAAGAGTGTTCGATTGAGAAATCCTTGTTCCTCCTGGGTAAAAGAATTGACAACTATAAGAGATCCCCCTTGTAGCTCAGTGATGAGTAGCACCTCCTTTAATGTCAATCCGGGAAGACGTGAGGATGGTATGAAGACCTCGAGCAAGTGGAGGCACAAGTGCGTGAGTGAGAAGCACACAAACATGCACACACATACACACACACGCGCACACACGGCAAGACAAAGAGTGAGAAGCAATGGAGTTCTTAGATTACTTTCAAAAAGCTCTTACAAGTTCATTTCAATTACAATCCAACCTCCAAAATGAGCTCTCTAGCTCCTTTTATAGTTTTTGACTAGCTTTGGCCCTGTTCAGACCTAGTGTCCGGCCTAGTTAAAAATTAGGTTCTAGGGCTTATTAGAGGGCTCAAACGAGATCTAAAAAATATGAAAATTGGCAGGTAGATACTTCTAAAGCTCCTCAAGCTCAAGGACTCCTTGGCTTGCACAAAATGGAGCTACAAAAATACGAAATGATATTTACAATGGTTTTTAGTGATGAAAATCACTATTTGTGTAGGGATTTCCTCTATTGATTTGTCATACATACCTTTGAGCTCCCTACTTGCTCTGTCTTCTTGTGTGCTCAACTCCTTGATGTCTGAAAAATTTAGATGGCCTACTTGCCAGATCTTCTTTGACTGCCATGTCTGCTTGTGCTGTCCCTTCGCTCTGACTCTCTTCGTCTTGTGGCTCCTTCGGTTCCCTGACTGCTGCCAACACCCCCCCCACTCTCGCGTCTGTCGCCCCTGACAGACCCTTGTCTAGAGGGTTTTTGAACATAATATTGGACGACATCGGAGGCTAGGTGGTGTTCTTCGAGTCGTAAGCCGCGTGCTAGATCTGTGAGCAAATCATCCCAATTCACAGGTCCGAGAACATCTGGATGAGGCACCCTCAATTGTTCTGAGTGAATAGTTCTCTCCACAGCAAATAATTGGAGGAGATGTGATGGTCTAGGTATAAAGATTTCGGAGTGATATTCCCAGAATCCTGTGATGAACATCTCCTCAAATGTCTGTTTAAAGCAGGCTGGGAGGTACTTGATTCTGGCGTGCCAAGCATATATTACTTCAATTGAGGGGATGGTACTCATATCGTACACCAGATCCTGGTTTCCTATCACGAAGCCTGCTCCTGAGAAGTGGGGGTCCTTAATATTCTTAAACGTCCTGAAAGTGATCAGCATTAATTCAAATATTTTCATACACATCTGGGCCATCACATCGGGATTATTGCGTAGCCGAATGCTCCAGTGACGGATTGTAGAAATCATGTAGTTCACCGTGGGGGGTCCTCGTGGAGGTGCTAGATAAACGTAATTTAACCATTTTGTGCAGGCTTTGATGTCTCTGACGGCAATAGTGAATTCAGGCCAGGTGCGTCTTCGAAGAACTGGAACATAACAAGGATTATATTTAATAAACAATGGCATATTATTCGAGGTTCGGACCATTTCAGGATATGTTTCCAAAAGCCTGATCCTCCAGGTGGGTTGATGGATGGACCCGTGCTTAGCACTTTCCGGTATATCGTCTGGACCAAATTGTGTAGCAAATGTGGGAGGCTTGCCGCATTGTCGTTGAATCTCGGCGTTGTAATCGGCCAAAAGTATGCAGTATGGCACATATTGGTCATTATTGGTGCCGATCCATCTATGATGAGACATGCTTCTGAAATATTCTGACTTTATGACAGTTTCTTCTAGGTTTGCTAGTGATTGGATCTGAATGGCCACCCGTTCTTCGTGGGTGTTCGCTGCCTTTTCCAGTGTCTGAAGCCACTCGGGTGCTTCCACTTCCAAGGTGTCTAGTCCCTCTGAGGTTCGTTGCCCTCCTGGCATTGGCTTAGGAACATATGGTTCCTCGTACGAATCATCTACCTCAATGGGAACCAAGTCTTCTGGCTCAGGTTCAATAACTGGAGAGGGTTGCCTTTCATACTCTAATAACTTTTTCTGGAGCTCAACCACCTGCTCTGTCAATGCCTTCACTTCCTCTGAAGTCGAGGCCGACTCTATTACTTTGGTTGGAGCCTCCTGTTCCTTGAGCTGGCCACGCAGCTCATCACGTTCCCTTTCCAACTCATCATGAGCATCTAATAGATCTGCATAGCTTTCTAAGATGATCTTCATTGTCTCTAAAGGTACGGCTTTAAACTGCTCTGGTTCAATTTCGTGGGGAGAGCCTTCCATTGCCGCTTCCAGATTCTCTTCATTTTGTTTCTGTAGTCTCTTGTTCTCTTCAAGTGTTGTGGCCATATGTTTCCTGAGTAGCGCCAAGTTACGTCTGACTCGTAGGTTATCGGCCTGGTATACTTCGAGCAAGGCTTCTAGTTGTTTGACGCCTGATTCTTTCGATGGTTGGGGTGCCTCCAGTAGTGTTTGGTGAGCCTGCTCAAGCGTATACAACGTTGATTCACATCTGCATTTTCCTCTTCAAGAGTTGTAAGTTGCCTTTGTAAGTTCTGGTGATTTGTTGTCAGTTGTTGATACCGGTTGTCAAGAGCTCTGTACTCATTCTGAAGCTGATATACACATTGATTTAATGCTAGAAATATACTATTTACATTAAATGATGCAGGGAGAGGTGAAGATGCAGGGGGAATGGGGGCGGGAAAGGGAGTTGTGAATGATGTGGATGCAAGTGGAGATGTGGGTGGAGGGGGTATGGGAGACGGAGGTTGCATGGGGGGAGGGAGCGGTGCAGTGGCAGGAGATGTTTCCATAGTGTCAAATGTTTGAGTGACCGTGTAAATGGGGATCGTGGGTGGGGTGGAAGTGACGTTAGTGAAGAGAGTGGTGAAAGTGGGCATGGTGACTCCCCCGAATTGGATTCCCGGAGAGAGTGGAATTCCCATGACGATTGTGGTGGTAGTGGACGTGGTGGTGATAGTGTCATGTGGTGGAGCGAGTTGTGTAGTGAGAGGTGGGGAGGGTGGTGACAGTGGTGCTTCCTGATGTTCGTCTGTTTGTGTTGTATCTCCTGGTGCTGATACGTTGATATGAATTTGTTTCCCGGACCTCATGGGACGGGCGGGAACTCTTTTCTCAAATCGGTGAATGTAGGCCATTGCCTCATGAATGGCTTCATCCAATCCTACTGCATCGGCATGTAGGTTGATGGACTCGATGAACATATCATCCACACCTTCCTCTGCCAGCAATTGGTTCATGAGTTTCTTGCCTGCTTCAAGTGACATTTTATGCTGTTCTTGAACTAGCTGCATAGTTCGATATAGTCTTTTTATTTGTGCCGAATACGCGGGGGCACTTGCTAACTCTGAAAGTTCATCATACTCTTGTTCCTCGTAGGCTTCTTCCTCTTGTTCGGTCTCTTGTTCATCTACGTCGACTTCTACCACTTGCGGTCGATTGGGGGCTGACGTTGTTGTATGGGTTTGTGGTTCCTGAGCTCACTCTGTTTCCGTTTCGAGATTAGAGTCGTAGATTAGCCTAGCCACTTCTTCATCAGTGAGATCATTGAGAGTAAAGCCTTGTGGAAATTCTAAGTCCGATGGGACGGGTGGAAACACCAGATTGGGTCCCTCTGTACTTGGTCTTGGTAGCCGAATGGTGAATGGTCTAATGCGTCGTGTCTGGGGAGGGGTAATTTCTGGTGTAGTGGTGGCTCCCCTTGGTTGAGCGCAGGGTAATTGGACTCCCCCTCTCATCTTCTTTGATGGGGGACCTGCCGCTGATAGCCTTCTCTGGAACTCCTGGGCCCGGGACCATACGAGTGCCCGCTGAATAGGCACGTCATAGGCTAGACATCGATAGATTATTTTGGTCAGAGCACAACACCCGTGGAGCACATTTTTCTGCTTCTTGTTCCACCGTTGATGGGCTAGGTGGATCTGATCTATGATCCAATGTGGTACGTTGATAGGGAGGTTTTCTGTCTCTGCCAAATACAAGCTAAACCATATCTTCTTTGGTGGCATGGTGAATCTTTCCTGGGCTGGAAAGGCAAAATGCTGCATGACGGTCCGTAGGTGAAGAGCGATGGTCGGTGTCATTGCTACCATATCCTTCGGCTTATTGAGATCTTTATGTTTCATTCTGCCTGGAACCATTGTTTCCTTTTCAGTAGGAATGTGCATACCATACATGCCCAATGCTTCTCGTACCAGATTGAGGGTCAGTTTGAATCTTTTAAGTTCGTGGCCCGGCAATAGTGAGGGTAACACAAAAGTGATGTCGCCTCCCTTGGCCCTGCTAGGAGTGATGGTACTGATAAGATAAGAACAACGTAAGAAATCTGGCTTCGGTAAGTGGGCCCTGAAATAACTGTCCAGGCCAGCTTTGGTCCATACTGAACGCATGACTTCGGCATTCTGATAGCTCTCAAATTCGCGCGTGAAAAAATGGTAGCGTCCCCATTTACCATTAAACTCCAATTTAGCTTCCCAAAAATAGGTTCCATCACCCAATGGTCCTGCAACATCACTAAACCAATGAGCGTGTTTGCCCACTTGAGAGGTGTGCCCCTGGGGAGGATCCTGAACTGGGAGTACATGCATAGCTTGAAGTTCTTGCGGTCTTTCGGTGAGATGTGGTTCGAGGAGGAGTGTTTCTATATCCACAATTTGTGCGCTGGATCCGGCGTGAGAACTGGCACCTGTGGCTTCTGCTATGGCCTTGCTTGCTTGTTGGTTCTGTGAGAATATAGAACCAGGTGTTAACATCGTAATGGACAGAATAAACCCGTTGTTGTCCCCGTTACAACATTAACAAGAGGTAGATGATGAGTCAGTGGTTAGTGAGTGCACGATGACAGTGCGTGTAGTTAATGCCTGGATCGCCCTAGGAGCTAGATGGAAGGATGCACTGTCTGACTAATGCAGTTAGTAAGTGGAGATGAATTCACAGATTGGGGTCGGGGGGTTTATTACAAGTCTTAGGTTGCCAAACACCATGGATGGCTTTTGGTCTTGGTTTTGTGGAGATTCGGGAGGGTTGCATGAGTAATTCTGCTGGGAGTTGTTGTGTCATTGGGACCCATTTAGGAGTGAGTCTGTGCGTGCTTCTAGGTGGCAATGTGTTCGAGTGTATCAGACAAGAGTGGGTGGCGGCTGCTTGAGCGTGTGAACCCTGTCGTGTATGATGTGAATTGTGTGGGGTTAGTTGAGCCCGCAAGCAAGCCTTAGGCACCCAAATTTGTCTTGATTGTGGGTCAGCCTTCATCGACTTCTTGGGTACCCAAATGGATTTCACTTTCTCAACTGAGGTTTTAGGAGTCCTCTTATTAGCATCAAGTCGTTGATTACTAATAGGAAGTTGAGACCGTTGTTGCGACTTAGTTACGGCCGGCAGCTCGTCTTTCCGCACCCACATTTGTTTCATCAGCTGAGTTGTTCTGCTTCGCGCGTTCTTTTGGTCTCTCGCCTGGAGAGTCTTCAGTGATTGATCTGCCCTTAGTTGCTGCCTCCTTCTGGCCTTTGGAAAAGAAGGGAGTTCCATTGTGGTTCTGGCTCCTTCTTTGAGATCTTCGTTCTTCTGTATCACATAGCCTTGGACAAGAACAGCATGGTCAACTTCATGTGTACCCCTGGAGGGACCAGGAGTCCGTGTCTTTTCTAGTTCCTTGAGTGCTTCATTATTTAACTCAATTGTAATTCTAGTCTGATTCACCCATACCTGAAGAAGTCCACTTCTTAGGTTTAAGTTGACTGCTTGGTCATAGATCCAGTCTTGACCCAAGACAAGGGGTTCAGTGAGGTCCTCATCTTGACATACTAGTACTTTAACTGTCATTGCCTCATCCTGAATATAGAGGGGAAGTTCCACCTCGCCCATGCAAGGGGTTTCCACGCCTCCCAATCCTATGAGATATGCTTCCACAGGATTGACAGTTAATTGCAACTCTTGACAGTAAGACAATTTAACAGCACTAGTGGCTGCACCTGAGTCAATCAAGGCTCTTACAGTCCTTGCACTCTTTCCTTGTCCTTTATCTAAGGTTATGAAAGGACGTCGATCAGTTATTCTATGTGAGCTAACACCGGAAACTTCACACATAGCCACGTCATATCCTTGGTCTGCATATGCATCTTGCCTAGGGTGTTCTCTACCTTGTCTTCTTAATTTCATTCTCCGTATGCGCTCTAGGGCTTCTGCTTGAGCTTCTTCTCGAATTCGCTTTTCTTCCTCTTTGCGTTTCTTAGCAGTATTGAGTCGACTTAACATTTCCTCCGTGAGGGGGTTCCTGATACAACTTGACTCTGCATCCGCTAATATAGTTTGGGAGAACATCACCCTCTAAAGTGGCTAGTTGTACTGCTCCACTCGTGGAGATCCTATTGATTATCATAGGTCCGTAGCCTCTCTTTTCTAGCTTCCTTGCGTGTTGTTTCAATGTGTAGACTAAAACTAGATCTCCTGCTTTCAAGCCCTTATCCTTCACATGGGCATCAAAGTATGCCTTCTGTCTCTTCTTAGCTGCATATATCCCTGCAGCTGCTCTCAGTCTTGTTTCTCCTAATTGTTCAAGGTCAAAAAGTCTAGAGGAGAGTTCATGACCCGTCCATTCGTGCTCTTGTGCTACTTTCAATGTAGGTATCAAGAAGTCCAAGGGTAGCACCGCGTTTTGGCCAAATACCATCTGAAAGGGGGTGGCTTGGAGTACCGTCTTGTAGGCGACTCGGTATGCCCAAACAGCATGGTGTAGCTGTTTGTCCCAATCAGAGCGTTTATTGTTCACTAATTTCGTCAGTACATTGCATAAGATCTTGTTGGTACTCTCAGCCTGGCCATTTGCTTGAGGGTGATAGGGGGCAGACTTCTTATGCAATACCAAGAATTCTTGGAGCAGATTTTCAATAACTTCATTCAAGAAGTGACTGCCTCTATCACTAACCAGCTCCATAGGTAGCCCGTATCTAGTGAACACATTCTCAAATAAAAACTTAGCTGTTGTTTGAGCATTGTTCTTCGTTGTGGCTTTTACCTCTACCCACTTAGTTAGATAGTCTGTTGCAACAATGATATATTCTGCATGGGAACCCTTAGCTGGGGGATTAATAGAACCTACGAAGTCTATTCCCCACTTAGAGAATGCACGTCCACCCATCATAGGTTTCAGTGGCATCTCATCTTTACGTATAGGATACTGAGTTCTCTGGCAAACATCACACCGTTTCACATAGGTATGTGCATCCATGTGAAGGGTCGGCCACCAGAAGCCCGCAAATAGTATTGCCTTGATCACCCGATCTGGTCCAAAGTGTCCTCCTGCTACACCTTGGTGAGCAGTTTCCAATATCTTGAGATATTCACTTTCATGGACACATAGCCTCAGGTAACCATCTTTACCACGCTTGTATAGATTATCACCAATGAGTGAGTAATCCTGGGCTTCTTGTTCTAAACTCCTTTTCCTAGCAAGCGTCATGTCTTGAGGGAATGTTTTCGTCCTCAGAAAGGATACTAGTGGTTCACTCCAATCTGGCACTATGGAAACTTGATAAAGAGTGGCATGTTCCACAGGTGGTTTAGTGCAACAGATTGGGCATTCCTTGCACAACTTTTGGACATCAGCTTCCATAGTTGGCCAATGCACTCCGAGTCTCCTTAGTGTCTGTAGGGTTCGTTGTTTTTAGTAGTGTTGCTCTAATGTACCTACATGTGCTAATTGCAACCATTTAGTGTACTCATCCTCTTCCACACAACAAGCCAAAATCCCTTGATCTGTGTGCTTGTACATACTTCTTGCCATGATGTGGTACTTTTGGGCTTTCACAACCTCTCTATTCTGTGTGTTTACTACTAGATGGTTAGGCCCGTATGTCAATACTGGTACCAATGGCTTAGCCCACTGCGGTACAACTTCCAAATTAAACAAGTAAGCATCAGGAAGATCATCTGATACTCCTTGTGGGGCTTCTCCAGATGTGAGCCTAGAGAGGTGATCCGCTCTCAAATGAGTCCTCCCTTTCCTTACCACAACCTCAAAATCATATTCCATTAGCAAGAGAAACCATCTTACTAATCTTCCTGTATTGCATGGCTTGTTCACGAGATATAACAATGCTTGGTGGTCAGTAAAAAATTTAAACTTATTTGCAAGCAAATAATGTCTAAACTTTTTAACCGCATACACCATGCCTAAGCCTTCTCTCTCAGTAGTGGTGTAATTTCGTTCAGCTGCATTCAATTGTCTACTAGCGTAGGCAATTGGAAGATCCATATTACCTTCACCCGTAGGTTGTGCGAGTACACATCCAATAGCATAATTGGATGCATCCACGTGAACATGGAATGGCTTATTCCAATCTGGTGTGGTCAAGATTGGTGCTGAACATAATCTTCGTTTAAGCTCATTGAAGGAATTCTCACATTCCTCAGTCCATTCAAAGTTTGTTAGAAGTCCGTACATGGGCTTTGCAATGACAGCATACATGTGAATGAACCGGCGGTAGTAACCACAATGTCCCATGAAAGCTTGTACTTCCTTGACATTCCTTGGCCTTGGAAGCTCGGCTATGGCTCTCACTTTCTCTTCATCAGTGGATATGCCATTCTTTGACACTATGTGTCCTAGAATCTTACCTTGCCTGACCATGAAAACGCATTTTTCTGGGTTCAGGCAGACTTGATATTCTCTACATTTGTCAAAGATTTGTCTGAGTTCAGGAATATGGGTTTGTCTAATGTTGGAATGAGCACAAAGATCATCAACATAGACTTCTAAGTTCTTCCTCAGGAACTCCTTAAATACATGGCACATCAGCCTCTGGAAGGTTGCTGGTGCATTGGTAAGCCCAAATGGCATTACTCTAAAGGCAAAAATGCCCCATTCTGTGGCAAAGGCTGTCTTATGCTGATCCTCTGGAGCTATGGCTACTTGATTGTAGCCCGAAAATCCATCAAGGAAGCTGTACACTTCCTTGCCTGCTACTCTTTCTAAGAGATGTTTGATGATGGGAAGCGGATAGTTATCTCGGATTGTGGCTGCATTGACCTTCTTTAAGTTAATGCACACACGCAATTTACCATTCTTTTTGGGCACCACTACGATGGGGGATACCCACTCAGTGTGCTCAATTTCATAGATAAATCCAGCTTCAACCAGCCTATCTATCTCTTCTTTGATCTTGGCAGCATAATTATCATTATATGTATATGGCTTTTGCTTAGAGGGTTTGGCATCTGAGGTCATGGGGATAGTGTGTGAGCATATTTCAGGGTCCACACCTTTTAAATCCTTGTAACTCGAAGCGAATACATCTCTGTATTCTCTTAGAAAGGCTATTAACGCATGCTCTTCTTCCTCTGTTAGGTCATGGCCTATGTACGTGCATCTCTCCTCTCCTTCTTCTAGGGCCACTACTATTTTCTTGGTGGTTTCTTTGTTATCATAGGCCTCTCCTGATTGTGCCTCTCGTTTAGGCATTCTTATCATAACTCTCCTGTCGTCTATCTCATACTTCTTAAAATTTTCCGGGACCTCAAACAAAGATTCTTCCTCTTCTGGTGTGAGTGCTCTCTTCTTTCTTTTCTTCCCTTCTTCCTTTGGGGTCACATGTGTGGCTAGCCTTACATCATTTGTAAGCTCTCCATGCCTCTGGGGTTGAAATTCAACTTCATGGAAGTATTCTTCATCTGATGCAAAAGGTGGGTCCATAATGATTGACTCTAGGTCGGAGTCACTTGCATCCTCAAATGCATCAGGGCTAGGTTCGCATTCTTCTAAAACTGCCTCTCCCATGATTGGCTCTATGGAGAAGACTAAAATGTCATAGCCATCCTCATCACAGTGAGGTGTCCATTGTTCCTCATTGATGGCTACATCCATTGTTGCTAGGATTTCTGCCCAGCCGTGGGGTTCAAATTCTTCGTCAGGAAAGACTACAGGTGCATAGGAGAAATGTTGGAGAGTTAGACTAAATGTTGGACTGCTACTCGTTTATGGGTTTAAGCGTTACTCTACTTTGATTCAGATACTTCACGTTCGATCGGTTCCAAATACTTCTGACCGCAATCCCTCTCTTAGCCACGTGGGTTCTTGGGAGTGGTAGGGGTATGTTAGACAGAGGCCCTGTACTATTTTCCCAATTTAACACCCAATCTTACGGTCGTTCCGTCCTTAGCTCAGTATCCGTCCCTGAACAACGGAAGTCTGTTCAGCGTATTGGAATTAGAACTACAGGACTGAGGGTAGTCGGCCGATTACGTACTCTACATGCAAAAGATACTTCAATAACAAAATTACCTACTGCGTACTTCTTCAACATAGGTAGGTATGCCAATTAGACCGTATGCCTTAAAGTCACGCGGATTCGCACAATTAATCTCCTCAACAAACATACATCGCCACTGTTCTACTCATACTCAGATCGTTACAGCTACTAATCTTCCGAAGTCAAAGTAAATAGCAAATATATGGTGTAGTAACAACTTCAATCGCTCACAAGGACTCTACAAACAATTAATTCGCGATTACTCTTTGCGCCTACTTACTTCCCAGAAGAACTAACAAATAACATGTCACGATTGTTCACTCTCAGAATCATACTTAACCATCACCGAACAGCTTCGCCACACAATACAATTAATTCGTCATTCCGTATTATGGTGAGTGTAATCAACTAGTAGGACTACAGACGGAACAGATCAAGTAGAACTTATCCTTTCAACAACATATACGCGCACACAAGACGTAATAGCAATCTCAGTGAGACTTAATCCGACAACACGCTACAATTCCCGCAAAAACAGGGACTGCCTGCTCTTTCTTTTCATTGCCTTAAATAGGGGATTTTTTTACAAGGGTGCGCTCTTCTGCAGTTACCTGCGCGTTCCCTGAAAGATTCTCTTTTTCATTTAAACTCCCTGTCCTCGTACTCTTGTCCTTGTTCGGCGGTCGTCCAGCACTTTTACATTTAAGGCACCTGTCCGGGTTCATCCGTCCTGATTCGGCGGCCCTTTAACAAATGGATCTATGGTTTTCTTTTGCACCTACCTCTCTGGCTTTCTCTCTCTTCTCTTCTTCTACTGCTACCTTACACATCCATAAGTGGGTGTCTTCATGCATCCACGAGGATCCGGATTCTATGGAATGCACAGATTCTGTATCATCTTTGGCTCTATGGATGGGGTTCCATTGGATAGGAGGGACATCTCTATGAGAGTAATCCTTGAGATTGACTTTGGTCGTAACACCTAAGTGCTGCAGGTACAAAGAATTGGTTCCCCAATGCTGTACCACTTGCAACTGTCGCATAAAGGGTCGCCCCAAGATCATTTCATAGGCATGGTTCTTGCTAAAATCACATATAGCAAAGGTATGCTCGAACTCGACACCACAAGTGGTGAGAGATATTCCTTCTAGCAATCCTAAGGGTCTCTCAATATGACCATCGGCCATCTGCAATTTCATTCTCGTTGGCCTGAGTGCTGTCTTGCCCCAACGCTTCCATAGGGAAGTGGTGGCAATTGCAACTCCTGCACCTGAGTCCAAAATTGCCTTGGTGGTGTACTCCTGGTAGGTAATGGGAAGATAGGTGTTCCCTTCTTCACCTTCACACATATCTCCTATCTTATCCAAGGGTATCGCTGGCACTGTCCTATGTGATCCTACCTGGGAACGAGGTTTTGCTATCTCGGGCACTTGATTGGCTACATGTTTCCACACTTCTGGTCTAACCTTAAGCAGCTCTTCCAAAGTGAGATTGCACTGCACTTTGGTGTTCTTCACCACCTCTGTGTTCCTAGGTATGACTGAATCTTCATTTCTTACCATGACTGTAGGTGCTCTCATACAGGTGGACTTTGCTTCCCATGGGCCTGTGAAATGGGGTAGTTCTTGTAAAGAATTAGACTCGAAGTCTAATCTTTCTTGAGATTGGGTGCTCTCCTGCTCTCCATAAATGGAAGGAAGGTCTTGTGGGAATTGATCGTGTGTGTCATCCACCAGTTCAATGGGAGGAGGAACTTCACTCTCTTTAGCCCATTTCTCTTCTTGAATCTCTCGCAAGAATTCTGGTGTGTATTGATTCATAGAAGAAGAGGTGTCTGGCTCCGTAGAGTTAGGCACGTAGGCCTCAGGCGCATAGGCTTTCTGGGTAGGAAGACCTGCTCTTTCACTAGCCTTGTCATGGTGTTGAGGGGCGAGTTCCTTTTGTGATTGTGCCATTAGATTCTCTATTCTTTCTAGGGAGGGGGGGTTGTCTGGTTCAGTGGAATTGGGCTCATAAGCTTTTGATGGGGGATGGGTCATGTTTTTGCTTGCTTTATCTCTTTCTTGATTTTTTTCTTCCTTGGCAGATCTTGCAATTATGCCCTCTAACTTGTCTAGAAGTCCGTCCAAGTGTAATTGCGTCTTGGCTGAGCCCGAGTAATTGAAAAGGCGATTGGCTTCAAACATAGTCTGAGCCAATGCGACCATTTTCGCGCAAAGCTTGGTTCTTTCTATCTCTAGGTCAGCTCTAGGGTAACATTTGTCATGATCCGTGACATTTGGCCCTTCTTGGATTCTGGCCTGATATGCTTTAAGCATCATGTCTATATCTTCAGGAGTGGGATCAGCTAATACTGATCCTACTCTAGGGGGTGGTGGAATCATATGAGGTGGGTTGGAAGGTGGCGGGTCGGATGGCGATGGGAATGGTGGTGGTGGGGTAGTGTGAGAGGGAGTTTGAGATGTGAGTTCAGTTATCCTGGCTTTGGTTTCCCTTATGCTTTCCTCAAGTTCACTCATCTTTTTAGCCCATTGTCTTTTCATTCTTTCCCGACTATCTTTCCACGCTCTAGTCCTTTTCTTTGTCACGCTCTCGGTTTCGCTAGCCTTTGGGTTCTTATCCTGGTTTACCCCTTGGTTCTACTGCAATGCCTGAGCTCTAGTCACTACCTGTACTGGTGTAGTGGAAGTGACACTTCTTGTGGAGTCTACCACCAACCCAATAACGTTAATAGGGGTGATTTTTGGCATATTATTAGGATTCTTAGGGTAGTCTCGTAAGAGATGCTCCTTTCCACACTCTTGGCAAAAACCTTGAATTGTTACTGACTGGGGTTGCATAGGTGGAGGTAAGGGACAATCACGAACGAGATGATCTCCCTGACATCTGTAGCATGGTCCTTTAGGGAATGGGGGTCTTACTTGCTTAGGTTGAGGCCTAGGATTGGGGTTCGTATACATGACGTTTGAGTAATCTGACTCCCAACTATGTTCGTTTGGCTCTTCGCTATAGTAAGATTCACCATGCTCAGGAGATTGCATGTAGTAGGCCTGGGGACTATCGACATGTGTAGAATCAAAGCTATGGTCACTGGGGTCACTTTCAGAGAGCAAAGGTGTTACAGGGACTATAGCTCTATTCAGGTTTTCTTCGGCTGCTGCATATTTTACTGGAATCACATTAGCTGAGGCAGGGGGTTGTTGTGCTAACACAGGCTGAGGCCTTTGTTGGTTTTGGTATGGTTGCTGATAAGGTTGTTGTGGCCTGCCATATGACTGTGGAGGGTACGGGTTCTGGTATCTTCCCTGTTGAGGGTAGGGTTGCCTAACCGCTTGCTTGTTGTATGGGCAGTCTTGCGCTGTGTGATTTGTGTATCTCCGTTCTATGGTGCAGTACTGGCCACTAGGATTTACTTGAGGTTGAGCCATAATGGGACATACATTTGCCATATGGTCGCCTCCACAATTATAGCATCTTTTTACAGGGGCGAACCTTGGGATTTGTTTACTAGAGACACCTAGTTTTTGAGCAACTTTCTCTGCAAGTTCCTCAATCGATGTGGATTGCATGGAAGAGAGGCTAGAGGCACTATCTGAATCTTTGTATATCTTGGCAAGCTCTAACTCCTCCCCTAGGTTATCCTCAATGTCAATACACATGCGTACACACTCTTCTATGGTCCTAGGGTCTTTCAAGTACACATATGATCTTAATTTGGTACTTAGTAATCCATCCAAGAATAAAGCCACTTGCTTAGCTGGTGTGGGTAGCTCAGGGACAGGGCATCTTTCAAGATATTGCCTAAATCTCCTTCCTGCAAGTCTCACGGTCTCTTGCGGGGTTTGCTTGAAACTGTGAATCAGTGAGGAGGTATTATGTCTTATGCCACTCTTAGAAAATTCAATGATGAAAGCCTCTAGGAGTTGGTCTATGCTCCTGAACTGCCTCTCGTTTAGTGGCTGAAACCATGTCAGGGCAGTGTTCCTAAGGGTTAGACCAAAGGCATTATATTGTGTGAATAGATCCTCCACTTGTTCAGCTCTCAGGACTTGTCTAAACTCAGCCACATGATCGTATGGATCTCCAGTGCCATCGAAGTAGTTCTTCATGGACTTAACTAGCTGAGTTGGTCTCAAAGTCCTTGTGTGCTCTCTAGGTCGTGGTAGAGGGAACTCATCCGCATTTCTTTGATTCCTGTGAGCTCTAAGTACCTCAGGCTCTACTCTATTTGTTTCCGTCCTTGTTCTTTCTCTGCCCCCTGAGTTGGCAAAGCTCACCTCCGGCCTTTCTCGATGTCTGCCTCTTTGAGTTCCGTGAGCGTGGGAGGTTCCAGCTCCTGGGTGACCAAAGGACACGTTCGATCTTGGTTGGGGGAAAACGAATTCACCCTTCCAAGTGTAAGCATGCCTATCATTTTCCGTAACCACAAAGATCCTCTCCAAAGCGTGATCTAAGTAGGTCACTCTGCCTGGGCTATCAGGATCCTTAAACTCATAGATCATGATTGTTCCTATATCAGTTGGCTGATCAGATTTATACCTCCAAAAGGCTTTGTCAGTTTCTCGATTGAGGAGCAAATCTATGCTCTTATTATCCTGGGGAATCCACTCTGGTGTGATAATCCTAGTGAGAACCGATTTGCCTCGAGGGGTTCTAGGTTCTGTACCCATGTTTCCTTGCTCTAGGTCACCTAAGTCCGCTTCTGGGATCACATTTCCAAATTCGTCCGTCCTATCTGGGTGACTGGTGACTACGTATATGGTTCCTTCTTTGTCCAAGTATGCTCCGTTTTCAAACTTGACAGCTATGCGCTCTAGTCCAATGGATTGATCAGGATTCTTAATCTGTACCACAGCTCTTCCTAGGCCGTCCTCATACATGCTGGCACCTAATCGGTTGGTCCTAAGGTATTCCAACTGCGTTTTGTAAGGGCCTTCTACTCTGTGCAAGTATGGCACTCCTGAACTTCCCGTAGGTCTGTCCATGCCTTGAGACATCTCTGATTCACTGGTATCAGAGCTAGGGTAATGCGAGTGGTGACTCAACTGCTGGGCCCAAGACCTCGCAGTATGATTGACACTAGCCTCTGAAGACCTAAGGCTTTGTCTATCTCTTACTAGATGTCGTCCTGATCTAAGGTTCATATGCCTAACTGATTAACCCAATTTTTCCCAGGTACAACCACGTTTCTGAGTCCTTTGTATCACTTACGTAATTCCCTTTTTGTGTTGATTATCGTGTTCATACTCTTGTCTGATATCACGTCGTTAGGAATACTTGAGTTTAATTTCGCACTTTAGTTTAGTCGTTTCACGTTAGGTTCTTTTCCTTTAAGGTTGTCGTTCACACACACAGGTTATCTCTTGACTTGAACTTGATTTCTTAGACAGTCTTTGATTTATCTCGTGCCTATCGTTGCCTGGAATTACTTCTAACACTACCCGCACTTAGCTTAAACTAAGAATTGACAGAGGGTGTTGCGGGTTTTCCAACCTTGTGTTCCTTTCCTTGTGTTGTTGCCCTGGTGTGCCCAGGATGCGTGTTCCCAAGCCTGCACTTACTCTTGCTTTGCGTACCCTTCGATGCTCTCAAAGGACCTGTAAAAGGCCCACCGTTAGCTCAAGACTTAAATTCAAAAGACAGAACCAATCACTTTCATTCATGTAACACTTCACCAATTTGCACTATGACTTTTTGGACACAACTCTAGAGATCCCTGAATTTTGTTCCCCCTGGGTATGGTCAACTTCAAAGTACCCTATCTAATATTCCTGATCTTAATTTAACCGTAACCAGTCGATGTTTTTGTTGTACTCCCCGCGAGCTTTCCAACAAAACAGAAATCACAGCAAACGGATTTCGTATGAGAAAGTTATACCAGTTCAGGGTTTTGGGGCTAAAACAGGATTAAACTAGGTTAACAGGCAAACAGGAATTCTCGGGTTACTTGGGTCATGCCCTCGTAATGCAATACTACACCCTAGTGTTTGTCCCACACTTGGCCAAAATTTAGACCCTTATTTTTGCCTTAAAAATTTGACCTAATTTGCCCTTCTAACGTGTTCGCAAAGTCTGTCGGTCGCGATTGACAGGTCCGTCGTGATCGACGTGTCGATCGCGATTGACAGGTCCGTCGTGGCTGTCAGTCGCGATTGATGTGTCGATCGCGATTGACAGGTGGCTCGAAAAGTCAATCAGCCGTGGTCAAAGGGTCGTTGACTCTGTCAGTCGCGATTGATGGGTCGATCGCGATTGACAGGTCGGTCGCGAGGGTCTGTCCGTCGTGGTCAAACAATCGTTGACTGTGTCGGTCGCAATTGACAGAGCCGTCGTGGGCTGTCAGTCGCGATTGACGGGTCGATCGCGATTGATGACTTGATCGCGATTAACACGTGTCACGCGTATGATCCGTCGGTCGTGGTCAATCGGTCGTTGACTCTGTCGGTCGCGATTGACAGGTCCGTCGCGGGCTGTCAGTCGCGATTGACAGAACCGTCGTGGGCTGTCGGTCGCGATTGACATGTCGATCGCGATTGACAGGTCTGTCCGTCGTGGTTTGTCGATCGCGATTGACAGAGCGATCGCGATTGACAGAGCGATCGCGATTGACAGAAATCTGAGGAGTTTCAAAATTCTAAGCACATTTTTGGGAAGCTCTAGGCCTGTAGGTCATGGATATGCACTTTGTTTAGCAAATAGAGCAATTTTTCTGTCGGTCGCGATTGACAGAGCCCGGCGACACAGAGACAAGACCGTACAGTTCCGTACCTGCGCAGAGTGCTGGGGATGGTGATACAGCAAGAACCTGCAGAATGCTCAAAAAACATGCAAAAAACAACGCACGCAATATCGCTCTCTCGCTCTCTCTCACAAGTAGAATGAGGGAAATGAGGTGGAGATGGTGATATGATCAAAAAACTGAAATTTTTGCGATGATGGAAATGGAGGTGGAAGATGGTGATGATGATGATGGCGATGATGGTGGTAAGGTAAGAAAGAGAAAAATAGGAAAAGTAAAGAAATTACCTACAACGCCAACGTCTCCAATCTACGTCTTACCATCACACGCTCGTCCTCAAAGCTCGATCCCCGGCAACGGCGCCAAAATTTTGGTGTAGCTCAGTGATGAGTAGCACCTCCTTTAATGTCAATCCGGGAAGACGTGAGGATGGTATGAAGACCTCGAGCAAGTGGAGGCACAAGTGCGTGAGTGAGAAGCACACAAACATGCACACACATACACACACACGCACACACACGGCAAGACAAAGAGTGAGAAGCAATGGAGTTCTTAGATTACTTTCAAAAAGCTCTTACAAGTTCATTTCAATTACAATCCAACCTCCAAAATGAGCTCTCTAGCTCCTTTTATAGTTTTTGACTAGCTTTGGCCCTGTTCAGACCTAGTGTCCGGCCTAGTTAAAAATTAGGTTCCAAGGCTTATTAGAGGGCTCAAACGAGATCTAGAAAATATGAAAATTGGCAGGTAGATACTTCTAAAGCTCCTCAAGCTCAAGGACTCCTTGGCTTGCACAAAATGGAGCTACAAAAATACGAAATGATATTTACAATGGTTTTTAGTGATGAAAATCACTATTTGTGTAGGGATTTCCTCTATTGATTTTTCATACATACCTTTGAGCTCCCTACTTGCTCTGTCTTCTTGTGTGCTCAACTCCTTGATGTCTGAAAAAATTAGATGGCCTACTTGCCAGATCTTCTTTGACTGCCATGTCTGCTTGTGCTGTCCCTTCGCTCTGACTCTCTTCGTCTTGTGGCTCCTTCGGTTCCCTGACTGCTGCCAACACCCCTCTTTTAGGCATCATAAAGTGCTCTATATGATCGATAACAAACTTGAAGCCAAGTGGGCCTTGCATGAGGCTCAAAATTTTGCAACATCCTAGTCCCCATAAAGACATGGTATCTATGATGTAGGGTGAAGACAAGAAAATATGGGGCATGATGGTTCTCAATCTAAAAGTCAAGTTACACGGATATACAGATCATCTAGACTTTCAGGTCATGAACATGATAGGAAATATCTAGTATTGTATTGAGAATGGCTTTGGGGTTTAGGAGACAATTAAGAGAAGTTACTTGAATGATAATATTGAATTTTTTATTAAAAATTGAAATGCATTTTGTATTCATTATGAGAACTTGATGTATCTACTACAGATCTCATTTCATGCATTCAGTATGAGACTTTGTTCGTTTTATGCATTTTATAGTTTACATGTTGATCAATCTTTGCGTTCTCGTGATACTTCAAGATGCATATTTTCATGATCATAATGTAAATATGGACAAGATGTTTTACTATTATTTTTTCAATAGAGTGTAGTTAAAGATTTTAAACCGTTAATGTTTGAATATAGAGATGTTTTTCCTTATGATTTACATAAAGGACTACCACATGCACAAGAAGACATTGACCATGCCATATATTTAGTGTCTGACACTAAAACCCCATATATAAACAATGTAGGTTGAATGATCTATTCGATCAATTACATCCATCTTAGTTCTTTCCTAAGCTTGATTTGAGATCGAGATATCATCATATTAAGATAAAGGTAGAGGATTTTCCTAAGAATACATTTTGGACTAGATCAATGCTCTTGCCACATTCATCATGCGCATGAAATGTGTGTTACGGCCCTACTTAGGAAAGTTCATTGTAGACTTTCTTGATGACATATTGATCTATTGTAGGTTTGGAAGAGGAACACTTGGAGCACTTAAAATAAAGTCTTTCAAGTTTTACAAAAAAATTCACTCTTGTTGGGTGTGAAGTTTTCAAACCAAAGGCTAGTTACCTTAGTCGTTCGGGTTATTAGGGTTAATTATCTATCTACTTTATGTGGTTGATTAAAAAAATGGTTTTCCTTCTAGGCAAAGGCATCCTACATGCATCAAGAAAATGTCTTCATTCAATTTATCTAGGTAATAGTATCTACTTATGTTCATTCGTAAATCTTAGGCTAATCTTAAGACCTTGATTTGTATCTATTTCTTATGAAAATGCCCCTCTAAATTATCTCCTCTTGAACTCGCAAAAAGAAACGAGCAAGATGATAGTGAACCTTCCTTAGAATTGCATGAAAGATGTGTAGTAGCAAAACTACACATCTCTCATGCAATTCAAAAACTCCATTTCTCTCCATGCATTACACCCACATCGGTGCTCACATGGGTGCCAAATGGCACTCATGTATCAACTTAAGACAAGGAGAAGTTCACGCCACTCATATGATATTTCCTTCCCCTTAAATCCATTCTTCTTTAAAATTTTATTTGAAGACATGGGTGAGAAAGATAAAGATGTTCATAACTTCTCCCAATGATGTACTCTATTTACATGGTTGTTTCTCTCTAGTGTTTCCCCATAACCTTCCCCTTAAGAAGATTCTTGGAAATGAAATTTGAATGTGGGAAATTGTCTTTGAATGTGCTAAGTCGTTCCCATGTAGCATTATGCTCTAAACTATCTTTCCAACTTAGTAGGCACTCCTTATACAAGTGACTTCCCTTTTGTTTCTCTCAAATGCATAGTATCCTCTCATGCTCATGTGGAATAGATTGAAAAGAAATAGGTTATACTCTCTCATTACTAGGAATGAGGTTATAAAATTCACCAAGCCTTCTATTAAGCCAACTCATGTGAAAGACTAGATGGATCTGACTATCTTCTAGAAGTTAGAGCTAGGTATTGGGAATGGTCCACAATACCTAGGAGATAGATTTGTATAGGTCTTGTCTTCATGGTTTCAAACCTGAGGGAACTCTAAGATATAATTTCTCTCCTACCTCAAAGTTGATTTCTTTCCTTTGAGATCAACATAGGATCTAGCCCTATCTTGAGCTCTCTTTATGTTTTATTTAGCAAGCCTAAACATATTGTTCATCTCTTCCACAAAATCCTTTGAAGCTTGGAGTTTCTTATGCTTGAATCTTATCCTGTAATGATATCTTGACTAAAACCTGTACATAAGCATAAATTTACTATGCAAAGTGGATGAGTGCTTGAAACTATTATATTCCAACTCTATTAAAGGAAACTACTCTTCACAGTTAGTTTTTTGCTCATTTACATATACTCATTCTATTTACAAGTGCATCTATGGATGTTGGACCATATTCTTGCCAAGTTTGGTATCCAAATATTGCTCTCAAAACTTTATCTTGATAAAAATCAATGTCTAAAGGAAGACCATATAGTCACTATAGATGCTCATTAAAAAATCTAGCCAGCACTCGTGTCTTCACTATGTTATATGTCAAAATAAACCTAGAAATCTTGGTTAACATATCATTGATTACTCAAAACATGTCATATTCTCTTGATGTCTTAGGTAATCTTAGAATGAAATCCATGAAGATAACTCTTCCACTTCTAATGAGGAATATCCAATGGGTGAAGAAATCCTCCAATCCTCAACCTCTCAGCTTTGTTGACCTAGCATTCTATCCACTTAAGCACAATGTACTCTAGGATTTGCTTCGAAAGTCTAGGCCAATACAAGTCCATCTTAACAAGATCATAAATCTTGTTAACTCCTCATTGTCCCGCACTAAGGGTGTCATGGCACTCATAAAGAACTTTCTTTTTCATCTTTGAATATCTAGGGAAAAACACCTTTCCTTTATATAATAGATATCCATCACACATACTAATTCTTTCTATTGGATCCTTTCTTAGTACCTTTCAATAATCTATCTCCATTGGAAACCCATATGCCTGGATCTGCTTTTTCAATGGCATGCCAAATCTCACAATGTGTGGGATCAAACCTATACTTTCCTCTAATGTACTCAAGGAGTTCATTAGTGATATGTGTAAAACTCAGTCCATTGAGCATAGACATATGGCTAAGTGAATCAACTACTACATTAAACTTTTCCTTTCTAAACCTGAGATCAAAAGAACTCCTTAAGGGTCTCTACTGGGCCTTACAACCTTTTAGGTTTATTTGATTAGAGTGCCACCTAATCCTCTCTTGATCAAACACTTTTCTTACTTTGGCACCATAAAAATAATGATGTTGCTTCCTTAAAGCATGGATGATTTCATACAATGTATTATCATAGATGGATTATTTTGTCTGAGAAAGTTCTTATTTCTTTATACTATCTTTATCCTATTCACTCCATTTCAGCATGATAGAGTATCTAAATTGGATGGAGTAAAGTTGTCGTATGCATTGACGCATGGCCATTATGATCGCATCCATCACTGGAGCTCAACCACATATACTATACACCTTGAATTCCTCATGGTCATGAGCACCCCAAGGTGTTCGTGGTGTACCACGTGGCATACCTACATCTAGGGTACTCTCTCTAGGAGTAGAAGTGGGGGACACAACGTCCATCATAGTGCCTCCACAGCATTTGCATCCTCTAGAGCCACTTGTAGATACACTTTTGGAACCTCCTCCTCTAGAGCATGAGCTCAACCGAGGAGACGAGCTAGCAGCTATATTGTGTTGAGGTGTCAAACGCATATGTCGACTACTGGAGCCACCACAGGATGGCTAATAAGGCATTCGTGGTGGATTCATAAAGCGAAGAGTACCTCTAGTAGGAGTAGCCCTGCTCATGGGAGTGACACCGGTGGAAGTGAGGCTGGTAGGAGTGAGGTCGAGGGGAGTGCTACTGCAAGCGATCTAGTACCGCCATATAAGTAGGAGGTACCTGAGATATAAACTCTTAGAATTTCTCCTCTGTCATGGAATGTGGACTCATTGGAGGACTATCTCCCATCGTGCTCTACAACATAAAGCTCAAATAATTAGCATACAATAATAATGGTAACATAGAGAAATAGTAGTGTACAAAAGAAAGTAGCAAAAAAATAAACATAAATTAGTATGTACAAGTGTTTGCTTCAAAAATCCTCTATCTAGCATCCCCTTGGAGTTCTGATGCATAGAGGATATCTATCTCTACATTGGTGACTTGGTATGCTAGCTCTTTCTTGATCATCATTCTCATACAACATATTGTCTGTTACTTCATTGTGTATCTGATTTTCTTCAAAGACCTCTTCATCTCGAACAATGATCTCTTCCTCCTCGACTAACAAATGAATCTTAGATTCCACTCCAGATGGAGCCTCTCTCTCTCTCGTCTCTCTCTTTCTCTTTATCTCTCTCTTTCATCGCTCTCTAGATCTCTCTCTTTCTCTCTCTCCTTTATCTCTCTCTCTCTCTCTCTCCTTTATCTCTCTCTCTCTCTCTCTCTCTCTCTCTCTCTCTCTCTCTCTTTCTCACTCTCTATCAATAGAGAAAAAAAATGACTTACATCGACGTAATTTTTTGAATCGTTGTAATCAAAACCTAATCAATGTCGTCTCTCGTCAAATTTCAAAGAATCGATGCCAAAAAGCTTTTGCGAAACCAAAGAGAAGAGAAATTACAAAACAAAAAACATAGAGGAAGAGAAAGGGTGAAAGAGTACATGCATCACTTACAGTGATGCGAGATCTGGAGAGAGAGTGTGTGTAGAGAGAGAGAGATCTCTATGTGTGTTTGTGCACAAGACAATGAAGGTCATGCATGCAAACTCGATAGCAGCACTACTCAGTTCAAAAAACATGCAAAATGTCGAATTTTTTCTCTCAGGACCCATTATGATAAAAGATGTCGTTGGTATAGGCATGGGTATAGGTGTCGATATGCGCGTCAATAATTTCCTAGAAATTACCTACACTTATACCGACGCTTATACCAATGCTTATACTAGCACCTATACCAGCAACCGACAAGTATACTAATGATCAATTTTAAATCGTTATACTGACGATCAAGCGATCGTCGGTATCCCTAACGTGATCTTTCCAAACATTTCCAATGATCATATCGACGTTGGGGTGTGACCGTCGGTATGGACATCATCGGTATGCCCCTCATATGTTGTAGGGTCACCCAAGGGAGGCCAAGGACCCAACCAACTAGGCATACTACTAGCCTTTCCCAATTTCGAACACATGTTATGCTTTTATTTTCTATTTTTAAGGAAGTTTTATCATGGAGATCTAATATTCTAAATTAGTTTAAACTAATTTAAAGTACAATGAAAGGCAAGCATAACACCTATGGGATCCCCTAAATCCCACAAACTAGGGGTTAGATGCCTAACACCAACTAGGATACAAACTATGAAGGCACACTAAGGTAGACATTGAGAAGCTAGGACCCTAAGGCCATAAGAAATGACTAGTTTGAACTAGGTAGCTTTAAGGCCCAATGGTCCCCTAAAAACGTTGGTTTGATAGCTCACCACCCAAGTGGTGATAGGTATTTAGTCGCAACCTACAGAGGTTGAACCACTGCCCTTAGGCATGAGAGTCTAAGGGCCCAACCAAGTGAAAAAATATGCACGAATAACACTTAATGTTCTGTACAGCTACTCCTTTCAATCATTGACAATCAAGAAAATTAGAATCCGAAGTTGGGGGATCCTATCTGTTGGGAATTGAAATCACAACCTCCTAGCTAGGAGTATAATGGGCTAACCACTAGCCCCAAAAGCCATGGATGAGAATTACTTCCTAATCCTCTCTCTTAAGGTATGGTTCAACCATCCTCTGCTAAGATTATGTGACATTACTTTGCCCTTAAACTGAGCATTGACTTCAATGCTCACTCATGGACCCTTCTGATTCTCTTGGACACTTTCCATGCATGAGCTCTTCCACCAACCTCAAACTCTAGCTCTTGCACCAAATTTGGACCTATCCCACCCTCAATGGGTGCCCAAATGCACATGCACCTTCATCTAAGGCCAATTTCACACTCACCAAGGACATGCACTTTTTCCAAGTGCCCACCAAATGAGCTGCCTTACCTCCATCTAGCCCAACTTCCTCAACTAAGCTCTAATACCAATTTTGGGAATCCAACTCACAACCTCCTAGCTAGGAGTATGATGGGCTAACCACTAGTCCCAAAAGCTATGGATGATAATTACTTCCTAATCCTCTATCTTGAGGTATGGTTCAACCATCCCCTCTTAGAATTTCTTGGAGTTTGAGGTCTACAGAAGCACGTAAACAGCACAAGGAAGAAGAAGAAGCTTGGAACACAACCCACAATAATAAATGTATTACCAAGAGACTGTACAAAAGATAATTGAATCATTAGGGCTATAGGCATATATACAAGCCCGGAAAAAAAAACCTTCTAAAGAGGGAAAAAAGTGCACTCGGCGTCCTAGTGTGTCACACACATGACCATCGAAATATATCAACAAAGCCCCCCTAGGAGTGATGCGATGACAAGGAATTGGAGCTTATGTAAAAGGAAGTGCCAAGACATGTAGAATCAATCCACAAAAGGAAGTAAGCTCAAAGCTTTGTAGAAACCTTCAAACTTCTCCCTAGACAAAACCTTCGTGAAAAGGTCTGCAGTGTTCTCTTGTGTGAGCACATATGCCAAACTGATCTCTCAAGCGGAGAATCTCTCCCTGACAAAATGATAGTGCACCTCAATGTGCTTAGTGCGAGGATGGAACACAGGGTTCCTCGCGACTATCAATGCACTCTGACTGTCAGTGAAGATGGTGGTGGCAAAACGTTGACTAACACCCAAATCAAGCATAAGGCATTCGAGCCACACACACTCAATAGTCACTGTGAAAGTTGCCCTATACTCAACCTCACAACTAGAAGTGGCCACATTAGGATGCTTCTTTCTCAACCAAGATATACATGAGCTACCAAGCATGAAGAAAAGACCACTAGTGGACACATGAGTGTCATAGCAACGAGCCTAGTCAGAGTTAGAAAAAGCATGTAAATATGGAGGTAGTGATCCCCCCTTGGGATAAAACAATCCAAGTCACTGGGTTACACTCAAGTAGCAAAAGATGCACTTAACTGCCTGCCAATGCTTGATACCTAGGCAATGCATAAACCTGCTCATCTGTGATATAAAAAACTGAATATTTTGCCAAGTAATGCATAAATAAATCAAGTATCCAACAACTTGTTGATAAGGAACAACATCAAATGCATCTCCAGCATCATGAAGACTCAGTCCTAAACTTGTCTCCATAGGAATGGCAATAGGTTTTCAGTCTTCAAGGCCAAAATGCTACAATAATGTGTCAATATTGTTTTTTGACACAAAGCTATTCTACCATCAACTTGCATAAATTGATGCCCAAATAATGGTGCAAATGCCCCAAATCTGACATCTCAAATGAGGCATGCAAATCACACATAAAATCAACATTATGCTTCTCAATAGGACTAGTGAGTAGCGTGTCATCAACATAGGCAACAATGATAAGAACCACATCATTTGCACACTAATCATATAAGGTGCTCTCAGTTGGATTGTTCTCAACTATTCTCAAAACCATGTGCAAACAAGTAGGCATGTATCTTTTCATACCGAGCACATGGTGCTTGCTTCAAACCATATAATGCTTTTTTTCACTTGCACACTTTGTTTTCATGGCCTTTCTATACAAAACCATGAGGCCAAAAAACATACACTTCTTCATGCAAGTCACCATTTAGAAATGTTGTTTTAATGTCCAACTCATGTACATTCCAACCATGATGAGCTTCAAGAGATGCTACAAAAAATAGTCATTCGACATGTAGGAGCAAAGGTCTCATCAAAATCAATGTCTCTTTCTTGAGCATAACCTTTTGCAACAAGCCTAGCTTTATAACTGTTAATTGTTCCATCAGGCTTATGCTTCAGCTTGTACACCCACTTAGTGCCAATGGCCTTCTTACCAGGAGGCAAGTCACATGAAGATGAGGTATCATTTTTTATAATAGCATCATATTCTGATTGCATAGCAGCCATCCAATTTTTTGAATTTTGTGCTTCATCAAACAAAACAGGCTCATTCGCATCACAAGGACTAGAGGCAGCCATAGCATAGCATATTAATTGCATAAGAGCCATCCAATTTTTTGACTTTTGTGCTCCATCAAAGGAAACAGGCTCATTGACATCACAAAGACTAGAGGTAGCCATACCATAGCATATGATGCAAAAGAATCACAACGAGAGCGTGAACGAGTACAATATGAAAGAGGTGCATGTAATTTGCTATCTCGCAAAGTTTGCACCAACCATTTAGGCATAGTCTTTGCCTCCTCTCTCATCAACAAGTGCATCATGTAAATATGCATCAGAAATAGATAATCTAAATCATCACTGAAAAGAGGTAGCAAAGTGTCATACACATCTTTGGAGCTAACTGATGTCTTGTTAGTACATGAAAGTAATGGATGAATAACATCTTCCACAAAAACAACATCCCGGCTAACCAAAATGCATTTAGTATGTGGATGATACAGACTATAGACTTTGATTTTAAAAATGTACCCAAAAAGAATACATTTCACTGCTTTATCATCCAATTTCTTGCATTGTTGTTCAGGAACTAATCCATATGCTAGACAACCAAATACACATAGCTGAGTAGCAGATGGCTTGTGACCATGCCAATTAGAAATTCCATCCTATTGAGGTGATATGGCACTATATGTTGATGTTTTATCCCATGTTTGACGAGAAATGCTTTGAATCAGAAGACATATATCCCCCCCTCTCTATTAGAATGGAAGGTGCCCATTTTACACATTGATAGAATTTCAAGCACATAAACACTTTTGACTTTGCTTTAAATGGATACACCCATGCATGCCTAGAAAAAACATTAATAAAAGTCACAAATTAGAGATAGTTCCCAAAAGAGGATATCTATATAAGACCGCATACATCATTGTGAACAAGTTTCCATTTTTGAGCAGCTTGAATTGAACCATCTTTTGGGAATGAGGAACATTGCATCTTGCCCAAAATATAGCCTTCACAAACATGTTTACCAGGTGCCTCAAGTTTGGGCAAAGAGGACACCATTTCAGATTTCTGGAGGCATAACAAACTAGCAATTCAGATGATCAAAGCATGCATGCAAAGCTTTGCATCTGACATAGCCTGAGAATCATGTACTCCACATGTTGAAACATTCATAGATTTTTCATAGTCTATGAGCTTATATAGCCCATGACATGAAATGTCAAAAGCAATAATGGCATTTCCATTTGATAGATCATGAACTGTACATCTATCATCAACAAATTTCACAACCAAGAAAATCTTCGCTAATGTTGAAACTAATAACAGATTTTTCTTGATTTGTGGCACAAATAAAGCATCCAACAATGTAAAAGCATAGGGGCAGGCTCAAGTAAAGTGGAGAAACTATGATGCAAGGTAATATGTTTGCTTGCCCCACTATCAAAGTACTAAACCTCTGATTCTATTGCAGACATACACTAGTCATGAGAAGATGGGCCATAATTGCAAACAATAGTAAATCCCCATTCTTCATTTTGCACAAGATTAGTAGACTCTATTTTTGGTGTAGAGGCCTCTGCAACAACCATTCCAGCCTCTTTCTTCTTTGCCTCCTTTGCAGCTAGTTTTGGAGAACTCTTTATGACATGATCATTTCCTTTAGAGTATTTGCAAAACAATTTCTACTTTTCTATTTTCTTCTCCCTTTTTTCATCCTTCTTTGATTCTGCAAAATTAGTCGATTTTTGCTTACTAGTAGATGAGCTCCATTTACCTTTGCCCTTCTGATTAGCCAGGAAAGCTTGATCTACAACACACATAATGGACTTATTTTGCCTAGACTAATCTTCCTGCAACATAAAAGAGACTAACTCCTCAAATGTTAATGCATTTGGATTGCCTTTCATCATCAATCAAAGAGTAGAAGCAAAACTCTAATATGAGTTTGAAAGACCATTCAGAATAGTCTACACATGTGAACTATCACGGAAGACTTCATCATTAGAAATCAACTGATCCTTCAAATCTTTGATCTTTGTCAAAAAATTATCCATGGAATCTCCTTCATTCATGTTCTCACTCTCCAATTGTTTTTGGAGATAATCAACATGAGCCTCATTCCTTGCATGGTATAAAGTGATAAGTGTATCCCAAGCATCCTTTATGGTTTCGTAAGAGTGAATGTGAGGAAGAATGGCACATTTGACAAACAAGGCTATCAATGCATGTGCCTGAGCATCTCTAACATCCCAACAAAATTGCTCTATAGTAGGTGTAGTAAGAACTGCAGCATGAACAGGAACCTAAAGAATATCACCATCTTCAATGCCATCTGCATCACTTTTAATAATTATATTTGTAGGTGTAATAGGACATTTTTCAACATCCTACACAAAATTCCATAGTCTTTTTGCAACCAATACATGATGCATTATATAAGCTTATAATGGGTACTTGGTACCATCCAACTTATCCTCAACAACGATCATACAGAATACATCATTACTTTTAGCCATGGCCAGTGACTAAAATACCTTGATGCAAAAAAAAATGATTGTATCTCAAAAAGTTGAGCTGAACTATCCTGTCGAATTCTGAATTCGAAGGTTGAAACAAGCTCAGATCACAATTTCAACATCACACAGCAAAGCTATTTTGAAATCTAATCACCCTAAGTATGCTCAATAATTTTCGTGCGATTTTAGGACTCTGACAGGAGGGTGTCAACGATGCCCTAGATGAAGTGGTGACATGCTCTGATACCAATTATTGGAGTTTGAGGTTTGTGGAAGCATGCAAATCGCACGAAGAAGAAGAAGCTTGGAGCACAACACACAATACTGAATGTATTACCAAGAGAATGTACAAAAGATAAGTGACAAGCCGAGGAAAAAAACCTCCTAAAAAAGGAAAAAATTGCCCCAGAGGTCCTAGTGTGCACAGACACATGACTACCAAAATATACCTGCAGGATTATGTGACACAATCATAAGAATTAGTATATGGGATGGTTTTTTATGAAATCATATTTATGACATGAAATTGAATTTTCGGCCACGAAAGTTCTTTGGCCAAAAGCTTCAGTTTGGTGAGCCGTCGTTGTCTATAGTTTGCATTACAACTATCTCTATCACCCCCATACTTTTCAAAGAATCAATATGACCTCAATATTTTCTAGAATGCATTAGAAGTGTCTCCATCACCTTCTTTGAGAAGGCATTAGAAGTTTGTTTGTGTATTGTGGTACAGGGGAAGACAAACATATTATATGTTTGTTTAGATTTCTTTGTGTGTGCGGCAAGACAAACAGATTATATGTGTGTTTAGATTTCTTTGTGTGTGGGGCAAGACAAACATATTATATGTGTGTTTAGATTTCTTTGTGTGTGGGAAGAGGACACAAAATTATAAAGAAGAGATTGTTCATTTGGAAGTAGGTTATGCCGCAAGCTTTGAGATTCAAACAATCCACTTCTTTTTCTCACATGAATGCGCAAATTCTCGATAGAGCTCGGAGAATAAAGGAGGGCTCATGAAGCGAAAACGGGCCCCCTTTCTACACACATCGTTCCTTTATTATTATTATTTTTTTAAATGGAGGTTCGACCGAGGTCTGTAATTGTACAAGGAAGGGCATAGTACCCATGGGATCCCCCTTATCCCACAAGAATAGGGGTTTACAAGACTGGATTGAACAGCGGTCACAACTATCGCAAGGCTAATCAAACAATGGCACATCAGCCATATGTTTCATCATTTCAGGTTATACATGTTCCTTACATGTGGCCGACAAAAATTGAACCCTCGCCCCCGCCTCAAGAGGCGAGAGACCCAACCACCTGCCTTAACGGCCTAGGACATCGTTCTTTTATTTTCCCAAGAGCCCCATCTTCCTCCATTAAAAAAAAGAAAGACTTGCATATATCTTTCATTATTTTACTGAATATTTGGCTGAAAGGGATGGAATATGAAATTCTTAAGTAAATGAAATATATATGAAAACGCTCAGCTTGTCATAACCACCTCAGAGCAAATGGCTTCCACGGTAGACGCTTCCAAGCACAACACAACACGCGACAGTCGTCGTATGCAGAAGCGAGAACATTTTTTTGGCGTGCGCCCTCATTACCTCACATCTTCCAGATTTCTCAACGACGCACATATTTTCATGATGTTCTCTCTTTCTCGACGGGAGATGCTAACGTCGCGCATACTTTGATGATGTTCTCTCTTTTAGGACGGGAGATCCTAACACGATGATGTTCTCTCTTTTTGAGATCTTTTTTTAAAATGGAGGTTCGGCCAAGGCCCACTCCCCTGAGCTTTAAAATGGACGAGAGATCTTATCGGGAGAGGTGCCTCCAAAATTAAATGCATTACTTGCATAGCCAAAAAGATCAAGAGGTGTCCCTGCAAAGATACTAACCTCCAATTAGGATTACCATTTCGTTCAATGTTCGAGGGTTGACTGACCCCTCAAGAGCGATCATTATTGGCCTCTGGTTACGTGATAATAGCCCAAACCCGGACTTTATCTCCTTTTTGGACGGGAGATCCTAACAGGATGATGTTCTCTCTTTTTGGATGGGAGATCTTGCATTAGCAAAAAAGATAAAGAGGTGTCCCTGCAAAGATCATAACCTCCAATATTGATTATCATCTTGTTTAATGTTCGAGGGTTTTTTCTTTTAAATAAAAGGAAGTTCGGCCTTAGCCTACTTCCCCGGACTTGTATTAAGTAAAGGAAAACAAAAGTACAAGTGAAGGAGACTAGTGCCCACGGGACCCCCCAAGTCCCACAGAGCGGGGGTAGATCTTACAAAGTTTAGATGGCACTACAAAGAAGCTTTATCACCCTCTCATCACCCTCATGTGGGGCCCACTTGGGTTTAAGCTTGTTCTTATTGGAAAAGATGGATGGATACCTCAAGAAAATGAGTCGGTACTGCTAATATCCGCTTTGTACATGCCCTATCAACCTCAGAGTTGTGTTGTAGGCCCTTTTAGCTTGCAAATGACACTAAAAAAATACCTATGTACTTTGGAGTTGATGCTTCAAACAATTAGATAAAAAATTGATTACTTCATGAATAGCTAGTCACTCAAAACCTGCTATTTTGGTCTTGACACCTGTTGGATCTTTTGCTGAGTGCTCACAGTACACTAGCAATTGATAAAATTCCTTTTGAGGGAATCAAAGTAGCTTAGATAGCTAATGATTGCAAGTGAAATCATCTAAAATGATGAACCGTACTCTGAGAAATCAATTAAGCAATCAAATGCTTACCTTTGACTTTTTAGGGACTCAGCAAAGAATGACCAGAGAGCACTTCGATGCAGATTTCTCCCAATTGGCTAAACTAAAAGCTTTGAAATTTGGATAACTTAAAAGAAACTTTGAGTTGATTCCAACAAGCTATAGAACATGCAAAATGGATAAGAACTCACTGAGATATGGCTATGCAAAGTTCACTCTTTTGAGTGGTCATAACAGAGAAATATACAGAGATGGTCAATGGTGTATATGTATTATAGAACATTGTTCTACAAGCTCATTGGCAAGGAAATTATGCCCAATGATAGTGATCTAAGTGAGCTATGGTGTAAGCCACTTAATTCTTACAAATGATCAAGGAGAAGGCACAGAATGAGGCACTATGGCCGCGATGTTTTACAAAGCTTTTATAAGTGTTTGATTCTAAGTTTGAATTTCAAACTCAAACTTGGCTCCATTTGAAAAAAACGTGATTCCTCTAAATGAGGAGATATTCTCTCTTGAAACTCCTAGCTCATCTTCCTCTCCTAACTTCAAGAGATATGTGGATTACAAGATTCTTTCAAGTAAAACAACTTTTACAATGGTTAGTGATCAAACAATTACAAGCTATGGTTCATATGATCCATCAAATGGTTGCACATATCTTCTTCAGTGCCTAGCCAAATGTGAAGGCTTGGATATTGCACCAACAACTCCCCCTCAAGACAAACATCTTGGCTTGTATAGCTTCATCAATCCTCTTGAATATCCTGCAATCCGATCATACTTTTAAATCTGCAAAGCTTAGTACCATCAAGTGCTTTGGTCAACAAATCTGTACATTGCATGTTTGTAGATACATATGCCAATTGAATCCCTTTGCTTAATTGCTTCTCTCTAACATAATGATACTGTACTTCTATATGCTTGGTTCTTGCATGATAGATAGGATTGGCTGCAAGATGCAAAGAACTTGTGCTATCACCAAAGATCATAGCTGGGTGAGTGTGAAGTCCCAAATCTGAATATAGGAGTCTAATTCAAATGGCTTCTTGTGTAGCATTTGCTAATCCCCTGTATTCAGCCTCTGTTGAAGATAAAGCAACAGTTGGTTGCTTCTTGGACGACCATGAAATTGGCTTATCACGTGCAAAAGAAAGATATCCAGAAGTACTCCTTCTGTTATCCTTACAGCCTACCCAATCTGCATCTGAGTAAAGCTTAATGTCGAAATCTCATGTGTATGGGAAGTAAAGACCTTGATTTTGAGTGCCCTTGAGATACTTCAAAATCCTTTTAGCAGCTTCCAAGTGAGCTGCTCTAGGTTTATGCATGAATTGACTTAACTCACCATAAATCCTTTGTTGGATGGATTATAAAACCTACAACCTTTTTTATTTAAATCATACCCTATGAAGATGCATTTCTCTACCTTAGGGTCTATCTTACCTCTCATTTGAGATGGAACATGCACATAAGCAACACATCCAAATATTTTACAATGATCAAGTGATGGCCTGCTACCATGCCATGCTTCATATGGGGTCATCCCATCAAGGGATTTGGATGGCGACCTGCTAATGAGATAAGTGGTAGTAGAAACACTCTATGCCCACAAATAATTAGGCAATTTCTTTTCACTAAGCATTGATCTAGTTGTTTACACAATCAATCTATTTCTCCTCTGTGCTACTCCATTTTGCTCAGGAGTATACCTGGTAGTAATCTCCCTTTTGATACCTTTGTCCTACAAAAATGCATCAAATTCATTGGAGAAGTACTCTGACCTCCTCCTCTTTAGACTTCTTCCTGTTTGATTTTCCACAAGTGCAAGATATTTTTTGAAACAATTGAACAGTTCATCTTTGTGCTTTATGAAATACAAGATAGTCCACCTACTGAAATCATCAATGAATGACACATAGTACCTTGAGCTTGAAATTGAGGGGTCCTTACTTAGTCCCCACACATCTGTGTGGACAAGTCCCAAGTAATCCTCTTGCATATAGCCTTTCTTTGTTAAGGGTAACCTATGTGATTTACCAAACTCACATGCACCACATTTATAGCTCATGTGTTACTTAGATACATTAGGTATCCCAAGCACACATTGATCTCTACATATTTGCTTCAAGGTTCTCTCACCAATATGCCCTAATATTTTACGCCGGATCTCTAACTCGGACAATGTTTGATCCTTGTAATTATAAAGTGCAATGTTTCTAGTGTCCTCAAGCTCAAATGTAAATAGTCTACCTGTTTTCTCTCCCTTGGCAATTCTCTTGAATCCATGTTGGGGGTCCTCCACAAAAGTTCCACATTTTTGGAACCTAACCTGCAAACCCTTTTCCACTATTTGTCCAACACTCATCAAATTCTTGGTGATAGTAGGTACATAAAGAACCCTACTCAACATATTTCTATTCCCATAAGAAGTTTTGACATTTCCTACCTTGACCATTGAATGCTTGGTGTCATCACCTATCTGCACTTGGTGCTTTCCCTTAGGCTTCACAAGATTAGAAAGTAGAGATACATTGCCTGCTACATGGTTTGAACAACCTGAGTTAATATAGAAGAGGTGCTCATCATTCATACCTTGTTTGAAGTCATGTTTGTAATGAGAAGAGAATCTTCTTGATCATCTATATAATTGTTGAAGTCATTTCTTGATTTGTATCCTCCTTGATAATTGTTGTTGTAATTGTTGTTGTAGCCATGGTTGTAGCCTTGATTATGGTTGAATCTTCCTCTTGATTGTGAGTTTCCACCTCTTTGAAATCCTCTTCCTTTCTGATTCTTGAAGTTCCTATAGCACTCATTTGTTGTGTCATTAGACAATCCACATATATTGCATGGGGAAGAGTTGAAAGATCTCCCCTTACCTTGCTTACCTCCTCTGCCCCTTCCTCTTAAATTCCAACTCTCCCTGCATAGTTAGCTTGAGAAGTAGTACCTTCATCTTCTACTTTTTTGATCTTTCCATTGTCTTTAGACTTTCCTTTATCTGTGTATAGGGCAGAAGAATGGTTACCTCTTGATGGTTCTCCATTTTTGTTGAGCTTGGCTTCATGAGTAAAGAGTTGTCCCATGAGAGTGGTAAGATCTGGGATTTGCATGTCCATGTAAAGGTCCATAGGAGTTGTGAAAGCTTCCCACTTATCATCTGCCTTGATGCCATTGATTATCTGCCTCACTATTTGCTCTTCTTCAATCTCCTCTCCTATGCTTGCCAATTGATAAGCCACATCTTTGACTTTGGCCACATACTCTGAAACATTCTGCTTGGGTTGCTTCCTTTGAGTGGTAAACTCAATCCATAATTTATTTTTTATGGCTCTTGTGTTGGAAGAAAAATATGAAGATAATGTATCCCAAGTCCCTTGGGAAGTTTTACAATTCCCAATGTGTGGAAGAAGGAATTCAAAGATAGAGTTAAGTAGATATGACCTTGTTAAAGCATCTTTGGCACACCATGAGTTGAGTCTTTCAAGCTCCTCTCTTGTAGGTTGTCCTTTGCTTCTGAAAATGGGCATCTCCTCATCTTCTGATATGTATCCATAGAGACTCCTTCCTTGTAGATAGATCTTCATCCTCAAGGACCATGCTGGATAGTTGTTCCTATCCAAGTTTTGAATAAAAGAAGGGAAACCATCTCCCATTTTACCTTAACTTGCTCTGATACCATTGTTGAAAGAGATGGATGGATACCTCAAGAAAATGAATTGGTGTTGCTAATACCTGCTTTGTACGTGCCATATGAACCTCAGAGTTGTGTTGTAGGCCCTTATAGCTTGCAAATGACACCAAAAAAACACCTATGTACTTTGGAGTTGATGTTTCAAACAATTAGATAAAAAACAGATTACTTCATGAATAGCTAGTCACTCAAAACTTGCTATTTTGGTCTTGACCAAAGCTTTTTTAAGTGTTTGATTCTAAGTTTGAATTTCAAATTCAAACTTGGCTCCATTTGAAAAAAAAGTGATTCCTCTAAATGAGGAGATATTCTCTCTTGAAACTCGTAGCTCATCCACGAGATATGTGGATTACAAGATTCTCTCAAGTAAAACAACTTTTACAATGGTTAATTATCAAACAATTACAAGCTATGGTTCATATGATCCATCAAATGGTTGCACATATCTTCTTCAATGCCTAGCCAAATGTGAAGGCTTGGATATTGCACCGACAGTTGTTAATTAAGAGAAGCACTTTATGATGCCTGAAAGGGGGGGATTTCTTACGGTTGGCGATTCTTTTACTGAGGAGGAACAACAATTTCTCAATCGACCATTATTTGGGGGAGTCTCCAAAGTTATAAGCACATCTCTCTAGCTAGGTCTTCTAGAGGACCTCCCCTCTGATGGCATTCCAGAGGGTTGCGAGTAGCCAATTGCTTCTCCCAACATAGCTTGTTTCCAGCTGATATTCTTCTGAAGTCTAATTTTCTTTCGGACAATCTTCTAAAGTTTGTTAGAGTTGGGACAAGTAAAGAAGATGTGACCAACATCTTCAATGGGCCTGTAACAACACTTGCATTAGGGAGACACCCCACATATTCTACTAGCCTTTAGGTTGGTCTAGATTCCTCGATGAAGAATTTGCCATAAGATGATAGACTTTTTAAGGGTGCCAGATAGCCATGAACTTCATTTCCCATGGCAGTCGCATCCATGACAGACACCACTTCTTGTTGAGGTTGACCTAATAATCAATGTTTCCTTTGATATTCGGGATATTCGTTGGGCGATTGCCATTATGCCATCTAAGAGCCAACGAAGATGGGGAGTCATGTCCCATGAGAAGACAAACTTTAGAACGGTCCCAAACAAGACATCTTCTTTGTAAAATATTCCATTCTTCATAGGTGATGCCGACTCTAGGGTCGATATCGTTGAAATTGACCCATTGGTTGGTGTCTTGGTTCCACAAATGTTTCCATTCCCTGAAGCCCTTGTTCTAGAGCCTCTTGGCACTTTGAATGTTCCAAGATTCCACCTTCTTGATGCCATGGATCGAAAACTAAATAGAGTTATTATGTCTGATGTCAGCCGCCCACTTCCAATCTTTACTGATTCTTATAAAGCTTTTGACTTTATTCCAACTCTTCCACGTTCTTGTTTCTGAAGATCAGTTTAGCCCACGAAGTCTCCCTATTGCACCATGCCTTAATCATCCATTTTGCTGCCACTTTGGTACCCATGCAACCCATGTCCAGAATACTAAGGTCCCCACTATCCCTTTGGCTAGTGTAGATGGACCATTTGATTTTAGGAACCGCCCTCCTGTTGTGGTTGCCCATCCAAAGGAAATTTCTGCAAATACTTTCCAGTTTGGACAGCTCTTGCTCTTTTTGTATCCAACAAGAGAGGAAGTAGATGGTTGGAAAAATGAGGAACGTGTTGATAAACATTGTGTGCGACCCTCCAGATTGATTTGCATACCTCTCCAGTAGTTTAGCTTGCTTTCGAGTTTGGCTAGGACCCAGTTCCACCGCTGCTCCATTGAGATACCAAAGCCCAAGGGAATCCCAAGAAGCAGGAAGACGACCTGGAGGAATGGTTTGGCAGCCATGTTCAAAGAGAAGGTGAGGTTGGATCCCGACAATAGCTCTAAAAGCGGTCTTTGAGTGGTTGATTTTGGATCCAGAGGCTTCGTAAAAAGTGTCCAAGCACCTCCAAAACATCTCCAGACTGGAATAATCATTGTGGACAAACATGTTCATATTGTTAGCAAAAAGTCTCATGGTGATCTGGCCTTGGTTATGGGGCAACAAGAGGCCTTTGATATTACCAACTTCCACCTATTGTTCCACCAGCCGGCTAAGCCCTTCCTTGGAAATGGCAAATAGAAGGGGATGCAATGGGCACCCTTTTCTGATCGAACATGTTAATTTGATCACCTTCGAAAGTTGGCCGTTAACATTAATTTGATTCGATGCATTTCCCAAAAGTGTCGAGATGGTGAATTTTTGGCTGTAGCCGAGATCTTTAAGTGATTGCAAAATAAAGTCCCATTCCAGTCTGTCGTAAGCTTTGTCAAACTTGATTTTGAAGAAAAGCACATCTTGTCTTGACTCATCCATGAAGTCAAGACCTTTCCAAATATCTATTATGGCTTCCAAAATAGACCTAGCTTTGATGAAACCTTTTTGGACCTTGCTTAATCAAGCTCTCAGATGGCTAGAAATTCTGTTGGCTATGACTTTAGCAATGATCTTGTAACCCATTTGAAGCAACATAATCGGACACCAGTTCTCAATTCTATTCTATTCCCCTTTTTGTGCATTAATTTTATGATGTCGTTGTTGAGACAAGTCGGAAGCATGCCGAACTCGATTGACTCTTGTGAGACCAAGTGAAGAGGGGTGGCCAAAACCACCTTGAAGTAGCTTCTATCGAGTCTAGATTTCCTCAAGTCCTCACCTGCTTGGAGATTCGACCAAGAGAAGCCACTCAAGTCTTTGAATTCGACCAGATCCAAGTGCAATTTGGTTTTGTCCCAAGTTTCTTTCTCTTGAATGTCAATGATCCGGCCCTTGCCATTCCATTTGTCTGTAGGGTCCTCAACCATATTGAAGTCACCGCAAATTAGCACATTGTGGGGGAGCCAATCCAAGGAGGCCCAGGTGAATGTTCGAGGGTTGAGTGACCCCTCAAGAGCGGCCATTATTGGTCTCTCGTTACATGATAATAGCCCAAACCTGAACTTCATCTGCCTTCAAGAGATCAAAATCGATGGGGAGAACGTGCAAAAGAGATTAAAGCATATTTCATCGTCACATACCTGGATATGCACCATGCACCCTAGAGGAAATGGTGGATCAGCTATTGGCATTAATAACAAGTGGATTGATAGACTCATGAGCACCCAAGAGGACCAAAGTCATCGGTGGATTGGTGCTTCCTTCGAGAACCCTTTTCATTTCACCATTGTCTCCATGTATGCTCCCAATTTTGACTCAGAGAGGATTACCACCTAGCATTCTCTGTTCTCTCTTTCCCACAACGTCGTGCTTTGTAGGAATTTCAACATGGTTGAAGCTCCTTCTGATAGGTGGGGAAATAGAGGGAGGATTATTAATGGGCAAGAGAAAGATGTTTGGGACTATATCAAGCTCTACTTGGACCTGGTTGAAGTTAAAGATGAGACTGGCTTTTCTTGGTTGAACCTCCAATCCGATGTCGATTTGAGGAAAGCCAGACTTGATAGAAGCTACATCGCCCAAAATATTATCAATGACTGGGGCACACCTCTCTCTCTCAGTGGTGTGACCTTACTATTTTGGATCAATACCCTATTATTTTTGCATTAAAGCAGATCGACAATCTTAATAAATCCCTGTGGTTTCATGCAAATACGGCGACCTTCTCTCTCCCCTCTGTCCAACGGGACATTGCTTCTGCTTGGAAGTTAGCCTTCTCCTCCCGTTCATCACTTGCCAAATGTTGGAGGATCACTGTAATGGAGACTCTTTATATTTTGGCCAAGGCTCAGATGTTTATTCAAAAGGTTCGTTGAGTTCAGAGGGAGAATCTCTATCGGTGACTAAGATTTCTAGAGATGGAAGTGAACAAAGGCCATTCTCAATACGAGATGGGACTGTGGAAAATTAGAGGTATGTTGAGATACGAAGAAGAAATTGAAAGGAATAATCTTCAAGTTTTCTTTAAAGAATGGTGGGTAGGTAAGGCAGACAAACCTACTAAAGAGATGTGTAGACTCCTCAAGAAGAAGCAAGCTATGGATTTGATCCCCTTAATGTTGGACATCAACTGGGCAAATCTTCTACTTGTTAGGTATTCTGATGGGATTTGAAGTATCGATAGGCCAACAATGGAACTAGGTTCTCATGAAGCTCGATAACAAATTGGACTACTGGAAAGGTATGCAGATTAACCTAGCAGGAAGTTCCACGGTGATTAACACATTCTTGATTTCTTCAACTATTTACTTTCTCTCTTGTTGGAGACCAAAAGACCAAGAGATTGTTAAACTGGAAAGGCTCTGCAGAAACTTTTTGTGGACAATTGACCCCAACAAAAGGGGAATGCCCAAAAATAAATGGACTAATTGCATTAGCCAAAAAGATTCAAGGTGGTTTGGACATTCTTGACATCAAAGGCATGGCCAACAAGTTAGTAGCAAAATGGTTAATTAAGGTGTGAAGCAAGAGTGAAGCCTCTTGGGCCATGATTATTTTTAGGAAATGTAATGATCTTAAGCTTATGGGCCTCCCAGGATGGAAGGACCTTGGCCTCCTCACCCTGCTCTTCTCCCCTTTTTCGGTTTCTCCACGTGGCTCGGATTTGGTTTGCTCACTGTGGAAGAGTAACAATTTGTTTGGATTAGTGAGGATTGGTGTTGGGTGGCCGGTATTAGACAAAATGATTCAATCTAGTTCCTTATCAAGGGTATCAGAGGTGTGGAGATATGGAACCTCCATAAAGCTAAGAAAATTTGGAACAAAGGCTTCCGTTCATGGAAACATCTTTGGAATCAAGATACATGCCAATGGATTAGATTTGAGGACATTGATCCGGATGTAAGAGTGAAATATGAAGAAGGGAACCTTTTGTAGAGCACATTCATCGCTTGGGAATGCTCGAAGACTCGCCTCCTCATTGGCTAGGACCCTCCCCACCATGAGGGTCTTAGATGGTTCAATGGCAACAACCTTGAAAAAATTCCAAGATTCAAGAAGAATTTGGACCTTCATGTCACTTTGGCATCCACTCATAGAGAAAAAAATGTTGGTGCTTATGTGGCAAATCCTCCATCGGGGAATTTGGACCAATGCAAAGGCTAGCAAAATCTGTGGGTTACCCCCATGGTCCAAAAGATGCTTATGTGGCAACGAGGACTTAGGACACCTCTTCTTCTCGTGCCCCAAGTCAATGTATGTGTGGCATACCCTTGAGAATATCTTGTAGTTCCAAGGACAAAGGAAGCAAGCATTGTTGGGTGAAGCAATCAGGTGTTCCTCATCTTTGTGGAATGCGATTAGAGGTGAGACCCTCTAGAAGATCTGAAGGAGAGGTGTGCTACCAATTTTGGATGCCCTCCTAAAGAATGGTCATTAGAAAAGTCTCTTTTCATGTTAGGCAAAAGAATTTCCAATTGTAAGAAAGCCCCACCTTTTAGACATCATAGAATATTTTTCCTAGAGAATAATAAGATTACAATCAAGTGGGCCCCACATGAAGGGAACGAGAGCGTGATCAACCTTCTTTGTAGGGCTCTCTAAATGTGTTTGATCTTCCCCTGTTTTGTGGGATTCAAGGGGTCCCATGGGTACTAAGCCCGTTCACTTGTACAACTATTTTCTTTATTAATTAAAGTCTAGGAGAGTAGGCCATTTCCAAACTTCCAGGGGCTTGGGCGTTCTTGATATTGAGTGAATGACCATGGTTAATTAAAGCATGGAGTAACAAAGATGCCTCTTGGGCCAGATTGATTTTTAGAAACAAGAGCACTCTCATGCTTGTGGGCCTTCCATGGTGGAAGTGTCTTAATCTTCTCACTCTTTTATTCTTCCCCTATCAGGTGACTCTCAGAGGCTAGAGCTTAGTTTGCTTCCTATGGAAGAGTTGGAACAAGGTGAAAAATTTGTCCAGATCAACGAATATTGGAGATGGGTTGCTGGCATTAGACAAAATGACTCGATCTGGTTCCTTGTCAAGTTCATCAAAGGTGTAGAGCCTTGGAATCTCCAAAGAGCTAGCAAGCTCTAGAACAAAGGTTTCCACTTGTGGAAACACTTTGGAATGGTCATGCATCTAGAGGACTCCTCTAGTGCATTTACATCGGAAAATCTATCACAAAATGGCTATAATACAAAAATAAAGTGTCCAAATCGGAAAAATTTTGGGGCCCTTCTTTTTTCTGCCTCTTTGCTCTTCTTTGCTCTCCAACACTCTCCCTTTCTTTGTCTCTGTCGTCCCTTGTTAGGCTTCACGTCTTGTCTGCAGCTCATTTACTGCATGCATCACTTGTTCGGCCTTGCCTCCTTGTCCATCTGGCATTACGCTTTAAAGGCCTTGTTCTTGAATCTTCTTTCAGATCCTCTAGGACCTGATGCATCCTTTTTGCATGTTCCTTTCTTTTCATCGCCCGCAACCCGTGGAGATGAACTACAATTAATTTGTAGTCTAATTTTCCAATTGCTTCTTTAAATCTGGGTTGCTGTGTTAAGTCCGACTGCCATGCACGCAACCAGTGGAAGGTATGAAGGTGTGGATCTTTAGCCTTCGATCTGGACCTTCCGAAGATCAAGAGGTTGAAGCACCTTCCTGGGGCTCTGGATCTGCTGGATATCTTCTTGCACTTTTTCATGGATACGTGTTGGCCTTGATCCATTCTTGCCGAGATGGGTGTTGCGTGCCCCTACGGGGCTTCCTGTAGAGATATGTCTTCAGGTATAATACCTTTAGTGAAGCTTCTTTCTTGATTTCCTTCTTCTTTTCTTTTTGTTGGACTCTCCCTCAACACTACCCCCCTCCTGAACTCTGTCGTCCTGGACAGGCTTTGGAATGCGGTGGGAGTACGTCCTATAAACCTTTTGCTCTGTTTCATTAAACAGATTGGCTTCACGTATCATCAATTGCTTCCATTGTTCAGCTTTTACACCATCATGTGGCGGGTGTCTGTGGTCTGCAAAGAAACTCAATTCATATGCCACCAGTCTGGCATTCAGATTCGTTGACATCTTTAGGAAGATTTTGGAGTCGATTTCAAAAATCCCGTAAAAAATGCTTCCTCAAAAGTCTGCATGTATTGACTCGGCAAGAACATCAGTCTGGAATAATACGCCATGATTATAGGACAACTAGGCATAATGGATAGGTAAAAAATAAGGATATCCGTGCCTTGGTTAATGCCAATGAAATTCAAAAATGTGTATTCTGTGTGTTTGAAAACTTTCAATACTGTAAGTATCATGCTGAGGATTTTATTAGTCATCTTGATAGTTAGTTCTAGTACTGTTGCATACCAAGATAGCCAAAATTCAATGGATTTCACCATATAGTCTTTGGTTGGTAAATAATTGTGAAGTGAACTTGGAAGTAATGGATAATTTAACCATTGGTTATTTAGCACACCAGTCTTTTGCATGTCCAAAAATTTGCGTGCTTCACGGCGATGTGGTGTGGGGCAAAAAGAAGGATTTACCTGTAGTAAATATGGTGCCGCTTGCCACTGCAACCGCAAAGTAGGATTTCTCTCCAAAAATTTTCTTCTCCGTAAAGGTTGTGCAGCTTCAAATTCTTCTTGTGTGTAATTGAAGGTGTTTTCTTTGAAGTGCAACTGCTCATCGGGATCTTTTTGTGTGATTTGCTTTATATAACAGCGTGTTTGCTCTTTCAATAGTCCATAAGGGATACTGAAGGGCTTTATGATTTTATCCAAGTCTTTTCCTTTAATTTTGGCTTCCTTCATGGCTTTGACTACTTCATTTTCAAAATTTTCTATCAACCGGGACACCAATAGTGTCCGTTCCTTCTGACCTATTTCTGCAGTATATGGCATGGGATGATCATCACACTGTTCCGCCATCTGCTCTTTTATTGGATAATGATAGATCAGGGGAGATAGAGGACGTACCTCTACCTCGTTAGTAGGATTTTCTGGTTGTGGCTCTACTAGTGTCCCAGTGTTTGCTTTTTGTTCTATTTGAGCTTCCAATTGTACAATACGTTCAGTCTGTTCTTTAACTTCATGAAGGGTGGTCTGGAGTGCATCTTTGGCTGCTAGAAGCTCATTGCCGATGACTACTATTTGATCAGCATCTTCATTATAAACTACCAAGAGTTTTGCTTTTGCAGCTTTCCATTGTTTCTTGAGCTCATTAGTATCCTGTATATACTTTCGTTCCCATTCTTCTTTCAGGGTTTGCTCTTGTTTTAGTAGATTTTCATATTTTGCAATTTGATCTTCCCAATCCTTCTTGGCGATTGACGTTGTCTCTTGTTTTTCTATCGGTTGGTCGTATAGCAAGGCCTTCATCAGTTCTTTATTCTTGTTGCATAAATTATCGTTTTCCTCTATATATACTTTGAGCTGCGTTTCTAACAGATTGCTTCTAGTCCTCAATCTCTATTTGTCTGCTTCACTTACTTCATATTGTTTTTGTAGCTCCATCAGTTGCTCCTGGAGTTTGTGATTCTGCTTCTTTAGTGTAGTGCATTGTCCTTTGATTTCTATTATTTCCATTTCTTTAATTGACACAACTTGTTGAGCTTGGATCAGCTGTGCAAACAACTGTTCACTCATCACTTGAAATTTATTCTTTTCTCGCATGGCCTTGTCATAATCTGCGTCCGTTTCCATCATTTGCTGCTGCGTATCCATGGTTGTTTGTATCATTTGTTTTACTATTGGTTTCAATTGAGTAACATCGACGTTTAACCATGTTGTAGGTATGCTTAGTTCTTCTCCTGTGGTAACATCTTTTCCTTGTGCCACATGCAGTGTTGTGTCGTGGGGCTTCCTGATATGAAGTTGTATCTTTGGCTCAACCTCTTTGATTATTGTCTTACCTTGTGGCGTATCATCGAGGATTTCAATCATAATTTGTTCCATATTTTTTTGTAAAAGCCCTTCTTTTTTTGTGCTTGTTTGTATTTCTTCCTTTATTGGTGGCACCATATCCTTATGTGTGATTGAAGCTTCCTTTATGTTGATCTGGGATTGTTCATTCAATTGAATAAGGTGTGTTCGTTCAGTTGATGCTTCCTCGTTCGGTACTTGTGATTGTTGATTATCGGGGGTGGTTTCGACCTGGTGAATCTCCATCCATTCCTCATTGTTCGTTTCTATTCTTATGTCGGTGTCCAAGGTGTCCTTATCATGACTCGATTCCTCATTAGAACTTGAATCATCCAGTCCCAATTCTTTGTATCTGGCAGCTAGTACTGGTGTATGTTCCTTGTTCTTCTGTTGCTGCACTTGTCTTGCCTGCGTATATTGATGTCCTTGGAATTGAGGTTAACTTGACCTCGCATGTACGCATGAGTTTCTTCTAGTTCCGTTGAGAGATCTCTTTTTGTGATGGGCGGATGTGTCAGAGGAATCCTTGGTAGTACATGTGCCCGCTTGGATTGTGGTGTTTCTTATGTCGCTTCGTCTCTAGCACGCTTAGCCCCCCTCATGGGTTTTTTGGAACTAGTTCCCACTTCTTCTGTGGACATGGTTGTTTTCTTTTTCTTTGGAATGGTAGCTGACTTCACATATTTTTCCATTTCGGTGGAGGTTGGCATCAATCGTAGACATTCTTTCATCTCAAGTGCCTCATAAATTAGCAAAGTCAATGCAGAGCTTCCATTCAAAAACTTCTTCTAACTCCATTTCTTTTTAGCTTCAAATAGGCGGTCTTGTATATATGGAGTAAAATTAACTTGATTCTCGATTTGCCTCATAGCAAGGGAGAGCAATTGAACCATGATTTTTTTGAGGCGTTGTATATCTGATCATGCTGGGGAAACAAAAATGTTGATGCACTAACCGAACTTATTCTTCTATATCTGTCCTGTTGATTTCTAGAAAGGTTTTCTTTTTCGCATCATGACATTCATCTTTGCTCGCAACTGCCAATGTGGTTTGACTGTCAGTGAAGATGATGGTGGCAGAAGACTGGCCAACACCCAAATCAGCCATAAGGCGTCTGAGCCACACACACTCAACACTCGCTGTGAAAGCTGCCCCATACTCAACCTCACAACTGGAAGTGGCCACAGTAGGCTGCTTCTTGCTCAACCAAGATATACATGAGCTACCAAGCATGAAGCAAAAACCACTGGTGGACACACGAGTGTCATAGCAACCAGCCCAATCTGAGTCAGAAAAAGCATGCAAATCTGGCGGTAGTGATCCCCCCTTGGGATAAAACAACCCAAGTAGTCGGGTACCACTCAAGTAGCGAAGATGCGCTTAACCACCTTCCAATGCATGACTCTTGGGCAATGCATAAACCTGCTCATCTGTGAGACATCAAACTGAATATCTAGCCGAGTAGTGCATAAGTAAATCAAGCATCCAACAGCCTACTGATAAAGAACAGCATCAAATGCATCTCCAGCATCATGAAGACTCAATCGTAAACCTATCTCCATAGGAGTGGCAATAGGTTTACAGTCTTCAAGGCCAAAATGCTGCAATAATGTGTCAATATATTTCGTTTGACACAAAGCCATTCCACCATCAACTTGCATAAATTGAATGCCCAAATAGTGATGCAAATGCCCCAAATCAGACATCTCAAATGAGGCATGCAAATCAGCCTTGAAATCAGCAATATGCTTCTCAATAGGACCAGTGAGCAGCATGTCATCAACATAGAAAACAGTGATCAGAAGCACATCATTAGCACGCTTAACATATAAGGTGCTTTCAATTGGACTGTTCTCAAAACCATGTGCAACCAGATAGGCATGTATCTTCTCATACCAACGTGGTGCTTGCTTTAAACCATATAATGCCTTCTTTAACCTGCACACTTGGTTTTCATGCCCTTTTTGCACAAAGCCACGGGGCTAAAAAACATACACTTCTTCATGCAAGTCACCATTCAGAAATGCTGTTTTAATGTCCAATTGATGTACATTCCAACCATGATGGTCTGCAAGTGCACAAATGCTCCGAACAGTAGTCATACGACATGTAGGTGCAAAGGTCTCATCAAAATCAATGCCTCTTTCCTGCGCATAACCCTTTGCAACAAGCCTAGCCTTATACCTGTCAACTGTACCATCAGGTTCACGCTTCAGCTTGTATACCCACTTAGTGCCAATGGCCTTCTTGCCAGGAGGCAAGTCACATAAAGACCATGTACCATTCTTGATTATAGCATCATATTCAGATTGCATAGCAGCCATCCAATTTTCTGAATTCTGTGCTTCATCAAAAGAAACAAGCTCATTCTCATCACAGAGACTAGACGCATCCATAGCATAGCAATCTGATGCAAAGGAGGCACTATGAGAGCCTAAACGAGTACGATATGACAGAGATGCATCTAATTTTCTTTCACGCAAAGTCTGCACCAGCCATTTTGGCATAGTTTTTGCCTGCTCAATATCAGCTCTCTCATCAAGTGCATCATGTAAATTTGCATCAGAAATGGAATGATCTACATCATCATATGAATCCTGCAAAGGTTGAGAAGATGCCTCATTAGGACCAGCACTAGACTGTCCACCTGTAAAAAGAGGCATCAAAGTATCATACATGTCTTTAGAGCTAACAGATGTCTCCTTAGTACATGAAAGCAATGGCTGAATAGCATCTTCCACAAAGACAACATCACGGCTAACCAGAATGCATTTAGTCTATGGATGATACAGACGATAGCCTTTACTTTCAGAACTATACCCAAAAAAAATACATTTTACTACCTTATCATCCAATTTTCTGCGATGTTGTTCAGGCACTAATGCATATGCCAAACAACCAAAAACACGCAGATGAGCAACAGATGGCTTGCGGTCATGCCAAGCCTCATATGGAGTGATAGACTGCAGCGCTTTAGTGGGATACTTGTTCAGTACATATGCTGCACACATGACACACTCAAGCCAGAAACTATGAGGTAAAGCCTGACTCTTGACCATACACCTCGCCATCTCCATGAGAGACCTGTTCTTCCATTCAGCAACTCCATTCTGTTGAGGTGTATACGGCACTATACACTGGTGTTTTATCCCACGTTCAGCCAGAAATGCATTAAAATCAGAAGACATATATTCCCCCCCTTGATAAGAACCGAGGTGCCCATTTTACATGTTGACAGATTTTCAGCCAAAACCAAAAATTGTTTAAAGCACATGAACACTTCAGACTTTGCTTTGAGTGGATATACCCATGCATGCCTGGAAAAATCATCAATGAAAGTCACGAAGTAAAGGTAATTTCCAAAAGAGGGTGTCTGCATAGGACCACAGACATCACTATGGATAAGCTGCAATTTCTGTGTAGCCCGAACTGAACCATCTTTTGGAAAGGAGGAACACTGCATTTTGCCCAAAATACAGCCTTCACAAACATGTTTTCCAGGTGCCTCAATGTTGAGAGCAGTATGGGCACCCAAGGACCGACTAGACAAGGAAGCCAGCGGAGAGAGTCAGAACAAGGTGAAGGAGTTAGTAGACAAAGCAGTCGATGCAAATCTGGCAGATAGGCCCTTCAGTTTTTCCCAAATCAACATCTTTTAACAGTGATTATTATCACTAACAATCATTGTAAATACCATTTCATATTTTTGTAGCTCCATTTTGTGCAAGCCAAGGAGTCCTTGAGCTTGAGGAGCCTTAGAAGTACCTACATATCAATTTTCGTATTTTCTAGACTCCATTTAAGCCCTCAAATTGGCCCTGGAACCTAATTTTTAACTAGGCCGGACACTAGGTCTGGACAGGGCCAAAACCTAGTCAAAAACTATAAAAAGAGCTAGAGAGCTCATTTTTGGGGGGTAGATTGTAATTGAAACGAACTTGTAAGAGCATTTTGAAAGTAATTGAAGAACTCCATTGATTCTCACTCTTTGTCTTGCCTTGTGTGCGCGTGTGTGTGTATGTGTGTGCATGATAGTGTGCTTCTCACTCACGCACTTGTGCCGCCACTTGCTCGAGGTCTTCATACCATCCTCACGTCTTCCCGGATTGACATTAAAGGAGGTGCTACTCATCACTGAGCTACACCGAATTTTGGCGCCGTTGCCGGGGATCGAGCTTTGAGGACGAGCGTGTGATGGTAAGACGTAGATTGTAGACGTTGGTGTTGTAGGTAAATTTTCTACTTTTCCTATTTTTCCTCTTTCTTACTTCACCACCATCATCACCATCATCATCTTCACCATCTTCCACCTCCATTTTCATCATCGCGAAAATTTCAGTTTTTTGACTATATCCCCATCTCCACCTCATTTCCCTCATTTCACTTGTGAGAGAGAGCGAGAGAGCGATATTGCATGTGTGTTTTCTTGCATGTTTCTTGAGCCTTTTGCACGACCTTGCTGAATCACCATCCCCAGCTTCCTGCACAGGTACGAAACTCGTCGAAACTGTCTCGCAGTCGCCGCCTTCTGTCCATCGCGATTGACAGAAATTTTCTGAAAATCTGGCAAAATTTCAGTCCATCACGACTGACTGCCTATCCATCGCGACTGACTGCCTGTCCATCGCGATTGACTGAACCTCTGTCCATCGCGACTGATTGAGTGTCCATCGCGATTGATTGAGTGTCCATCGCGATTGACTGAACCTCTGTCCATCGCGATTGATTGAGTGTCCATCGCGATTGACTGAATCCCCTGTCCATCGCGATTGATTGAGTGTCCATCGCGATTGACTGAATCCCCTGTCCATCGCGATTGATTGAGTGTCCATCGCGATTGACTGAACCTCTGTCCATCGCGATTGATTGAGTGTCCATCACGATTGACTGAATCCCCTGTCCATCGCGATTGATTGAGTGTCCATCGCGATTGACTGAATCCCCTGTCCATCGCGATTGATTGAGTGTCCATCGCGATTGACTGAACCTCTGTCCATCGCGATTGATTGAGTGTCCATCGCGATTGATTGAATCCTCTGTCCATCGTGATTGACTGAATTCCTGTCCATCGCGATTGACAGCCCTGTCCATCGCGATTGACAGCCAATTTTAGCCAAATTTTTTAGGGTTTGTTAATTGAAGAGTTGGGCTAATTTTGGGCACAAACCTGCACATTAGGAAGCTTTAGGAAAACAACTTGGGGAAAACCTGTTGCACAGTGATCTTGTTTGAACCCTGTCTTAACCCTAGAACCCTGAACGGTCACAACTTTTTCATACGAAATCAATTTTTTGAGCTCTAGGGCTTGTTGGAAAGCTTGTGGCATATACTACACGCTCTCAACTGTTTTTTATAAAGATAATGCGTTGATTTTCAGAGAGGGAATTTTGAAGTTAACCATACCTAGGGGAATCAAAGTCAGGGGTCCTTAGAATTGTTTTCTTAAAAATCACTATGCAAGTTTGTGTTTGTGCTACAAGAATGAAAATAATTGGTTCTGTCTTTGGAATTTAAATCTTTAAGCTAACTTTGGAACTCTTACAGATCCATTGAGAGCATCGAAAGGCGTTCTAAGCAAGAGTAAGTGCAGGCTTGGGAACACACTTCCTGGGCAGTCAAGGCAACCAAGAAGGAAACGAAAGGTTGGAAATTCTCAACTCCCTTTATCAATTCCTAGCTTAGGCTAAGAACGACGAGAGGTAGGAGTAAGTCAGAGCGACGATAAGCAGGTATCAAGTTGAAGACCACCTAAAAACTCAAGTTCAAGCTAAAAACCTAATCTCCGTACTGTCGATAACATAAAGGAAAAGAACTTAACGTGGAACGATCAACCAGAAAACACGAAGAACATTCAAGTATTCCTGACGACGTAATATCAGACAAGACCTTAAACACGAGAAATAACTAAAAAGAATCAAGTGACTAATATAAAGTAACCAGCAACGAGGTTGTACTCTGGGCAAAGAATTGGACTACTTAGATAGGCATATGAACCTTAGATCAGGACGACATCTAGCAAGGGAGAGACAAAGCCTTAGGTCTTCAGAGGCTAGTGTTAACCACACTGCTAGGTCTTGGGCCCAGCAGTTGAGCCACCACTCGTACTACCCTAGCTCTGAGACCAGTGAGTCAGAGATGTCTCAAGGCATGGACAGACCTACGGGAAGTTCAGGAGTGCCTTACTTGTACAGGGTAGAAGGCCCTTACAAAACACAACTGGAATACCTTAGGACCAACCGATTAGGTGCTAGCATCTATGAGGACGGCCTAGGAAGATCTGTGGTACAGATTAAGAATCCTGATCAATCCATAGGACTAGAGCACCCAGCAGTCAAGTTTGAAAATGGTGCATACCTAGACAAAGAAGGAACCATATATGTAGTCACCAGTCACCCGGACAAGACAGATGAGTTTGGGAATGTAATCTCAGAGGCGGACTTAGGTGACTTAGAGCAAGGAAACATGGGTACGGAACCTAGAACCCCTCGAGGCAAATCAGTTCTCACTAGGATTATCACACCGGAATGGGTTCCCCAAGACAACAAGAGCATAGAGTTGCTCCTCAATCGAGAAACCGACGAAGCCTTTTGGAGGTATAGATCTAATCAGCCAACTGATACAGGAAATATCATGATCTATGAGTTTAAGGATCCTGATAGCCCAGGCAGAGTGACCTACTTAGATCACGCTTCAGAACGGATCTTTGTGGTTACGGAAAATGATAGGCATGCTTACACTTGGAAGGGTGAATTCATTTTCCCCCAACCAAGATCAAATGTATCCTATGGTCACCCTGGGGCTGGAACATCCCAAGCTCATGGTATGCAAAGAGACAGAAGTAGAGATAGACCAGAAGTAAGTTTTGCCAACCCAGTGGGCAGAGAAAGAACGGGGACGGAGACGAATAGGGTAGAACCTGAGATGCTTAGAGCTCACAGGAACCAAAGAAATGTGGATGGATTTCCTCTGCCGAGACCTAGAGAGCACACAAGAACGTTGAGACCACCCCAGCTAGTTAAGTCCATGAAGAATTACTTTGATGGCACAGGAGATCCCTATGATCATGTGGCGGAGTTCAAGCAAGTCTTGAGAGCTGAACAAGTGGAGGATCTATTCACGCAGTACAATGCCTTCGGTCTAACCCTTAGGAACACAGCACTTACATGGTTTCAGCCATTGGATGAGCGCCAGTTCAGGAGCATAGACCAACTCCTAGAAGCATTTATTATTGAATTCTCCAAGAGTGGCATAAGACACAATACCTCCTCACTGATTCACAGCTTCAAGCAAACCCCTCAAGAGACTGTGAGACTTGCAGGAAGAAGATTTAGGCAATACCTCGAAAGATGTCCTGTTTCGGAGCTACCCACATCTGCCAAACAAGTAGCCTTATTCCTTGATGGATTGCTGAGTACGAAATTGAGATCCTATGTGTATCTGAAAGACCCTAGGACTATAGAAGAGTGTGTACGCATGTGCATTGACATTGAAGATAACCTAGGGGAAGAACTAGAGCTTTCCAAAATCTACAAAGACTCAGATAGTGCATCTAGTCACTCTTCCACGCAATCCACATCAATTGAGGAACTCGCAGAGAAAGTAGCTCAGAAGTTAGGGGTAACTAGTAAACAAATCCCAAGGTTTGCCCCTGTGAAAAGGTGCTACACTTGTGGTGGTGACCACATGGCGAATGTCTACCCCATTATGGCTCAGCCCCAAGTAAATCCTAGTAGCCAGTATTGCACCATAGAACGGAGATACACCAATCACACCGCACAAGATTGCCCATACAACAAGCAGGCAGTTAGGCAACCCTACCCTCAGCCATACCCGCAGCAAGGAAGATACCAGAACCCGTACCCTCCACAACCATATGGCAGGCCACAGCAACCTTATCAGCAACCCTATCAAAACCAGCAAAGGCCTCAGCCAGTGCTAGCTCAACAACCACCTGCCCCAGCTAATGTGATTCCGGTAAAGTATGCTGTTGCAGAAGAAAACCTGAATAGAGCGATAGTCCCGGTGACACCCTTGATCTCTGAAAATGACCTCAGTGACCATAGCTTTGATTCTACACATGTCGATAGTCCCCAGGCGTACTACATGCAGTCTCCAGAACATGGTGAGTCCTATTACAGCGAAGAACCGAGTGAACCTAGTTGGGAGTCCGATTACACAAACGTCATGTATACAAACCCCAACCCTAGACCTCAACCTAGGCAAGTAAGACCTCCATTCCCAAGAGGACCGTGCTACAGGTGCCAAGGAGATCACCTCATTCGTGATTGTCCCTTGCCTCCACCTACACAACCCCAGTCAGTGACGATCCAAGGCTTTTGCCAAGACTGTGGAAAAGAGCATCTCTTACGAGATTGCCCAAAGAACCCCAATAACATGCCAAAAATCACTCCCATCAACGTTGTTGGGTTAGTGGTAGACTCCACAGGGAGCGTGACTTCCACTGCACCAGTACAGGTAGTCACTAGAGCTCAGGCATTGCAGCAAAACCAAGGGGCAAGCCAGGAAAAGAACCCAGAGGCTAGTGAAACCGAGAGCATAACAAAGAAAAGGACTAGAGCGTGGAAAGATAGTCGGGAAAGAATGAAAAGACAATGGGCTAAAAAGATGAGTGAACTTGAGGAAAGCATAAGAGAAACCAAAGCCAGGATAACTGAACTCACATCTCAAACTCCTTCTCACACTACCACACCACCACATTTCCCATCGCCATCCGACCAACCACCTTCCAACCCGCCTAACCTAAACCCACCACCCCCTAGAGTAGGATCAGTCCTAGCAGATCCCACTCCCGAAGACCTTAATATGATGCTTAAAGCATATCAGGCCAGAATCCAAGAAGGGCCAAACGTAACTGATCATGAAAAATGCTACCCTAGAGCCGAGCTAGAGCTTGAACGAACCAAAATTTGTGCCAAAATGGTGGAATTGGCTCAGACCATGTTTGAGGCCAGTCGCCTATTTAACATCTCAAGTTCAGCGAAGACACAGTTGCATTTTGATGGATTGTTAGAAAGAATAGAGAGGTTAATTGCACAATCAGAAAAGGAACCTGCCCCTCAAAGAAAGGAAAGAGCAAGAGAACGAATAAGCCAGCCTCTTCAGGAAGCCCATGTGCCTCCTCAAGAAGCTTATCTTCCCCCTCAAAAGGCAGATGAACCCCCCTCGAAAGCTTACGTACCTCCACAGGTTGCCTTCATTCCTTCTCAGAGAGCGTATGAGCCTGCTCGGAAGAGTAATGGAATAAGTAATCCTCCCCAGGAAGCTTGTGCTCCAGCCATCTATGAGAACAAGGAGAGAGTCAACAATAGAATAAGCCCTCCTTCCCAGGTTGCTTATGTGCCTAATTCTACGGAGCCGGACACTTCTTCTTCTATGAATCGGTTTGCACCAGACTTCCTACGAGAGATTCAAGAAGACAAATGGGATAACGAAAGTGAAGTCGCCCCTCCTTTTGAACTTGTGGATGATGCACAAGATCAATTCCCACAAGACATCCCATCTATTTACGGGGAACATGAGAGTACTCAGTCTCACCAGAGACTGGACTTTGAGTCTAATTCCATACAAGAGCTACCCCACTTCACAGGCCCATGGGAAGCAAAGTCCACGTGTATGAGAGCACCCACAGTCATGGTAAGGAACGACGACTCAGTCATATCAAGGAACACGGAGGTAGTAAAGAACACCAAGACGCAGCACGATCTCACTTTGGAAGAACTGCCTAAGAATAGACCAAAAGCGCGGAAATGTGTAGCCAGTCAAGTGACTGAAGTTGCAGAACCACGTTCCCGAGTAGGATCCCATAGGACAGTGCCAGAAATTCCCTTGGATAAGATAGGAGATATGTGTGAAGGCGAAGAAGGGAACACCTATCTTCCCATCACCTACCAGGAGTACACCACCAAGGCAATTTTGGACTCAGGTGCAGGAGTTGCAATTGCCACTACTTCCCTTTGGAAGCGTTGGGGCAAGCCAGCACTCAGGCCAACGAGGATGAAATTGCAAATGGCCGATGGTCACATAGAGAGACCCCTAGGATTGCTAGAAGGAATAACTCTCACCACTTGTGGTGTCGAGTTTGAGCATACATTTGCCATATGTGACTTCAGCAAAAATCATGCCTATGAGATGATTTTGGGAAGACCATTTATGCGACAGTTGCAAGTGGTACAGGATTGGGGAACCAACTCCTTGTATTTGCAACACTTGGGTGTTACGACCAAAGTCAATCTCAAGGATTATTCTCATAGAGATGTCCCTCCTATCCAATGGGATCCCATCCATAGAGCCAAAGATGATATAGAATCGGTGCATTCCATAGGGTCTGGATCCTCATGGATGCATGAAGACACTCACTTATGGATGTGCAAGGTAGCAGTAGAAGAAGAGAAGAGAGAGAAAGCCAGAGAGGTAGGTGCGAAAGAAACCCATAGATCAATCCAAGACCCAGCCTATGCACCTGTAGTTTTTCCAGACGAAGAATTTGAACCTCACGGTTGGGCAGAAATTTTAGCAACAATGGACGTAGCCATCAACGAAGAACAATGGACACCTCACTGTGATGAGGATGGCTATGACATTTCAGTCTTCTCCATAGAGCCAATCATGGGAGAGGCAGTTCTAGAAGAATGCGAACCTAGCCCTGATGCAATTGAGGATGCAAGTGACTCCGATCTAGAGTCAATCATTATGGACCCACCATTTGCATCAGATAAAGAATACTTCCATGAAGTAGAATTTCAACCCTAGAGGCATGGAGAGCTTACAAATGATGTAAGATTAGCAACACATGTAACCCCGAAGGAAGAAGGGAAGAAACGAAAGAAGAGAGAAGTCTCACCAGAAGAGGAAGAATCTTTGTTTGAGGTCCCAGAAAATTTTAAGAAATATGAGATAGACGACAGGAGAGTCATGATAAGAATGCCTAAATGAGAGGCACAAGTAGGAGAGGCCTATGATAACAAAGAAACCACCAAGAAAATAGTAGTGGCCCTAGAAGAAGGAGAGGAGAGATGCACGTACATAGGCCATGACCTAACAGAGGAAGAAGAGCATGAGTTAATTGCCTTGCTAAGAGAATACAGAGATGTATTCGCTTGGAGTTACAAGGACTTGAAAGGTGTTGACCCTGACATATGCTCACACACTATCCCCATGACTTCAGACGCTAAACCCTCTAAGAAAAAGCCTTATACATATAACGATAATTACGCTGCTAAGATCAAAGAAGAGATAGATAGACTGGTCGAAGCTGGATTTATCTATGAAATTGAGCACACTGAGTGGGTATCACCCATCGTAGTGGTGCCCAAGAAGAATGGTAAACTGCGCGTGTGCATTAACTTGAAGAAGGTTAATGCAGCCACTATTCGAGATAACTATCCGCTTCCCATCACAGAACATCTCTTAGAAAGAGTGGCAGGCAAGGAAGTGTACAGCTTCCTTGATGGATTTTTGGGTTACAATCAAGTAGCCATAGCTCCAGAGGATCAGCATAAGACAGCCTTTGCCACAGAATGGGGCATTTTTGCCTTTAGAGTAATGCCATTTGGGCTTACCAATGCACCAGCTACCTTCTAGAGGCTGATGTGCCATGTGTTTAAGGAGTTCCTGAGGAAGAGTTTAGAAGTCTATGTTGATGATCTTTGTGCTCATTCCAATATTAGACAAACCCATATTCCTGAACTCAGACAAATCTTTGACAAATGTAGAGAATATCAAGTCTGCCTGAACCCAGAAAAGTGCGTTTTTATGGTCAGGCAAGGCAAGATTCTAGGACACATAGTGTCAAAGAATGGCATATCTACCGACGAAGAAAAAGTGAGAGCCATAGCAGAGCTACCTAGGCCAAAGAATGTCAAGGAAGTACAAGCTTTCATGGGGCACTGTGGTTATTACCGACGATTTATACACATGTATGCTGTCATTGCAAAGCCCATGTACGGACTTCTGACTAACTTTGAGTGGACGGATGAATGTGAGAATTCCTTCTAGGAGCTTAAACGAAGATTATGTTCAGCACCAATCTTGACCACACCAGATTGGAATAAGCCATTCCATGTTCATGTTGATGCATCCAATTATGCTATTGGATGTGTGCTTGCACAACCTACTGGTGAAGGTAATATGGATCTTCCAATTGCCTATGCCAGTAGACAGTTGAATGCGGCTGAACGGAATTACACCACTACAGAGCGAGAAGGCTTAGGCATGGTATATGCAGTTAAGAAATTTAGACACTATTTGCTTGCAAATAAGTTTAAATTTTTTACGGATCATCAAGCTTTGTTATACCTCGTAAACAAACCATGCAATACAGGAAGATTAGTGAGATGGTTTCTCTTGCTCATGGAATATGACTTTGAAGTTGTGGTAAGAAAAGGGAGGACTCATTTAAGAGCAGATCATCTCTCTAGGCTCACGTCGGGAGAAGCCCCACAAGGAGTATCAGATGACCTTCCTGATGCTTACTTGTTTAATCTGGAAGTGGTGCCGCAGTGGGCTAAGCCATTGGTACCAGTATTGACATACGGGCCTAACCATCCAGTGGTAAACACACGGAATAGAGAGGTTGTAAAAGCCCAAAAGTACCACATCATGGCAGGAAGTATGTACAAGCACACAGATCAAGGGATCTTGGCTTGCTGCGTAGAAGAGGATGAGTACGCTAAATGGTTGCAATTAGCACATGTAGGTGCACTAGAGCAACACCATTCAAAGCAACGAACCTTACAGACACTAAGAAGACTCGGAGTGCATTGGCCGACTATGGAAGCGGATGTCCAAAAGTGGTGCAAGGAATGCCCAATCTGTTGCACTAAGCCACCTGTGGAACACGCCACTCTTTATCAAGTATCCATTGTGCCAGATTGGAGTGAACCACTAGTATCCTTCCTAAGGACGAAAGCATTCCCTCCAGACATGACTCTGGCTAGGAAAAGGAGTTTAGAACAAGAAGCCCTGGATTACTCACTCATTGGTGATAATCTATACAAGTGTGGTAAAGATGGTTACCTGAGGCTATGTGTCCATGAAACTGAATATCTTAAGATCTTAGAAACTGCTCACCAAGGTGTAGCAGGAGGACACTTTGGACCGGATCGGGTGATCAAGGCAATACTATTTGCGGGCTTCTGGTGGCCTACCCTTCACATGGATGCACATACCTATGTGAAACGGTGTGATGTCTGTCAGAGGACTCAGTATCCTATACGCAAAGATGAGATGCCACTGAAACCTATGATGGGTGGACGTGCATTCTCTAAGTGGGGAATAGACTTTGTAGGTCCTATTAATCCCCCAGCTAAAGGTTCTCATGCGGAATACATCATTGTTGCGACAGATTATCTAACTAAGTGGGTAGAGGTAAAGGCTACGACAAAGAACGATGCTCAAACAACTGCTAAATTCTTGTTTGAGAATGTATTCACGAGATATGGGCTACCTATAGAGCTTGTAAGTGATAGAGGCACTCATTTCTTGAACGAAGTGATTGAAAATCTACTCCAAGAATTCTTGGTAATACACAAGAAGTCTGCCCCCTATCACCCTCAAGCTAATGGACAAGCTGAGAGCACTAATAAGATCTTATGCAATGTACTGACAAAATTAGTGAACACTAAACGCTCTGATTGGGACAAACAGCTACACCATGCTGTTTGGGCATACCGAGTTGCCTACAAAACGGTACTCCAAGCCACCCCCTTTCAGATGGTATTCGGCCAAAACGCTGTCTTACCCTTGGACTTCTTGATCCCTACATTGAGAGTAGCACAAGAGCACGAATGGACAGGTCATGAGCTCTCCTCTAGGATCTTTGACCTTGAACGATTAGGAGAAACAAGACTGAGAGCCGCTGCAGGAATATATGCAGCCAAGAAGAGACAGAAGGCATACTTTGATGCCCACGTGAAGGATAAGGGTTTGAAAGCAGGAGATCTAGTTTTAGTCTATACACTGAAACAACACGCAAGGAAGCTAGAAAAGAGAGGCTACGGACCTATGATCATCAATAGGATCTCCACGAGCGGAGCAGTACAACTAGCCACGTTAGAGGGTGATGTTCTCCCAAACTATATTAGCGGTTGCAGAGTCAAGTTATATCAGGAACCCCTCACGGAGGAAATGCTCAGCCGACTCAACACTGCTAAGAAATGCAAAGAGGAAGAAAAGCGAATTCGAGAAGAAGCTCAAGCAGAAGCTTTAGAACGCATCAGAAGGATGAAGTTACGAAGGCAAGGCCGAGATCAGACTAGAACAGATGACTATGCAGATCAAGGATATCCTATGGCCATGTGTGAAGTCGCAGGAACAAGCTCGCATAGGATAATTGATCGACGTCCTTTCATAACCCTAGATATAGGACAAGGAAAGAGTGCAAGGACCGTAAGAGCCTTGATTGACTCAGGTGCAGCCACTAGTGCGGTTAAATTGTCTTACTGTCAAGAGTTGCAGTTAACTGTCAATCCTGTGGAAGCGTATCTCATAGGATTGGGAGGCGTGGAAACCCCTTGCATGGGCGAGGTGGAACTTCCCCTCTACATTCATGATGAGGCAATGACAGTTAAAGTACTAGTGTGTCAGGATGAGGACCTCACGGAACCCCTCGTCTTGGGTCAAGACTGGATCTATGACCAAGCAGTCAACTTGAACCTAAGAAGTGGACTTCTTCAGGTATGGGTCAATCATAGTCGAATTACAGTAGAGTTGGATAATGGAGCACTCAAAGAACTAGGAAAGGCACAGACTCCTGGTCCTTCCAGGAGTACACATGAAGATGACCATGTTGTTCTTGTCCAAAACTATGTGTTGCAGAGGAATGCTATGCGCAAAAAAGGAGTCAGGGATGCAACGGAACTCCCTTCTTTTCCAAAAGTCAGAAGGAGGCAACAACCAAAGGTGGCTCAAAGGCAGAAGAAGCAGAGTACTACCTATGCCGGAAATCAAAAGAACCTGCGCAGCAGAATGTCTCAACAAGTGAACCAAGTGTGGGTGCGAAAAGGCGAACACCCGGTTGCACTCACGCCAACCGCACGGGCAAAGCCTCTTATTAGTAACCAACAACACGTCACTAATAAGAAGTCTTTCGGAAATTCTTCTGCTAACGTGAAATCTATTTGGGTGCCCAAAAAGTCGATGAAGGCTAGCCCACAATCAAGACAAATTTGGGTGCCTAAGGCTTGTTTGCGGGCTCAAATAGCTACACCAAGAACACACCCTACACAGCATGATCCATTCACTTGCACAGCCTACATCCACTCATTTTCAACACCAAGGCCCATGAGCACGAACAGAATCACTTGTAAATGGGTCCCTAAAAGGCCTCACTTCCAAGCTGACACACCTATAAAGCTCTCGAGAGCCTCTACGGAAACAAGAGCAAAACCCATCCACTGCATTTGGCAGCCCAAGACTTGTAACAAACCCCCGGGCCCGATTGTAAATCCATGACCACCTACTAACCGCTTCACTCTCACATCACATCATTTCGCTTAGCTCTTAGGTCTACCTAACTCCTGACTACACACACTAGCACCGAGCACTTATTAACCCCTAACCACTCCCGAACTTTAAGTTATGTTGTAACAAGGGACACCATGTCATTTTTGTGTCCATTGCAATGTTAACGTTTATTCATATATTCTCACAGAATCAGCTGCGACATTTTCAACATGGCGGAGGCAGCTGGAACTAGCTCTCACACAGAAACAAGCCCGCAAGTGGTGGACTTGGACAGTTTACCCGTTTTGCCTGAGACAATTGAAAGACCAGAAGAATTGCAGGCCGTCAAAATCATACCTATTGCGGACCCTCCGCGTGGCCACACCATGCCCGTGGGAAAGACTTCACATTGGTTTACCGAGGTGGCAGGACCCTTGGGTGAAGGAACGTACCTATGGGAATCAGAGTTGGACTTCAATGGGAAGCAAGGCAGATACCATTTCTTTACAAGAGAATTTGAGAAATTACAAAATGCAGAAAGTCTACAACCGATATGGGAAAAAGGCAGGATTGAGTGCCTATTTCAGTACAAGACTCCCAAAACCTGACTTCATGCGATGCTACTATCTCATCAACACCTTGACTCCAAATCAGAACCCAAAAGGTGCAAGCTCATTTGTGATTCCATCTCTGACAAAGGGGAATGAGCTCAAGAGGTTCAGGCTATCAAACAATTTGGTGAGAGAGGCTCTAGATATGCGCGGAATGCATATTCCTACAGAGAAGGAAACCCTAGTACCGGATTACATGAAGAATCAAAGTCTCACCAAACTCAAAGACATGGTGTCCATGACGCCTAATATTGCAATACACCTTCGCATGTGCATGCAACATTTTGCTTTCCCGGCACAAGATAGATTCACCATGCCGCCCAAAAAGATTTGGTTTAGCTTGTATCTGGCAGAGACACAGAGCCTCACTATCAACTTACCCCACTGGATAATTGATCAGATACACCTAGCTCACAAACGATGGCCGCGGAAACAGGTTTTATATGGTTGCTGTGCCCTGACAAGAATCATTTATAGGTGTTTGGCTTATGACATTCCGATCCAACGGGCCCTAATGTGGAATCGGGTAGAGCAGTTTAGAGGCAGGACATCCACGGGACCCCCTTCTAAGAAAATGAGAGGCACTGTCCAAGTCCCATGTGCTCAACCACGTGGAGCCACCCTAACACCAGACGTCACCCCTCCACCCCGAAGAGTCCGACCATTCACACTCCGACTTCCACGACGCAGCACTGATGGTTCCACCTTGATATTTCCGCCCATCCCAACCGATCTTGAATTTCCTAGTGGTGCTCCTTTGGAAGAACTCACTAATGAAGATTTCGAACAATTATTACAAGATGTAGAGCTGGAGGCAGAAGAGGCACAACAAGCGGAAAATGTGCAAACGCAGGCCACAACCTCCCAAGCACCTGTCACACCTGTTGAAGTGGATGCAGAGGATGACGGAGATGAAGAACAGGAGGATGATGAGGAGGATTATGATCAAGAGCACCAAGAAGAGCAACAAGAAGTGCCATAACTTGTAGGTGCACCAGCATATACAGCTCAACTATGAAGGTTATATGACACAATCAAAGCAGTACAGGAAAGGCATCGACTCTCTCTTGTATCCGGTCAAGCTTTGATGCAAGAAATGCTATCAGATGAAGGGGTGGACCAACATTTCATTGACACCCTCAAATTAGTGTCAGAGTCTTTAGGAGTTCCAGAGGCTATCCACACTGCAGTCCGCCAGTCAGTAAGGTATGACAAACGCAGAGTGGACACGTTACCACGAGCAGGTAAGACTATCAGGATACCCGTCACAGAACCAGAAGTACCCATTGAGACCACAGCCACCCCCACAACCACCACTGACCTCTCCGCCGAAACCTTCGTTCAGACATCACCCATCTCACCCCAGCATCCTCCATCACCACCTTCTCCACCCCCACCACCACCTCCCACCTTGGAAGAAACGACAGTCATCACCTCTACCTTCACTTATAACCCATCCTCATTCAAATCATTCTCATTTCGAGAACCCACCTCACAAGACACCCTCTTCTCCTTCGTCACCAATCCCTTGTACACTTCGTCCCGTCTATCCTCTGAACCCATGACTGGCCATCCCATAATTCCAAGTGTAGTTGGAAACCCAGCACCCACAGAAGGCACCCTATGTTTCCCGACCTATCCCCCAATACGGGTACCTCCATTCCATGACCCTCACTTCCCATCTGGCCCCTACACCTCTTTCAACCTGACCGCGCCACCCCAATACCCGTCCGTTGTGGAGCAGTTCACCCGCTCTCCAATGTTTCCGAGGCACATTTCTCCGATGTTCGCAACGACATCAATTTACACGAACACCACACTCACTTCACCTACCATACCCACCTACATGGTAGCCCCTGTACACACCACCTTGTCTGACCCAATGGACATTTCACCAACCACAACACCTCTCCCCACAATTCCACCATCTTCCCCTCCCTTGCCCCCCACCTCACCACTCACATCATTGGCACACACAGCATTCACTACCCCCCTACCCGATCCCACCTCCCCTGCACTTCAAACTTTTCCCCTTGCATCTCATAATGTAAATAGCACGTTCAACACATTACTTCAGTGTGCTCATCAGCTACAACAAGACTACCATCAATTGGAAGAACGCACTGCTACCCTCCAGGCAGAATCTCAACGTCTGCAGGCTCGAGTCACCACTCTTGAAGCTGACTACCATACGCTCCTAGCCGAGCATACCACCCTACAGCAGGCTCACTCCGAACTGGAATCAAAGACATCAACAGTAGATGACCAAGCAGTCAAAGAACTAGAAACAGTGCTTCAAGCGCAAATGATCTCTAATGCTACACTCAGACGCAACATTGGGCTATTAAGGAAGCATATGGCCGCAGCACTAGAAGAGAACAAACGACTTCAACAACAAAACCAAGACAACTTTGAAGCGGCTATGGAAGGAACCGTAGGAGCAACCGTTAGCCCTACCAGATATAGAGCAGTTCCATCGGAAGACATTCGCATCTTACTTGAGGAGCATGCAAATTTCTTGGAGTCATATGAAAAGCTAGAGGCTGAATGTGCAGATCTCAAGAAACAGATTGCCAGTGTCCCCACAGCTCAACAGGAGCCGGTAATCTTGCAACACTCTACAGAAGAAATGGAGACCCTCCGGAAACAGGTGGCAGAACTCCAAGCACGCCTCCTCCCATATGAACGGCCACCCTCGCCCATTGAAGAACCAGAACCTGAAACAGTAGTGGAAATCCCCGTCGATGACAGCTATGAAGAGCCATACGAGCCTATGCCGACGCCTGGTGGTCGAACTACGGAAGAAGGACAAGACACGTTAGAAATTCAAGTTCCAGATTGGGTCAAAAGGGTCGAGAAAGTGGGTAAGACACATGATGATCGTGTGGCCGTGCAAATGCAATCTCTCACAAATATGGAAGAAACTGTCCTTCGGTCTTCCTACTTTCACAATTTATCCCATCAACGGTTAATCACAACATCAGAGTCGCAATACATGCCTTATTCTGTCTTACTACATGATTATAATGCAGAAGTCAAAAGACATACAGGGAAGGAGCCCACATTCACCACTCAATTTGAGATAGGGGATTTACCGACCGATGCACGTGCTGGCTCGATCTTCCAACCTAATTGGCATGCACGTTTACTCACCGATTACCCAGAGATGATGAGTACCTGGGCAACCATGCCACTATATATCAAGTATAATCCATGCTATTGTCCAGTGGTACGTCGCAGATCCTGGCAAGCATTTGCAATCAAGGTACGCAACAATAAAGAATGCTCGGCTTGGATCAACTATCCATATTTTGCTCCGCCTCGGGGGACCCCAACCGTAGCTTACATGATATCAACAATTCGGCACTGGTCCACACGCCTAAATAATGTACCCGACATAGCAGCGAAAATGTGTATGAAGATATTCGAGCTCATGACCATTGTCTTCAAAACCTTTCGGAATGTCCAAGCTCCATACATCTCCGCCCCTGGATTCGCTCAAGGCAACAAGGATCTAGTCTACGACATGAGCCAAACCCCCTCGGTCACTATCATCTTTGCTTGGCATGCACGAATAAACTACTTGCCCGCATGCTTCAAGCAGACATTTGAGGAAATGTTCTCTACGGGATTCTGGGAATACCATTCCGAAATTTTCATTCCCAGACCCACACATTTGCTACATCTATTCGCAGTAGAACAAGCGATCCATGCAGATCAGTTACGTCTGCCACATCCGGACATTCCAGGACCAATCGATTGGGATCGTATGATGACAGATTTGGCTAGAGGACTACGCATACAAGAACATCAGCTTGCCACTCAGGTTGTGGAATATTACATCCAACACTCCCAGCAACAAGGGTCTGTCAGGGACGACAGACGCGAGAGAGGGGGGGGTGTTGAGAGCAGTATGGGCACCCAAGGACCGACTAGACAAGGAAGCCAGCGGAGAGAGTCAGAACAAGGTGAAGGAGTAAGTAGACAAAGCAGTCGACGCAAATCTGGCAGATAGGCCCTTCAATTTTTCCCAAATCAACATCTTTTAACAGTGATTATTATCACTAACAATCATTGTAAATACCATTTCATATTTTTTTAGCTCCATTTTGTGCAAGCCAAGGAGTCCTTGAGCTTGAGGAGCCTTAGAAGTACCTACATATCAATTTTCGTATTTTCTAGACTCCGTTTAAGCCCTCAAATTGGCCCTGGAACCTAATTTTTAACTAAGCCGGACACTAGGTCTGGACAGGGCCAAAACCTAGTCAAAAACTATAAAAAGAGCTAAAGAGCTCATTTTTGGGGGGTAGATTGTAATTGAAACGAACTTGTAAGAGCATTTTGAAAGTAATTGAAGAACTCCATGGATTCTCACTCTTTGTCTTGCCTTGTGTGCGCGTGTGTGTGTATGTGTGTGCATGCTAGTGTGCTTCTCACTCACGCACTTGTGCCGCCACTTGCTCGAGGTCTTCATACCATCCTCACGTCTTCCCGGATTGACATTAAAGGAGGTGCTACTCATCACTGAGCTACACTCAAGTTTGGGCAAAGAGGACACCATTTCAGATTTCTGCAGGCGTATCAAACTAGCAAAATTCAGATGACCAAAGCGTGCATGCCAAAGCTTTGCATCTGACATAGCCTGAGAATCATTTACTGCACATGCCAAATCATTTTTAGACCTTTCATAGTCTATGAGCTTATATAGCCCACGACATAAAATGCGAGAAGCAATAATCACATCGCCATTTGAGAGATCATGAACTATACACCTGTCATCAACAAATTTCACAACCAAGCCAATCTTGGCTAATGCAGAAACTGATAACAGGTTCTTTTTGATCCCTGGCACAAATAAAGCATCTGACAAAGTGAAAGAACTACCATCAGCAGTAGTCAAAATGATCTTACCAACGCCCATAATAGGATAAGAGGAGTTGTTGGCACATGCAACAGTATTCCCTGTAGGGGCAGGCTCGAGTGAAGAGAAGAAACTGTGCTGCGAGGTAATATGTTTGGTCGCACCATTGTCAAAATACCAAACATCTGAGTCTACTACAGACATGCACTGCTCATGAGAAGATGGGTCAAAACTGCAGACAGTAGTAAACGCCCATTCTTCTTCCTGCACAAGATTTGCAGATTCTGTTTTTGGTGTAGAGGCTTCTGCAACAACCATTCCAGCCTCTTTCTTCTTTGCCTCTTTAGCAGCCAGTTTTGGACAGTTCTTTCTGATATGATCATTCCCTTTACAGTACTTACAAAACAATTTTTGCTTTTCTGATTTCTTCTCATCTTTATCTTCCTTCTTCGAATATGCAGCATTTGCATATTTTTGCTTACTAGTAGAAGAGCTCCATTTTCCTTTGCCCTTCTGACTAGCCAGGAAAGCTTGATCTGCAACACGCATAATGGACCTGTTCTGCCTGGACTGATCTTCCTGCAACAGAACAGAGACTAACTCCTCAAATGATAAGGCATTCGGATTGCCTTTCATCATCAACCGAAGAGTAGAAGCAAAACTCTGATATGAATCAGGAAGACCATTCACAACGGTCTGCACAAGTGAGCTATCTGGTATAACCTCATCAACAAAAATCAACCGTTCCTTCAAATCTTTGATCTTCATTAGGAAACTGTCCATAGAATCAGCTTCATTCATGTGCTCACTCTCCAACTGTTTCCGGAGGTAAGCAACACGAGCCTCATTCCTAGCTTGGTACAATGTGGTAAGTGTATCCCAAGCATCCCTAGCTATTCTACAAGAGCGAATATGAGGAATAATGGCATGTTTGACAGACAAAGCTATCAATGCATGTGCCTGGGCATCTTTGCCATCCTAACGAATCTGCTCTACAGTAGGTGCAAGAAAAACAGCGGCACGAATAGGAATCTACGGAATATCATCTTCGACACCATCTTCATCAGCTCCAGCACCTGTATTTGTAGTGCTTGCTGTTACAAGTGTAACAGGACGTCTTTCAACACCCTGCACAATGTTCCACAAGCCTTTTGCAACCAATACATGTTGCATCATATAAGCCCATAATGGGTAGTTGGTACCATCCAACTTATCCTCAACAACCAACATACGAAATACATCACTGCTTTCAGCCATGGCCGGTGACTAAAATACCTTGATGCAGAAAAGTGACTGTATCTCAAAAAGTTGAATGGAACTGCCCATATGAGTTCTACTAGACCTGTAGCAGACTTCGAGATGCTTATACTGGCGAACAAAAACTGGTATATACCTTTGGCACAAAAGGACGAAATAGCCTGCACAAGCACTACGATAGTGCGTTCGGAGGCCGAAACGAGCTCAGAACGCGATTTCGGCACAACACAGCAAAGCTGTTTTGATATTTGAAGCACCCTGAGTATGCTCACCAAATTTCGTGCGAATCTGAGACTACAAACGGAGGAGTGTCGACGGCACCCTAGATGAAGCGACGACCTGCTCTGATACCAATTGTTGGAGTTAGATGTCTGTAGAAGCACGCGAACACCACAAGGAAGAAGAAGAAGCTTGGAGCACAAACACACAATACTGAATGTATTACTAGAGAATGTACAAAGATAAGTAGCCCATTAGGGCAATAGGCGTATATACAAGCCGAGGGAAAAAAACCTCCTAAAGAGGGAAAAAAGTGCCCCGGCGGTCCTAGTGTGTTCACACACATCACTACCTAAATATATCAACACTTCCAATAAATCTTGATCATGACACACAAAGAGTTTTTGTTGCATCGGTGCAGTAACACTGTAATCTCATACTAAGAGGGTATGAGCAGCTCATGACCGCAACCAGGTCCCAAACATTGAGGGTCATCTGCAAGGCTATAAGAAGGAAGTCTGTTAGAAGATCCTCCAGTCCACTTTCGTCAACCTCATCAGTAAAGAAGACAGCAGGTCAGGTAGACTTGGAAACCCTACTATCAAGATTCAATATAAAATTTCCTTCTTTCAAAGGTTTAGCTTAGGAAGATATGGACAAGCATATTAGAAGGTTTTTAGCACTATGAAAAACTAGAGGCTTAATGGGAAGAGAGGATGCCTTTTTGATACTCTTCCCTACCACATTAGAAGGGTTAGCAAATAAATGGTTCAGCCAGTTTGCTGAGAACCATTTTACAACTTGGGACTTAACGAAAGATGCATTTTTAAGTTGCCAGATCCACCACATGATTTTTTTGTTAAGAAATGGTTAGCTAAGCCACTTCTAGTGACCACTCAATGTAAAATCAAGGAATTAATGTTTTCCACAACCTCCATAAAGGAGTTCATCAACACAGCTACACGACTGGAGCAGATAAGGCAATAGTATGGAGTCATTTCTTCTCAACTACCCTATTCTATAGAAATAGAGGATCCAGTAATCCAGCTAAGGAAAGAGCTGGAGGGCTTAAAAAGGAATAAGCCCCACAAAGAGGAGGAGAATGCTCTACTCAATTGAGGAGGGAGATTGAGGCATTAAAGCTCCAAAAGGAGGAGGAAGCCCAAGCAGAGGAATTGGCTCAACTGCATCAGGAGTTGCTGGAACTCAAAGGGGGTGGCATCAAGAGTGGACTTTGGTATACCATGTGCAACAAGCAAGGTCATATAGTAAGTGAATGTCCTCTGCTAAGTGTGACTTGCCAACTATGCAGGAAAGCTGGTCATGAGGCCTAGGAATGTCAATCAAGAGGGATCCCTGCAACAATGTATTGGACACAAGGAGGACCCCTACCACCAACAAATGTGATGGTAGCTGCACCGAATCAAGGTAATAATTACAACCCTAGACATAGGGATAACTTTGGAAATGGGCCAAGGAGGCCAATTATTTGGAGAATGTGGAGAATGTGGGCATTATCAAAGTAGGTGCACTCTACGAGTAAATGCCCCTCCTTGCACGAAGTGCCCAAAGGCTAGAGACCACTATACTAGTTGTTGTCCTAAGAACCAAGCATCTTCATGTGGGCCCCACATTCAATTGATTTTTGTGTGCAAAGAAGAAATGGTAGATCAAGCCAGGGTGCCATCACCATCTATGAGGGTGGTGCAGTTAGAAGAAATTGAATCTTTTACAGTGCAGACAAGAAGCAAGGGGAAGGCTCAAGTGGACATAGGTCAAGAATCAATGATTACTGGATTGAACAAAGAGAAAGTTGCATCTGAAGACAAAGCCACCACAGGTGCAAATATAAAGCAAAAAGAAAATTTCGTAGGTACCAGTGATGCCATTGGACATGCATTCAATAGGGCTCATGAGGAGTTTGATAAGTCAATTGGAGCCCATGCTCTTAAGGAATCAGAAGCAAACTACTCAAGTCCATGAAAAAGGAGGTCAGTATTTTTTATTTAATAAAGATGGATGGGAAATTTAGGTTAGAACCCTTGCAGATAATTGATGAAATATCCACAACAAGTTTAGTTGCAAAGGCTACTGTTATGCATAAAGATAAAAGTGTAGGGGAAGCACCCCTCACAGATTACAAGAGCCCTTGGCTAACAATCTCTATTAAAGGTCATTAGTTTCAAGGAGTTATCATGGATGGTGGTTCTGGCATTAACTTGATGCCTGAATATACCATGAAAAAGATTGGACTATACCCTTCTAGGCCTACCAACTTCACTGTAACACTGGCAGACCAAAGCATAGTAAAGCCTATGGGAGTGGTCCGTGGAGTCCCAATCAAGATACAAGGTACCATCTTTAACTTGGACTTTGTTGTTTTAAGGCTGCCACAGGTAGAAGGAAGTTTCCCCCTGTTAATTAGGAGACCTTGGTTAAGGCATGCCAATGTGCTGCATGACTGGGGCAAGGACACAATGTGGGTAAAGCAAGAGGGAAAAGAGTTGCAACAGATAATTTTAGAAGAAGTACTAGACAATCAAAGACATACCAGCATGATGCTGACAATTGGTATTTGTATGGAAGAAGAATTGTTGAACAACCCAGAAGCAGATCTATTTGAAGGAGCAAATTTGTATGAAGATGAAAACATGTTGGCTTGGCTCCATGCAGAAGACCCATCTTCTTGCTATGGGATTTTTCCAAACTCAAGTAGAGAGGAAGCATATGAAGAAGGAGAGGACATCATTCATGTTACTGACTCGAGTGAGATAGTCTCAGTCAAAGGCCATAGAAGAGAAAAGAAAAGAAGAACCCTTAAGTCCAAGACTGATGAAGATACTTCAAATCATATGTCAGTGACCACTTTTTAATGGATACTGGTATGGATATCATCTGTTATGTTAATTTTTATGATAGTAAGGGCAAGGCTTTACAAGGATGTGGAAAGAGTACCTGCAAGTCTTTGGAAACAGAGGGTTCCCTTGGATGAAGAAGCTGGAATAGTAAAAATGAAATTTTCTAGATTAAGTTATAAAGATGCTGAATCAAAGATACAAAAGAGGCAGTATGGAGGAGATAATACTCTAATGAAGGAATTGGGTACCCCTATCAAAAGGTCAGTGTGCCCAACAAGAAGAGAAAACAAATGGAGTGCAGCACAATTGGAGATTATGGAGGAGTTTTTTTGAGTCAACATATCAAATCTCAAGGCCTATCATCAACACAGCTGAAGATTTATGGATCAGTTGGAATTTGCAAAATCTGTCCAGGTTGTACATAGCCTTCTCATTTCATTTTGCTTAAGTTTTAGTAGTTTTTCTATCGATTTCATGCTTGTTCCTTGAGATTTTAGCAAATTTAGCAATCCTTTCATAGCCCTTTGCATAAGTACATTTTTTTGAAAATTTTGGGAATTTTTGGGAATTTTTCAAGTATTTTTTAGAATTTTTCTAGCATTTTTCATCCTTTTCAAGTGTCATTTTCTTACCAAATTGGAGGAATAAAGGAAGCTCTCTGTGGTTTTGAGTGAGGCAATTGGCCTACACCTGTAGGGAATTTTCTAAGATTTTTTTCTGATTTTTTTTCGATTTGTTTTGCATTTTTTTGGATTTTTTCTATATTTTTCTTTGTTTTTGGATATTTTTCAAAAAAAAGGGCCCCCGATCTTTTCAGATTAAAAAAAAAAAACTCAGAGGCGAATTTATTTCAAAAAAATCAAAAACTCCCTCTCCCCCCTGCCCGCCCCCCACCAAAAAAAAAACTCCCTTTCCCCCCCCCCCCCCCCCCCCCCCCCAGCCCCCCACCCGCCCCCCGCCCTCTTTATTTTTTTATTTTTATTTTTATTTATTTTATTTACTTTTGTATTGTAGTTATTTTATATTTTATTTATTTTTTTTTAATTTAGTTATTTTAATTTTCTTTTATTTTATTCTAGTTTTATTTTTTCTTATTTTTTTATTTTCAGCTTTCCAAATCGTGCGCCTTAAAAAAAAAGGGAGAAGATAAATTATCTTTTTTATTTTAAAAATATATTTTTTAATTTTCTTGGTTCAAAACTTTTGGCTCTGGATTGCACCTCGAATGGCTACGTTTTTCAAATTTGGGGTCATTTTCATGTATTTTGGCACCTTTGGATTCAATTTTTGCATTAATTTTTCCAAAATCCCACCTTTTCTCTGACCTTTGGTCAAAAACCACATGTTTTGAGCACATTTATCACATGTTTTTATTTCTCCACATGGTCCACATGGTCTATTCTCTCTTTGTTCAACCTTATATTTCACAATTTCACATATGCACCCTCTGTAGCTCTACTGTTTGATCATTTCGGCCCTCTCCAGACCCCATAATCCTACTCCCTCACCCTCCCTTTACCCTTCTGCCCAGCCCCATCCTAATCCCTCCCTGCTCTATCCATCTGAGCCCCTCAGCCCTCCCTTCCCCCTCCTTTGTACCCTCCAATTGCCCTCCTTTGCTTCTACGTGCAAAAATTCCAATTGGTCAAAGTCCACCACAGTTAAAGTCAACCTCAATCAAAGTCAAAAGATCAAAGTCAAAGCACTCAAATTCAACATGCAAAATGTCAAAGTGTTAGAAGTGCAGGTGTCAAGGTGCACAGGTAGTGCACAATTGATTGTCCACAAAGGGTAAATTGGAGAAAGTTGGTTGCAAGTTGCAGAGGTATTTCTCTAATTTCCCTAAGGTTCAAAAGTGTTTTTAAAGTGTTTGGGAAGGTTCAGGTGAACCCTCCCTTATGAGCACAAGTGAAGAATTAAATTCAAAAATGTGAAGGTATGTGAAGCGGCCGCATACGCAGAAGTGAAAGTATGAACCCCCAATTAAAATTTTTGTTTTAGTCTAAAGCCACTATAGGACAAAACAGGGATTCGTTGGCTTCCCACTTGTGGAGACAATCTTGGGACATCAAAGTGAGCACCAAGATACTCTTGCAGTTAGGAGCGTACGTGGATCGAGACTCAAATCAAGGCAAGGACTATTCTTGGACCAGGCAAGACTAAGCAAGGTGAGCATAGTCTAAGTGAGGCAAGAGAGAGGAGTGCAAGAGACACACAGTGTGCGACGTAGAGAAGTGAAGTTGAAGGTGTGCATGAAGAGTGACTAAGGAAGTGTGTAGAGAAGGACTAAGCTATTCACCCCAAGGATCCCAAGGTCTCATTGAAGCTATGCGCGTGCCGACAGAAGGTGTCCATCCCTCCCCCCTTATTGGAAGCTTGGTGCAAGGTGTGCACAAGTGCAGGCTTGGAGAAGGTGGAGGTCTTGTGTAGAGAAGGCCGGCAGCAACAAGACCCTTGGGTATTTGGTAATTTGTGATTGAGCATTCTGTGGGATTTTGCACAAAAGCATTGGACTGTATTGTGCATCACCATTGTATTTGTCTTCTTATAATCAATCGACAAAGGCTTCCAGTGTGTATCTTTCTTCTTGTCTTTCCCTTTTCTCCTACAAACACTTAAATCCCTTCTTGTCCAAGAATCCCCAAACAGTTACTTTTTCTAATCATCTGAGGTGTCGTTCAGTGTGTCCATCTGCCATTTGAATCTTCATCCTGGTTGGTCGTAAAGCTGGTTGTCCCTATTTTTCCCAAATTTCTTTGGTAGCAATGCCTACACCCGCTCTTGAATCTAATATGTATTTAGTGGTATAACCTCTGTAGGTGATAGGGAGGCATGTGTTCCCTTCATCTCCCTCACTAAAATCTCCAACCTTATCGACTGGGATTTTAACTATGGCTACTTCATCTTGCATCCTGCTTTTGTCTGATTTTGTCTCTAATTGATTAGTGAGCTTCTCTTTCAATTGCGGTTTACCTTCAAGAGTTCTTCCAACTTCAGAGTACAAGATATTTTAACTATTTTAAGGTGCTGTATGATGTCTGAGGTTTGAATCGATGGGTTCTGCTCCTTTCTCCTTACTGAGGGAACATGATATAGTTCAGAGTTATGTTCGTACTCTCCCATGTAGTTCGGCAAAGCCTTCACACTCTCTTCATCATTTTTGCTCTCGTCCAATTGCAATAATCCTTGTGAGTTTAACCCATACATTGAAGCTTCAAACTCACCTTCCGCTTCTAATTCCTCGAAGGGAGGTTCAATTCCTTCTGCTTTCTTCCATCTATCTTCTTGGACTCTTGCCCATAAATCTCTAGGCCCTTCCCCATCCACTTCGGGGACAATGGATCCTTCTCTTTTATTCTCACAGTAATTTTCACCACAGGTCTCGTCTTTCTTCCCTCCCTGAGATCACTAGATGTGACATACTCCTGAAATTTGTTTTTGGGAATTTTTGAGTTGGGTAGGGGTTGAACAGGTTTTTCTAAGGTTTGCTGAGTCACCTCAATTAATTTCTTACAGATCTCCAATCTTTCTTTCTCTAGGTCACCTCTCCGATGTTCCTTTTCATGTTGCTCAATGGTTGGCCCTGCTTTTATTCGTGCCTATTATGCCTCAATCCTCATGGCTAACTCTTCTGGCATTGGATCCGCTAGAACTGATCCTGCCTCTTCTTTACTGTGCTTTTCTATCTTATAGTTTCCCTCAAGTTCTTGTTTTTCTTCTTGGCCTTGTTGATTATTCTCGTTCTCCATCTTTTGTTGCAATTTCTTTTCTTTCATCCTTTCCCTACAATTCTTCCATCTTTGGGTCAGTTTACTTTTAATACTTTTCAGAGACTCTTCAGAGTCTACAATTGCTTGAGGTGTGGGTATGTTCAATTCTTTGTTGGCGTGATCATTCTCTCTGATTCTTTTTGAGGTCTCTCTCGCTTTAGCCCTTGTTATTGCTTTTAGTGGCACCATGCACTCCTTATCGCTCCCTTATGACTCTATCACTTTTATCACATTGATTTGCACATTCGAATTAACTTTGTTGGGATTCTTGGGGCAATCTCTAAAAAGATGTTCTTTACCACAATCACTACAATATCCTTCCCAAATTCGCTGTAGTGGTGGTGGGTTAGGTAATGTACATTCTCTGATAAAGTGATCTCCTCTGCATCTATAACATGGTCCTCTATGTGAAGGTGGTCTACTCATTGGTCGGGGGGGTATGGGTGCTCTGGGAGCTATGTACATTAATGACACATAGTCCTGCTCATATCCGTAAGAGCTATCAGGTCCTTCAGAACCATAAGTATATGGCTCGTTAGATTGCCCGTACTCAACTATAGTGCCCTCATATGTGGAATAATTTCCTTGGCTAGGGTCATAAGATGGGTCATAAACCTCAATACTAGCCAATGGAGTGGCTGGGACTATCGCTCTTTCTGAGTTCTCTTCAAGTTTAGCCATTTTCACTGGGACAACATTCTGGGGGTGTGGTGGTTGTTGCCCTAGCACGAGTTGTGGTTGAGTGTACCTTTGGTAAGTATAAGGTCGTGGTACAGGTGTTTGCTGCTGATATGGGGGGTATATAGGCTTCTCCTCCTTGATCTCTCTGAGGGTATCCATAAGGCCTCATGGGTGGTTGTACCGGTCTTGATTGCCAATTGTAAGGATAGTTCTCTGTGCTGTGATTTGTGTACCTTTGTTCTATGCTACAATTATGCATAGGTCCTTGGGTGGGTGGTCTATTGTAAGCATAAGCAGGTGGTGGAACTACTCCTCTATTGCACATGTGAGAAGGATGGTCCCCTCTAGAGTGCACACATCTTCTAAGCATGGGTACTCTCATAGGATTGTTTGGATAGTTCCTTTTTCCTTGAACATTCAGCTTTTTAGCCACTAAATTGGCTATTTCTTCTACATTGTTCCTGGGATTTGATGTGCTGCTGGCGCTATCCTCACTTTTCACACTGCCTTGAGATATCTTCAAGTCTTCAGCCAGATTATCCTCTAGGTCAATACACTCTTTCATACACTCTTGCAAGTTTTGTACCCTCTTCAAATATACTAATGATCTCAATGATCCATTCACTACTCCTTCCAAAAACAATGAAACCATTTTGTTTTGAGTGGGTCTCTCCTTAACAGGGCATCTATCCATGTATTTTTTGAATTGTCTTGCTACCAATCTCATCGATTCCATAGGAGCCTGTTTAAAACTATGGATTAATGATGACGAGTTGTTTTTTATTCCTGACTTAGTAAATTCTTCAATCAATTCTTGATAGACTTGTTCCATGTTTTGGAAATTATTAGGGTCTAAGGGTTGGAACCAAGCTAAGGCCGTGTCTGTAAGGGTTAGGCCAAATGATTCATATTGGATCAAGAAGTCTTCCACTTGTTCAGCTCTTATTACTTGCTTGAATTCAACTATATGATTGTATGGTTCACTAGAACCATCATAGTGACTTCTCATGCACTTGGCTACCTGAATGGGTCTCAATCTTCTTCCCGGTTCAGGTGGTCTATGCATTACAGGGAAGACTGTTCGTCCTATTGGTATACCTGCTCCTCTTCCTATAGGTGGTCTCTCATGGACAGGGACTCTATTCCTCGGTTCTACATGTGGAGGAGGTCCATAGTTAGGATTATTGCCAGGTGTGGCAATCTGCACATGGGGTCTAACTAGAATGTTCGGTTGTTGTGTCTGTCCTGAATGCTGATAAGAAGTATCTTAATACGTTCCTTGGGGGTTTTGAGAGGTTGTGGCTTGATCCCTCAGTGGGAACACGGGAATGTTTTGATATTTCAACCCTGCTCTTTCTAATTCCGTTAAGGGCCAGTACCTTCTCTGATTCTTGTCCAGATATGTAATATGAGTGGGGTTTTCAGGATCTTGCAACTCATAGATGGTGGCTAGATTGGTGGCTTCTTCCCACAATGAAGAGTTGGTTATAAGTAAATGTTCCATTCCGTTGACTAAATAAACATCCATCAGGGAATCATCTTGGGGAATTAGGTCTCCTCTCCAAACCCTAATTACAATGGACTTCCCTATAGGGGCAGATAGTTCTTCATGTCCTTCTCCATTAAAGTTGTGGGTATTGCCTTCTTCCCTTTGCTCGTTGATGTTTTCAGGATGCTTTGTAACTACATACATAATCTCTCTTTTATCCATGTAGAACCCTCCTGCATACTTAACAGTTGGCCTAGATACTATGTAAGCATCTGTAACTTTCTTCAGCCTAGCCACTGATCTGTTTAGTCCATCTAGGTAGATGGGTAAGCTGTGTTGATTGATGCTCACATATTCTAAAGATGTTCGATATTCTCCCTCAATAATTGACATCATGCCAACTATTGGTACAAAATTCTGCATGTCTTCTGATGCCATGAGGATTTCCTCCTCAAACTCACTCAAGGTTTCAGAGTAATGCAAATGAATACTCGGTTCAGCTACACTTCCCACAGAAGAGATTACACTTCTTTGGCTTCCTAAGATTCTTCCGGATCTTAGGTTCATTCACTTAAAGATCTAATTGAGTTTTGACAAACCCCTAGCTCCCAATACTCTTTGCAGCACCTCAAAATTGTATATAAAAAAAAATTATTAATTGGGGGTTTTCTACTGAGGTTTCACTAAAGCTCTCTCTGCATTATACCTGACATTGACTAAATTCACGACACCCGATACCTGCCAAATGTTGCAACTTAGAACTCCACGACACTCGACACTCAACATTTAAGCAAGTCCCATGATATTCGACACTTGATGAATGTTGGGAAGCAAGTCCCACGATACTCGACACTTGACTAATGTCGCGAAGCAAGTCCCACGATATTCAACACTTGACTAATGTCGTGAAGCAAGTCCCACGATATTCGACACTTCACGAATGTCGCAAAGCAAGTCCCATGATATTCGACACTTGAGAAATGTCGCGAAGCAAGTCCCACGATATTCGACACTTGACGAATGTTGCGAAGCAAGTCCCATGATATTTGACACTTACCGAATGTCGCGAAGCAAGTCCCACAATATTCGACACTTGACGAACGTCGCGAAGCAAGTCCCACGATATTCGACACTCGACGAATGTCGCGAAGCAAGTCCCATGATATTCGACACTTCACAAATTTCGTGAAGCAAGTCCCATGATATTCGACACTTGTAAATATCATGACACTCAACTGCGGGAAATCACGACACCTGAATGTCGTGACACTCAACCGTGGGAAATCACAACACTTTCCATTTTTTCCAGATTCAACAAGTAAATTTGACTTTTAATTTAATATGGGTGATCCTAGAGCTTGTCTTCCCCCTCTCGAGTCCCTGAATCAAAGAAAAAAGTTTCCTCACCCCCTAGATAGCCCTTCATGACATGTGATGCACATCGTTTCTACTTCCCCTTGATCTAACTTGAAAAAGTTTTTAGCAAGGATGGGATGTGCTCACCTCTCAAGTGTCCTGAAGCCCGTTTTCAGCTTCTTCTCACGCTGCCTTTGTTCCACGCACCCCATTTCCTTTCTCACGATATTTGACGTTCAGGCTCTCTCTCTCTCTCTCTCTCGATACTTGTTAGAGAACAAGTAAATTGAAAAAGACTTGTGTTCTGGCTTTTATACTTAGGAGAAGTTCCTAACTGAAAAAAGCTGAAGGAACAAACTTGACAACTAACCCTATCTTCCTATCCTACTCATTTACCTACCTACTCTAATTACTCTCTCTACTCACTTCCCTAAACTATCAACTCACTACACACACTCCAAAAGTGAGAAGTAGTAAGTGTCGATGAGAGTGACTTACCAAAGAAGAGAATTTCACCACTCCTCTACTCACTTCAATGCTAAGAGCTTTTCACCATCACACGAATGCCTCGGTTTGATTCGACTCTCCCTGGCAACGGTGCCAAAAATGTGTGTACCTAAGTACCAACTTAAGGACTTGTGGAGAAAGAGACTATACCTCAATCCCCCTCAAGTGCATATAGTGGGGGCTCATGCTTTAATTATCAATCCAAGGAGTATCAAGACCTAGCCGGGTGTATGAAGATATGCATTCAAATAATGGTCAATGCAAATGAAGTTTCACAAAGTACAAATAAGTATAAATCCATCACATTCAAGTTTTCAAGGTCAGCTATGGTGTTGTGACACTTGGAAGAGTAGTCAGTAGTAAATCAAGCTTTTCTCTCAGCTCTGAACTCCAAATATAGTGAATAGCAGGTTCTTTTCAAAGCTCTTGAGAAGACACATCCAATGGTGGTCTTGTCACTCGATTCTGACGCTTCTGCTTCAAGTTATGAGCAAAATACTGAGTCACAGGATTGATCTTCCTACACTTCAGCACTTCCTACACTTCACACACACCTTGTCCACAGCAAACCAGCACTTTCATGGATAGACAACACTTCTAAGCACTCTTTTCAAGCATCACACATGCATGCAAGCTCACAAAGGGAGAAGATACAGAGAGGAGAAGGCACAACTTCGAAATTCTGTGCTCTTGATTCTCACAATGGCAAAAAGTCTCTACAAAGAGTCACAAACTGACTTATATACATGTGCCCTAAAAGTGGTCCTTTCACACAAGAGACCGGCACTTTATTAACTAAAAGACTAATTTCTACTAATTTACAAAGGTAAGGATACAAATCTCTATGGGTATGCATTTAGAGGACTCCTCTAGTGCATTTACATCGGAAAATCTATCACAAAATGGTTATAATACAAAAATAAAGTGTCCAAATTGGAAAAATTTTGGGGCCCTTCTTTTTTCTACCTCTTTTCTCTTCTTCGCTCTGCAACAGGCATCACAGAGTGTTTTACCTAGAGAGCAACAAGATTAAAAGAAAGTGGGACCCCATAGGGGCGATGAAAGGATTATCTCTCTTTGTTGTAATATTTTCTAGAAATTCTTAAGCATCCCTTGCGTTGTGGGATTTGGGGGTCCCATGAGTGCTATGCCCGTTCACTTGTACAATCATTCACTTCATGGGATAGGGTATGTATCATGTTGTTCTTGCTTCCTTCTATGTTCTTTACTCCTTTACATACTTTCCTTCTCTTGTGATCCACAAGCTGAGTTGCTTGCACTCCCGAGTGACTTGAGCGTAGAGGCATTAGCATTTTGTGAGGAAATAAGAAGCAAAAGTATGTAACCATCGTCCTCTCATGTCAATGCCAAACAGATTTTGAGTGCCGCCTGCAAAAGAAGTGTTTTTAGAGAAAGCATTCTGCTACAGAAAGTCTCCAGAGTCTTCTACAGTCTTCCTGCATACTACACATATTATTCATAAAGACTTTTTTAATATAAAGGAAGTTTGTCCTTGGCCTACTCTCTCGGACTTGTATTAAATAAAAGAAAAAGAAAAGTACAAGTGAAGGGGTCTAGTGCCCACGGGACCCCCCAAGTCTCACAGAGTAGGGGTAGATCATACAAAGTTTAGATGGCATTACAAAGTAGGTTAATCACCCTCTCATCATCCCGGGGGCCCACTTGGGTTTAAGCTTGTTGTTGATCAGAAAGAGCACTTTATAATGCCTGAAAGGGGGGGGGGGGATTTCTTATAGTTGGCGATTCTTTTACTCAGGAGAAATAACGATTTCTCAATTGACCACTCTTTGGAGGAGCTGCCAAAGTTATGAGCACATCTTTCCTACCAGATCTTCCAGAGGACCTCCCCTCTGATGGCATTCGAGAGAGTCATCGAGTAGCTGACATCAAAAAGTAGACATGAAGAATCCAATTCAAAATCAAACTTCCTTCCACATATTAATATAAAGTGCAGCTTTTGTGTATAAAACATTCCCCGTATTATAGAGCAGAAAGAGAAGTCAAATCCATCTTCTCTGTGTATATTGTGGCAGCTGATCTTTAACACTTTGGCTTTTGAAACTCTTTGGTATTTCACACTCGAAGCTGCTCATTTTCGTACTTCTGATCTGCGAAACAGTAGTGAAAAGAGGAGGAAACGCAGAATTTGGAAGAGTGTGAGTGGTCGATGAACGGATACCGAAAAGCACATGTACATGTTGAATTGAATTGACTTTCCACGCATAGCAATCATGATGGTTTTGAAGTTTGGATAGTACTCCAGGAATTAACAGATGGAAATCTGATGGAATATGTCGGATTTCAAAATTGAATTTCAAGATCGATAGAATTTGTGGATCATATCATATACAATTTCAAGCTTGAATTTGAAAACTGGTTGAAGTTGAGAAAAGGAAGAATGTGAGTTGCATATAGAATTGTCAGTTAATACATATGCAGAGTCAAAGATGCACACAGATAACATACATGGATTCCGCTCTCAAAAAATTGTGATGCTTTCTTTTTACTCTCATTATTATTGCTGTTATTGTTGTACAATTATAACTTTCTTCTTCTTTTTCATGTTAAAACTATATATATATATATATATATATATATATATATATATATATATATATATATATATATAAAGCTCTTCACGCATACAAACTCACAAACAAGAAGAGTGGATCACACAAAAAGCTTTCTCTTCTACTACTAAAAGAAGACTATACATGCAATGCAACTTCAATAAAAAATAGAAAGGTCTTCCAATATATATAAAAAACAATAACAAAAAGAAACCCTAAAAGAGACTAGAGAGTGGCCTACAAAGATAAATATGTCATCACTGTGAATAAGTAAGGTACATTGGTGAAGTGCAATGAAAATATCTCTAGAACATACCTGCATAATCATCACACATGCCAAAGATCGACCTGATTCAATACTAACTCTATGATACTAAGAGAGCCCCAATAGATGAGAGATAACTTGCAGATCTCTATCCTCAAACCTACACTATTGAGTGTTCTATGTGAAATATTCTAACCCAATCCACATTATTGTATTCATATAGTTGTATATCAACACCAACTCCATAAAATGATGCATAATCCAAACCATAATGAACTTCTTAATGCATCCATATGCGTCTGTCTTGGGGACATCTCCAAGGGTATATAGCTTGAGGTTCTAGAAGTTCTCACATTATCAAGTGATATCAGCCAAGGTGCTATCATATCAAGATTTTCTACCCTATGGGGACTTTGATGCAAGCTATGTGGATAAAGGCACAAATACTAGAATACTACATTTCACTTAACTCTCATCCATATTTAGAGGACCGCTACGGTAGTTTAGAGGTCCAAAGACACATGTCTTCTTCTTCCTTGTGTTGTTCGTGTGCTTCCGTAGACCTTGAACTCCAACAAAACAATTAGTGAACTACCTCATGATCCTTATCCTAATTCTCCATACATAAAATGGGCCTCCACTATTTGTATCTATGTTCATTCGGAAAACCTTGTTACTTTTCCTCTTGCAATCATGTTCGTAACAGTGAAAAAAAGATTTCCCTCTTTTACTAGATTCAAAGTTTTAACAAGGACAAAGTCCTCTCAGAAAGGTCAATCTTCCTCATCAAAGCATCATGGATACCTCCAACATTGTATCAAATACCTTTGTCAAAGGCACAGGGAATAATTATGAAGATAGATTACCAAGTTAACCTCAACAAGAAGTGATGCCTGTCGTGGACGCGACTGCGATGGGACATGAAGTTTATGGCTATCTGGCACCCTCTCATAGAAATCAAAAAGTTTGTTCTCTTATGTCAAATTCTTCATCGTGGTATCTAGACCAACCTCAAGGCTAGCAAAATATATGGGGTGCCTCCCTGTGCAAGCGTTGCTACCGATCCATCAAAGATGTTTCTCATATCTTCTTTACTTGTCCCAACTCCATCTAGCTCTAGCAAATTCTCGGAAAGAAAATTAGACTCCAGAAACATATCAATTGGAAACAAGCTCTGCTCAGAGAAGCGATCGGATGCTCTGCTAATCTCTGGAATGCCATGAGAGGGGAGGTCCTATGGAAGATCTGGAGGGAAAGATGTGCTTATAACTTTGGCAACCCCCCCAAAGAGTGGTCGATTGAGAAATCACTATTCCTCCTCGGTAAAAGAATCGTTAATTGCGAGAAACCCCCCCCCCCTTCAGGCATCATCAAGTGCTCCTTCTGAGCAACAACAAGCTTAAAGCATGGGCCCCTCATGAGGGTGAGAAGAGGGTGATTAACCTTCTTTGTAATGCCGTCTAACCTTTGTAAGATCTTCCCCTGCTCTATGGGACTTGGGGGGTCCCGTGGGCACTAGTCCCCTTCACTTGTACTTTTCTTTTCCTTTGTAGCTTGTTCATAGTGATGTCTGTAGTCTTATGCAAAAACCTTCATTTGGGAACCACCTATACTTCATGATTTTTATTGATGAATTCTACATGCATGCATGGGTATATCCATTGAAAGAAAGGTGTCAAGTGTTTATGTGCTTTAACTAGTTTCAAGTTATGTCTAGAAATCTATCAATTTGGCACCCTCCATTTTGAGTGGGTGGATATATGTCTTCTAATTTTAATGCATTTCTAGATGATCATGGGATGCAAAATTATTATACAATGCCATATACATCTCAACAAAATGGATTTTTTGAAAGAAAGAATAGGTCTCTCATGGAAATGGCAAGGTTTATGCTCAAAACGAAAGGGTTACTACACATAGCTTATGACTTGAGGTTGTTATGTGTGCAACATATGTATTTAAAACCCATCCCACCAAAGCACTACAATGGATAACTCCATATGAGCCTTTGCATGATTGCAAACCATCTGTTGCTCATATGCATGTCTTTGGTTTTCTAGTACATTCTTGTTAGCTATGATGTTGTTTTTATGGAAGATGCAATTCAGCCATTATTGTCACGTACCAAGGAGATTAATTAGCTCAAATGATTTGTATGACACTTTGTTGCCTCTTTATATAGGTGGATAGTCAAGTATTGGTCCAAATGGGGAAATTTCTCAACCTTTACAGGCTTCAAATCATAATGTAGATGATTCCATTTGATGCAAGTTTATACGATGCACTTGTTGATGAGAGCGTTGGCATAGAAGAGGCTAAATTTATGCCTAAATGGCTAGCGTAGACTTTGAGAGATAACAAAGTAGATGCAACTTTGTCATATGACACCTATTCAAGCTCTCATAGTACTTCATTTGCATCAAATTTCTATGCAATGGATGTCTCAGAATGAGCTTCTTTTTTTTATCAAGCACAAAATTTAAATAAAAATCGATGGTTGTTATGCAATTAGAATACAATCCTATTGTGAAGAATGGTACTTGGTCTTTATGTGAATCATTTTCCCCTAGGCAAAAAGGCTATTGGCACTATACGGGTATACAAGCTAAAATATAAGCTTGATGGGATGGTTGGCCAGTTTAAGGTGAGGCTTGTTTCTAAAGGTTATGCTCAAGAGAGAGGCACTAATTTTGATGAGACCTTTGCTCCCACATGTTGAATGACCATTGTTTATAGCATTTGTGCATTGTACCTCATTATGGTTGGAATGTACATCAATTGGGCATTAAAACTACATTTGAGAGTAGTGTGTTACATGAATAAGTGTATGTACTTTAGCGAGTGGTTTTGTGTAGAAATGGCATGAAAAAAAGTGTGCAGGTTGCAAAAGGCATTACATGCGTACTTGCTAGCACATGATTTTGACGACAATCCAATTGAGAGCACATGAGTTGTTAAGCATGCACATGATGTACTTTTGATCATTGTCATATATGTTGATGACATGCTTCCCACTGATTCTAATGAGAAGTGTATTCCTAAATTTAAGGCTGATTTGCATGCCTCTTTTAAGATGTCAAATTTGGGGCATTTGCATCATTATTTGGGCATTCAATTAACACAAGTTTAGGGGGGAATAACTTTGTGCCAAACAAAATATATTGACACATTATTGTAGTGTTTTGGACTTGAAGTTGCAAACTTATTATCACTCCCATGGAAAGAGGCTTATGGTTGAGTCTTCATGATGGTGGAGATGCATTTGATGTTGTTCTCTTTCTAGCAAATTGTTGGATGCTTGATTTACTTCTGCATAGCTCGGTCTAATATTCAGTTTGTTGTCTCTTAGATGAGTAGATTTATGTTATTGCCTAGGTGTCAAGCATTGGTAGGTAGTTGAGTGCATCTTGTGGCATGTGAATGGAACCCTTCTACTTGGATTGTTTTATCACAAGGAGAATTACCGCTAGATTTATATGTTTTTTGTGACATAGGTTTGGATGGTTGCTATGACACTTGTGTGTCCACTAGTGGTTTTTGCTTCATGATTTCTTTCCACCTAGCTTGGAACTTCCTTATACATGTGTGCCAGCTCTTGTTCATTGCATCATTCCCAGGGGGATTTGTTGATATATTTTAGTAGTGATGTCTGTGAACACACTTTTTTTTCCCTTTGTAGGAGGTTTTTTTCCTTTGGCTTGTATATACACCTGTAAACCTAGTGGGTCACTTATCTTTGTACATTCACTTGGAAATACATTATGTATCATGTTGTGCTCAAAGCGTCTTCTTCTTCCTTGTGTTGTTGATGTGCTTTTGCAGATCTTGAACTTTAACAAAAAAATGATTGAACTACCTCATGATCTCAATATTAATTCTCCATACATAAAAAATGGGCCTCCACTATTTGTCTTTGTTCATTCAAAAAACCCTATTACTTTTCCTCTTGCCATTGTAAGCCGCCGGATTGGCGATTGTAAAGTCTGACTCTTTTCATATTCCACACGAACCAAAAGGTCGTTGCGACGATGTTGTAATCTTCTTATAAATGAATGAAAAGAGACGCTTCGGGTGACGACCAGAGGAGTTGCCAGACTGTCTATCTGGTTGATGTAGTTTGTGTAGTTTCCGTGGTGTGTTTGAGAAACTCTGAGTTATTTTGTATCTTTCTGTTTTGTTTGATTATCTGTATCTGTGTGTTACAGATTGTGTTACGGTAATGTTACATTAAGCGAAGTATTGAATCGCTGTTTCTGTAAGTGGTTTTCTGTAAGTCTGCGTTACAGTAGCATTCACTTTGTACGTTGGTTACTGAGAAGTTTTAATCTATGTATGAGTCGATACTCTGTGAGTGAGCGAATCAGAATAGTAAGTCTGTAAGGAACAATTCTGAGTGTTTTCTGTTAGTAAGTCTGTTAGCAGAGTTGATGAACAAACTGTTATGTGAGTGGGTGAATTAAGCGAGTTAATTGGGAAAATCAAGTATAGGGCCTCTGTTTAATAGACCCCTTCCACTCCCAAGAACCCGAACAGATGTTTAAACGCGTCTCTGACGGCAAGACCAGCGTTTAACACTGGCGATGTCTGTGGGAATGTGGTACTAGAGTGATGCAATACAGTTGTGGGAAAGTGGCACTAGAGCGTTGTAAATTGATTGTGAGAAAGTGGTCATAGATTGTGAATCAACCGTGAGGAAAAGTAGTACGCAAAGTATTGCAAACGTGATATATGCCGGTTACTCGTTCGGGTGAGACGTACCCGAAGTATAGGAGAAACCAATAGTCTTGGGCGATACCTAATTTGCTAAGGACGCCCCCAGGAGCTAGAAGCGCAGATAAGTTTAACCCAGTTGTCAAGGAAGCAAAGAACGTTAGTAGTGATTTCGGTAGTATTCCGATGGAACGTACTACAATTTCGGCAGATTCCGATGCAATTTCAGCACAGTCTATCGAAGATATAGTAACTCCAGAGTCTACCACGACGCAGTATGCAATTAACTTAACACCATCTGGTCAAGATTTGAATTTTTCTGAGGATAGAAGCGTGTTGGCCAAAGAAATCAGTGAAGGTGAAAAAGTACCTTGTTTTGGTGAAATTTCGACAAATTCCGATGATATGTCGGTCCTTGTTACAGAGAGTTCACAGTCTCCTGGTGACAGTTTACCATTTCCTGGTGAATCTTCATTCCGGTCACCACTATGCAGAGTAAGCTTCCCTACATTTGATATCAAGGAGGAAGGTAGCTTATTCGAAGCTGAAATTCGAAAGAGACTAAACGATATTATCAAGCTGGAGAGTGCACAGGCTGACGATACAGATACCGACGGTCAAGAAATTCACGGGACTCAGGAGATAATAACAATACAATAGCCATCACCATGAGTGGGCAACAACAACAACAACAACAACAACAACAACAACAACAACAACAACAACAACAACAACAACAACAACAGAAACAACAGCAGCAGCAGCAGCAACAACAACATCCATTTCCACCCCGACCCGCTCCAACAGGAGTAACATACACCAAATTCGGTGGATTTCCAGGTGATGATCCTCATGCTCATGTACGAACCTTTGAAATTAGTTATGCAGTACTTAATCATCCACCCGATCCGGCATACAAGGCTATAGTATTTCAATCAACACTAGTAAATGAAGCCGCCAGGAAGCTTACAGAATATGATATCAACCATTTTGGCACCTATGAAGCGGTAAGGGATGCGTTTCTACAGAGATTTCGGTTAAAGAAGAATCCTATCGAAATTTTCGATTACTTGCAGAATAATAGACAGAGGCTGAATCAAACATTGTAGGAATATGCCACCCTATTCAGAACTCATTTGAGACAACTACCGCCAGCACATGCTAATTTACTGGATGATGTCATCACGCAGTGGTTTATTAATGGTTTAACTGTGCAGCTCCGACATATTATGATCATTCGTTGTGTGGGAGCTATGACGCTAGATGCGGTTATTGCAATGGCTTTGCAGCTCGAGAACAAGATTGGAGGCTTTACCAAAGACCTAGAATGGTTAAAAGCTAGTAAAAATATTACAGAAGATCCGGCTAGACAGATGTACTCCACCATGTGCAAGAATTCAGGGCATACTAGTGCCACTTGTGCACTTAATCAGATGTATTGCGCCATCTGCAATACAACCAGAGACATTCCACCGAAAATTGTGCTTATAATGCCAAAGTGCAGGGAACAGCAATAGTAAATGCAATTATACAAGAACCAGGACAGCCTGCCACACACTATGTACCACCTCAGATGAGAAATAATCAGCAGCAAGAATACAGAAATTATAGAGGACAGAGAAATACCAACTATAATGGAAATCGCTGGCAGACAGGAACATCACAAGAAGGTAATGCCTTGCCACCATCACGCTGTCATTTTTATGGTGAGTTTGGTCACATCAGAAGATTCTGTAAAGATGCAGCCGAATATGATCAGAGGAAGAAAGAGTGCCAGAACCCTATGACAAATATGGTTCATATCACACCAATCGAAACACAAGCCGCGGTAGTTCAGACCCGATCCAGTAAGCCGTTGCAACCAGTAGCTGAAGTATTTGAACCAAGTATTCGTGAGCAACAGAGAATGTATGACAAAGCTAGTCAATGGACCACCACAGAACCTACAGTGTTCCCAGATCCAATTCCGATGACACAAGTTCCGTTGCCAAAGGAAACCACACAGGAGCAAGAGTCAATCCCAGTAACTGATGCATCGTCTTCAGAATCAGTAAAAGGTACAAGTCAAGTAGAGCAGGCATGGGAAATTTTATCTAAAGGATCCATTACTCTTCCTCTTGGACAATTACTTGCATTAGTACCAGGAGTTCGGCAAAAATTCCAGCAGCAGTTCAGTTCTGCATCTTCCTGCATTCCAGCAACAGCGACGGTACAACCGGAAACTGACTCTACGATGGATCATTCGGTCCCTTTGATTACGGTATGGTACAAAAATCATAAGATTACTCAAGTACTAATTGATGGTGGTTCCGGTGTAAACATAGCCACTGCAACACTTTGTAAGAAGTTAGGATGGAACAAAATTGAGCCTGTCCAGTTTTTTGTTAGAATGGCCGACCAATCCCGAGTCCACCCAGTAGGACTTGTACGGAATGTCCCAATCACTTTGCAGGGTACAACTTTTAAGATGACTTTCGTAGTTTTAGAACTACTGGAATCTACTCTTGATTATAATCTTCTTTTCGGCCATCCTTGGTTGAAACAAGCTAAGGTTATACAAGATTGGTCCGCACAGGAACTCACTTTCAAAGACAATAACCGAAAATATGTTGTAAAATTAGATGCTATTCAGCCCTGTGAACTACATGCTAGACCTTATGTGGCAGAACCAGTTCACATGTTAGATGGTTTATCCGATGAAGAAGAAGAAGAATTTTTGAAGAATAACATAGATTTAATCTCCTTAGGGACTGTTGATCTACAATCTGTCGTAGATAACTGGAATCCGATAGTTTGTACGGTGGTGCCTGTGACCGAACAAGTAGAGACAGAAGAAACTGTTGTCAAGGATGAGGTTGATATACAGCAACTTTTGCAGTCAGTTGATGGATCAGAAAAACCTAATCAATTTTATGTTCTCGAAGATCAATTGATCACATATAATTTAGGAGATGAAGTAAATCCACGACCTGTCAAGATAAAGGAAGGATTGTCTGAAGCATTTCAAACAGATTTGATACAACTTATTCGTGAGTTCTCTGATGTTTTTGCATGGGATTATCGTGATATGAAACGTCCAGATCCTCGCCTCTATCAGCATCGGGTCGTACTTAAATCGGAAGCAAAACCAATTAAACAACCCAGCTACCGGATGAATCCTAATTATGCAGCACAGGTAAAGGCAGAGCTTGATAGGTTATTAAAAGTTGGATTCATCGTTCCAATAGAACATGCTGAATGGATCTTCCCGATTGTAATTGTACCAAAGAAAAACAAGCAGCTCCGAATATGTGTCGATTACCAAAAATTGAATGCAGCCACCGTACTTGATCCATTTCCACTTCCATTCCTTGATACAATGCTGGATAGAGTAGCAGGACATGAAATGTACTCCTTTTTGGATGGTTACAGTGGGTGTAATCAAGTCAGAATGGCTGAGCAAGATATACCAAAAACAGTGTTTATTATTACAAATTGGGGTGTTTTTGCTTGTATATTTATGTGATTTGGATTAAGAAATGCTCCTAGTACTTTCCAGCGATGTATGCAGGAAATCTTCTCCCCCTATCTTACTTCTTTCATGCAAGTATATCTAGATGATTTCTCTTTATTTGGTAAGATGGTAGCACACCTGTATCATTTACGGTGTTGCTTTGAGAAGTGTCGTGAATACAGACTCTGCCTGAACCCAAACAAGTCTGTGTTTGCGGTTTCATGTGGTAAGCTGCTTGGCCATATTGTGTCTGCACAAGGCATACAAGCTGATCCAGATAAAATTGCAGTTGTGTTAGAAGCACCTGTGCCTACTACACCGAAAGAAGTGATGAGATTCATGGGTCAAGTCAGATGGCATGGTCGACATTTACGGTGGCTTGCTCATTTGGCATTACCCCTCAATAGATTAATAACCAGTACTCCTCGACAGTTTGTTTGGACTCAGGAATGTCAAACAGCATTTGATCGTCTAAAAGGCTTATTAACGCAGGTTCCAATTCTACAACCTCCTGATTGGGAACGTCCATTTCATGTTTTTGTAGATGCATCAGATATCGCCATTGGGAGTGTCTTAATGCAACAAACTGATAAGTGGTTTCGGCCTGTTTATTATGCAAGTAGAAGGCTTGCTCCTACTGAAAAGAATTATTCTGTAACTGAAAGAGAATGCCTTGGTTTAGTATATTCTGTAAAGAAATTTCGGCATTATTTGTTAGGCCGAAAATTTGTCTTTCATGTAGATCATGCTCCGCTTGTATACCTGGTTCGGTAGCAGCATTTAGGTGGTCCTTTAGCACGTTGGGTTCTACTGTTACAAGAATTTGATTACGAAGTAATTCATCGACTCGGAACTACACATGCATTAGCAGATTTCCTTTCTCGGTTAGATTCCGGTGAAGCTCCGGTCGGTGTTGATGACACCACACCTGCAATATATGTTACTGACCCAACTAATGATGAATCTGCAGAACCGCATGATCAGTTATATACTTTTCTTACTGATGGATATCTTCCTGCTCAGACTTCTCCTGCAATGCGTAGGAAGATTGCAGTTTACAGTCGCAGATTCAGGTTGATTGCTGGAGAATTGTATTATATGGATCACACTGAAGTTTTACTTCGTTGTATTCCTCCACATGAAGTATACTCAGTTATCGCTCTGGCACATTCCATACCTTCCGATGGACATTTTGCAGCAGATTTAACGCACCGGAAACTTCTGCAAAGTGGGCTTTGGTGGCCTACCATGTACAGAGATGTATCTTAGTTTGTCAAATAGTGTGACAATTGTCAACGATCTGGAGAGCCTTTACAACGACATTTTTTCCCTCTCCAACCTGTATTACCTTGGAGCCTTTTCAGAAATGGGGTCTTGACTTTATTGGACCAATCACACCTCCAGCAATCCTTAGCAACAACAGATATATTCTGACATGCATCGAATATGCTACAAGATGGGCAGAAGCTTGGGCTTTACGATCCGCTACAGCTATTTCGGTAGCAAAATGTTTAATGAAAGACGTATTTCCACGATTTGGGTTACCCCTCGAACTAGTGACTGATCAAGGCACACATTTTGTTAACAATTTGAAAGTGCTCACACACTCTTTTCAAATTCTGCACAAACTCAGTTCACTGTACTATCCTCGTGCTAATGGCTTGGCTGAAAGTACAAACAAGACCTTGCTGAGTATGCTTCGTAAATTGATTATGGAATCACCAGAAAGATGGGATCAATTACTACCTGCAGTATTATGGGCATACCGGACTACTTATAAAGTTGCCACCGGACTGACTCCTTTCAAACTTGCATATGGAATGGAGGCAATTGCACCAATGGAGCTTGTAGTACCAAGCTTACATGTGGCCATCTCTCAGAAATTGTTACCTGAAGATTCTTTGTCATTCCGGTTGGACACACTCAGAGAACTAGATGAGCATCGCTGGGAAAGTTTTCTGACTCTTCAAGAAGTGCAGTTGAGGCAAGCTCGTACACATGATCGGTATCTTAAAACTCCAGTTTTTACGGTAGGACAACTTGTGCTGTTTTATAATGCAAAATCAAATCGTTCTGTTGGAAAATTCAAGTTACGATGGTTTGGTCCTTACCGGATTACTAAACAAGTGGGCCCAGCAACTTTTCAGTTGACTACTTTGACCGGAATTCTTCTTCCAAAAGTGATAAATGGTTCAAAGTTGCGGCTGTATCAACAAGCGCCTGATTCGCACTGAAGTGTTCTGCGGTTGCCCGTGTATTTTTTCTTTTTTCTTTTTCTTTTTCTTTTTAGTTTTGCATGATTAAGAAAATAAGTCTGTAAATATCTTCGTTTTGATACCTAATTATGATCAAGAGACGCCCTGCATTATCGTTTTGCTCATGTATGCACACCGAAGTTATGAGGTTATCATCTCAACATCGCGCGATGATTAACAATTTCAATTGCTTCGCTGCCAAGAATCTACTAAACCTTTTTCATTCCACTGTTAATCACTATTGTGACTGTGTGTTTTGCATGCTTGTGCTCTCTGTATACCCTGTGCAATTGTGTTATTGTGCTTGTGTGTGCGCACCATGGAAGCATTAGCAAACTTTGCTGCGTTCCGTGATGGACTCCCTGCAGATGTAGGCGAGTTCTTGCGAATACGCGGGTTGGCCAATTTCGCTGAATTGCCTTGGCATTCAGTGGAATGTCACCCGTTCTACGCCCAAATCATTGCCGCCATAGCTGCCACACCTGCTACGGAACAGAGTTGGCCAATCACTTCCTTGCCATCTCGTACCGTAATAACTCTACAGACTTTTGCTGATGCTTTTCGCCTTACTCCGCAAGGCCGAGAAAATGGAACCAACCTTCCAATCGCTACGATGAATCAGTTATTTCCCAGACATTCTTCTAATGAATATGCTATCCTTTGTCGCCATGACCCTGAGAGGACAACCCTCCAATTTTTAGTAGCAATACTAAATTTGCAGAAGCGTACATATGGCATATCCCGTAATCAATGATAGATTTGGCTGCCAGAGAGCCTGTAAATTTTGCCTCCTACTATTTTCGTCGCATTCACAGAGAATGTGTTTCAGTAATTAAACAGGTCAACAAGGGTGATATGACACGTTCCCGCCTCCCCCACATATTAAGTTTCTTGTTTCCGGCCATACAAGCAGCACAACCACCACCCAGAGGTCCAGTATTACATCATGAAGAATCAGTGCAGATACTGGAAGACGACGAAGAGGATGATGAAGAACTTTTCCAGCTCCTTCACCAAAAATGTATCAGAATCAGTTCATCTGATAGTCAAGTACAGAATTCGATCGCCGCAAAAGAAGACGACAACAACGAAGAAGAGACTTTTCACGACACCGCAACATCCATGCATCATGATTCATCAGCACAGTCCTCTTCAGAGCAACAACAAGAGCATGATGATACCACCAACTCTTGAGATAGTTCTTCTAAAGAAGAATCTCATCCACAATCTGAACAAGAAAAGCCAGAAGATCTGCAACCTATTATTAAAGAGATTTTTGAAGAACTGATAAAGCAGTGGAGTCTGCAGTTGCCAACCCTGATGACACTACGCAACGAACCACCGAAAAGGTAATAAAAACTAACATCTCACTCCTCCACCTGTACCTCCAATTGAACCCCATATTCCCATTCCACCCATTGTACCTGACACACCTGATTCCTCATCTTCGTCACCGAACTATTCCCCACCAAATTCCCATCAGCTCCTCACCACTTCATCATCTCAACCATGTCCTTCCCTTCTCTTTCCTTCGCTCCCTATATGTAATGAACTAGCATCCATGGGTCAAATGTTGATCCAAATATCACGGCAACTACCAGAACAAATAAAAGAGGTAACTGATAATATCAGAGATGATTTCCAGCATAAGATTGATGTTTTGGAAGCAGACATTAGCCCTCTTCAGGAAGAACTAGTTGCAGTTAAAGCAAAAAATCAAGCTTCAAATGAACAAATTAAGGAGTTACAGTCTAAACTTGCCGAACAGGAAACAGTTATCACTCAACGAGATGTGGCACTAGCTGAAGTCCGAGAAAGAGATGAGTTATTAAGTGTTGCTGATGCGGAACTAGTCCAGTTGAAGCAGTTAGTCCAAGATAAAGAGGATGCACGCATAGCTCTGGGCAATCTTTTAGAAGAGACTAGAGCACAATTGAATGAAGCGGTGCAGAAAGGACAAGAGATGGCCGATTTGGCTAGAAAGACTCATGAAGAACTCCAGCGGATAGAAGTATATTTATCTGAATCAAATACAGATCTTAAAATACAGATGAATTTAGTCGCTCAACTACAGAAGGAGATACCAGCGATAAAAAGAGAGCGTGATGCGTATTACAAAACAATACAGTTTCAGAATCAAGAGTTAGAAAGAAGGGAGTATCAACTGGATACTCAAAAAGAAAGATTATCCAATATTGATAAACAAATTGCAGACATGAAGGTGACCAGGGATGCAGCCTTGGCGAATGAATTTTATTTACACGAAGTTTTTTTGCAGACACAGGCAGAAGTTTTGATGACCCAAGTTATTTCTTTAAGCTCAGTACGGACAGATGCTCAGCTCGTAGAACCAAAAATTTTGAAGCAGATGTTAGAGTCATTAAAGAAGAAAATTGCCCGGACTTTCAGGTTAGCTAGAACTATGTATCTAGAAGGTATAGTTGATGAGCTGTAATAATTTTGTATACCTGCGGGTTCAAGTCCACCGTGCGTGCTAGTGTAAGCCGCCGGATTGGCAATTGTAAAGTCTGACTCTTTTCATATTCCGCACGAACCAAAAGGTCGTTGCGACGATGTTGTAATCTTCTTATAAATGAATGAAAAGAGACGCTTCAGGTGACGACCAGAGGAGTCGCCAGACTATCTGTCTGGTTGATGTAGTCTGTGTAGTTTCCGTGGTGTGTTTGAGAAACTCTGAGTTATTTTGTATCTTTCTGTTTTGTTTGATTATCTGTATCTGTGTGTTACAGATTGTGTTATGGTAATGTTACATTAAGCGAAGTATTGAATCGCTGTTTCTGTAAGTGGTTTTCTGTAAGTCTGCATTACAGTAGCATTCACTTTGTACGTTGGTTACTGAGAAGTTTTAATCTATGTATGAGTCGATACTCTATGAGTGAGCGAATCAGAATAGTAAGTCTGTAAGGAACAATTCTGAGTGTTTTCTGTTAGTAAGTCTGTTAGCAGAGTTGATGAACAAACTGTTATGTGAGTGAGTGAATTAAGCGAGTTAATTGGGAAAATCAAGTATAGGGCCTCTGTTTAACAGACCCCTTCCACTCTCAAGAACCCGAACAGATGTTTAAACGCGTCTCTGACGGCAAGACCCGCGTTTAACACCATCATGCTCATAATAGTGAAAAAAATGATTTCTTTCTTTCACTTTCAAAGTTCTAACAAGCACAAATTCCTTCTCTCAGTAAGGTCAATCTTCCTCATCAAAGCATCGTGGATATCTCCAACATTATATTGAATCAGTTTTTGAAAGGCACGAGGAGCAATTATGAAGATATTCCAAGTTGTTTATATTGAAAAAACTAAGCCCTGTGTGTAGAATACAAAAGCATTCTCTACTATTACATGACAAAAGAGTGTTCTCTACAACAAACAAGCCAATCAACACATATGGTGTTCCCTTGACATTTTTTCATGTCAAAAAGGTGAACCTTTGAATTTCACTCCCCAAAAGTTTCTGAGGGTGCACTCCCCAAAAGTTTCTGAGGGTGACGTAAGAAAGAGATTACATGTCCCTTCCTGGATTGCTTTGTTTCTCTACCAGTGTTCACTTTGAAAGACACTTTGAAACACATGAACAAAACACTTTATAAGACAGTTTGAAACACAGGAAAGACACTTTGAAGACAACAATTTGAAAGACACTTTGAAACACATGAAAGGGAAGCACTTTGAAACACATGAAGACAACAATTTTTTTTTGTCCCAAATCCTCAACTTTCATGTGCATACAAAAGAGTTCTAAGCGATCATGGAAACGAACTTCACAATCAATCATGAGGTCAATCAACCACTTTTAATGTCCTTGGCTTTTAGAGCGAGTGTGTAGATCTTCTAGTGAAACCATTTATACGCTTTGATGTATGTATGTATGTAGATTATGACTAGAAAGACGTTTATATGCCTATTTTTCTGACTATCAACTTTTATATGTCTATTTTTCTTGTCAAATTTTAATGACTAAGGGATATCATAGCCTCGATTTTCATTCGGATTTCTTTTGGGTTATTGGGGTTAATTATCTATCTATTTTATATGGTTGATCAAAAAATTGGTTTCACTTCTAGGCAAAGGCATCCTTCATGAATCAAGAAAATTGCTTCATTAAATTTATCTATGGAATAGGATTCACTCATTTTCATTAATAAATCTTAAGCTAATTTTACGATCTTGATTTGTACCTTTTCTTGTGAAGAGACCTCTCTCGATGATCTCCTAGATGAACTTTCGTCAGATGATGATGCAAAAACTCATGAGAAAGACTATGGTGAACCATCCTTAGAATTTCATGAGAGATGTGTAGTACCAAAACTACAAATCTCTCATGCGATTCTCAAACTCTATTTCTCTCTCTCCATTCATTACACCCACACGGGTGCTCACATGAGTGTCAAATGGCACTCATGTCCCAACTTAAGGTAAGGAGAGGTTGATAACTCTCTCGTCCCCCTCATGTGGGTCCCACTGCTTGATCTTGTTGCTCTCTAAGAAAGACACTCTATGCTATCTAAAAGGTGGGGGATTCTTATAGTTGGAAATTCTTTTGCCTAAAAGGAAAAGAGATTTTTTGATAGACCATTCTTTACGAGGGCTTCCAAAGTTGCCAGCACACCTCTCTTCCCATATCTTCTAGAGGGTTTCACCTCTTATAGCATTCCACAGTGCTCAAGAACATCAGTTTGCTTTACCCAGCAATGCTTGATTTGTCCCTATAGTAGCATGATTCTCTTAAGGGCCCACTAGACTGATATTGAATTGGAGCACAAAAAGAAGAGATGTCCCAAGTCCTCATTGTCACAAATGCATCATTTGCACTGCATGGGGACCCTGCAAATTTTGCTAGCTTTTACATTGGTCCAAATTCACCAATGGAGGATTTGTCACATAAGCACTAACATTTTTATCTCGATGAGGGGGTGCCAAAGGTATTGAAACTTAAAGTCCCACCTCAAGCTCAACTAGTCCAGACACCACTTCCTATTAAGCATGACATGATAGTTCACATTCTTCTTGAATCTTGGAATTTTATCCTAGTTTTTTCCATTGTGCCATCTAGCACCGTCAAGGTGAGGAGAGTCCTCACCAATGAGGAGGAGAGTTCTCAAGTGCTCCCAATAGCATTGAATTTTCTCAACAATAGGCACCATTCTTCATGGTCCACTCTTATAGCTGGATCAATGTCCTCAAATCGAATCAACTAGCATGTTTCTTGGTTCTAGAGGTGTTTTCACAAAATAGAAACCTTTGTTCCAAAGCTTCTTAGATTTTTGGAGGTTCCAAGACTGCACACCTCTAATGCCCTTGATAGGGAACCAGTTCAAATCATTCTATCTAATATTGGCTACCCATTTCCAATATTCATTGATCCTGACAAACTATTTAACCTTGTTCCAACTCTTCCACAGAGAGCAAACCAAGCTTTAGCCTGTAAGAGTCATTGGAAAAGGGGCGAACAAAAGGGTGAGAAGGTTTAGCCTTCCCCCTGTGAGGCCCACAAGCTTAAGAGCACTCCTATTTTTAAAAATGATCTTGGCCCAAGAGGCATCGCTATTGCTCCATGCTTTAATTAACCATTTTGCCACAAAGTTATTGGTCGTTCCTTCAATGTCTAGAATGCCCAAACCACCTTGATCCTTTTGGCTTATGCAAGTAGCCCATTTAATTTTGGGGATACCCCTTCTATTAGTATCACATGTCTAGAGGAAGTTCCTACAAATTCTTTCCAATTTGGTACTCTCTCGGTCCTTCGGTCTCCAACACGAGTGAAAGTAAATCATCAAAGAAAGAAGGAATGTGTTAACCACCATGGCACGTCCCCCCAGGTTGAACTACATACCTTTCTAGTATGTCAACTTGTTCTTAAGCTTAGAGAGAGCCCGGATCCATCGTTGCCCCATCAAAGCATTGAATCCTAGAGGAATACCCAAGAGGTGGAAGATTTGTCCACTAGAGATCAATTGACATCCATGGTCAATTAACAATTGAGGACGATGCCCAAGAACATCCTTGAAATAAATTTTACCATGATTTGTTTTGGATCTCGAAGCCTCACAACATGTATTCGGACAATCCTTAAAGGTGTCAATGCTTATCGGATTGTTATACACAAAAGCATTAGTATCAATCGGCAAAAAGGTATCATGATCATCTAGTCTTGATTGAGAGGAAGACCGAGGCCTTCAATAAGACCTAAATGTGCTTGATGCTTAACAAGGCAAGTGAGACCATCGGTCATGATAGCAAAGAGAAGAGAAGCCAACATGCACCCTTGTCTGATAGAATGTGTTAATCGATCATTGGAGAAAGCTGGTCATTGATGTTTATTTGAGTAGTCACATTTCCCAGTAGTGTTGAGATCATCTTAATGAATTTTTGGCCATACCCTGGTCTTTCAATGATTGGAGAATGAAGTCCCACTTGAGTCTGTCATATGCTTTGTTGAAGTCAATCTAAACGAAGAGGACATTCTTGCATGGATTCCTCAATGAAAACTAGACCTTCCAAAACATCAATGATAGCCTCAAGGATGGACCTCCCCTTGATGAACCCTTTTTTATCCTCACTCATCTAGTCTTATAGGTGACAAGTAATATGGTTCGCAATCATCTTTGCTAGGATCTTGTAACCAGTTTGTAACATCATAATTGGTCGCCAATTTTCAATTCTATTTTTGCTTCTTTTTTTGTGAATGAGCTTGATATCACCCTCATTGAGAAATTTGGGAAGGGCGCCAAAAGATATAGCCTCTTGCCACACCATAGGTTATGTAGTAGTCACCACATGCTTGAAGGTCTTGAAAAACTCATTGTTAAGGCCATCCAACCCTAGGCTTTTGCCATTAAGAAGGGAATCCATAACTTCAAACATGGTGGAGGACCCTATGGACAGATGGATGGGCAAGGGCAGGGTCATCGATAGTCGGGAGAAAGAAACATGGGACAAAACCAAACTGCACTTGGATTTGGTTGAATTCAAAGATTCGAATGGCTTCTCTTGGTCAAATCTCCAAGCGGGCAAGGACCTGAGGAAAGCTAGACTTGATAGATGCTACATTTCTCAGAGTTTTAATCATCAGTGGGTCCACCCTTCCCTCTCGCAACATATCGACCTCACCATCTCTGATCACTACCCGATCGTTATCACTTTCTAACCTTTCACCAAGATCCGTAAGGCTCCTTGGTTCCACGCCAGCATGCCCTCCTTCTCTCTCCCCTCCGTCCATCAAGAAATTGCTGATGTGTGGAAGGAGGTGTTCGCCTCTGGCTTGTCCCCAGCCAAGTGCTGGAGAAGTGCGGTCGAAAAGTCACGATAGATAATGATTAGATCTAGGAAGATGATCGAGACTGTGCGGCGGGCTCGTAGAGAAGCTCTATATCATAGACTCTAGAGGCTCGAGGAGGAAGTGAACAAAGGAAAATCTCAATCTCAGAAAGGTCTTCGAAAAATCAGAGCACTGCTGAGATATGAGGAAGAAATACAAAGGAAAAATTTGCAAATTTTCTTCAAGAAGTGGTGGGCTGGCAAAGCCGACAAACCCACCAAAGAGATGTGTCGTATCCTTAAAAGGAAACATAATAGAGAATCGATCCCCTTATTGCTAAACTCTAATGGAAATGTATGCAATACAAAAGAAGATAATTTTGGGGTCATTGAAGGGCACTTCACGAGACTCCTGGGGACCGCGAACCCCCTCTCCCACCATAGAAGGGACTGCATGGCAGCCATATCTAGGGTTTCCCCCCACAAGATAACACTCAACCTTTGTTCCCTCCTTGATGCCCCTATCTCAGAAGCAGAAATCATTGAGGTCATTGATGCCCTCCCTTTTGGTAAAAGCCCAGGGCTCGACAGGCTCACTAATGAGTTCTTTAAATCCTTCAAGTTGGTGGTTGCCACCCCTCTTCATCTGGTTTGGCAAGAGGCGCTCAAGTTTGGCGCGCTTCTATTTTGTCTCAACAATGGCATTATCAAGTTAATACACAAAAAAGGAGAAAAGAAAAGAATAGAGAACTAGCATCCTATCATGATGCTCCAAACGAGATACAAGATCATTGCCAAAGTCATTGCCAACAGAATCTCTAGCCATTTGAGAGCGTGGTTAAGCGAGGACCAAAAAGGTTTCATCAAAGGCAGGTCAATTTTGGAAACCATTATAGATATCTGGGAAGGTCTTGACTTTGCAAATGAGTCTAAACAAGATGTGGTCTTCCTCAAGATCGACTTTGATAAAGCCTACGATAGGCTAGAATGCAACTATATTCTTCAGTTGCTTCAACGTTGGAACATCAAGCTTACAGTATGCTTGAGGTGTATTTGATCTACATCAAAGGCTATCGTGTCGAAAGAATATCCGTTGCAGAGTTCTTTTTCATATGCTCATTTATTGTATTTTTTTGAGAGATTTTTGATGGTTCATTTACCGTTGTAAAAGCCTTGAGCTTTACACATATAAAGGTAGAAAGATAAAGCCCAAATCCCCACGAATTTGTGGTGTTTGAAGTTGCATTCAATCAAGCAATCAAATCACCTAAAAGTAGATCAAACTAGATCTTCACTTTTCCTAGATTGTAGGAAAGTGAATTGATTCCCTCCAACAACCATTCCCACCTTCATTTGAATTCGAATTTCACTTGTAGAAGTCGTGGAACAATCCTAGAGTCTATATAAAGACTTGAAATCACTTTTACATTACATGGAAGCAATATACAGACACTTGTGACCATCATTATCTTGCTCCTTCAATTCTCTCCATCATCTTCTTCACCAATAGTAATCGTGCAGAGGCTGTTTCTCTCTTTCCGGAGCTCCAAATTGAGTGCAAGATAGCTCATTGGAAGGCTATTAGTGTCTAGTTTATGCCTATAAAATTTCATAGAATTTGGTTTAGTAGATTGGGAGAAATCTGAGTTTTTCTGTCTCGGGGTCAATCTCTACATATTCCTGAAAAATAGGAAGTACCACCGGTGAATGTCGCATTCATTCCTATAGCATATTTTGCTTATTCTTTATACTTTTGTGCATTCTATACAGGCAACCCTATGTCTATCACTCCCATAAAAGGATTGTTTCTAATTGTAATCATGCTGGTTGCTATGGGCATTTGAAGTTCATTGTCTCTTCCATAGATAGTAAGTTTTTGAGCTAGTCGACCCACGAACCTATCTGTTTTGTATCGACTCATTCTCCTTGATGCTCCAAGGTACATAGTGTGTTTCTTTGCACTTATTGCATGCATATAAGGTCGATTTGAGTCTCCATAAGCTCAAGGGCTGGTCTTGTGCCGGTTGGCTTGACCAAACTTCGTCGCTTCAAAACACACTTTTCTACCTTCTACAAGCTTCTCCAAGTTCTTTCAGTGGTATCAGAGCTAGATCAAGATGGGTGACGGCTTTCCCTCAATGATCGAGAAGCTTGATCAACACAACTACGTGGCTTGGCAAATCAAGATGGAGGCCTATTTTCAAGGTAGAAATCTTTATGGAATTGTATCAGGTGATGAAGCTATGCCTATTGCAAGATCCAAAGGAGGACCTACACAAGAGGAGACAGATAAGCGCACACTTTGGTGCGCAAGGGATGCTCAAGCAAGGTTGTACATACTAAACTCTATCTTTGACTTTCTATTACCACATATTAGAGGATGCAAGACATCTCAAGAGACTTGGGATGCCCTCGAGACTTTCTTTTCTGCTAGTACCAAAGCAAGAAAGAATCATCTTTGGAATGAGTTCAACCAAATGAAGAAGACACCTAAACAAACCATCACAGAGTTTGTTACCAAGGTCAAGGAGGTTGCGGATCAGTTAGCATTCATTGGAGAGCTGATTGAAGAAGAGGTCATCATGAGGCAAATTCTCAACGGCATTCGAAGTGATAAGCAATGGCAATCCTTCACGACGGCTTATGATCTCATCATGGATGTGCAAACTCCAGACTTCAACATCTTTCTTGGACAACTCTTCAATCAAGAAGCCAACAATAACATAAAGGAAGGTAACTCTTATCATGGTAACTCAATTAGTGCTCTATATACAGATAAGAAGGATAAGAAGCAGAAAGGCAAGAAGAAGGAAGAAGATGAAGAAGAGACTTCTCAAGCCAACTTTGCAAGCAAGAGCAAGTGGAAAGGGAAGAAGAAAGGACCAAAGCAAGACAAAGCCAAAGGTCAGAATGTTCAACCTTGTGCCATATGCGATAAGACCAAACACACCACTCAGAATTGTTGGTTCAATGGGAAAACCCAGAAAGGAAGTGGAAGAGGTGAATATGGCAGCAATAGAGGCAGAGGTGGACACAACTTCAACAATAACAATAGAAGCTACAATAGAAGGGACTACAACAATTATTCAGAAGATCAACCACATGAAGACTCATTACTTCTTATGAATCTAAGCCACAAAGAAGGTAAAGAAGATGATCATTTGTTCTACATAGATTCAGGATGTTCGAATCATGTTGCAGGCAACATTGCTCTTCTATCTGATTTGGACTTAGTACATACAAATGTATGGGGACCAAGTCAAGAACCTTCATTGGCAGGATCAAGGTATTACGTCTCATTTATTGACGACCATAGTAGATGGACTGTTCTATACTTTATCAAGAGTAAGAATGAAGTGTTTGATTGCTTCAAGAAGTATCTTGCACATGTGGAGAATCATACAGGTAGATCACTAAAGAAGCTCAGATCTGATGGAGGGGGAGAATACTTCTCCAAAGAGTTTGATGAGTTCTTGTAGGAAAAAGGTATCAAAAGGGAAGTGACTACTAGGTACTCTCATCAACTAAATGGAATTGCAGAGAGGAGAAACAAGACATTGGTTGGATCAGCCCGAACAATGCTTGAAGAGAAGAAGTTGCCACATTATCTATGGGCAGAAGCTATTTCAATTGCTGTGTACCTTGTCAATAGACTACCATCCAAATCACTTCAAGGTCAGACTCCTTATGAAGCATGGCATGGAAAAAAACCTAGTCTTGGACATTGCAAGGTTTTTGGTTGTTTAGCTTATGTTCATGTACCATCACAAATAAGGGTTAAGCTATATGAAAGGGCAACAAGGGTAGTGTTTATTGGATATGATTCAACTTAGATGGGTTACAGGTTCTTCAATCCTTCAACCAAGCAATTCACTACAAGTAGAGATGTTGTGTTTGAAGAACACAGGTCTTGGTATGATGAAGACAAACAAAAGGTAACACTACCATATGATATTGATTCTGACTCTCATCAATTAGGAAGCAAGCATGATACACAGGTCTAGGATCCAAGAAGTGATACAAACGATGACCACGATGAAAGAGAAAAGGATTACAAGCTATGGAAGTCAAGAGGCAAAGCAAAGATGCAAGAGGTTGGAGAATGCTCAAAACAAGCACCTAGAAGATCAACAAGAGAGAAGAAACAACCAGAAAGGTATGGATATGATTCCACATTTGTTATGAAGCATTCAATATACTTGGCAAAAGACATGCACTCACCAAGAAGACCACACATGGATGCGGCTAAGAGAATACTTAAGTATCTCAAAGGTACAATCAACGAAGGTATATTCTATCCTTACTCTTCAGATTTGGATATCAAAATCTACTCAGATGCAGATTGGGCAGGAGCTAAGGATGATCGAAAAAGTACATCTGGTTACTTAGCATTTGCAGGTTCAAAGCTAGTGTCATGGAGTTCCAAGAAGCAACCAACAGTTGCTTTATCCTCAACTGAAGCAGAGTACAAAGGCTTGACCATAGCAACTCAAGAGGCAATATGGTTAAAAGCATTGTATACAGATTTGGGACTTGTGAGTTCCAAACCTCACATATTTGGAGATAATGTAAGTTCCATGCATCTAGCGGCAAATCCTATTTTCCATGCGAGAACCAAGCACATAGAGGTCCATTACCACTTCATCAAGGAGAAGCTCATGGCAAAGGAGATTGACATTTCTTTTGTTCCAACTGAAAAGCAAGTAGCAGATATGATGACAAAGGCACTTGATGGAGTAAAGCTTTGTAGATTCAAAGCTATGGCAGGTATTCAACCTATCATAGAATGAAGACTCAAACATACTTTGGCTTGAGGGGGAGCTGTTGGAACATCAAGCTTACACTATGCTTGAGGTGGATTTGATCTACATCAAAGGCTATCATGTCGAAAGAATATCCGTTGGAGAGTTCTTTTTCATATGCTCATTTATTGTATTTTTTTGAGAGATTTTTGATGGTTCATTTACCATTGTAAAAGCCTTGAGCTTAACACATGTAAAGGTAGAAAGATAAAGCCCAAATCCCACGAATTTGTGGTAGTTGAAGTTGCATTCAATCAAGCAATCAAATCACCTAAAAGTAGATCAAACTAGATCTTCACTTTTCCTAGATTGTAGGAAAGTGAATTGATTCCCTCCAACAACCATTCCCACCTTCATTTGAATTCAAATTTCACTTTTAGAAGTCGTGGAACACTCCTTGGGTCTATATAAAGACTTGAAATCACTTGTACATTACATGGAAGCAATATACATAAACTTGTGATCATCATTGTCTTGCTCCTTCAATTCTCTGCATCATCCTCTTCACCAATAGTAATCTTGCAGAGGCTGCTGCTCTCTCGCCAGAGCTACAAATTGCATGCAGGATGGTTCATTGGAAAGGTATTAGTGTCTAGTTTATGCCTATAAATGTTCATAGCATTTGGTTTAGTAGATTGGGAGAAATCTGAATTTTTCAGTCTCGGGGTCAATCTCTACGTATTCCTGAAAAATAGGAAGTACCACCGGTGAATGTCGCATTCATTCCTATAGCATATTTTGCTTATTCCTTATACTTTTGTGCATTCTATACACTCAACCCTATGTAAATCACTCCCATAAAAGGATTTTTTTCTAATTGTAATCACGCTGGTCGCTATGGGCATTTGAAGTTCATTGTCTCTTCCATAAATAGTAAGTTTTTGAGCTAGTCGACCCTTTGTTTTGTATCGACTCATTCTCCTTGATGCTCCAAGGTACATAGTGTGTTTCTTTGCACTTATTGCATGCCTATAAGGTCTATTTGAGTCTCCATAAGCTCAAGGGATGCTCTTGTGCCGGTTTGCTTGACCAAACTTCGTCGCTTGAAAATGCACTTTTCTACCTTCTACAAGCTTCTCCAAGTCCTTTCATTCAAGACCTTGGATGTAGTCAAAAGTTCACCAAGATGATCACGACCCTTCTCGGAAATGCATCGACCCAAATTAACATTAATGGCAAACTTTCGAAGATGATCAAACTTAGAAGATCTATTAGACAAGGGTGCCCATTGGCTCCCCTTCTCTTTGCCATTGCAACGGAAGGGCTTAGCAGGCTGGTGGAGCATCAGGTGGAAGCTGATAATATCAAAGGTCTCCGTTTGCCTCATGGCCACGGCTAGATCACCATGAGACTTTTTGCCGATGATATGAATGCGTTTGTTCACAATGATAGTACCAGCCTGGAGACGTTCAGGAGGTGTGTGGATACTTTTTATGAAGCCTATGGATCCATAATCAACCACTCTAAGACCGCCTTCAGAGCTATCGTTGGGTCACAGCCCGACCTTCTCATCAATCATGGATGTCAAATCATTCCGCAGGGCCAAATTTTTCGGCTTCTTGGGATTCCCTTGGGGTTTGGTGTCTCTATGGAACAACGGTGGAATTGGATGCTGGCCAAACTCAAAAACAAGCTTAACTATTGGAGAGGTATGCAAATCAATCTCGGTGGTCGTGCTATGGTTATCAACACGTTCCTCTTATCTTCTACCATTTATTTCCTTTCTTGTTGGAGACCAAAAGAGCAAGATCTGTCCAAATTGGAAAGTATTTGTAGAAACTTCCTTTGGACGGGTGACCACAATAGGAGGGGGTGCCTAAAATCAAGTGGTCCATCTGCACCAGCCATAGAGATAGTGGGGGCCTTGGTATCGTGGACATTGGGTGCATGGCTAACAAACTGGCGGCCAAATGGATGATTAAGGCTTGGTGCAACGGGGAGGCCTCGTGGGCCAAGTTGATATTCAGAAATAAGAAAGAGTTGGCTCTCATGGGTTTCCCAAATTGGAAGAATCTTGACATCTTGACCTTGCTGTTTTCCCCGATCCCCGTCTTCCCGAAAGGCTCACATCTTGTGTGCTCCCTATGGAAGATTTGGAATAAAGTCAAAAGCTACACAAGAATAAGTGAAGAGTGGAAGTGGGCAACCGATATCAGACAAGACGACTCTATCTGGTTTCCGATCCATGGCATCCGGAGTGTGGAATCTTGGAACATTCAAAATGCCAAGAAGTTATGGAACAAAGGCTTCAAAAAATGGAAGCATCTCTGGAAACAAGACACCAACCGATGGATCAACTTTGAGGATATTGACCCTAGCATCAACATTTCGTACGAAGAATGGAACACTTTGCAAAGCAGATGTCTTGCTTGGGACTGCCACAAAGTTTGCCTTCTCATGGGACACGACACGTCGAGCTCGCTTAGTCTCAAATGGCACAATGGGAATAGCCTACCAAGAATCCCAAACATCAAAGAAACGATTGACTATCAGGTTAACCTCAACAAGAAGTGGTGCCTGTCATGGATGCGGCTTCGGTGGGACATGAGGCTCACGGCTATCTGGCACCCCCTCATAGAAATCAAAACGACTGTCCTCTTATGGCAAATTCTTCATCATGGAATCTGGACTAACCTTAAGGCTAGCAAATTTTGTGGGGTTCCTCCCTGGTGCAAACGCTGCTACCGATCTATCGAAGATGTTGCACACATCTTCTTTACCTGCCCCAACTCCAACAGACTTTGGTAGACGGTTGGAAAGAAACTTAGACTTCAGAAACACCTCAGTTGGAAGCAAGCCCTGCTGGGAGAAGCGATCGGCTGCTCCGTGACTCTCTGGAACGCCATCAGAGGGGAGGTCCTATGGAAAATATGGAGGGAAAGATGTGCCTTTAACTTCGGCGACTCCCCCAAAGAGTGGTCAATTGAGAAATCGTTGTTCCTCCTTGGCAAAAGGATCGTTAACTGTAAGAAGTCCCCCCCTCCCCTTCAGGCATCACCAAGTACTTCTTTTGATAAATAACAAGCTTAAGTCCAAGTGGGCCCGACATGAGGGTGATGAGAGGGTGATTAACCTTCTTTGTAATGCCATCTAAGCTCTGTAAAACCTTCCCCTGCTTTGTGGGATTTGGGGGGTCCCGTGGGCACTAGTCCCCTTCTCTTGTACTTTTCTTTATTTAATTCAAGTCCGGGAGAGTAGGCTAATGCCGAACTTCCTTTATATTTAAAAAAAATGTCCCTTTTGAGTTTATTAAATTGTTAAGATTTGAACAAATCCTTATGAATATCTGTAGTACTCAAGAAGAGTGAGTGTAGAAGATTCTACAGACTTTCTGTAGCAGATTGCTTTCTGTAAAAACACTTCTTTTGCAGGCGGCCCTCAAAATCTGTGTGGCATTGAAGACTCCTGAAGCTTCATGGGCGCATCGTTTGCTTATTTCATTTGAAGACTCCTGAAGCTTCATGGGCTCATCGTTTGTTTATTTCATTTGTTTATTCAAGCTAAAGAATTTCCATCCCCTTGAGCAAAATACAATAAGGAAACATATATGCAAGTCTTCTTTTTCTATGAAGGAAGATGAAGGAACGCGGCCTTCTTCGGAACTGCAAAAGAACGATGTGTGTAGAAAGGGGCCTTCATGTCAGAAAACGAAGGGGAATGTCTGAATTTCAAAGCTTTCGGCTTATAACCTACTTTAAAAATGAAGAATCTTCTCTTTATAATTTTGTGTCGTGTTGCCCTACAAGGGACATGTAAACGAACATATAATTTGTCCCACTCACACAGACCAATGCAAACATACATATAATATGTTTTGTCTTCCCCTGCCCTATAAGTACACAAACAAACGTCTTACGCCTTCTCAAATAAGGTGATAGAGACACTTCTAATGCCTTCTAGAGAATTGTGACATCATATTGATTCTTCCTGATAGAGATACTTGTAATCCTTTATGCAAACTATAGACAAGGACGACTCGCCAAAGTCAAGCTTTTGGCCGAAGACAAGGACGACTCACCAAAGTGAAAATTGTCACCTCATATTGATTCTTTGTGATTGAGGACATTGGCAGTTGTGAGGAACCCTCTATTCCATGCTCGCACAAAGCACATTGAGGTGCATTATCATTATGTTATGGAGAGGTTGTCTGCTGTAGAGATCAGCTTGGCATATGTGCCTAGACGGGATAACATTTTAGATCTTTTCATAAAGGCTCTCTCTAGGGAAAAGTTTGAAGCTTTGTGCAAAGCTTTGAGATTACTTCCTTTTGTGGATTGATCTCTTTCCACATAGCTTGGCACTTTCTTATACATGGGTGCAAGTTCTTTGTTCACTACATCACTCCTAGGGGGGATTCGTTGATAACTTTGGTAGTGATGTGTGTGAACAAACTAGGACCAAAGCAGAAATTTTTTCCCTATTTAGCAAATTTTTTCCCCGAGCTTGTATATGTGCCTATAACCATAATGTGTTGCTTACCTTTATACATTCACTTGGTTATACATTCAGTAATGTGCATTGTGCTCCAAACTTCTTCTTCTTCTTTGTGTTGTTTGTGTGCTTTCATAGACCTCAAACTCCAACACCATCTTGGTTAACCCATCCATGATTACCTAGAAGGAGTCATGCCCTCTTTGTGTCTTAGGTAATCCTAGAATGAAAACTATGAAGATGCTCTCCCACGTCCAATGAGGAATATCCAATGGGTGAAGAACTCCTCCAATCATCAACTGCTCAGCTTTATTGACCTAGCATTCTCTGCACACATACTCTAGGATGTCCTTGTGAATTCTAGACTAATGAAAATCCCTTTTAAGAAGATCATAAGTCTTGTTAACTCCTCACTATCTTGCACTAGTGGTTTCATGGCACTTGTAAAGAACTTTCTTTATTATCCTTGAATCTCTAGGGACAAATAACTTTCCTTTATATAATAGATATCCATTGCACATACTAATTCTTGTAGTTGGATCCTTTTTGAGTACCCATCGATACTCCATCTTCCCTTATACAAGTTTGACTACATTTGGAAGTTTTCAAGGTGGCATTAAGGTGTCCGGGAAGCTCTGATAGCCTTGGAAATGTGTACAAATATGTAGCCACATATGAAATTTTTCTACTAAGAGATGATCTTGAACTACCACTCCTATGGAAAAATTATTTGTGTCAGTTTCAACCACAAAGGGCCCATTGAAATCTTCTATCAATAAAGTGGAGCTATACCAATTGTTATTTTTTACGTCTTCATACTTTTCTTTTGTTCATCTCCCCAACAAAAGGTTTTTCCTTTCCCTTTAAGTTATTATCTCATTAAAATAGTGCTCTTAGCATAGCTTTAATGATCTTCAATAGAATCCTTGTAAACCTACAAACATATGAGGCTCTTCCAAGTTTCTAGAATGTGGCCATTCCATAAAACCCCATACTCTCCCAAGATTCATTTGGTTTCCATGTTTGGATATGATTTGACTAAGGTAACTAACCGTTGGTTTGAAAACTTCACATCCAACAAAGAGTGAAGTTACTTGTAACACTTGGAAGACTCTTTTTTAAGTGCTCCGAGTGTTCCTCTTCCAAACCTACTATAGATCAATATGTCATCAATAAATTCTACAATGAACTTTCCTAAGTAGGGTCGTAACACACTTTTCATGCGCATGATCAATGTGGCATAACACTAAACGACATACCAAAATCTCATGATGCCTACATCTAGTCCAAAAGGTATTCTTAGTAACATCCTCTACCTTTATCTTAATATGATGATATCTCGATCTCAAATCAAGTTTAGTCAAGAACTAAGATGGATGTAATTGATCGAATAGATCATTCAACCTACATTGTTTGTATATGGGAGTTTAGTGTCACGCACTAAATATATGGCATGGTCAATGTCTCCTTGTGCATGTGGTAGACCTTTATGTAAAAAGTAAGGAAAAAACATCTCTATATTCAAACATTCACGGTTTAAGATCTTTAACCACACAATATTGGAAAAATAATAGTAAAACATCTTGTCCATATTTACAATATGATCATGAAAATATGCATCTGAAGTATCACAGATATGCATCTGAAGTATCACGAGGATGCAAAGATTGATCATGTAAACTATAAAATGCATAAATATCATGTACATAATGTGGATCAAACAAAGTCTCTTACTGAATGCATGAAATGAGATCTGTAGTAGATACATCAAGTTCTGACCATGAATACAAATTTCATTTCAATTTTTAATAAGCAATTCAATATTATTATTCAAGTAACTTCTCTTAATTCAGTCTCCTAACCCCAAAACCATTCTCAATCCAATACTAGATATTTGCTATCCATGTTCATGATCTGAAAGTCTAGATGATCTTTATATCCGTGTAACTTGACTTTTAGATTGAGAACCATCATGCCCCATATTTTCTTATCTTCAACCTAAATCATAGATACTATGTATTATTGGGGACTAGGATGTTGCTCTTGAACCGCTCTTGGATTAGATGGGATCTTCAGTTTAAGGGTCTATGGCACTCCCTAGTCGAACGATCCCTCCACCATGGGATTCAAAGCAATGTGAAAAATTCCAAAATCTATGAGGTTGCACCTTGGTGCAAAAGGTGTCATCGGGGGTATGAAGATATGGTTCATCGATTCTTTTTTTTTTTTAATAAGAGGAAGTTCGGCCTTAGCTTACTCACCCGGACTTGAATTAAATAAAGGAAAAATACAAAAGAAGGGGACTAGTGCCCATGGGAACCCCCATATCCCACAGAGCGGGGGAAGCTTTTACAAAAAAAGGTTAATCGCCCACTCATCATCCTCAAGCGGGCCCCACCTGGGTAAAGTGTGTTCTTGATCAAAAGGAAAACTTGATGACTCCTTAAAAAAGGGGGCGGTTTCTTACAATTAGCAATCCTTTTGCCAAGAAGGAACAATGAATACTCAATCGACGAGAGTTTCGAGCATTCTAGAGATTCACGGAGCGACCATTCGCTTCTTCCAGCAGAGCTGTCTCCCAACTTATATATTTCTGGTGACTAATTTTCATTCCTATGATCTGCCATAGCCTATGTGGTAGGCCTTGCAAGGCTTACATGGAGTTATAGAGGAGGTTGATAAACCTCGCATCCCCATCATGTGGAGCCCACTTGGTTTTAAACTTATTGTTGACATACTGTAGCTAACACTGAGTCATAACAAACGAGAACAAAGACATGTTCTCCTTTAGAAATTGCAAAAGATGCTAAAAACAAGGAAAAATTAGCCTATTTTCAATTGTTCCATAGAAATGATAAGGTCCATTTTAATTAGGGCAAGAAAATCATATGCTTTTATTTCATGATACTTTGTCTCAATCTTTATTTCAATTTTTGTTTATAAAAACATGCTATATTCAACATTACAAATTCCAATTAGAACTTTAACGAATCTTAGATGATTAAAAGTACATGATTTCATGAAAATGGAACTTGAAAAGTAATTCATTTTATTTCAAGCCCACATAAAGCATAATTTTATGCCATTTTAAAAAGGGATTAGAATACGTCTACGAAGGATGCATTTTCCATGATGTTTTAAGACTTTTATGTGAAAAATAAGAGTGAATCATATAAGGAAGTCAACGCTCGCTCTTGAAAATACAAAGCATAATCATACAACAATTAGGTGGTCATATATGTGTACTAGTAATAATAGCCAATTATGCCAAAAAAACACCATGAGATCAAAATGAAATAGATGAGATTAAATTGACTATACATATTGAGAGAAAACACCATGCATATCATCATACATGATTCTTTGATGTCTAATAATCCAAATGAAAGAGACTTTATTGTTCATCGTTGCACATTCTATGAAATAAATCTATTAGTTTTTACATGCTAAGAGACTTCAATAAAACTTTGTTCAAGTTACGTTAATCAAATACTCTAAGACATTGCTTTTTTCCTTGCCCCGAGTCTTTATCCTTTGAAAAATCGCATTTCTCCTCTCTCTGAGCATTATCATGGTCAAAGTTAAAAAGCAAGACAATATATCACGTTTGATATTACTTTGTGAGAACATATTGCATGCATTGAAAGCGAAATGTGTAGTCTTTTTTACTTTGTTAAAGTGAAAACTATACTTTTCAGCGAGAAGTCGATGCCTGGCATCGACTTCTCGCTGAAAACTATACTTTTCAGCAAGAAGTCGATGCCTGGCATCGACTTCTGGCTGAAGTCGATGCCTGGCATCGACTTCTCGCTGAAGTCGATGCCTGGCATCGACTTCTCGCTGAAGTCGATGCCAGGCATCGACTTCTTGCTGACAAGTATAGTTTTCCGCGAGAAGTCGATGCCAGGCATCGACTTCTTGCTGAAAATGAAAGAAAAAATGTAAAATTCACTTTTTTCTCGCTGAGAAGTCTGCACCAAGGTGTTAATGATCATCTATACTTTGTGGGCATGGAAAGACAACATGAGGTAAAATTATCTTCTAACGCACTCTATTAGTCGTGCCTCCCTCTGGATTTTGAGTATGCTTTGTTGTTAGTGAATTTTAGTCATCGTTAGTGAGAATTGATCCACTCACGAACATCGATGCTCCAAATAAAGAGAGAAGAGAGCCTATCTATGCCACCTACAAGTTACACAATCCACACACGCTAATGAGTGATGAGCTTCCCTCTATACTTCCATACCAAAGATATATGCACATAGAAGGTGTTTGGCAAGAATCACAGAAGTGGAGATAGTCTCTCTCAATCCTCATTACTGCACTTTGATTCCCTTTTGCATGCACAAAGAGGTGTGATTATAGTATCCATAATCAAAGCCTTGCCACAGACTATCTATTTGTGCAATAATGAACAACATAGCCTCATTTGTTTTACTCTAATTTTCAGTGAGATTCCAATGTCTCGCATGGACATCTTTCCAAAATCTATATTTGTTGCTCTAAGAAAGTATGGAATATATATTTCCATTAAAAAAATCTAGAAGGAACAGTATGATGTAAGTGTTGATGTGTGAAACATAAAAAAAAAGAACTAATGTGACACTAGGCAACCTCTATGGTCACCATTAACTCATTTCCACTCAAAACATTGAGAAATGATAGCCAAAACCAAGAAGTTTACTTCTTCAGATTTTTCTAGTCACTAAAATGACATACCTTCAGTATTTTGATAATTTCTCTTAGCTCAAGTATTATTTCCCCAAGATCTTTGGATGGATGAAAGTAGAAGAGTAGAGCTTTGCAACAAGCTATCATATGCAAGAAACGGATCTCTAGAACTCAAGATATAGCCTTCACAAGATGACCCTGTATGACTTCCAAAAGTGGAATTTTTGCCTGTTTTAGTAAGTCTGACTGTCCAAAAATGAAAATTCGATGCCTAGCATCGACTTGCAACCAAAAGTCGATGCCAGGCATCGACTTTGAGCTTTTTTGGCCACTTTTTTGTTCCTGAAATAGGCGCGTTTAACACACATATGATGAAAACCACTTTTATGTGGGAAGTCGATGCCAGGCATCGACTTTATCTGAAATTCGATGCCAGGCATCGATTTACTCCACAAACCTCATGTTTTTAAGAAGTTCTAGAAGTACATAACACTCAGAGAATAAAAAAAGGTCAATTTTTAGCCTTTTCTAGCTCATTTCCTTTTTGTTCGATCCAAGCTAAATGAGTATTCTCATAAAATAAGGCTTTTTTTATCCATTTCATAATTCTCTCTTAAACATTTTAGATCAGGTACTCTAAAATTAGCAAAATTCTGCTACCCTAAAGTAGTCAAAATTTTGAAAATATTGTCAAAATTTGCATATTTTTGGGGGGTTTTAGAAAACCTTGTATACTCGTGTAAAGAATTTTTTAAAATCATGCAAAAAAAGGCTATTTTAGTGCATAGGGTTTCTCTTTTTATGACATAGTTTTTAAAATCATGCAAAAAAAGGCTATTTTAGTGCATAGGGTTTCTCTTTTTATGACATAGTTCTCGTTTGTTATGACTCACTGTTAGCTCTTTGTGACGTCTGAAGGGGGGGGGGGTTCTTACAGTTAGCAATTCTTCTGTCGAGGAGGAAAAGGGACTTCTCGATCAAGCACTCCTTGGGGGTATTGCCAAAGTTCAATGAGGGCTTGCTTCCAATTGATTTGTTCTTGGAGTCCCAAAGAACGACCAATGACCCTCCATAATCGAAGGGATTTAGGGCAAGCAAAGAACAGGTGACCTATATCCTCTATGCTATGGCAACATCGCTTGCACCAGGGTGGAACCCCGCAGATCTTGTTAGCTTTTGTGTTGGTCCATATTCCACGATGAAGGATTTGCCATAGGAGAACCGACTTTTTGTTTTCAATGAGAGGGTGCCAGATAGACATAAATTTCATATCCCATCGAAGTCGCGTCCAATTGAGACACCATTTCTTGTTGAGACTGATGTGAATGTCATTGCAGGCTTCGACATATGGGAGGTTGGAGAGGTGATTACCATTATACCATTTAAGACCCATTGGGTTCGGAGAGTCCTGTCCCATAAGTAGTCGGATTTTAGATCGGTCCCAAGCGTGGTGTCTTCTCAGTAAAACATTCCATTCCTCATATGTGACCGCAGTAGTAGGGTCAAGGTCCTCAAAGTCCACCCATCTGTTTGTATCCCGTTTCCAGAGGTGCTTCCATTGTTTGAATCCCTTATTCCAGAGTCTCTTGGGACTCAAGACATTCCATGGCTCCACATTTCTCATGCCCTATGGGGGGGTCACATGCCCTATGGGGGGTCCCATCAAGAGTGGTGATATTGGCCTCCCTCATGGAATGCAAGCTAGGCCTTACACGGTCCTTTATATTTCCCTTTTATGCCTTGTATCTCCTCTTTTATCACTACATTTGAAGTTTGCTCGAAAAAAAAACTTACCTTAAGTTTGTAAGTGATGCATAGAGTGTTTCAAAATATTTTCGTGAAATCACTCCACGGGGATTCTTTTTAGAAGGAGGAATCATATTATCACATGCATTTGATATTTTGAGTAGGTAAAGGTTGTCGTATTTAACCAGTTAATATCACATGTGTGTGTTCTAGTAGTGACAAATTAATGTGCGATCCACATATCAAAACCCATAGTATGGTTACTTTCATCCATAGGTATGATTTACCGAAATAAATGAGATACGAAGCTCATAGCATAATACAAAAATTATAAAAAATATTAGTGGTGTTGCATTAATTCTTAGGTGTTGCATTAACTTTTAGGTGTTTAGGTGTTGCAATATTTTTTAGGCATCGAAGCTCATACATAGAGGTCTATGGTTGTGACAATGGTTTATTTTAAGCCTTTTTCAATCCTATTGAATCAAAAATGGTATGCGAATACAAGTGAATTTTAGAAAATGCTACCATGTACAAAAAGTTCATTACAAGCTTCATTTTTATCTAACAATCACATGCAAACAGCTATGAGTCGATAGTAAAGAGTGAATATACATAGGCTCCAAGAAAGAAGTTCATCTTATATATTTCACATGTGTGATGATAATGCAGATATTGTTGAGATATCAAGCTCAAGATGTGATGATCTAGGATAATACGTATCATTTTTTTCATTTCTCTGACATGTATAGTGGTCACGCTGGTATATGTCAGGGACAATTCATTGAGCTTTATTAGATTTATCTACCGAGAGTGATGGCTCATTTGTTTCTTGCCAGCTCACTCATTCGCGAACATAAGGTTTTTCCTTATGTACTAATCTTTATACATTGCACTTGTTTTCTTGATTTTTATACATTCCTTTTATGTCATAGAAGAAGAAGAAGATCATTTTTCCTTGCCTCAATCTGTGTGTGTGCTTCTCCTTAATCGTGAATAGCTGCAGAAATGGCAAACAGAGATGGAATGAGTCAGCTTATGAGTGATAAGTAGGACAAGAATAGCTTCCATGCTTGAAGATTCAAGATGATGAATTTCATGATGGGAAAAGGCTACTGGAAGTACATCAAAGGAGAGAATGAAAACACTCCACAGTTACCATAGAGGAGTCGGACTGTAGAACAATTAAGAGCGTATGAAGAATGGAATCAAGGAGCAAGAAAGGTAATGTATTGGCCATCTGTTAGCATATAGGATAGCATGCTTGGTTACATCGTATGAGACCAATACAAAGGCACAAAAATTGCAACTCAAAAATGAGCTGCATACATTTGAGAAAAAGAGCATGTGGGTAAGTGAATACACCCTGAAAATCAAAAGCATATGTGAGTCACTTGAATCTATTGGCGTGAATGTAGATGATGATGATGATAAGCTGGAAGTATGCCTTCATGGTTTAGGAGCTGCATATAAGTAGTTCAGAACTTCTATACATACAAGGGAAAATATTCTAAAATTTTGGCGATCTAGTATCTATGCTCATTATTGAAGAAACGAATCTTGGTGAGGATTCAAAACCACAAGGAAAACCCAGTTCTGACCAGGTATTCTATTTTGGAGGAGGAAGAGGCAGAATTAGAGGCTTAGCGGAAGAGGACAGAATAACCAAGACCAAGGTCAACAACAGAATCATGCAGGAGGAAGACGAAAGTTTCGAGGTAGGGGGAGCCAAAGAGGTCGCAAAAATTCCTAAAGAAATGATTCAGGTAATGACAGTAAAGGATGTTGGATTGTGGTAAACCTGGATACTCTAAACGTGATTGCAGGTTGAAGAATAAAAAATAATAGAAGGCAACAAAACAACTATGCATCCACAAGTGCAGATGAATCTGAGAAGTTGTTCATGATTCAACTTCACATGATGAATACGATGTCTACTTGTGTTTAGAAATCGAATGATAATGTCTGATATGTTGATTCATGTGCTTCAAATCACATGACCAGTCATGCGGAATGGTTTAGTACTTTACAAAAATTGCTAGTTCCTAGATATGTTGAAACAGGTGATGACACATCACACCCTATCAAGAATAAAGGAAACATAGCACTATCTATGGAGGATGGAAAGGTAAAACATCTTGCTGATGTGCTCCATGTTCCAAATATAACAAAGAATCTAGTTTCTCTAGGACAAATGGTGTACCAGGGATTACAAGTCAAGTTCAATGTTGATGGTTTATATGTAAATGAGTACAAATAGGATGGAAGATTGATTTCCAAAGGAAACAAAGTGGGTAGGATGTTCACCTTAAATGTGAAAATTTCTGAAATGAATGCAGCCATGTTTGCAAAAGGTGCAGGAGTTATTGTTGATATAGAGATCTGGCACAAACGGATTGGACATGCAAACTTGTAGAGGCTCAAATTGATGCAGTCAAAGGAGATTATCCATGGACTACCAATTTTCAAGGTTGCCGAGATGCAAAAGGTATGTGCAACATGTCAATTTGGAAAACAATAAAGATCATCATTTTTGCATGACAAGCATGTTAGTGAGAATGTGATAGAAATAGTATAAATAGATGTTTTGGGTCCTGCAAAGACCACATCTATGGGTGGTTGCAGATTTTATGTTACTTTCATTGATTACTATACATGAAAATTCTAGGTATATTTCATGAAAGAGAAGAGTGAGGTGTTCACTTACTTCCAGAATTTTAAAGCTATGGTGGAAAAGCAGACAGGGAAGTATATTCAGACATTAAGATCTGATGGAGGAGGTGAATACATGTCAAATGAGTTCAACAAATTTCTAAAAAATCATGGAATTCGGTGTCAGTTTTCATGCAGGTACACACCACAACAGAATGGCATTACTGAACGCAAAAATAGACACATTATAGAAATAGCAAGAGCTTTGATGGCTAAGAAGAATATGCCTCATTGTTATTGGTCAGAAGCTGTGCATACGACTAAATACACCATGAACAAAACTCCAACTACTGTTGTACATGAAGTTACACCTAAAGAGAAGTTCATAGGTAAAAAGCCAAACTTATCACATATGAAAGTTTTTGGCTATATTGCATATGTACATGTTCAAGATGAGTTGAGGATGAAGCTTGATCTGAAAGAAAAAAAATGTGTCTTCATTGGATACGCTTTTGAGCAAAAGGGATATAAATGTTATAACCCATTCAAACTATAGGTGAAGGTGAGCAAAGATGTGGTATTTGATGAAATGTCAAGCTTCTATGAAGATGCCAAAGATGGACTTAATCTTCAAATGACAAAGAAAATGCTGAAAAATCAAGTGCAAAATCTCAAGTTCTGAGTGGACCAGATGAATCACCGAGCAATAATTCCAACTCAAATCCATGGAGTGGAAGACTGCGTAGAAATTTCAGTCCAACAAATTCATCAAATACATCCAAGAAAGGTAAAGAAAAGCTTTCTATTGGTAGTAAAACATGTGCAGGTTTTGAAGACATTGATGGAGATTCAAGCGATTCAGAAAAGAGTCTTGATGAGGAACTTGGATTGCCCTTTGTGAAGACTCCAGGAGTAAGAAAGGCACATGCAGATGATACTAGGAGAAATGACCTAGGACCAAGACGATCTGGGAGGACGTAGAATTCAGTGCAACGATTGACATATGACAGTTATATGGCTCATCATTATGCCTACATGACCAAGGTTATACAAGATGTTGAACCTTCTTGTTTTGAAGATGCAATTGGAAATGCAGATTGGAAAAAAGCTATGGATGAGGAGATGGCTGCACTTTATGGAAACGAAACATGGAAGCTGGCTCCATGCCACAAGGAAAGAAAACCATAGGCTGCAAGTGGGTTTACAACGTAAAGCACAATGCTGATGGTAGCATAAGCAATTACAATGCACGATTGGTAGCAAAAGGATATGCACAAACATATGGAATTGATTATGAGGAAACATTCAGCCTTGTAGCCAAAATGTCTACTGTCAAAACACTTGTTGCATTAGCTACAACAAAAGGATGGACTTTGCATCACCTGGATGTGAAGAATGCTTTCCTACAGAGTGAGTTACAGGAAGAAGTATACATGGACCAACCATAAGGATATGACGATTCCAAGAATCCAGAATATGTTTGCAGGTTGCAAAAGGCTTTGTATGGGCTGAAGCAAGCTCCTGCATGGCATGCAAGGACTGTTGATTACTTAACCACCATTGGGTTTTCTATGTGTGATGCAGATCATTCACTACATGCAAGGAAGTGTGATGATGACATCACAATTGTGGCTATTTATGTTGATGGCTTGATTGTAGGTGGTGATAATGAAGAAAGCATTAAAGAGGTAAAGCAACTTCTTATGCAGGAATTTGACATAAAAGGTCTTGTTGTGCTGCGTTATTTCTTGGGCATTGAGTTTATACATTCAGAAACACGTATATGGATGTCACAAAGGCAATATGCCTTGAATATGTTGCAAAAATATTGTATGGTTGATTGCAAGCCAATTTCTATGCCATTAGATCAAAATTTGAAGTTAGATACTACAACAGGTGAAGCATTTGAAAATGCTACTATGTAGAGGAAAATTGTGGGAAGCTTGATATATCTCACAATTACAAGGCCTGATCTAAGCTACACTATGGGACTTGAAAGTCAATTTATGTAGGTTCCTCGGAAGCCACATTTGGATGCTTTGAGGTGCACGCTACGCTATGTGAGTTCTACTTTGGATTATGCATTGTTTTATGAAGCTGGTGTAGATTTGCAGGTTCATGGATACAATGATGCAGATTGGGCTAGTAGCATTCCAGATAGAAGTTCTACTAGTTGTTTTCTATTCTCACTTGGGAATGGAGCTGTTACATGGAGCGGTAAAAAGCAACCCACTATTGCTTTGTCAAGTATAGAGGTGGTGCAATGGTAGAATGTGAGGCATCATAGCCAGAGATGCTACTTGCAGATTTAGGTGTGGAAATGCAAAAGCCTATCACCATCTATTGTGATAATTTTAGCAGCATATAGTTAGCACGAAACCCTATTTTTCATGCGAGAACAAAGCATATCAAGGTACATTACTACTTTATGAGAGAGAAGGTATTAGCAGGTGATATTGATCTTGTTTATGTGAGAAGAGATGAGTAGGTTGGTGATATTTTCACTAAAGCACTTGGAGCAGAAAAGCTAAAGAAGTTTTGGAAGATGCTTGGATTAGAGGACATGGCATTGAGCTTGAGGGGGGGTGTTGAGAGCAGTATGGGCACCCAAGGACTGACTAGACAAGGAAGCCAGTGGAGAGAGTCAGAGCGAGGTGAAGGATTGAGTAGACAAAGCAGTCGACGCAAATCTGGCAGATAGGCCCTTCAAATTTTTCCAAATTAACATCTTTATAACAGTGATTCTTATCACTAACAATCATTGTAAATACCATTTCATATTTTTGTAGCTCCATTTTGTGCAAGCCAAGGAGTCCCTGAGCTTGAGGAGCCTTAGAAGTACCTACATATCAATTTTCGTACTTTTTAGGCTCCGTTTTAGCCCTCAAATTGGCCCTGGAACCTAATTTTTAACTAGGCCGGACACTGGGTCTGGACAGGGCCAAAACCTAGTCAAAAACTATAAATAGAGCTAGAGAGCTCATTTTTGAGGTGAGCTTGTATTTGAATTGAACTTGTATGAGCTTTTGGAAGTAATCTAAAGAACTCCATTGCTTCTCACTCTTTGTCTTGCCGTGTGTGCGCGTGTGTGTGTATGTGTGTGCATGTTTGTGTGCTTCTCACTCACGCACTTGTGCCTCCACTTGCTCGAGGTCTTCATACCATCCTCACGTCTTCTCGGATTGACATTAAAGGAGGTGCTACTCATCATTGAGCTACACCAAATTTTGGCGCCGTTGCCGGGGATCGAGCTTTGAGGACGAGCGTGTGATGGTAAGACGTAGATTTGGGACGTTGGTGTTGTAGGTAACTTCTTCACTTTTCCTTTTTTTCTTTTCCTCACCTCATCACCATCATCATCATCACCATCTCCCACCTCCATCTCCATCATCGCAAAAATTTCAGTTTTTTACTATATCCCCTTCCTCCTTTCATTTCCCTCATTTCACTTGTGAGAGAGAGCGAGAGAGCGAACTGTTGTGTGCTATTTTCTGCATGCTTTTGGAGTTTCTTGCAGGTTTCAGCATCATCATCCCCTCCAGCACGTCGCGCAGGTACGGAAATGTGCAGAACTGTCTCGCAATTGCCGACTTCTGTCGATCGCGATTGACAGAAATTTTCACCTTTTGGTAAATCTGAGTGCACCACAAGGGACTAGAGACTCTGCACACCACATTTCCACAAAAATTTTTGAAAAATTTGCAAAATTTCAATCTGTCGCGATTGATAGCTCTGTCCATCGCGATTGACTGCCTGTCCGTCACGATCGACTGCCTGTCCATCGTGATTGACTGCCTGTCCGTCGCGATTGACTGCCTGTCTGTCGTGATCCACACCTATCCGTCGCGATCGACACCCATCCATCGCGATTGACTACCTGTCCGTCGTGATTGACTGCCTGTCTGTCGCGATCGACACCCATCCGTCGCGATTGACTGCCTGTCCGTCACGATTGACTGCCTGTCCATCGCGATCGACTGCCCCTCCATCGCGATCGATACCCATCCGTCGCGATCGACTGCCTGTCCGTCGCGATCGACACCCATCCATCGCGATTGACTCCTGTCCATCGCGATTGACTGCCCTGTCCATCGCGATTGACTGCCAATTGTAGCCAATTTTTTAGGGTTTTTAATTTGAAGAGTTTGGCTAATAAGGAGGCCATAGGAAAACAACTTGGGGAAGACCTGTTGCATAGTGATCCTGTTTGAACCCTGTCTTAACCCTAGAACCCTGAACGGTCATAACTTTTTCATACGAAATCCAATTTTTGAGCTCTAGGGCTTGTTGGAAAGCTCGTGGCATATACTACACGCGCTCAACTGTTTTTTATAAAGATAATGCGTTGATTTTCAGCTAGGGTATTTTGAAGTTGACCATACCCAGGGGGATCAAAGTTAGGGGTCTAAGAATTGTTTTCCTAAAAATCACTATGCAAATTACTATTTGTGCTATAGGAATGAAAATCATTGGTTCTGTCTTTGGAATTTAAATCTTAAAGCTAACTTTGGAACTCTTACAGATCTATTGAGAGCATCGAAAGGCGTTCTAAGCAAGTGTAAGTGCAAGCTTGGGAACACACTTCCTGGGCATTCAAGGGCAACCAAGAAGGAAACAAAAGGTTGGAAATTCTCAACTCCCTTTGTCAATTCCTAGCTTAGGCCAAGAACGACTAGTGATAGGAGTAAGCCAGGGCGGCGATAGGCATTTGTCAAGTTGAAGACTACCTATGCACTCAAGTTCAAGATTAAACCTAATCTCTTCGTGATGTGATAACCATAAAGGAAACAATCTAACTTGGAACGATCAACTTAAAGTGCGAAAATTAACTCAAACATTCTTGACAACGTGATTTTTGACAAGAGCATAAACACGGTAACCACTAAAAAGAATCAAGTAACTGATACAAAAGAGCTCAGCAACGAGGTTGTACTTGGGCGAATTTGGGCTATTCAATTAGGCTTATGAACCTTAGATCAGGGCGACATCTAGGGAGAGATAGACAAAGTCTTAGGTCTTCAGAGGCTAGTGTCAACCACACTGCTAGGTCTTGGGCCCAGCAGTTGAACCACCACTCATACTACCCTAGCTCTGAGACCAGTGAGTCAGAGATGTCTCAAGGCATGGACCGACCTACGGGAAGTTCAGGAATGCCATACTTGCAGAGGGTAGAAGGCCCGTACAAGACGCAGCTGGAATACCTTAGGACCAACCGATTAGGTGCTAGCATCTATGAGGACGGTCTAGGAAGATCCGTGGTCCAGATTAAAAACCCTGACCATTCCATAGGACTAGAGCACCCAGCTGTCAAGTTTGAAAACGGAGCATACTTGGACAAAGAAGGAACCATATACGTAGTCACCAGTCACCCAGATAGGACGGACGAATTTGGAAATGTGATCCCAGAAGCGGACTTAGGTGACCTAGAGCAAGGAAACATGGGTACAGAACCTAGAACCCCTCGAGGCAAATCGGTTCTCACTAGGATTATCACTCCAGAGTGGATTCCCCAGGATAATAAGAGCATAGATTTGCTCCTCAATCAAGAGACTGACGAAGCCTTTTGGAGGTATAAATCTGATCGGCCAAATGATATAGGAACAATCATGATCCATGAGTTTAAAGATCCAGATAGCCCAGGTAGAGTGACCTACTTAGATCACGCTTCAGAGAGGATCTTTGTGGTGACAGAAAATGATAGGCATGCTTACACTTGGAAAGGTGAATTCGTTTTCCCCCAACCAAGATCGAATGTGTCCTATGGTCACCCTGGAGCTGGAACCTCCCAAGCTCATGGAATTCAAAGAGACAGAAGTAGAGATAGAGCTCCCAGGAATCAAAGAAATGTGGATGAGTTCCCTCTACCACGACCTAGAGAGCACACAAGGACTCTGAGACCGACTCAACTAGTTAAGTCCATGAAGAACTACTTCGATGGCACTGGAGATCCATACGATCATGTGGCTGAGTTTAGGCAAGTCTTGAGAGCTGAACAAGTTGAAGATCTGTTCACGCAGTACAATGCCTTTGGTCTAACCCTTAGGAACACTGCCCTGACATGGTTTCAGCCACTAAACGAGAGGCAGTTCAGGAGTATAGACCAACTCCTAGAGGCTTTCATTATTGAATTCTCTAAGAGTGGCATAAGACATAATACCTCCTCGCTGATTCACAGCTTCAAGCAAACCCCTCAAGAAACCGTGAGACTTGCAGGAAGAAGATTTAGGCAATACTTAGAAAGATGCCCTGTTTCGGAGCTACCCACACCAGCGAAGTAAGTGGCTTTATTCTTGGATGGATTGCTAAGTACCAAATTGAGATCTTATGTGTACTTGAAGGACCCTAGGACCATAGAAGAGTGTGTACGCATGTGCATTGACATCGAGGATAACCTAGGGGAGGAGTTAGAGCTTTCCAAGATATACAAAGATTCAGATAGTGCCTCTAGCCTCTCTTCCACGCAATCCACATCAATTGAGGAACTTGCAGAGAAAGTAGCTCAAAAATTAGGTGTCACTAGCAAACAAATCCCAAGATTCGCCCCTGTGAAAAGATGCTATACTTGTGGTGGCGACCACATGGCGAATGTATGTCCCATTATGGCTCAACCCCAAGTAAATCCTAGTAGCCAGTACTGCACCATAGAACGGAGGTACACCAATCACACCGCACAAGATTGCCCCTACAATAAGCAAATCGTTAGGCAGACGTACCCACAACCATACCCTCAACAAGGAAGATACCAGAACCAGTACCCACCTCAGCAATATACTAGGCCTCAGCAAAACTACCAACCGCAATATCAGGCCCAACTGAGACCCCAGCCAGTGCTAGCACAACAACCACCTGCTCCTACTAATGTGATTCCAGTAAGGTATGCAGCTGCAGAAGAAAATGTGAATAGAGCCATAGTCCCAGTGACGCCATTACTTTCAGAAAGTGACCCGAGTGACCATAGCTTTGATTCTACACATATTGATAGTCCCCAGGCCTACTACATGCAGTCTCCTGAACATGGTGAGTCCTACTATAGTGAAGAGCCAAATGAACCTAGTTGGGAGTCAGATTACACAAACATCATGTATGCAAACCCCAACCCTAGACCTCAACCTAGGCAGGTAAGACCCCCATTCCCTAGAGGACCATGCTACAGATGTCAGGGAGATCATCTCATTCGTGATTGTCCCTTGCCTCCACCTACACAACCCCAGTTAGTGACGATTCAGGGATTTTGCCAAGAGTGTGGAAAGGAGCATCTCTTACGAGACTGTCCTAAGAATCCTAATAATATGCCAAAAATCACTCCTATTAACGTTATTGGGTTAGTGGTAGATTCCACAGGAAGTGTCACTTCCGCTGCACCCATACAGGTAGTCACTAGAGCTCAAGCATTGCAGCAAAACCAAGGGGTAGGCCAGGAAAAGAGCCCAGATGTTAGTGAAACAGAGAGCACGCCAAAGAAAAGGACTAGAGCTTGGAGAGATAGTCGTGAAAGAATGAAAAGGCAATGGGCAAAGAAAATGAGTGAACTCGAGGAAAGCCTCGGAGAAACAAAGGCCAGGATAACTGAACTCACATCTCAAACTCCCTCTCACACTACCCCACCTCCACCATTCCCAACTCCATCCAAACCGTCACCTTCCAACCCGCCTCACCGAAACCCACCACCCCCAAGAGTAGGATCAGTCCTAGCAGATCCCACTCCAGAGGACCTAAATATGATGCTTAAAGCATATCAAGCCAGAATCCAAGAAGGGCCAAACGTAACTAATCATGAAAAGTGTTACCCTAGAGCAGAACTAGAGCTAGAACGAACCAAAATTTGTGCTAAGATGGTGGAGTTGGCTCAGACCATGTTTGAAGCCAGTCGCCTATTTAACATCTCTAGTTCAGCGAAGACACAGTTGCACTTTGATGGACTGTTAGAAAGAATAGAGAAGCTGATTGCACAATCAGAAAAGGAACCTGCCTCTCAACACAAGGACAAGGCAAGTGAAAGAGCAAGTCTTCCTGCCCCGAAAGCCTATGTGCCTGAAGCCTATGTGCCTAACTCTACGGAGCCAGACACATCATCTTCTATGAATCGGCTCACACCAGAATTCCTACGCGAGATTCAAGAAGACAAATGGGCTAAAGAGAGTGAAGTCCCTCCTCCTATTGAACTTGTGGATGATGCACATGACCAATTCCCACAAGACATCCCATCCATTTATGAGGAGCAGGAGAGCACCCAAGCTCAGGAAAGATTAGGCTTTGAGTCTAACTCTCTACAAGAATTACCCCACTTCACAGGCCCATGGGAAGCTAAGTCTACTTGTATGAGAGCACCCACGGTCATGGTACAAAATGAGGACTCAGTCATACCTAGGAACACAGAGGTAGTGAAAAACACTAAAGTACAATGTAACCTCACCTTAGAAGAGCTACTCAAAGTGAGGCCAGAGCTATGGAAACATGTAGCCAAACAAGTACCAGAAATAGCCAAACCTCGTTCCCAGGTAGGATCCTAGAGAACAGTGCCAGAAATACCCTTGGACAAGATAGGAGACATGAGTGAGGGCGAAGAGGGAAACACATATCTTCCTATCATTCATCAAGGATACACCACCAAGGCCATTCTAGACCCAGGCGCAGGTGTTGCAATTGCTACCACTTCCCTATGGAAGCGCTGGGGCAAGCCAGCACTCAGGCCCACAAGGATGAAATTGCAAATGGCCGATGGTCACATAGAGAGACCCCTAGGGCTGTTAGAAGGAATAACTCTCACCACCTGTGGTGTTGAGTTCGAGCACACATTTGCCATCTGTGATTTCAGCAAGAATCATGCTTATGAGATGATCTTGGGAAGACCATTTATGCGACAGTTGCAAGTGGTACAGGATTGGGGAACCAACTCCTTGTATCTGCAACACCTAGGTGTCACAACCAAAGTGAATCTCAAAGATTACTCTCATAGAGATGTCCCTCCTATCCAATGGAATCCCATCCATAGAACCAAAGATGATACGGAATCTGTGCATTCCATAGGGTCAGGATCCTCATGGATGCATGAAGACACCCACTTATGGATGTGCAAAGTAGCAGTAGAAGAAGAGAAGAGAGAAGAAGCCAGAGAGATAGGTGCAAAAGAAACACATAGATCAATTCAAGACCCAGCCTATGCGCCTGTAGTTTTTCCTGACGAAGAATTTGAACCCCACGGCTGGGCAGAAATCCTAGCAACAATGGATGTAGCCATCAATGAAGAACAATGGACACCTCACTGTGATGAAGATGGCTATGACATATCAGTCTTCTCCATAGAGCCAATCATGGGAGAGGCAGTTCTAGAAGAATGCGAACCTAGCCCTGATGCATTTGAAGATGCGAGCGACTCCGATCTAGAGTCAATCATTATGGATCCACCTTTTGCATCAGATGAAGAATATTTCTATGAAGTAGAATTTCAACCCCAAAGGCACGGAGAGCTTACAAATGATGTAAGGCTAGCCACACATGTGACCCCAAAGGAAGAAGGGAAGAAAAAAAAGAAGAGAGCAGTCACACCAGAAGAGGAAGCATCTTTGTTTGAGGTCCCGAAAAACTTTAAAAAGTATGAGATAGATGACAGAAGAGTCATGATCAGAATGCCTAAACGAGAGGCACAATCAGGAGAGGCCTATGATAACAAAGAAACCACCAAATAAATAGTAGTGGCCCTAGAAGAAGGAGAGGAGAGATGCACGTACATAGGCCATGACCTAACAGAGGAAGAAGAGCATGCGTTAATAGCCTTGCTAAGAGAATACAGAGATGTGTTCGCTTGGAGTTACAAGGATTTGAAGGGTGTTGATCCAGACATATGCTCACACACTATCCCCATGACCTCAGATGCTAGGCCCTCTAAGCAAAAGCCATATACATACAATGACAACTATGCGGCCAAGATCAAGGAAGAGATAGATAGACTGGTTGAAGCTGGATTCATCTATGAAATTGAGCATACTGAGTGGGTATCCCCCATCGTAGTGGTGCCCAAGAAAAATGGGAAGCTGTGTGTGTGCATTAACTTGAAGAAGGTTAATGCAGCCACAATTCGAGATAACTATCCGCTTCCTATCACAGAGCATCTCTTAGAAAGAGTAGCAGGCAAAGAAGTGTACAGCTTCCTCGATGGATTTTCGGGCTACAATCAAGTAGCCATAGCTCCAGAAGATCAGCATAAGACGGCATTTGCCACTGAATGGGGCATTTTTGCCTTTAGAGTAATGCCATTTGGGCTTACCAATGCTTCTGCAACCTTCCAAAGGCTGATGTGTCATGTATCTAAAGAGTTCTTGAGGAAGAATCTAGAAGTCTATGTTGATGATCTTTGTGCTCATTCCAACATTAGACAAACCCATATTCCTGAACTCAGACAAATCTTTGACAAATGTAGAGAATATCAAGTCTGCCTGAACCCAGAAAAGTGCGTCTTTATGGTCAGGCAAGGCAAGATTCTAGGACACATAGTGTCAAAGAATGGCATATCCACTGATGAAGAGAAAGTGAGAGCCATAGCAGAGCTACCTAGGCCAAGGAATGTCAAGGAAGTACAAGCTTTCATGGGACATTGTGGTTACTACCGCCGGTTCATTCACATGTATGTTGTCATTGCAAAGCCCATGTACGGACTTCTAACTAACTTTGATTGGACTGATGAATGTGAGAATTCCTTCCAGGAGCTTAAACGGAGATTATGTTCCGCACCAATCTTGACCACACCAGATTGGAACAAACCATTCCATGTTCATGTGGATGCATCCAATTACGCTATTGGATGTGTACTCGCACAACCTACTGGTGAAGGTAATATGGATCTCCCAATTGCCTATGCCAGTAGACAATTGAATGCAGCTGAACAAAATTACACCACTACTGAAAGAGAAGGCTTAGGCATGGTATATGCAACTAAGAAATTTAGACACTATTTGCTTGCAAACAAGTTTAAATTTTTTACTGACCACCAAGCATTGTTATATCTCGTGAACAAGCCATGTAATACAGGAAGATTAGTAAGATGGTTTCTCTTGCTAATGGAATATGAATTCGAGGTTGTAGTAAGGAAAGGGAAGACTCACTTGAGAGCGGATCATCTCTCTAGGCTCACATCTGGAGAAGCCCCACAAGGAGTGTCAGATGACCTTCCTGATGCTTACTTGTTTAATTTGGAAGTTGTACCACAGTGGGCTAAGCCATTGGTACCGGTATTGACATACGGGCCTAACCATCCAGTAATAAACACGCAGGATAGAGAGGTAGTAAAAGCCCAAAAGTATCACATCATGGCAGGTAGTATGTACAAGCACACAGATCAAGGGATCTTGGCTTGTTGTGTGGAAGAGGAGGAGTACGCTAAATGGTTGCAATTAGCACATGTAGGTGCATTAGAGCAACACTACTCAAAGCAACGAACCCTGCAGACACTAAGGAGACTCGGGGTGCATTGGCCTACTATGGAGGCTGATGTCCAAAAGTTGTGCAAGGAATGCCCAATCTGTTGTACTAAACCACCTGTGGAACATGCCACTCTTTATCAAGTTTCCATAGTGCCAGATTGGAGTGAACCACTAGTATCCTTTCTGAGGACGAAAACATTCCCTCAAGACATGACGCTTGCTAGGAAAAGTAGTTTAGAACAAGAAGCCTAGGATTACTCACTCATTGGTGATAATCTCTACAAGCGTGGTAAGGATGGTTACCTGAGACTATGTGTCCATGAAAGTGAATATCTCAAGGTCTTGGAAACTGCTCACCAAGGTGTAGCAGGAGGACACTTTGGACCAGATCGGGCGATCAAGGCAACACTATTTGCGGGCTTCTGGTGGCCAACCCTTCACATGGATGCACATACCTATGTGAAACGATGTGATGTCTGTCAGAGAACTCAGTATCCTATACGTAAAGATGAGATGCCACTGAAACCTATGATGGGCGGACGTGCATTCTCTAAGTGGGGAATAGACTTTGTTGGTCCTATTAATCCCCCAGCTAAGGGTTCACATGTTGAATACATCATTGTTGCCACAGACTATCTAACAAAGTGGGTAGAGGTAAAAGCCACGACAAAGAATGATGCTCAGACAACTGCTAAATTCTTGTTTGAGAATGTATTCACAAGATATGGGCTACCTATAGAGCTAGTAAGTGATAGGGGCACTCACTTCTTGAATGAAGTGATTGAAAAGCTGCTCCAAGAATTCTTGGTAGTTCATAAGAAGTCTGCCCCCTATCACCCTCAAGCAAATGGCCAGGCTGAGAGCACCAACAAGATTCTGTGCAATGTGTTGACGAAATTAGTGAACAATAAACGCTCTGATTGGGACAAACAGCTACACCATGCTGTTTGGGCATACCGAGTCGCCTACAAAACAGTCCTCCAAGCCACCCCCTTTCAGATGGTGTTTGGCCAAAATGCAGTGCTACCATTAGACTTCTTAATACCAACACTGAAAGTAGCACAAGAGCATGAATGGACGGGTCATGAACTCTCCTCAAGACTTTTTGACCTTGAACGATTAGGAGAAACAAGACTGAGAGCGGCTGCAGGGATATATACAGCTAAGAAACGACAGAAGGCATACTTTGATGCCCACGTTAAGGATAAAGGTTTGAAGGCAGGCGACCTAGTACTAGTATACACGTTGAAACAACATGCGAGGAAACTGGAGAAGAGAGGCTACGGACCCATGATCATTAATAGAATCTCAACGAGTGGGGCGGTATAGCTAGCCGCCTTAGAAGGTGATATTCTTCCGAGCTACATAAGCGGATGCAGGGTCAAGCTGTATCAGGAACCTCTCACAGAGGAAATGCTAAGTCGACTCAATACTGCTAAGAAACGCAAAGAAGAAGAAAAGCGAATTCGAGAAGAAGCCCAAGCAGAAGCCTTAGAGCGCATACGGAGAATGAAATTAAGAAGACAAGGTAGAGAGCAACCTGTGCCAGATGCATATGCAGATCAAGGATATCACGTGGCTATGTGTGAAGTTTCAGGTATCAGCTCCCATAGGATAATTGATCGACGTCCTTTTATGACCTTAGATATAGCACAAGGAAAGGGTGCAAGGACTGTAAGAGCCTTGATTGACTCAGGTGCAGCCACTAGTGCTGTTAAATTGTCTTACTGTCAAAAGTTGAAATTAACCGTCAATCCTATTGAAGCGTATCTCATAGGATTGGGAGGTGTGGAAACCCCTTGCATGGGCGAGGTGGAACTTCCCCTCTATATTCAAGACGAAGTAATGACAGTCAAAGTACTAGTGTGTCAAGATGAGGACCTCACTGAGCCTCTTATCTTGGGTCAGGACTGGATCTATGATCATGCGGTCAACCTAAACCTAAGAAGTGGACTTCTTCAGGTATGGGTGAATCATAGTCGAATTACAGTTGAATTGGAAAATGAGGCACTCAAGGAACTAGGTAAGGCACGAACTCCTGGTCCTTCCAGGGGTGCACATGAAGTTGACAATGCTATTCTTGTCCAAAAATGTATGATGCAGAAAGAGGATTGTCTCAACAACGGAGTCAAGGATAAGACGATACTCCCTTCTTTTCCAAAGGCCAGAAGGATGCAGCAGCCAACGGCAGATCAAATACAGAAGAAGCAGAACACTACCTATACTGGAGGCCAAAAAAAGGAGCAAAGCAGATTGTTTCAGCCGATGAAACAAGTATGGAGGCAAAAAGGCGAACACCCTGTTCCGACGAGGCCAACACCATGGCCAAAACCTCTTATTAGTAATCAACAACACGACACTAATAAGAAGTCCTTCATAAATTCTTCTGCGAAAGTGAAGTCTATTTGGGTACCCAAGAAGTCAATGAAGGCCAGCCCACAATCACGACAAATCTGGGTGCCTAAGGCTTGCTGGCGGGCTCAAATAGCTACACCAAGGCCAAACCCTATACAACATGTTTCACTCACTCGAACATCTGAGGCCCAGTCTTACACATCACGCACTAACACATATTCTTCCATGAGCACAAGTAGAATCACTTGTAAATGGGTCCCTAAAGAGCCCCATTTTTCAAGTAAATACCCTATCACTCCCTCTAGAGCCTCCACAAAGTCAAAATCAAAACCTATCCATTGCATTTGGCAACCTAAAACTTGTAATAAACCCCCGGACCCCAATTGTAAATCCATGTCCACCTACTAACTACTTCACTCTCACACCACATCATTCCGCTTAGCTCATAGGTCTACCCAATTCCTAACTACACACACAAGCACCGAGCACTTACTAACCCCCTAACCTCTCCCGAACCTCATGTTAATGTTGTAACAGGGGACACAGTGTCATTTTTGTGTCCATTGCAATGTTAACATTTATTCATATATTCTCACAGAACCAGCTGCGAAGTTTTCAACATGGCTGAGGCAGTAGGAACTAGCTCTCAAACAGAAACAAGCCAGCAAGTGGTGGACTTAGACAGTTTACCCGTTCTGCCTGAAACAAACGAAAGACCAGAAGAATTGCAGGCCATCAAAATCATACCTATAGCGGACCCTCCCAGTGGCCATACCATGCCCGTAGGAAAAACTTCCCACTGGTTTAGGGAGGTGGCAGGACCCTTGGGAGAGGGAACGTACCTATGGGAATCAGAGTTGGACTTTAATGGGAAGCAAGGCAAATACCATTTCTTTACAAGAGAATTCGAGAAGTTACAGAATGCAGAAGGTCTACGTTCGGTATGGGAGAAGGCAAGATTGAATGCATATTTCAGTGCACGGCTCCCAAAGTCTGACTTCATGCGATGCTACTATCTCATCAACACCTTGACTCCAAACAAGAACCCAAAAGGTGCAAGCTCATTTGTGATTCCATCTCTGACAAAGGGGAATGATCTCAAGAGGTTCAGGCTATCAAACAACTTGGTGAGAGAGGCCCTAGATATGCGCGGAATGCATATTCCTACAGAGAAGGAGACCCTAGTGCCTGATTACATGAAGAATCGAAGCCTCACCAAACTCAAGGACATGGTGTCCATGACGCCTAATGTTGCAATACACCTTCGCATGTGCATGCAACACTTTGCTTTTCCTGCCCAAGATAGATTCACCATGCCGCCCAAAAAGATTTGGTTTAGTTTGTATCTGGCAGAGACACAGAGCCTCACCATCAACTTACCCCACTGGATAATTGATCAGATACACCTAGCTCACAAACGATGGCCGCAGAAACAGGTTTTATATGGTTGCTGTGCTCTGACGAGAATCATTTATAGGTGTTTGGCTTATGACATCCCTATTCAATGGGCCCTAATGTGGAATCGTGTAGAGCAGTTTAGAGGCAGGACATCCACTGGACCCCCTTCTAAGAAGATGAGAGGTACTGTCCAAGTCCCTTGTGCTCAACCACGTGGAGCCACCCTAACACCAGACGTCACCCCTCCACCCCGAAGAGTCCAACCATTCACACTCCGACTTCCAAGACGCAGCACCGATGGCTCTACCTTGATATTCCCTCCCATCCTAACCGATCTTGAATTTCCCAGTGGTGCACCTTTGGAAGAACTCACGAATGAAGATTTCGAACAATTATTACAGGATGTAGAGCTCGAGGCAGAAGAGGCACAACAAGTAGAGACTGTGCAAACGCAAGCAACAACTGCCCAAGTACCTGTCACCACAGTGGAAGTGGATGAAGAGGATGATGAAGATGAAGAACAGGAGGAAGATGAGGAGGATTATGATCAAGAGCATCATGATGAGCAACAAGAAGTGCCAGAAATTGTAGGTGCACCTGCATATACAGCTCAACTACAAAGGTTATACGACACAATCAAAGCAGTGCAAGAAAGGCATCAACTCTCTCTTGTGTCAGGTCAAGCTTTGATGCAAGAAATGCTATCAGATGATGGGGTGGATCAACATTTCATTGACACCCTCAAATTAGTGTCAGAATCTTTAGGAGTTTCGGAGGCTGTCCACACTGCAGTCCGTCAGTCCGTGAGGTATGACAAACGCAGAGTTGACACATTACCACGTGCAGGTAAGACTATCAGGATACCCGTCACAGAACAAGAGGTAACCATTGAAGCCACAGCTACCCCCACCACCACCATTGACCTCTCTGCCGAAACCTTCGTTCAGACATCACCCATCTCACCCCAGCATCCCCCATCACCACCTTCTCCACCCCCACCACCACCTCCCACCATGGAAGAAACGCCAGTCATCACCTCTACCTTCACTTATAACCCACCCTCAGTCACATCATTTTCCTTTCGAGAACCCACCTCACAAGACACCCTCTTCTCTTTCGTCACCAATCCCTTGTACACTTCAACCCTTCTACCCTCCGAACCCATAATTGGCCATCCCATAATTCCAAGTGTGGTTGGAAACCCGGCACCCACCGAAGGCACCCTGTGTTTCCCAGCCTATTCCCCAATACGGGTACCTCCATTCCATGGCTCTCACTTCCCATCTGGCCCCTACACCTCTTTCAACCTGACCTCACCACCCCAATACCCGTCCTTTGTGGAGCAGTTCATCCGCTCTCCAATGTTTCAGAGGCACATTTCCCCGCTGTTCGCAACGACATCAATTTACACGAACACCACACTCACTTCACCTACCATACCCACCTACATGGTAGCCCCTGTACACACCACTCTGTCTGACCCAATGGACATTTCACCCACCACAGCACCTCTCCCCACGATTCTACCATCTCCCCCTCCCTTACCCCCCACCTCACCACTCACCACATCATTGGCACACACAGCATTCACTACCTCCCTCCCCAATCCCACCTCCCCTGCATTCCAAACTTTTCCCCTTGCATCTCATAATGTAAATAGCACGTTCAATACATTACTTCAGTGTGCACATCAACTACAACAAGAATACCATCAATTGGAAGAACGCACTGCTGCCCTCCAGGCAGAATCTCAACGTCTGCAAGCTAGAGTCACCACTCTTGAAGCTGATTACCAAACGCTCCTAACCGAGCATACCACCTTACAGCAGGCTCACTCCGAATTGGAATCAAAGACATCAACAGTAGATGATCAAGCAGTCAAGGAACTAGAAACAGTGCTCCAAGCGCAAATGATATCTAATGCTACACTCAGACGCAACCTTGGGCTATTAAGGAAGCATATGGCAGCAGCACTAGAAGAGAACAAGAGGCTTCAACAACAAAACCAAGACAACTTTGAAGCGGCTATGGAAGGAACTGCAGGAGCAACCATTAGCCCTACAAAGTATAGAGCAGTACCATCGGAAGACATTCGCATCTTACTTGAGGAGCATGCAAATTTCTTGGAGTCATATGAAAAGTTAGAGACTGAATGTGCAGACCGAAAGAAACAGATAGCCAGTGCCCCCACAGCTCAACAGGAGCCGGTAATCTTGCAACACTCTACAGAAGAAGTAGAGACCCTCCGGAAACAGGTGGCAGAACTCCAAGCACGCCTCTTACCATATGAAAGGCCACCCTCGCCCACTGAAGAACCAGAATCTGAAATAGTAGTGGAAATCCCCGTCGATGACAGCTATGAAGAGCCGTACGAGCCAATGCCAACACCCGGTGGTCGGACTACAGAGGAAGGACAGGACACTTTAGAAATTCAAGTTCCAGATTGGGTCAAAAGGGTCGAGAAAGTGGGTAAGACACATGATGATCGCGTTGCTGTGCAAATGCAATCTCTCACAAATATGGAAGAAATTGTCCTTCGGTCTTCTTACTTTCAGAACCTATCCCACCAACGGTTAATCACAACATCAGAGTCGCAATACATGCCTTATTTTGTCTTGCTACATGATTATAATGCAGAAGTTAAAAGACATACAGGGAAGGAGCCCACATTTGCCACTCAATTTGAGCCAGACGACTTACCGACAGATGCGCGTGCGGGCTCGATTTTCCAGCCTAATTGGCGTGCACGTCTACTAACCGATTACCCTGAGATGATGAGCACCTGGGCAACCATGCCACTGTATATCAAGTATAATCCATGCTATTGCCCAATGGTACGTCGCAGATCTTGGCAAGCATTTGCGATCAAGGTACGCAACAATAAAGAATGCTCGGCTTGGGTTAACTATCCATATTTTGCTCCACCTCGAGGGACCCCAACCGTAGCCTACATGATATCAACAATTCGGCACTGGTCTACACGCCTAAATAATGTACCCGACATAGCATCGAAAATGTGTATGAAGATATTCGAGCTCATGACCATTGTCTTCAAAACCTTTCGGAATGTACAAGCTTCATACATCTCTGCCCCTGGATTCTCTCAAGGTAACAAGGATTTAGTCTACGACATGAGCCAGACTCCCTCGGTTACTATAATCTTTGCCTGGCATGCACGAATAAAGTACTTACCCGCATGCTTCAAGCAGACATTTGAGGAAATGTTCTCTACGGGATTCTGGGAATATCACTCAGAAATTTTCATTCCCAGACCCACACATTTGCTACATCTATTCGCAGTAGAACAAGTGATCCATGCAGATCAATTACGTCTGCCACATCCGGACATTCCAGGACCAATTGATTGGGATCGTATGATGACAGACTTGGCCAGAGGACTACGCATACAAGAACATCAGCTTGCCACTCAGGTTGTGGAATATTACATCCAACACTCCCAGCAACAAGGGTCTGTCAGGGACGACAGACGCGAGAGAGGGGGGGGGGGTGTTGAGAGCAGTATGGGCACCCAAGGACTGACTAGACAAGGAAGCCAGCGGAGAGAGTCAGAGCGAGGTGAAGGATTGAGTAGACAAAGCAGTCGACGCAAATCTGGCAGATAGGCCCTTCAAATTTTTCCAAATTAACATCTTTATAACAGTGATTCTTATCACTAACAATCATTGTAAATACCATTTCATATTTTTGTAGCTCCATTTTGTGCAAGCCAAGGAGTCCTTGAGCTTGAGGAGCCTTAGAAGTACCTACATATCAATTTTTGTATTTTTTAGACTCCGTTTAAGCCCTCAAATTGGCCCTGGAACCTAATTTTTAACTAGGCCGGACACTAGGTCTGGACAGGGCCAAAACCTAGTCAAAAACTATAAATAGAGCTAGAGAGCTCATTTTTTAGGTGAGCTTGTATTTGAATTGAACTTGTATGAGCTTTTGGAAGTAATCTAAAGAACTCCATTGCTTCTGACTCTTTGTCTTGCCGTGTGTGCGCGTGTGTGTGTATGTGTGTGCATGTTTGTGTGCTTCTCACTCACGCACTTGTGCCTCCACTTGCTCGAGGTCTTCATACCATCCTCACATCTTCCCGGATTGACATTAAAGGAGGTGCTACTCATCATTGAGCTACAGGGGGTGTTGAGATATCAAGGTCAACATGTGATGATCCAGGATAACACATATCTTTTTTTCATTTCTCTGACATGTATGGTGGTCACACCGGTATATGTCAGGGATAGTTGATTGAGCTTTGTTAGATTTATCTACCAAGAGTGATGGCACATTTGTTGCTTGCCAGCTCACTCATTCATGGACATTAGGTTTTTTGTTATGTACTGATCTTTATATATTGCACTTGTATTCATGATTTTAGGTCATTCTTGTACATTCCTTTTATGTGATAGAAGAAGAAGAAGAAGATCATTCTTCCTTGCCTCAATCTCTGTGTGTGTGCTTCTCTTTGATTGTGAGATTGTGTGTCTGAGCTTTCTTCTTTATCTCCTTTCTCGTGTGAGATATGACCTAGAGATATTTTCATTGCACTTCACTAATATACCTCACCTATAGAGAGTGATGGCATAGTTATCTTTCGAGGTCACTTTCTAGTCTTGTTCAGGGTTTTGTTATATATATAAGAAACTTGTACACTCTTCTACTACAGATATTCATAAGGATTTGTTTACACAAATCTTAAGAGTCCAATTCAAACTCAAACTTCCTTCCGCTTAATAATATAAAATGTAGCTTCTTCTTCACGGCCCAAAAGTTATGGTAGGGGAATGACAATGAAGCTCAACCAAAATATGTATCCTGTACCACAGCATGAACTAAGCTCCAACCAAAACTTGAACTTTTGGACCACAACATGAACTAATCTCCAACCAAAACATACTTACTATAGACAGAAGGGGATACATGTATACAGTTACTTGGTGTTCAACTCCTTTGTAGTTTTAGAAAGAGAAGTCAAATCCATCTTCTCCCAGAAAGAGAAGTTAAATCCATCTTCTCCCAAGAATGTTATGTGGCAAAATTCTATAGTAGTGAAGACCATTTTAGACTGCTGACCTTTAGCACGACTCTTCTTGACTTCTGAAGCACTTTCTTAGCACGTGATAATAAAAAAACTCTTTGCTATTTCACACTGCAAGCTGCACGTTTTCGTACTTAAAGAATACAAAAAACACACGTTGAATGGAAGTTTGAAGGGGTTAATTATTTGGAAAAAGGTCCAAGCAAAGCCGCCTTCATGGTCTTGAAGTTTGGATAGATTCAAGGAAACAGAGGGAAAAGCATGCAAATCTTGTGCAACATGTCGGATTTCAAAATTGAATTCCAAAATCGATAGGATTTGGTATCATGTCAGATAGAATTTGAGGCTTCAATTTCAAAAGTGGTTTAAGTTGAGAAAAGGAAGAATGTGGATTGGATTGGATTCCCCTCTCAAAAAATTGTGATTCTTTTTTGCTCTCACAATTGTTGTTTTTGTTGTTGCTATTATCATATGTACTCCGATTCTTCTTATTCTCATGTTAAAAAGATAATAGCTTGCCTCTCTCTCAATAATCACATGCCATTATAACAAGACACTCCTATTTGATCAAAGAAAACAAATTAAACATCGATATGCTGAAAATAAATAAACATATGCACCACAAGACATCTCTTTTTAGATACGGTACACTTATCAAATATACAAAAACTACTTGCCACTTTCAATGACTTTTTGGGATTTCGAGAGTTACCATGGGTAATATGTCACTTTCAATTGCAATACTTCATCTCCTTCCTTTTTTTAGTTTCCATTTTCAGTAGGCCATGGGATCTGTACATTTTTTATCCTTTTGCGTGTGTTGGATTTGGGATCTATACTTTTTTTATTTACAGGTGGGAAGATAGGTGTAAACATGGAAAGATTTATCTCAGTCAGGAGTATACTTTTACTCATTTTGTAAGGGAGTCTCATGGAAAATTGTAACTATGTATCTACTCTTTTTCATCACCTTTATGTTGCTACCCTTTCTATATTTCTCACTTCAAGTAACTTTCATATGGCGTTTTCTAGGCATGGGCAACTTATTCTCAATTTTAGAGCTAGTCATTTGCATGCTACCATCAAGTTTGTGAAGGCATTACTTTCTTGTAGGTACACGAATTGGATTTTCTTCACGGAATAATTTCTATTCTTTATAATTCGTGTTATAAGCATATATGTTTTCATTGTGATAATAAGGGAATATGGCAACGGGGGTATACTTAATAGGGTGAGAAGAAAATTTTGATAAAGTTTTTATATAATTTTTGCTTGAGATTTTCATTCATTTCCTGCATAAACATTGAAGGGGAGCCTCTGAGATCCTTGTAGTGCGGATTATCCTCTTGGATAGTGTTGCAATGCTTCTCTAAACATGTCTTTGCAAACATACAAAAAGACAACGAAACGAGACAACTGAGTTCATTGTATGTAGGCTTCACAAATGAGTAGCCTCAATCTAATTCCTAGATGACCAGGCCACTATATGTTTTATTAAAACAAACATATACAAGAGTGTTTGATGGTCATTTGGCCTTTCACATAGATATTAATGATAACAATGTGCCACTCAAGGCCAATATAGATAAAGTAAAATATGGTAGGAAAACGTAAAGAATGATAAATGATAGGCGAGTGTAAGTACCCAAAGTATACCTCCCACCTGATGGGCATGATACAAAGTGTACAAGTAATTCTACAAGATCATGAATCAAGTAACCTCCATCAAGGTCACTTCCATCTTGTTTCAACTCTTCCATCTAGAGCAAACAAGGTTAGAGCCTTTCGCAGTCACTAGACATCGAGAAAACATCAAGGCGAGTAGGTCGAGATCCTTCCACCTAGGGATTCCCTGAAGCATGAGAGAGGATTTGTCTCTAAGAATTAGTTTTTTTGAAGAAGCTTATGCATTGCACCATGCTTTGATAAGCCACTAGGTAGATAACTTGACTGCCATACATCCCACATCTAGAATGCCCAATCCACTAGACTCTTTTTGGTCAATACACAAGGACCACTTGATCTTGGGCACACTCCTCTTGTTGGGATCGTGAATCCAGAGAAAATTTCTACAAATACTTTCCAGCTTTGGTAATTCTTTTTCTTTAGGCCTCCAATATGCAAGAAAATGGAGAATATATGAGATGAGGAAGATGTTGATCACCATATCAAACTCATGGATAAGCGATCCTATACTATATAAAACTCCAATGGGTGAGCTCTTATAAAGTATACGTCTCATGAGAGAACCTACAAAATCCATCATCAATAGTCTTCCACTTCAAGGATTTTCATTCAAGCCATTTCTTATCTATTCAAAACGTAAGATTCTATGCATCATCATATTAAATTACCATTTCATCAAACATCATATCCTTACTTACCCTCATTTGATGTATGACTCGATTGGAGCCTTTAATTTCTTTTTTCATAATAGAGTATCCAATGAAATGAAGTTTTATGATTTTTCATGAATAATTATCATACACTCATCTAGGTAGGCCATGTGCGTATGTGGCAAGCCGTGATTCTTAGTTATAAAATTCTCTTTAAGTGTCACTTGATTACAACAATACTCTTACTTATAAAATTCTCTTTAAGTGTCACTTGATTACAACAATACTCAAGACATCTTTCGCCCAATAATAATGAGGCATAATTTTATCAGCCATTAATTCTTCTTCTATCTTTATAATATGTATGTTCTTGAACTCAACCACACCACTTTGTTGTCATTTCTACTTGCATGAAAATGGTTTTTGAAAATTGCTTAGTTCATAAGAGAAATATTATCCTCTTCCATTTGATTGCATGCTTAAATTTACTCTTTGTTTGCTTTTCCACCATAGCCTATGCTGTATGAATAATCTAGTATAAGCACTATGAAGATGCATATATGAAGGCGTAGGGCACAACGAAGAAGTGCAAGAAGTACAATTGAATATGACTCCCACCATTCTTTTTCCCTTTTTTGTATAATTTTTAAATTATGCTTTTTAATATGTAAATTCTCTAATCTTCAAGAGGATAAGGAACCATTTTTGTATCATTTAGATTATTTCCACATTAGTCGACCTAAGAATTTTTTGGGGATGGATCAACACTCCTATGCAGCTTTGGAAGGTTGTAGGCCCTAACAGGTTGTTTTGCATAGTGACCTAGAGTCATTATTCTGACTCTAATGCAAAATAAGAATGCAAAAAATTAATGAAAGTTTTGAGAATGAATGTAGACACTCTCAGCTATCCAAAACACTTTAAAACACTTGATTTGGAGACTCTTATATGGAGAACAGAGTTTGTGGGCTATTACTCACGACTTGGATTCATACATATATAGGTTATCAACAAGTGCTCCTACAATTTTGCAAGAATCTCTCAATCAACCACTTAACTTTTTTAGGTAAGGTATGATTTAGGAAAGTGATTGAAACTTCTTGGTAGTTGAAATTCATGCTATGAAGCCTCTAAATGATAGGCCCACTTGTCGTCCATGCCTTTGAGACTTTAGCTAAGATTTAAGGCAAATATTCAAAACTCTAATAAACTGGAATGGAACATTAGAACATCTGAAAACTAGAACACATGAACACCACAACACCACAACACACCAAAACGTCCCATAAATATATTCAATAATGTTTAAACCTTGATTTTTAAAACTCCTCCTCAAGCCTTGAACTCAAATCTATCATATCAATGCTTCTTTTGAATTTCAATAGTTATCCCACATTCAGCCAGAAATGCATTAAAGTTATAAAACATATATTCTGCCCCTCGATCAGAATGGAGGGTGCCCATTTTACATGCTAATAGATTTTGAGCCAAAAGAAAAAAAAATTTAAATCACATAAACACTTTGGACTTTTCTTTTAGTGGATACACCCATGCATGCCTGGAAAAATCGTTAATGAAAGTGACAAAGTAAAGGTAGTTCCCAAAAGAAGGTGTTTGCATATGACCACATACATTATTGTGAACAAGCTGCAATTTCTGAGCAGCTCGAACTGAATCATCTTTTGGGAAGGAGGAACACTGCATTTTGCCAAAAATACATCCTTCATAGACATATTTACTAGGTGCCTCAAGTTTGAGCAAAGAGGAAACCATTTTAGATTTTTGCAAGCATAGCAAACTAGAAATTTTTAGGTGACCAAAGTGTGCATGCCAAAGCTTGCATCTGACATAGCCTGAGAATCTTGAACTGCACATGCTGAATCATTCACATATTTTGCATAATCTATGAGCTTATACAACCCACAATATAAAATGCTAGAAGCAATAATGACGTCGCTATTTCAGATAATGAACTATATATCTGTCATCAACAAATTTCATAGCCAAGCTGATCTTGGATAATGTTGAGATTGATTACAAATTTTTCTTGATCTCAGGCCCCAATAAATCATTTTGAAATATAAAAGAACTACCATCAACAATATTTAGATTGATTTTACCAACTCCCATAACATAATAAGAGGAGTTGTTGGTGCATGTGATAGTATTCCTTATAGGGGTAGGCTCAAGTGAAGTGAAGAAACTATGCTATGAGGTAATATGTTTAGTTTCCCCACTATCAAAGTACCAAATATCTGATTCTACTCTAGATATGCACTATTCATGAGAAGATGGTTCATAACTGCATCATCAATCAAAGAGTAGAAGCAAAAATCTGATAGACCATTCAAAACAGTCTACACAAGTAAACTTTTAGGCAAGAATTCATCAAGAGAAATCAAATCCTCCTTCAAAGCATTGATATTTGTCAAAAAACTATCCATGGAATCTCCTTCATTCATGTACTTACTCTCCAACTGTTTTCAGAGGTAAGCAATACGAGCCTCATTCGTTTTCTGGTATAAAGTGGTGAGTGTATCCCAAGCATCCTTTGCTGTTTTGCAAGAGCAAATATGAGGAATAATGGCATATTTGACACACAAGGCTATCAATACATGTGCTTAAGCATGCTATCCCAACAAAGTCACTTTGTAGTAGGTGCAACAAGAACCGCAACACGAACAGAAACCCGAAGAATATCACCATCTTCAACACCACCTGCATCAAGTTCATTAATTACATTTGCAGGTGTGATAGGAAAATTTTCAACACCCTACACAATATTCCATAGTCCTTTTGCAACCAAAACATGATGCATCATATAAGCTCATAATGGGTAATTGGTACCGTCCAACTTATCCTCAACAACCAACATATAAAATACATCACTGCTTTCAGCCATGGCCACTAACTAAAATACCTTGATTTAGAAAAATGATTGTATCTCAAAAAGTTAAACAGAACTACCCTATCAAGTTCTGCTAAACCTATAGATGACTTTGTGGTGCTTATACTAGCGAACCAAAACCTCTATATATCTTTGGCACAAAAAGATGAAATTTCCTATGCAAGCTTTATGATAGTGCGTTCCGAGGCCAAAACGAGCTCATATCACAATTTCAACACCACAAAGCAAAGCCATTTTGATCTCCTAATCACCTTGAGTATGTTCACAATTTTTTGTGTGATTGTAAGATTGTGATTGAAGGGATGTCAAAGATGCCCTAGATGAAGGGATGACTTGCTCTGATACCAATTGTTGGATTTTGAGGTCTAGGAAATCATCACAAGGAAGAAGAAGAAGCTTGGAGCACAACACACAATAGGGAATGTATTACCAAGAGAATGTACAAATATAATTGAATCGTTAGTGTTATAGACATATGTACAAGATGGGGGAAAAATACCTCCTAAAGAGGGACAAATGTGCCTTGATAGTCTTTATGTGTTCACACAATCACTACCTAAATATATCAACAGTTTGCATATGTTCCCCATTCAGTGGTAAAAGTGTTCTTCAACTAATAGTTTTCATATATTTGCACTTGGTTATACCTATTGAAGCTATGAGTAAAACTTATGGCTAGCTATCCTATCCATGATTTCGTTAGTGAAAGGTAACATAAAGTGGTCTTTTTGAGTCCATTCATTCAATTTTCGATAATCTATACAAATACAAATTAGGTTTTTCTTCTTGTGGATGACCACAATAGGTGAAACCCATTCACATAATGCGACATGATATATAAATCCTACCTCAAATAGCTTGGTCAATTCAACCTTAATTAACTATGAGTAAGTGGGGTTAGTTCTCTTGAGATGTTGACAAGTTGGTCTTAGTCCAACTTCTAGATCAATGTAGTGCCGACAAATCCACAATTCAATTCCTCTTAGATTGTAATAGCTCCATGTGAAGGTTGTGCTCTAACTTTCTAGTATTGCTTTTGTGCTCTCTCTTATATCCTCGTTCAATTATTTTTCTAAATTCAAAAACTTCTCAGAGGCTACTTCCAATTTTTCATTGTTATCCTCTCTCAAGTATTTCTCACCTCTAGAAATGCGCCTCATTGGAAAATGCTCTCCAATTGTACATGTGTTATTGACCATTAAATCGTGAGCCTTTTCTTTCTCTATCAGACTTGATTTCTTTAATCCAGCTCCAAAAGATCCTCTTGTACTTTTTGTTCCTTCCTCATCACCATTGTTGAATCTTGATGTTTCTTTTGAAGATGCGTCAAGTGTCAAAATTCTTTCTCTCAACCTTTGTATTTTTGATATTGTTGTGGATTGAGGTTTGAATTCCCTTTCTACAGTTTCTAGATCACAAGACTCATTGGTTTAACTCCTCATTGTATAACATTCCAATTGGTTGGTCCCTATCAGCCACACACGAAGTTCTTGATCAAAGTCATCCTTATATAATAAGGGATTTACATACTACCCCATTCCCTTGTTTTTTTCCCTAGGTAATTGTAAGCTATAACCATCTTTAAGGAAATCTTTCTATTGCTTCGTATTTAAGAAAAAACTTTCTTGAACTCTTTTTCTCTTGCCTTTATTTATGCTTTGTTGGTTGTATCAACTTCTTGAGAATTGAGTTGGAAGAGACTTGGATCTACATGTGATCCGATTTAGGACCAATGATGATAAACCCTATGTGCCAGTCATGCACATAGTTAGTGTGTATCAGTTATGGTCTTCCTAACAATATGAAAAAGGTGGACTCTGCAGTCGGTCTAACTACAAGATAGTTTATAGAAACTTCCAACCCCCCGACAATCATCTGATTTGACCTGAGTTTGATCATCTATTCATAAACACACAATGTATCCAACAATTGGTTGGCCCCAAAACTTTCATCATTTGTTTTTTCAATAAGTTCATTGTCTCTTTACTATCCAACTATCATCATAGGGGCATTTGAATCAATATGGGCATTAATGATTTGGATAATGCCTTGCGAATCTTTCTCATTCTTCTTCTTGCCATGGGATCTTCGAGGTTTCCTTATATATTCATTATAAGACTGCTTCCTACATATGGAGGATCACTTTAATAATGTACCCAAATCTAGTGTCACTTTTGTCTCAGCCAATCACCATACCATTAGGGGAAAAAATGAACCCTGAATGGGCCTTTTAGATTAAGGAGTGATTAGTGATGGACCAATCAGAAGAGGGTGGTGGCCACAGTCTATGCCCTATAAAATACTAGGCTAAAGGGGGAAGAGGGGACATATTTCTCCCTTATTTAATGAGGTGCCTCTAGAGAGAGAAGGAATCTCGTAACTTAGTTGGGCCCAAAAATTCAAAATTTCTAAAAAGTTAAAAAACTCATCATAACACCTGAAAATGGACCCCCCATTATTTTTTAGGATCAAAAGTACTCTTTTTGACCCCAGACTCAAAAAATCCGTGCATGTTTTGAGCTGAAAAAAATGGGTTTTTTCAAAAATACCCAAAAAAGAGTTATTTCCCTCCTAAACCTCACATTTTCATACCCATGTCCCAAAAAGTCATCTTTTCCCACTACTTTCACTCTTTAGCACACCATTGAAGCTCCTATTTCTACACTCCAACCTACCTGCATCTCCTATCTCGAATTACTATTGTAGCTTGAAGACCTTTAGCTTCAATGGCAACATCTAAAGCTTCTAGGCGACCGAAAGATGAAATCCTCACATTAAGATGTCACAATATCAAAGCCACAGATGGATAGTGGCTATCACATGAGTACTCCAAAGGTGCATGGGTGTACATGCAACCCTCTAGAGTTGGGCCTCATTGAGTTAGAGATCGTGGAGACTTAGATCTTCATTGGAAGGGAAAGTTACTTCGCTTCAAGAAGCACAGAGACAATGGGATGGTTGCTATTGTACAACATGTTTTTACAATGGCAACTATGAAACTTGAAAACTCTAGTAGAATGAGATTTTCTTGTGTCGGATATATTTTTGAACTATTTAGATATGTTTTTGTTTTTTTCAGATATATTTCCTTCTACTTTGGTGGAAGAGCAACCACTTCATAGTCTTACAGGTACTTTCTAGGCATTGCATGCAGATGTTGGTGCACTAGTCTTTCCAGAAATATCTCCTGCTCAACTTTAACATGATAGAGTTTTCTTTTACACACGTAGATATGTTGTACCCTCTACAATGAATGGTTTTGGAAGGTTAGAGAGAATTGAACGTTAGGGCAAAAAACGGCCAAAAAAGGGCCATGTAAAGATTTCAATTAGTTGTGCTTAATCTGGATTAAAGTTGTCAAATCATTTTAAAAAATTCCGTGTAAGCGCATTTAAAACATATCTTATGCAAATTTTGAAGAGAGAGAAACTCGTGTGATAATCATGAAAAGTATGTGTGATATCTTACGCCTTGAAGTTTGGGCTCATCGGGCGTTCATGAAAATTTGAATTTTCCTCTTGTTCACGGACCTATATAATGTGTGCTTATGACGTTTTGCACTTTTTTACTATACTTTCCATTGCAGGCCTGTTTCTCTCTTTCATGTCATTTTAGACACTTTCACATCAATCTTCATAGCAGACCATAGAGAACCTCAACCCAAACACTTTCACTGAGCTTTCAACCAGACGAAATCATTGTGATAAGTTCCATATCAACATTGCAGTTAGTCATGAGTATGCAATGACAAGAAAGGTATTCTGAAGGATGTATATAATGTGTGCTTTTGACGTTTTGCACTTTTTTACTCTACTTTCGATTGCAGGCCTCTTCATGTCATTTTAGACACTTTCGCGTCACTCTTCATAGCAGACCATGGAGAACCTCAACCCAAACACTATCACTCAGCTTTCAACCAGCCAAAATCATTGTGATAAGTTCCATATCAAATTGCAGTTAGTCATGAGTATGCACGACAAGAAAGGTATTCCGAAGGACGTATATAATGTGTGCTTATGATGTTTTACACTTTTTTACTCTACTTTCGATTGCAGGCCTGTTTCTCTCTTTCATGTCATTTTAGACACTTTCGCGTCACTCTTCATATTAGACCATGGAGAACCTCAACCCAAACACTATTACTCAGCTTTCAACTAGCCAAAATCATTGTGATAAGTTCCATAACAACATCGCAGTTAGTCATGCGTATGCAACGACAAGAACCGTATTCCGAAGGGCTCTTCAACCTTCTAAAGTGGATGGATTGCGGAAAGAAGGAAAAAAACATATCGAAATATGGGCAAATGGATCTATTTATCCAATTGATCCACAAACTGGAAGGTATCCCCTTTTTCATAATCTTCATGATCTAATTAGATTTGTAGGAGATGGTGAGGATGGTTTACGAGGCTATCGTTCAAGGCTCTGAGAGATTTCAAGAAATCATGTACAATACATAAGAAAATGTGAATCTCTACTTTCAAAAATGGGATTTCATGGTGGTGATGTTCATCTAAGAGAAGATCCAAAGCTTTCACAAAATATAGGGAATGTACTGCAAGATGTCTCAATGGGGGTGGAAAAGCAAGGAGATTCTTCAGCAACCATGATGACAAACAATTAAATGCCATGTGGAATTGCTAGAAAAAAATTTGTGAGTTCACGACTAATGTAAAAAGAAAATGAGAAATAGCAAAAAAGAGAATGGAGGTGTGGGTCAAACTAGATCATTTTTAAAAGATCATGAGGCAGCAGGTAACATCAAATAACTATGTGACAGATTTCAAAAAGGTGACCACAGAGCTTATAGAATCCATCATACATGCATGGAGTGCCAAAGACATAACAAACTACCTAGTGAGTTTCAAAGATAATTTACTCAATTTATTTTTCTTTAATTGAAATAAATATTTGATGAAACTCTTCTGTTATTCTAACTTATTCTTCTTGTGCATGGTGCATTCTTTGCAAAAAAGGAAAGACTTGCCAAATGGAACACCCAAGGCATGGAAAAATATCATTATCAAGCAAGGACAAGCTTCTTTAGGTGCACAAGGAAAGGAGGAGGAGTAACAAAAAGTAATGCCTCCAAAGAGCTTTTTGATTGATTTTTTTGAAGACAATTACAAAAGATATCATGCCAAATATTGTCATCAAAAGAATAGGACTATCACCAGACAAAAACATCATGGATCAATATCACAAAATGAAAAATATTACATTCCAAAGGAAGCCTTAATATTTGCAATGTCTTTTATTTCTCTAAGAAATAAAGATGTCTATGTATGTACATTTCGTGATGTAATAAGCTTTGAAAAGAAATATTTCTATGTATGTACATCTTTTTTGAGTATTTTGAATGAGCTTGAATTTGGCAAATCTGCCTTCAAAGAGATTTTTTATTGATTCTTGAGACGAAAATTACAAAAGAGCTCATGAAAAATATTATCATCAGATAAATAGGACTTTCACTAGAAAAAAATAGATCATGGATCAATAAGGATTAATATTAGAACATGGATCAATTACACAAAAAAAGATTACATCCTTCATATTTGCAATGTCTTATATCCCTTTGGGCAATAAATATGTGTATCTATGTACATTTCATGAGTAATAAGATTTGAAAAGAAATATATTTAATCCTTCTTGAGTCTTTTGAATGAGCTTGGATCTGGCAAATCTCCTCTATATCTGAGGTATTCTTTTCTCCTGTAGCCAACAATACTTTTAACATCTGACACCCCTGCAGCCATTCCATAGCTTGAGTAACAAAGGAAGTAGCCTGCCCTTGAAGCATTGAATCTTGGGGCATATCCAAAAATTCTAAATGCAATTGTTCTTTAAGGTAGCAAAACTCTGTATGTATTAAAGGGTATTGAAGGAAAACCCATGTATCTTGAAAGACTCCTCAAGTATAATATTGCAAAATCTGGCTCTTCACTATAGTGCTTATGAATAACACAAAAGTCTGGATTCAATTTTGGAAGATAGTGGATCACTGAATGAATATCCACCTTTGTCTTTCCTTTCTCCTCTTTGTCTTTCCTTTCTCCTTTCATCCAATATAGATAACTGTGGAAAAAATAAAAAACCTAGGTTAGAAAAAGTCCAAGGAAACTTTTAAAGTCATAGAAATAAGTGGAAACACAAGCAGAAACAAAGCATGAGACATGACCGATTCAAGCGATTAGGGTCATCAAAGAATATTGGATGGGCATAATCGCTTGCATCGGTCATGTTCGATTTCTCCCCCTAAACTTTATAGAAACATATAATTAATGTTGAAAGTAGCATTTATACACACATTAAGTTGTTATATATGGAGCATTCATTCATATAGCTAGGAATATGATACTTGTTTGGACACGACCAATCCAAGCGATTAGGCCCATCAAAGAAGCTTGGATGGCCCTAATCGCTTGAATTGGAATTATGCTACCATTGCATCCGAAATGTGCCAAAACCCTAAGATTGACTGTTTATTTGCATGATTTTGATACCCAGAGGTCTTGATAAGCCTTTTGGTACTGATTTCCAGACACGATGCAAGCGATTAGGCCCATCCAACATTTTTAGATGAGCCTAATCGCTTGGATTGGTGGTGTCCTAGATTCATGTGTAAATAAGCTCATCAAGACCTCTTCGTATCAGAATCATGCAAATAGATAGTCAATCTTAGGGTTTTGGCACATTCCAAATGCAATGGTAGTATTAGTTTCTTGAAATTCTGAGCAAATAGTAAGATAGAGAAGTTCACATGCAATATGAGGTTTAAGATGACTTCCTTTTTGTCTAAGACATCAACGATCTTGCATAGGGAGAAAAAACAATATCTCAAATAATTCAATGAAACTAGGGCATGACTGAAAATCATAAGAAATAGAGGCTAATTTTCCCATTTCTTTGGTAAATATCTATGAATGATCAGATTGCATAAGAAGAAAACCAAAGAACCCAAGTATATAAATGAATATAGGACATGACCAATGCTCTATCTCTTCAACATGAACATATTCTTCCTCCTTGTCATTTCACATGTGATCAAGCCATATTAAGAAGGCAATGTTCAAGGGGAGCAAAGAGCAATCCCTTTCATGCTCTGGGCATAAATCTAGCTTTCCTCGCAAAGGGGATATCCTTTTGCACTTTCTAGTAATTCTTTTCCTCCATCTCAGCTCTAGTTATTCTAGTGTGTCCGAGTGGAGAACACGATCGATGCAAGCGAAATAAGCTAGTCAAAGGCCGGTCAAATGCATGTAATCGCTTGTATTGGTCATATCGAGTCTGAAGCACAAGTATATATCCTAGTTCAGAACACGACTGATGCAAGCGAAATACGCAAGTCAAAGGCCGGTCAAACACATGTAATCGCTTGTATCCGTGATATCGGGTATGAAGCACAAGTATGTCTCCTAGTGGAGAACATGACCGATGCAAGGTCTGTCAAACGCGTGCAATCGCTTGTATCGGTTGCATCGGGTATGAAGCACAACTATGCAAGGTGATGAAGAGAGAAAATCTATGAAGGTTGAAAATGTCAAATGGTGAAGGGGACTTGTATTTATAGTCGAGGAGGACCGGGTAACAGTCACATGATGTGGACCAATAAGCAAGTGCCACATGGCAAAAGAATGTTGGGAAATGCAATGGCTAGATGATGTGGCCCACTCAAATGATGCCACATGGCATTGTACGTTCAGATTTCTAATGATTAGATGACATGGACCAATCACAAGCTGCCACATGTCACCAATGGTCAACTCATTCAAGAGACCTATTTAAGCTCCTCTATTCACTTTTTTTCATTTTTTTGTGAACTCTTTACTAGCGTCGAGTTGCCATTGCTTCGTGTTTTTTACATGATTTTCAAAACTTTATATAGACCACATTTTTTGTGAGATATGATGGATCACAAAAGCTTGTACACGACTGATCCAAGCGATTAGGGCATCAGGAAGATTCACATGCCCCTAATTGCTTGGATCGGTCGCATTCATTCATATAGCTAGGAATATGATACTTGTTTGGACACGACCAATCCAAGCGATTAGGCCCATCAAAGAAGCTTGGATGTCCCTAATCGCTTGAATTGGTCGTGTGCAAAGGAGGTCATCTTGAACCTTAGATTGCATGTGAACTTTTATACCTTATTATTGGTTAAGGATTTGGATAAAATTATGCTACCATTGCATTCGGAACGTGCCAAAACCCTAAGATTGACTATCCATTTGCATGATTTTGATACCCAGAGGTCTTGATAAGCCTTTTCGTATTGATTTCCAGACACAGCCGATGCAAGCGATTGGGCCCATCCAACATTTCCAGATGAGCCTAATCGCTTGGATTGGTCGTGTCCTAGATTCATGTATAAATAAGTTCATCAAGACCTCTCGGTATCAAAATCATGCAAATAGACAGTCAATCTTAGGGTTTTGGCACATTCCAGATGCAATGGTAGTATTAGTTTCTTGAAATTCTGAGAAAATAGTAAAATAGATAAGTTCACATGGAATATGAGGTTTAAGATGACTTCCTTTTTGTCTAAGACATCAAAGATCTTTCATAGGGAGAAAAAAAAAAATCTCAAATAATGCAATGAAACTAGGGCATGATTGAAAATCATAAGAAATAGAGGCTAGTTTTCCCTTTTCTTTGGTAAATATCTATGAATGATGAGATTGCATAAGAAGAAAACCAAAGAACCCAAGTATATAAAGGAATATAGGACATGACTAATGCTATATCTCTTCAACATGAACATATTCTTCCTCCTTATCATTTCACATGTGATCAAGCCATATTAAGAAGGCAATGTTCAAGGGGAGCAAATCGCAATCCCTTTCATGCTCTGGGCATAAATCTAGCTTATCTGGCAAAGGGGATATCCTTTTGCACTTTCTAGTTATCCTTTTCCTCCATCTCAACTCTAGTTATAGTGTGTCCTAGTGGAGAACACGATCGATGCAAGAGAAATAAGCTAGTCAAAGGCCAGTCAAATGTGTGTAATCGCTTGTATCGATCGTATCGAGTATGAAGCACAAGTATGTGTCCTAGTGGAGAACATGACTGGTGCAAGTGAAATAAGCAAGTCAAAGGCCAGTCATGTTAGTATATGATCAATGTCCACCCCTCATGATTGTATGCACATTTTGTAAGGCCCCCTTTATGAGGAGAAGCCAAGCGTGCATTACCCAATTGATGGGAATCCCAACTTGAATGTTGGATGAAGGTCATATTGGACCATGTAAGGTATTATAAGGAAAGGGAGTTACCAGGGTCCCCAATTGTGGGGTCCGGGGCAGCGGTGAGCAGCTCCGGCTGGGGGGTCCAAGGGGGCCAGCGGGCCCCCTGGCTGGGGGGTCCCAGGGGGCCAGGGGCAGCGCCCCCGGCGCGACGGTAAAGGGAATATTCCATGGAATATTCCCTATCGGAGTCAGAAATCATTTATATTTGTTAGGTCGGTTCAACCAGTCTAAGCCGTGTATGGCAATTACGCGGGCGGTGGCCGCCCACGCTCTACCGCCCATGTATAGCCGTCCATGGCAGGCCACCCATGATCCTATATATACATGACTTCTACACTACCTAAGACATTGAGTTGAGCCAGCATACCTCTACCTTGTATCTCCCTATCTAGAGTTGTCTAGATCTCCATTTAAGCTCTACCTTGAGAGCGCACGGGTGGACAACGCCATCATCTTTGTACTTGTCGCTAGTAGAAAATTGTTGAGATTCTCCTATATCTGTTATCTTCTCTGCTATTGCTCCTGTGTTATATTGCGTAATTATTGTCTTACATGGTATCAGAGCTGTAAAGTTCGAATAGCTTGAGAAGTATCATTATTTTAGCCTACTAGCAGACTAGAATATCAGTAGATTATTCGAGTGATTACATGATGGCTTCATCGTCGAACACTAGTCTTGGTGCTTCAGCTAATGTTAATGCTGCACCTATTCGAATTCGTCCACCTGCATTCACTGAAGGGAAGCTGGATGCAACCAACTATACACTCTGGAAGTTCAAAATTTCTGCAATTTTGGACTCCTATGAATTACTTGACACTGTCATGGGACCGATGGGATTGGATCCAGAGCCTATACCAGTTGAAGATCCAGCAAATTCAAGATTGATGATTCAGCCAGATCCAGATCTTCTACGAGCTTGGAAGAGGCGGAATGCTGATGCATTATGTGCGATTGTCACTAGTGTAAGTGATTCTGTGCTTACTTTAGTTCAACATACTACTAAAGCACATGAGGCTTGGGGCATATTGGCTCGACAATATGAGACCAAGAACCACACTAGGATACAGAATTTAGAAAATAAGTTGGCAAATGAAAAGCATTCTGATTCTGAAAAGGCTGAAGATTTTATCAAACGGATAAAGCATCTTCAAGATCAATTGGCTGCAGTTGGTGTTGTTATAACACCAGAAGAGCTGGCTCGAAGATCTGTACGTGTTCTTCCAGCAAAGTATGATGGATTAGTAACAGCCCTTAACACTCAGGTAAGGCCAACTCCTCTTACATTTGAAGAGTTTTGTGCCATGCTTTTAGAAGAAGAGATGCGGCTGAAGAATCGGCAAAGTACAACTGATGCTGCATTCTCAGCAAATGCAAAAGGTAAAGGCTCTTCAGAGGGATCAAAGAAGAAGCCAAAGAAGAAAAAGTTCACAGGAAGTTGCTTCTATTGTGAAAAGAAAGGCCATGCCATCAAGGATTGCAGAAAGAAGCAAGCTGATGAACGGAATGGGACTGTAAAATCATCATGGAAGAACAAAGAGTCTGCAAACAACACAGAGCTGGAACTTTGGGTAGCTATTGAAGAGGTATGTTCATCTGCTCAAGCTCGTGTTGATGAGCCATGGATTTTAGATAGTGGAGCTTCTCGCCATATGACTAGTAAAAAGGATTGGTATAGTTCCCTAGTGCCTCTGCGGGAATCCATCAATGTAGTGGTGGGAAATGACTCCAAGTGTCCAGCTGAAGGAACTGGAACCATCTCTTTTATCACTTCTCCAGGTGTTGAGAAAAAGTTATCAGATGTTCTCTATGTACCTACACTCAAAAGAAATTTGTTGTCAGTTTCTGCAATAACAGATCGTGGTCTCGAAGTTCACTTCAATAAGAGTGGTGCGGAAATCATGGATTCATCAGGTAATGTTGTAGGTAAAGGCATACGACGGGATAACTTGTATGAGTTAAGTGCTTTAACTGCTATAGAAGATAAAGATGTAAGCAGGTTATGGCACCAACGATTTGGGCATCTCGGATTTGCAGTTTTGAAGGAGATGCAACGAACAGGGATGGTTGCTCATTTGCCTGCATTTTCAGAGTTGCAGGAACCTTGTGAAGCTTGTATGATGGGCAAGCAACAACGAAAGGCGTTTCCAAGAGAGACCAGCAATCGATCTCAAGCTCCTCTAGAGTTGGTACATGCTGATCTCTGCGGTAAAATGTCTACACCTGCTTTAGGAGGATCTTTCTACTTCTTGCTGTTAGTCGACGATTATAGTAGAAAGATGTGGGTTTATTTCATTCGAGAGAAGGCTGATGCTTTTGAAAAATTTAAAACGTGGCATAAGTATGTAGAAAATGAATAAGGAAGGAAACTGAAGAAATTTAGAACAGATAGAGGAGGTGAATTCTTGTCAACAGAATTCAGCAATTACTGTAAGGAGCATGGTGTGAAAAGGCAACTTACCACAGCTCATACACCCCAACAAAATGGCGTTGTTGAGCGCAGGAACAGGACAGTAGTTGAAATGGCTCGTTGTATGTTGAAGGCTCAAGACATGCCTGATTCATTCTGGGCAGAAGCAGTCAATACAGCAGTCTACATCCTCAATCGAAGCTACACAAAAGCAGTGAAGGGGATGACTCCTCAAGAAGCATATTCTGGTAAAAAGCCTTCAGTTTTGCATTTCAGAATTTTTGGTTGTTTCTGTTATGCACATATTCCTGATTCAACAAGATCAAAGTTGGATTCAAAAAGCAAAAAGTGTGTCTTCCTAGGATATAGGGAAGAGTCTAAAGCATACAGGTTATGGGATCCTGAGGCAAGGAAGATTTTTGTCAGCCAAGATGTGGTGTTTGATGAACGACCACACTTAGTAGAAGATAAAGGTAAATCTACTATCTCATCAAACGGAGAAATATCTCACCTTGTGCCTATCAAAAGACAGGTTAAAGTTGAGGAGGAGGAAACATCTGATGGAGAAATTTCCTCAATAAAAAGCCAACCAGTTGTAGCTGCACAGCGTAAGCCACTACCGAAGTGGGCACAACAGCTCTTTGATGATCACAATCCACATGTAGATGTACCAGAATCATCATCGGATGGATTACGAAGATCAAAGAGAATAGAGGAGCAAAGAAGAGCCTCAAAACACATTGTTAACATGGCTCTAATGGCAGATATCATGGGTTCGATAAAGGAACCTACCACCATTGAAGAAGCCATTGATGATCCAAGTTGGAGAGCGGCAATGCAGTCTGAGTATGATAGTATACTCAAAAATGATACATGGGATCTAGTCGACTTGCCGCCAAAGAAGAAGGTAATAGGTACTAAATGGATTTGGAAAGCTAAGTATAAAGCTGATGGAACATTAGAAAAGTATAAGGCACGATTAGTTGCACAGGGTTTTTCACAGATTGAAGGATTTGATGTTCAAGAAACTTTTGCACCAACAGCACGCATGACAACTATTCGGACGGTACTTGCAGTAGCTGCACAAAAGTCCTGGCCTATTTTCCAGATGGATGTCAAATCTGCATTTTTGAATGGTCACCTCAAGGAGGAGGTATATGTATCTCAACCACCAGGTTTTGAGGTGCCCAATTCAGAAAATAAAGTTTGCAGGTTGAAGGAAGCTTTGTATGGACTTAAGCAAGCTCCACGGGCTTGGTACCACCGAATAGATAATTTTTTCAAAAATATGGGTTTTGAAAGAAGTACTTCTGATGCTAACTTGTATGTAACGAAAAGGGATAGCAAGCTAGTTGTTGTCATTGTATATGTAGATGATTTGATCATTACAGGAGATCATCAGGAACTCATCAATGAAACTCAGATCAGCTTGGGAACTGAGTTTGAAATGACAGACTTAGGTCTACTCCATTTTTGTCTGGGAATTGAAGTATGGCAAAGGAAGGATGGCATTTTCATCTCACAACAAAAATATTCCAAAGAAATTCTCAAGGCATTTGGAATGATGGACAGCAAACCAACTAGCACACCTATGGAGGTAAATCATAAGCTATCTATGGATGATAACATGTCTGATGTAGATGCTAAGAAGTATAGGAAGCTTGTTGGAAGTCTTATTTTTCTGTGCAACACTAGACCAGACATTTGCTATGCTGTTGGAGTGTTAAGCAGGTTTTCCAACAAACCTAAGGAGAGTCACTGGAATGCTGGAATGCGAATTCTAAGGTACATTGCAGGAACCTTGGATTTTGGTATTTTGTATACCACAGGTGATACACTCCAAGGATATTGTGATTCAGATTGGGCTGGAGATTGTGATTCTAGAAAATCAGTTTCTGGATATTGTTTCTCACTTGGTTCAGGAATATTTTCTTGGGTAAGTAGGAAGCAACCAACTCTCGCACTCTCCTCCACTGAAGCAGAGTACAAAGCACCTTGTTTTGCTTCTTGTGAGGCAGTCTGGTTAAGGAGAATTCTTGCAGATCTTGGCTTTCCATCAAATATGCCAACTGTACTCAAGTGTGATAATCAAAGTTGTATGGCTATTGCAAAGAACCCAGTATTTCATGCTCGCACCAAGCACATAGAAGTACAGTACCATTACATTCGTGAGCTAATTGAAGATGAAATTGTGGAGCTAGAATATTGCCCAACAGAGGCAAATTGTGCTGACATATTCACTAAAGCACTTGGAAGAGAGCAGCTCAACAAGCATCTTCAACAGATGGGCATAGGACCGAGACCTACTTGATTTATCATTGGTAAACATTGAGGGGGGGTGTTAGTATATGATCAGTGTCTACCCCTCATGATTGTATGCACATTTTGTAAGGCCCCCTTTATGAGGAGAAGCCAAGCGTGCATTACCCAATTGATGGGAATCCCAACTTGAATGTTGGATGAAGGTCATATTGGACCATGTAAGGTATTATAAGGAAAGGGAGTTACCAGGGTCCCCAATTGTGGGGTCCGGGGCAGCGGTGAGCAGCCCAGGCTGGGGGGTCCAAGGGAGCCAGCGGGCCGCCTGGCTGGGGGGTCCCAGGGGGCCAGGGGCAGCGCCCCCGGCGCGACGGTAAAGGGAATATTCCATGGAATATTCCCTATCGGAGTCAGAAATCATTTATATTTGTTAGGTCGGTTCAACCAGTGTAAGCCGTGTATGGCAATTACGCGGGCGGTGGCCACCCACGCTCTACCGCCCATGTATAGCCGTCCATGGCAGGCCACCCATGATCCTATATATACATGACTTCTACACTACCTAAGACATTGAGTTGAGCCAGCATACCTCTACCTTGTATCTCCCTATCTAGAGTTGTCTAGATCTCCATTTAAGCTCTACCTTGAGAGCGCACGGGTGGACAACGCCATCATCTTTGTACTTGTCGCTAGTAGAAAATTGTTGAGATTCTCCTATATCTGTTATCTTCTCTGCTATTGCTCTTGTGTTATATTGCGTAATTATTGTCTTACAAGTCAAACACATGTAATCGCTTGTATCGGTCATATCGGATACGAAGCACAAGTATGTGCCCTCGTGGAGAACACGACTAACGCAATCAAAATAAGCTAGTCAAAGGTCTATCAAACATGTGCAATTGCTTGTATCGATTGGTGGAGTTTATTGACCTCCAAAATATAGCTGGAAATAGGTGGAACCCCCCTAGGAACAAGTTGACCTTCTCACAAACTTCATCACAGAAAACCAATCATGCTTGTAGAGATTACTATGTTGGGTGTGTGTAGAAGTGTGAGAGACACACAAGAAGCACACACAAGGAGCACAAACGCAGCAAGACACACGGAGAAGACGATGGCTGGAATAGCTCTCTCTATTGATCGATGAACTGAACTGAAGTATGAGCTGAATAATATCCCTAAGTACAAAGTACCACCACATATGAGAGTATCAAGTATGTGGTAACATGGGGAAAAAACCTCTAGCCAGCACTGAGTAAAAAGTGCCCATGTATAGGCAAAAGGTTCACATCAAAGCTACTCGAGGAACACATAAATGTAACAAACCCCCCTAGGGTGAATGATGTGAACACATACAGGAGTGACAGATCAGCCCCCACAAGGTAATAAGCCTAAAGCTTTGCGAAAAGCTTCAAACTTTTCCCGTGGAAGAGCTTTGGTGAATATGTCTGCCACATTATCTTGTGTAGGCACATATACCAAATCAATATCTCCTGCATGAAGGCGCTCTCTCACATAGTGATAATGCACCTCAATATGTTTGGTCCGTGCATGAAACACTAGGTTTCGTGCAATAGCCAAAGCACTCTGACTATCTGTGAGAATATGTGTAGCAACATCAATCTCCATGCAAAGATCCATCAATAGGCGTCTCAGCCATATACACTCCACTGTAGCTGTGAAAACTGCCCTGTACTCAGCTTCACAACTTGATGTCGCCACTGTAGGTTGCTTCTTACTCAACCAAGATATGCACGAGTCTCCAATGAAAAAGCAATTACCACTAGTGGACATGCGAGTATCATAACAACCAGCCCAATCACTATCTGTAAAAGCATGCAAGCATGGCTGAACATCTCTGCCATAAAAGAGACCTAAGATCAAAGTGCCTCGAAGATATCTAAACATACGTTTCACCGCTTGCCAATGCTTACTGCCAGGGCTATGCATGAATCGACTCAACTGGGAAACTGCATACTGTATATCCGGCCTTGTGTTACATGCATATATAAGACATCCCACAGCTTGCTGATAAAGAGAAGTGTCAAATGCATCACTGGAATCCTCAACTGAGAACCTGAATCCTGTCTCAACTGGTGTGGAAACTGGCTTACAATCCTCAAAGTCAAAACGCTGAAGTAGTTTTTCAACATACTTTGCTTAATGCATAACAATTCCCCCCTCAACGGATACAAACTGGATGCCAAGATAGTAGCTCAAAAGACCAAGATAAGTGACATCAAAAGTATGCTGCAAATCAGCCATAAGAATGTCAAGTTTTGCAGCACATGACCCAGTCAAGAGTATGTCATCGACATAAAGAACAAGCACTATAAGATCAGCCCCATTTTTGCATACATAGAGTGTGCTTTCAATCGGACTACATGTGAAGCCAAGAGCAATCAAGTGCTTATGTATTTTGTCATACCATGCACGTGGAGCTTGCTTGAGACCATACAAGGCTTTATGCAAGCGACAAACCATATGCTCTTTCCCTTTCATAGCAAATCCAGGAGGTTGCTTCACATAGACCTCTTCTTGCAAATCTCCATTCAAGAAGGCTGTTTTTATGTCCAATTGATGCACTTTCCAACCTCGATGGGCAGCCAATGCAACCACGGTACGAATGGTAGTCATGCGTGAAGTAGGTGCAAAAGTTTCCTCATAGTCAATGCCATATTGTTGCGCATATCCTTTGGAAACCAATCTAGCTTTGTAGCGATCAATGCTACCATAAGATTTTCTCTTAATCTTATAAACCCACTTTGTACCAATGACATTCTTTCCTTTTGGCAATTCACATAACTCCCAAGTACCATTCCTATGTATGGAATCCATTTCTGATTACATAGCACTCATCCATTGTGGATCGTCACATGCATCTTCAAAAGAAAGTGGCTCTTCATTACATGATGTAGCAATAAGAGAATAATCCACAAAATTACTTGATGCATGGTGAGAGCTTGATCTTGTTCTACCAAGTAAAGGTGCACTCAATTTGCTGTCCTGCAAAGTTTGTTCCAGCCACTTTGGCATAGATTGTGCACTCTTGATAGACATGTGTTCATTATGTAAAACATCTTCAATATGTACATCATGCGTGGGCTGAATTTCATGCTCAGTTTCAGCCATATTTTGTCGCATATGTTCAGCCATATGTGGTTGGAAATTTCCAACAGTTTTGATATTTTTTGGCTGAATTTTTTCAGCCATGTTTGGCTGAAAATTATCCACATTTTCAGCCCTATTTGGCTGGAATTTTTCAGCCCTTTGAACCTCAGTTGGCTGGTCTACATGGCCATAGTCAAGCGCACCATTTTGGAACAAAGGCATGAGTGTATCGAACACATCTTGTGAGCTAACTGTTGGCAGTTTTTTGCATTCAAGTAGAGGGAAAACTGAATTTTCAGCAAATACCACATCTCGACTCACAATAATTGTGTTCGTCAATGGATGGTACAACCGATGTCCCTTACTTTCAGCACTATAACCAACAAATATACATTTCTTTGCCTTGTCATCAAGTTTGTGACGTTGTTGTGATGGCACAAGAGCATATGCCAAACAACCAAACACACGCATATGACTAACCATAGGCTTATGACCATTCCAAGCCTCATAAGGAGTGACGACTCTCAATGTTTTTGTAGGGCAGTGATTCAACACATAATTTGCACACATGACCGCTTCCATTCAAAACTTATGAGGAAGATGCTTTCCTTTAACCATACATCGTGCCATTTCAGGTAAAGTTCTATTTTTACGCTCGACAACACCATTTTGTTGAGGTGTATATGGCACCGTACATTGGTGTGAAATACCTCTTTCACAAAGAAAAGCATTAAACTCATGTGACATGTACTCACCACCACGATCCGTGCGTAGAGTCAAAAGCTTTTGTGAAGAAAAATTTTCAGCCATAGCTAAAAATGCTTTGAAGCAAGAAAATACCTCATTCTTTGCTTTCATAGGATACACCCATGTATGGCGAGTAGCATCATCAATGAAGGTAACAAAATATACATGCTTCCCAAAAGATGGAGTCTTGACCCGACCACATACATCACTATGAACAAGTTGCAATTTTCTTGTAGTGTGTGTGTGACTATCTTTTGGAAAAGAAGCACGATGCATTTTTCCAAGAATGCAACCTTCACATGCATGCTTTTCAATGGACTCAAGTGTAGGCAAGCCAATAACCATGTCCTTCTTTTGCAAGTAGAGCAAACTATTGAAGTTTAAATGACCAAAACGAGCATGCCAAAGCTCCATTTCATCCATGGAAGAAGTATGAGCAACCAAGGCATTCGAGGCAGCCCTCTTGTATGTATCCATGCGATACAAACCATCACATAATGTACCGGACATCACGATAACATCGCCATTGCTCAAATCATGAACCATATACTTATCATCAACAAAGTGTACATGAAGTCCTGCTTTGGCAATCAACGGAACTGAAAATTAAGTTCTTCTTGATATCGGACACATACAATGCATTTTTCAAGAGAATCACACCTCCATTTGCAGCCGTAAGCTCAATTTCTCCTACTCCAATGATAGGATAAGAGGCATTGTTTGCACACACCACATGTCCTCCTTTATGTGCATCTTTCAAAGAGGCAAAAAATCTTTTGCATGATGTTATGTGCTTTGAAGCACCACTATCAAAGAACCAATCCGAATCAGCCTCACTCACAACCATGCATTTAGAATGTAAAGAAGCATCATAATGACATGTAACAACACATGCCCAAAAATCTTGAGCCATGTTAGCTTCATCATTCTTTGCGTTTGTTGAATTTTCAGCAATAGACATGCCGGATTCCTTCTTCTTTTCATTGCGTTTAGCAAGCTTTCTACACTCATCAATAGTATGACCAGCCTTCCGGCAATATTTGCATCTCTTCTTCTTTTGCAAATCACCATCATTAGAGGAATGAGTGGAAGAGGAAGTTTGAGGCTTTGGTTTTGATGAACCAAAAGCTGAATCATACTTGCTTTTCCCCTTTTGTGAGATAGCAAGTGCTTGCGTTCCCTCAATCAAACCACTCCTATTCACTCTAGATTGCTCTTCTTGCAAAAGAAGAGACACAACCTCATCAAATGCATACATACTAGGATTTCCTTTTGCAACTAAATGGAGTGTAGTAGCAAAGCTTTGAAAGGATTCCGGTAATCCTTTCAACAATGTAGAAATGAGTGATGCATCCGGAATGATCTCATCTATGTTTGCCAATTGCTCTTTCAAGTCCTTGATGCGTGTCACATACACATCCACTGACTCATTTTCAGCTATACATACATCCTCAAGTTGCTTCCTCAAGTATGCAACACGTGCTTCATTATGCACGGCATACAAAGAAGCAAGAGTGTCCCATGCCTATCGTGATGTAGAACATGACCGAATGTGTGGAACTATATGACGCTTCACTGAAAGCGCAATCAAAGCATGAGCTTGAGCATCTTTTCCATCCCATCTAAGCTGCTCCTGTGTAGGTGGAGAAGGAGAAACCACTATACTCGAAGAAGAAGCTCCATCTGTGACAGTAGACTGTGAAGTAGAAGCACCTGCCGGTCTTCGATCTACATCTGCCACTATGTTCCAAAGTTGTTTTGCAACAAGAACGTGCTTCATCATGTAAGACCACATCGGATAGTTGGTTCCATCAAGCTTATCTTCAGCTTGAAGCATGCCAAACAAGTCATTGCTGCCCGCCATTTCACCAAGGAACAAGAATGTGACAAAATTTTCACTTCGACGAAAACTGAAATGAGTGCTGAAATTTCAGCTCACAAACCGTCACTCTGATGGTGATTCTGACTGCACGAATGGCTTCGAAATGGGGTAAAACCTCAGCATACTTGGTGGAAATGTTTCCGGGCTGCTGAAATTCACACTTCTATGCTCTGAAGTCGATTCGCACTGTTAAAGTGCACGCGCGCCGCGACGCGAAAAACCAAAACTTGAGAAGAAGCTGAACCTGCTCTGATACCACTGTTGGGTATGTGTAGAAGTGCAAGAGACACACAAGAAGCACACACAAGGAGCACAAATGCAGCAAGACACACGGAGAAGACGATGGCTGGAATAGCTCTCTCTATTGATCGATGAACTGAACTGAAGTGTGAGCTGAATAATATCCCTAAGTACAAAGTACCACCACATATGAGAGTATCAAGTATGTGGTAACATGGGGAAAAAACCTCTAGCCAGCACTAGAGTAAAAAGTGCCCATGTATAGGCAAAAGGTTCACATCAAAGCTACTCAAGGAACACATAAATGTAACATACTATTTTCTACTCACTTAGAATTTTTTAAATCTATTTTAACCACATATACTAGAGACCAAGAGCTTTCTAATGAGCCAAATAATACTCAATTTGGATAAATACACAAGGAGATATGATCTCTGCAAGTTTAAGGTTTAATGGAGACCTTCAACAGGGGTGAAACCCGAGAACACACACTACTTGCAGAGAGTACTTCTCTCAGCTCACAACTTCAATGATTATGAAAATGGACAGTATAAAAGTAGACAGTAAGAGCTTTCAAATGAGCTATCAAACATGTAATTTGTATATATAATGAGGGAGATACAAGCTCTGCAATCTCTGCATACAAAACTATAGCAGCGTAGAGATACACATATGACTCTCTTGGACTTCCCACAAGATCACGACTTCTCCCCTCTTTTTATAGAATGAGGAACTAATCTAAAACCTTCCTAATAAATCTAAATTCTTGGTAGATACTTGGGTGGAGATATTACATGACTCAAGTGCTCAAATAAGCAAAGTATTGATGGACTTTGAGAACTAGCCACATCGACCTTCCACTGGGACACCACTGCAGCTCCCTTGTGACTCACTAATTTGACTCACCATGTTCTAGAACTCACGTGGTTTTTTTTTTATCTTTTATGAAAAATAGCCTTCTTGAAGTATTTGAAGACTTCCCAAAGGTATTTACATAATTTGAAACTTGTACCATACATAAAACAAATGTTCGCAACATTCTCCCCCTCAAGTTTCAAAGGGTATTTCCTTCATGCCAAGAATATAGTTGAATCTTTGAAGCTTTGGTCCATCCATGGATTTGGTGAAGATATCTGCAACTTGATCCTTTGTTCCCACAAAAGAAACTTGTACTTCATTGTTTATGACCTTCTCTCGAACATAATGATAGTGAACCTCTATATGCTTTGTTCTAGCATAAAATATAGGATTTGAGGTCATATGAATGCTCCTCAAGTTATCCCCATATATTAGTGGTACATCAACCTGACATTCAATTCATGAAACAACTTTTAAACCACATAACCTCAGTAGTAGCCAATGCTAAACCTCTATACTCAACCTCTGTAGAAGATAAAGCAAATATAGGCTGTTTCTTTGAACTCCATGTTAATGTCTTGTTTCTTGCTATTACCACATATCCACTTGTGGATCTTCTGTCATCTTTGCTTCCAGCCCAATCTGCATCACTAAAGACTTTAAGAGTTAGATCAGCATCATGACGATAAAATAATCCTTCATTCATGGTACCTTTCAAATACCTAAGCACTCTTTTCGCTGCATGCATATGAGGTACTCTAGGCTCATGCATAAACTGTGACAATACTCCCACTACATAGCATATATCAAGTCTAGTTTTTTGTTGCATAAATCAAAGATCCTACCATTGATCTATATGCATTCATATCATGCAACTCATCACCTTCCTTTGCACTCAACTTTACATTACATTCCATTGGAGTAGAAACAAATTTACATTCCTGCATACCAAACCTTTTCAGCATATCACATATATACTTTCACTATATCAACCACATACCGTCATCGCTATACACAGTTTCAATCCCAGGAAAGTATCTAAGCAAACCAAGATCTGAAATTTTAAATTCCTTTCCCAAATTACCTTTTATCTCTTCAATTGCTTTTGCATCATTCCCTATAATCAACAAGTCATCCACATAATTGCATACATAGACACACATGTCATCTACATGTTTTACATAAAGTGAAGGATCAGCATGAATCGCTATGTATCCTTGTAGCATAAGATAGTTTACCAACCTTGCATTCCATGCCCTTGGTGCCTGTTTAAGACCATACAATGCCTTCTTTAACCTGCATACATGATTAGGACATTTTGCATCCACATAACCATCTGGTTGTGACATATACACTTCTTCATTTAACTCACCATTAAGAAAGGCATTCTTTATATCGAGTTGATATATATTCCACCTTTTACTTGCAGCTAAAGCCAACAAAGTTCTCACCGTTACCATGTTTGCTACTGGACTAAATGTTTCCTCATAGTCCAATCCTTGAGTTTGATTATATCCTTTTGCTACAAGTCTAGCCTTATATCTTGACACACTACCATCACTGTTTCTTTTAATCTTAAAAACCCACTTGCAACCAATTACCTTTTGTTTTGGTGTATTTGGAACTAAATTCCAAGTCTTGTTATCCTATAGTGCTTCCATTTCTTCTCTCATTGCTTTCTCCCACTTTTCATCTCCTTTTGCCTCATCATAACATGTGGGTTCATTTTCCTGCTCAACTTTTGTCATAAAAGCATAATGAGTATTCATGAAAGATTCATAAGTATACCTTTGAGGTTGCTTACTCACTCTTGAAGTTCTTCTTACCTCCAATGTAGATGCTGTTCCTTTATTATTAGGAACCTTTGATGATTCTCCATACTCACATACATCACTAATTTCCTCTCCTTCATCATTAACTTCAACAAGTTTGAGTTTACCTTTACTTTTAACATTTGGAGGTGACTCTTACCTTAATCTTCCATTGAAAGGTAGCTCTCTTTCTTCATCCAAACCACTTTTCTTATCACTTAAACTTCTTGTGGGCTGAGGTAAGCACTCATCTCCTTCACCTGTATCTTCTTCATTTATGACCTGCAAACTTTTTTTATCTACATACCATGAAAGTGATTCATCAAAATTTACATCTCTTGAAACAACCACCTTATTGGTATGAGGATTATAACATCTATATCCTCTTTGAGTATCTGCATAACCAATAAATATACACTTTTCTGATTTCACATCAATTTTTTATCTCACTTCACTAGGTACATGTACATAACATACACAACCAAATACTTTCAAATGACTTACACTTGATTTCCTTCCATGCCATACCTCATATGGTGTCAAATGATGAACTCCCGCAGTAGGTACTCTATTCATAATGTACACACTTGTGCTAACAACTTCAGCCCAAAAAGAATTAGGCAAACACCTATCATTTAGCATGCTTCTAGATGCTTCTGCTGTGATTCTGTTTCTTCTTTCTACAACTCCATTTTGTCGTGGAGTATACCTGCATGTAACTTCTCTTTTGATACCTTCATCATACAAAAAATCAGTAAAAGCTTGAGAGAAATACTCTCCCCCTCCATCGGATCTTAGCTTCTTAACATATCTTCCTATTTGCTTCTTGACAAATGATTTAAAATTTTTGAAACAATCAAAGACTTCACTCTTATGTTTAATGAAATACACAAATGTCATTCTACTATGATCATCAATGAATGATACATAGTACTTATTACCAGCCAAGGATGCCTCTTTAGTAGGACCCCATACATCCGTGTGTATAAGGTCTAGCAATCCACTGCTTACATAGCTTGAATGCTTGAAAGGCTGTCTACTCTGCTTACCCATTTGACATGCTTCACAAAGATGCACCATATGTTGCTTTGTAAGATCAGGTAATCCTTCAACAATCCTCTTCTTTGATAGCTCCTTTAACCTGTGTACATTCATGTGTCCAATCCTTTTGTGTTATAGATCAAGCTCTGCTATTCGATGCATACCATAAGAGAAATAGTTTGTATGATTTGGATTTACCTTGAATGTAAACAATTTACCTTGTTTTTTACCTCTAGCAATTAACCTTCTTTGCTTTGGATCCTCAATGAAGCAACTTGCATGATTAAATCTTATTTGCAAACCTTTTCTACCATTTGACCAACGGACATCAGATTCTTAGTGATCGTTGGCACATAAAGTACATCATTCAAGCAATTTGTCTTGCTCTTATCCTGCATAACAACATCTCCAATCTGCATAATCTTATGTGTTGTATCATCTCCTCTTTCAACATGACCTTTACATGAAGGATTATGCATATTAGAAAACCATGAAGCATCATGTGACATATGGTTAGAGCAACCACTATCTACATACCATACATCACTATTGCAATTCATCTTAGTTTTTACATTCATAAGAAGAGAATCATAATCATCACTTTTACCTTCAAGTGCATAATATCCTTGTTGTTTACCTCTTCTTGAATAGCCTCCTCTTTTATTGCCACCTTGATTATTTTCATTTTGTTAGCAATCTTTGGCAATGTGTCCATACCTTCCACATATATAGCAATTGTTGTTATCTTCACTCCTTTGTCTTTGATTGTAGTTGTAGTAGCCTCTCGTACCTCTAGCGCTTGATCTTCCTCTTCCTCTTGTGTTGAAGAAGCCACTTGAAGTCCCTTGATCATCGCTCCTTCTTCCTCGACCTCTATTTGAACCTCTTCTTCCTCTATTTCCACCTCTTGATGATCCTACATAAAGAGCTTGTCCTTGAGATCCTTTTTTATTTGAAGTAGAGCCATTTAGATTCATCTCCTCCATGACCATAAGAGCAACAAGCTTATCAAAGTCTGGTAATTCTCCTCTAACATAAACTGAAGTAATGAATGGTTTCCATCTCTCATCATCCTTGAGTCCGTTGAGAGTATGTGCAACCAAGTCGTCGTCCTCCACATGAGCTTGAATTGATCCTAGTTGATCTGCAATCTCTTTAACCTTCAACAAGTAATCATTGACCGATGTCCTTGTATATTTCTTTATGTTATTCAACTCATTTTTGAGTTCAATCTTCCTTGCTCTTGTACCTGTAGCATACAACCTTTCCAATGCAAGCCAAACATCTCTACTTGTGTCTAGATCTTGTATGTGTCCTACCATTGAATCTTGAATATTTTGTGATAAAATGAATATAACCCTTTTGTCTCTTTCATTCTAAAGTCTAAACTCCCTCAATTGATGCTGATTTGGATCCTCTGGTAATATAGGTTTGATATTTGTTCCATCAATCAAACCATACAAGCCTCTACCTTGCAAGTATGTTGTGATCCTAAATCGCCATGCTTGATAGTTGTTCATATCAAGCTTCTCTATTTGTGCATGTTGATCGCCCATTGTGTAAATACTAAACTTCCTTCTTTAACCCTCCTTTTGGATATGTGTGATAAGAAGAAGTATGAGATTTACCTTTGTAATAAAGTTTATGCACCTTTCGTTGCTTGGATGTTGCTTGAGATGCTTCCTTGCTATCTCCTTCTACCTTTGTGTAGTGTCGATGATGAACCTCTGCTCTAATAGCTTCAAATTCTTCATCAAGGTATTATAACCTTCTCCAAGCTTCAATTCCAAGCTCTGATACCAATTTTGGAGTTTATTGACCTCCAAAATATAGCTGGAAGTAGGTGGAACCCCCTAGGAACAAGTTGACCTTCTCACAAACTTCATCATAGAAAACCAATCATGCTTGCAGAGATTATTGTTCTCTACTTACTTAGAATTTTGTAAAACTATTTTAACCACATATACTAGAGACCAAGAGCTTTCCAATGAGCCAAAGAACACTCAATTTGGGTAAATACACAAGGAGATATGACCTTTGCAAGTTTGAAGTTTAATGGAGACCTTCAGCAGGGGTGAAACCCGAGAACACACACTACTTGCAGAGAGTACTATGTTGGGTGTGTGTAGAAGTGCGAGAGACACACAAGAAGCACACACAAGGAGCACAAACACAGCAAGACACACGGAGAAGACGATGGTTGGAATAGCTCTCTCTATTGATCGATGAACAGAACTGAAGTAAGAGCTGAATAATATCCCTAAGTACAAAGTACCACCACATATGAGAGTATCAAGTATGTGGTAACATAGGGAAAAAAACCTCTAGCCAGCACTAGAGTAAAAAGTGCGCATGTATAGGGAAAAGGTTCACATCAAAGCTACTCGAGGAACACATAAGTGTAACAAACCCCCCTGGAGCGAATGATGTGAACACATACAAGGAGTGACAGATCAGCCCCCACAAGGTAACAAGCCTAAAGCTTTGCGAAAAGCTTCAAACTTTTCCCCTGGAAGAGCTTTGGTGAATATGTCTGCCACATTATCTTCTGTAGGCACATATACCAAATCAATATCTCCTGCATGAAGGCGCTCTCTCACATAGTGATAATGCACCTCAATATGTTTGGTCCGTGCATGAAACACTGGATTTCGTGCAACAGCCAAAGCACTCTGACTATTTGTGAGAATATGCGTACAACATCAATCCCCATGCAAAGATCCATCAATAGGCGTCTTAGCCATGTACACTCCACTGTAGCTATGAAAACTGCCTTGTACTCAGCTTCACAACTCGATGTTGCCACTGTAGGTTGCTTCTTACTCAACCAAGATATGCATGAGTCTCCAAGGAAAAAGCAATTACCACTAGTGGACACATGAGTATCATAACAACCAACCCCATCACTATCTGTAAAACCATGCAAGCATGGCTGAATATCTCTGCCATAAAAGAGACCTAGGCTCAAAGTGCATCGAAGATATCTAAACACACGTTTCACCGCTTGCCAATGCTTAGTGCTAGGGCTATGCATGAATCGACTCAACTGGGAGACTGCATACTGTATATCCGCCCTTGTGTTGCATGCATATATAAGACATCCCACAGCTTGCTAATAAAGAGAAGTGTCAAATCCATCACTCGAATCCTCAACTGAGAACCGGAATTCTGTCTCAACTCGTGTAGAAACTGGCTTACAATCCTCAAAATCAAAACGCTGAAGTAGTTTTTCAACATACTTTGCTTGATGCATAACAATTCCCCCCTCAACGGATAGAAACTGGATGCCAAGATAGTAGCTCAAGAGACCAAGATAATTGACATCAAAAGTATGCTACAAATCAGCCATAAGAATGTCAAGTTTTGCATCACATGACCCACTCAAGAGTATGTCATCAACATAAAGAACAAGCACTATAAGATCAGCCCCATTTTTGCATACATAGAGTGTGCTTTCAATCTGACTACATGTGAAGCTAAGAGCAATCAAGTGCTTATGGATTTTTTCATACCATGCACGTGGAGCTTGCTTGAGACCATACAAAGCTTTATGCAAGCGACAAACCATATGCTCTTTCCCTTTCATAGCAAATCCAGGAGGTTGCTTCACATAAACCTCTTCTTGCAAAACACCATTCAGGAAGGCTATTTTTATGTCCAACTGGTGCACTTTCCAACCTCGATGGGCAGCCAATGCAACCACGGTACGAATGGGAGTCATGTGTGAAGTAGGTGCAAAAGTTTCCTCATACATATTGTTGCGCATATCCTTTGGCAACCAATCTATCTTTGTGGCGATCAACGCTACCATTAGATTTTCTCTTAATCTTATAAACCCACTTTGTACCAATGGCATTCTTTCCTTTTGGCAATTCACATAACTCCCAAGTACCATTCCTATGTATGGAATCCATTTCTGATTGCATAGCACTCATCCATTGTGGATCGTACATGCATCTTCAAAAGAAAGTGGCTCTTCATTACATGCTGAAGCAATAAGAGAATAATCCACAAAATTACTTGATGCATAGTGAGAGCTTGATCCTATTCTACCAAGTAAAGGTGCACTCAATTTGCTATCCTGCAAAGTTTGTTTCAGCCACTTTGGCATAGATTGCATGTGTTCATTATGTGAAACATCTTCAATATGTACATCATGCATGGGCTGAATTTCATGCTTAGCTTCTACCATATTTTGACGCAAATGTTCAGGCATATGTGGCTGGAAATTCCCTACATTTTCAGCCCTATTTGGCTGGATTTTTTCAGCCCTTTGAACCTCAATTGGCTAATCTACATGGCCATAGTCAAGCGCACCATTTTGGAGCAAAGGCATGAGTGTATCGAACACATCTTGTGAGCTAACTGTTAGCAGTTTTTTGCATTCAAGTAGAGGGAAAACTGAATTTTCAGCAAATACCACATCTCGACTCACAATAATTATGTTCGTCAATGGATGGTACAACCGATATCCCTTACTTTCAGCACTATAACCAACAAATATACATTTCTTTGCCTTGTCATCAAGTTTGTGACGTTGTTGTGATGGCACAAGAGCATATGCCAAACAACCAAACACACACATATGACTAACCATAGGCTTATGACCATTCCAAGCCTCATAAGGAGTGATGACTCTCAATGCTTTTGTAGGGCAGCGATTCAACACATAATTTGCACACATGACCGCTTCCATCCAAAAGTTATGAGGAAGATGCTTTCCTTTAACCATACATCATGCCATTTCAAGTAGAGTTCTATTTTTACGCTCGGCAACACCATTTTGTTGAGGTGTATATGGCACCGTACATTGGTGTGAAATACCTCTTTCACAAAGAAAGCATTAAACTCATGTGACATGTATTCACCACCACGATCCATGCATAGAGTCAAAAGCTTTTGTGAAGAAACATTTTCAGCCATAGCTAAAAATGCTTTGAAGCAAGAAAATACCTCATTCTTTGCTTTCGTAGGATACACCCATGTATGGCGAGTAGCATCATCAATGAAGGTAACAAAATATACATGCCTCCCAAAAGATGGAGTCTTGACGGGACCACATACATCACTATGAACAAGTTGTAATTTTCTTGTAGTGTGTGTATGACCATCTTTTGGAAAAAAAGCACGATGCATTTTTCCAAGAATGCAACCTTCACATGCATGCTTTTCAATGGACTCAAGTGTAGGCAAGCCAATAACCATGTCCTTCTTTTGCAAGTAGAGCAAATTATTGAAGTTTAAATTACCAAAACGAATATGCCAGAGCTCCATTTCAGCCATGGAAGAAGTATGAGCAACTAAGGCATTCGAGGCAGCCCTCTTGTATGTATCGATGCGATAGAAACCATTACATAATGTACCGGACATCACGATAACATCGCCATTGCTAAAATCGTGAACCATACACTTATCATCAACAAAGTGTACATGAAGTCCAGCTTTGGCAATCAACGGAACTGAAATAAAGTTCTTCTTGATGTCGGGCATAAACAATGCATTTTTCAAGAGAATCACACCTCCATTTGCAGCCGTAAACTCAATTTCTCCTACTCCAATGATAGGATAAGAGGCATTGTTTGCACACACCACATGTCCTCCTTTAGGTGCATCTTTCAAAGAGGCAAAAAATCTTTTGCATGATGTTATGGGCTTTGAAGCACCGCTATCAAAGAACCAATCAGAATCAGCCTCACTCACAACCATACATTTAGAATGTAAAGAAGCATCATAAAGACATGTAACTACACATGCCCAAAAATCTTGAGCCATGTTAGCTTCATCATTCTTTGCATTTGTTGAATTTTCAGCAATAGACATGCCGGATTGCTTCTTCTTTTCATTGCATTTAGCAAGCTTTCTACACTCATCAATAGTATGACCAGCCTTTTGGGAATATTTGCATCTCTTCTTCTTTTGCAAATCACCATCATTAGAGGAATGAGTGGAAGAGGAAGCTTGAGGCTTTGGTTTTGATGAACCCAAAGCTGAACCATATTTGCTTTTCCCCTTTTGTGAGATAGCAAGTGCTTGCGTTCCCTCAATCAAACCACTCCTATTCACTCTAGATTGCTCTTCTTGCAAAAGAAGAGACACAACCTCATCAAATGCATACATATTAGGATTTCCTTTTGCAACCAAACAAAGTGTAGTAGCAAAGCTTTGAAAAGATTCCGGTAATCCTTTCAACAATGTAGAAATGAGTGATGCATCCGGAATGATCTCATCTATGTTTGCCAATTGCTCTTTCAAGTCCTTGATGCGTGTCACATACACATCCACTGAATCATTTCCAGCCATACATACATCCTCAAGTTGCTTCCTCAAGTATGCAACACGTGCTTCATTACGCACGGCATACAAAGAAGCAAGAGTGTCCCATGCCCGTCTCGATGTAGAACATGACCGAATGTGTGGAACTATATGACGCTTCACTAAAAGCGCAATCAAAGCATGAGCTTGAGCATCTTTTCCATCCCATCTAAGCTGCTCCTGTGTAGGTGGAGAAGGAGAAACCACTGTACTAGAAGAAGAAGCTCCATCTGTGACAGTAGACTGTGAAGTAGATGCATCTGTCGGTCTTCGATCTACATCTACCACTATGTTCCAAAGTTGTTTTGCAACATGAACATGCCTCATCATGTAAGACCACATCGGATAGTTGGTCCCATCAAGCTTATCTTCAGCTTGAAGCATGCCAAACAATTCATTGCTTCCCGCCATTTCACTAAGGAACAAGAATGTGACAAAATCTTCACTTCGACGAAAGCTAAAATGAGTGCTGAAATTTCAGCTCATAAACCGCCACTCTGATGGCGATTCTGACTGCATGAATGGCTTCGAAATGGGGGTAAAACCCTAGCGCACTTGGTGGAAATGTTTTCGGGCTGCTGAAATTCATAATTCTATGCTCCAAAGTTGATTTGCACCGTTAAAGTGCGAGCGCACCGCGACACGAAAAACCGAAACTTAAGAAATAGTTGAGCTTGATATGATACCACAGTTGGGTGTGTGTAGAAGTGCGAGAGACACACAAGAAGCACACACAAGGAGCACAAACGCAGCAAGACACACGGAGAAGACGATGGCTGGAATAGCTCTCTATTGATCGATGAACAGAATTGAAGTAAGAGCTGAATAATATCCCTAAGTACAAAGTACCACCACATAAGAGAGTATCAAGTATGTGGTAACATGGGGAAAAAAACCTCTAGCCAGCACTAGAGTAAAAAGTGCCCATGTATAGGGCAAAGGTTCACATCAAAGCTACTCTAGAAACACATAAGTGTAACATACTGATCTCAGCTCACAACTCCAATGATTATGAAAATTGATAGTATGAAAGTAGACAGTAAGATCTTTCAAATGAGCTATCAAACATGTAATTTGGATATATAATGAGGGAGATACAAGCTTTGCAATCTCTACATACAAAACTACAGTAGCGTAGAGATACACATATGACTGTCTTGGACTTCCCACAAGATCATGACTTCTCCCCTCTTTTTATAGCATGAGGAACTAATATAAAACCTTCCTAATACATCTAAATTCATGCTAGACACTTGGGTGGAGATATTACATGACTCAAGTGCTCAAATAAGTAAAGTATTGATGGACTTTGAGAACTAGCCACATCGACCTTCCACTAGGACACCACTGCAGCTCCCTTGTGACTCACTAATTTGACTCACCATGTTCTAGAACTCACATGGTATTTTTTCTATCTTTTATGAAAACTATGAGCCTTCTTGAAGTATTTGAAGACTTCCCAAAGGTATTTACATAATTTGAAACTTGTACCATACATAAAACAAATGTTCGCAACATCGATCGCATCGAGTACGAAGCACAACTATGCAGGGTGATGAAGAGAGAAATTCTATGAAGGTTGAAAATGTCAAATGGTGAAGGGGACTTGTATTTATAGTCAAGGAGGACTGGGTAACAGTCACATGATGTGGACCAATATGCAAGTGCCACATGGCAAAAGAATGTTGGGAATCGCAATGGGTAGATGATGTGGCCCACTCAAATGATGCCATATGGCATTGTACATTGGGATTTGTAACCGCTAGATGATGTGGACCAATCACAAGCTCCCATGTGTCACGAATGGTCAACTCATTCCAGAGACCTATTTAAGCTCCGCTATTCACTTTTTTTCATTTTTTTGTGAACTCTTTGCTAGTGCCGAGTTGCCATTGCGTTCACGTTTTTTAAATGCTTTTCAAAACTTTCCATAGACCACATTTTGTGTCAGGTATGATGGATCACAAAAGCTGAAAAAACTTGGAGAAGCTTGTAGAAGGTAGAAAAGTGCGTTTCGAAGCGACGAAGTTTGGTCAAGCCAACCGGCACAAGACCAGCCCTTGAGCTTTTGGAGACTCAAATAGACCTTATAAGCATGGGATAAATGCAAAGAAACACACTATGTAGTTTGGAGCATCACGGAGAATGAGTTGATACAAAACAGATAGGTTCGCGGGTCGACTAGCTCAAAAAACTTACTATCTATGGAAGAGACAATGAAGTACAAATGCCCATAGCGACCAGCGTGATTACAATTAGAAAAAATAAGTTTATGGGAGTGATACAAATAGGGTTGAGTGTATGGAATGCACAAAAGTATAAGGAATAAACAAAATATGCTATAGGAATGAATGCGACATTCACCAGTGGTACTTCCTATTTTTCAGGAATACATAGAGATTGACCCCGAGATAGAAAAACTCCGATTTCTCCCAATGTGCTAAACCAAATGCTTTGAAACTTTATAAGAATAAACTAGCCACTTATACCTTTCCAATAAGCCCTCTTTCACTCAATTTGGAGCTCTGGAGAGAGAGCAGAAGCCTCTGCAAGGTTACTGTGGGCGAAGAAGATGATGCAGAGAATTGAAGGAGCAAGACAATGATGGTCACAAATGTATGTATATTGCTTCCATGTATTGTACAAGTGATTTCAAGTCTTTATATAGACACTAGGAGTGTTCCACAACTTCTACAAGTGGAATTTGAATTCAAATGAAGGTGGGAATGGTTGTTGGAGGGAATCAATTCACTTTCCTACAATCCAGGAAAAGTGAAGATCTAGTTTGATCTACTTTTAGGTGATTGATTGCTTGATTGAATGCAACTTCAACCACCAAAAATTCATGGGATTTGGGCTCTATCTTTCTACCTTTACATGTGTAAAGCTCAAGGCTTTTACAAGGGTAAATGAACCATAAAAAATCTCTCAAAAAAATACAATAAATGAGCATAAGAAAAAAAACTCTCCAACGGATATTCTTTCGACGCGATAGCCTTTGATGTAGCTCAAATCCACCTCAAGCATAGTGTAAGCTTGATGTTCCAATAGCTCCCCCTCAAGCTAAAGTATGCTTGAGTCTTCATTCTCTGATAGATTGAATACCTGCCATAGCTTTGAATCTACAAAGCTTTATTCCATCAAGTGCCTTCGTCATCATATCTGCTACTTGCTTTTCAGTTGGAACAAAAGAAATGTCAATCTCCTTTGCCATGAGCTTCTCCTTGATGAAGTGGTAATGGACTTCTATGTGCTTGAATCTCGCATGGAAAATAGGATTTGCCGGTAGATGCATGGAACTTACATTATCTCCAAATATGTGAGGTTTGGAACTCACAAGTCCCAAATCTGTATACAAGGCTTTTAACCATATTGCCTCTTGAGTTTCTATGGTCAAGCCTCTGTACTCTGCTTCAGTTGAAGATAAAGAAACTGTTGGTTGCTTCTTGGAACTCCATGACACTAGCTTCGAACCTGCAAATGCTAAGTAACCAGATGTACTTTTTCTATCATCCTTAGCTCCTACCCAATCTGCATCTGAATAGATTTTGGTATCCAAATCTGAAGAGTAAGGATAGAATATACCTTCGTTGATTGTACCTTTGAGATACTTAAGTACTCTCTTAGCCGCATCCATGTGTGGTCTTCTCCGTGAGTGCATGAACTGACTAAGCACTCCCACACTATATGAGATACCTGCCCTTGTATGAGTAGCATATATCAAGCTACCTACCAAGCTTTGATACTCTTTAATGTCTTCAATTTTCTCACCTTCATAAACACTAAGTTTATGATTCATCTCCAAAGGTGTACCTGCAGGTTTAGTGTTCTCCATTTTGAACTTGAGAAGAAGATCCTGAATGTATCTTCTTTGAGTCAAATACATTACTTCATCTGTGTATATCACCTCCATACCTAGGAAATATGTGAGCTCACCTAAGTCACTGATTTTGAACTCCTCTTGCATGTATCTCTTGATCCTTCGAATGCCATTTAGATCATCACCTGTCACAATATTATCATCTACATATACACATAGATAGATAACCTCATCGTGATCCATTTTGATGAATAGAGAAGGATCTGAGCTGCTAGCTTTGAACCCTTGATCTTGAAGATATGTAACCAACCTATAATTCCAAGCTCTAGGAGCTTGTTTCAATCCATACAATGCTTTCTTAAGTCTGCAAAACATAAGATGGATGATTAGGGTTTTCAAAACCTGGTGGTTGTGACATGTATACCTCTTCACTTATCCAACCATTTAAGAATGCATTTTTCACATCAAGTTGGAGAAGTCTCCAATTCCTTGCAGCACCTACACTTATCAATGTCCTGATTGTAGTCATCTTTGCAACTGGTGAGAATGTTTCCTCATAGTCTATACCATGAGTTTGTGAGCATCCTTTGGCAACTAATCTTGCCTTGTACCTGCAAACTGATCCATCTGAATTTCTTTTAACTTTATATACCCATTTGCAACCAATTAACTTTTGATTCGGTGACATTGGAACCAAATCCCAAGTGTCCATCTCCTTTAATGCATCTATCTCTTCCTTCATGGCCTTTTCCCAATTAGGGTTCCCCCTTGCCTCTTCATAGGTTGAGGGTTCCTCTGAAATAGAGTCTTTTGCCAAGTATATTGAATGCTTCGTAACAAATGTGGAATCATATCCATACCTTTCGAGTTGTTTCTTCTCTCTTGCTGACCTTCTAGGTGCTGTAACCCATCTGAGTTGAATCATATCCAATAAACACTGACTTTGTTGCCCTTTATTCTAGCTTACCTCTTATTTGTGATGGTACATGAACATAAGCTAAACAACCAAAAACCTTGCAATGTCCAAGACTAGGTTTTCTTCCATGCCATGCTTCATAAGGAGTCATACCTTGAAGTGATTTGGATGGTAGTCTATTGACAAGGTACACAGCAGTTGAAATAGCTTCTGCCCATAGATAATGTGGCAACTTCTTCTCTTCAAGCATTGTTTAGGCTGATCCAACCAATGTCTTGTTTCTCCTCTCTGCAATTCCATTTAGTTGAGGAGAGTACCTAGTAGTCACTTCCCTTTTGATACCTTTGTCCTGCAAGAACTCATCAAACTCTTTGGAGAAGTATTCTCCCCCTCCATCAGATCTGAGCTTCTTTAGTGATCTACCTGTATGATTCTCCACATGTGCAAAATACTTCTTGAAGCAATCAAACACTTCATTCTTACTCTTGATAAAGTATAGAACAGTCCATCTACTATGGTCGTCAATAAATGAGACATAATACCTTGATCCTGCCAATGAAGGTTCTTGACTTGGTCCCCATACATCTGTATGTACTAAGTCCAATAAGTTTTTGTGGATGTAGCCTTTGTGGTTGAATGGTTGTCTTTGTGCCTTCCCAATCTGACAATGCATCACACCTGTTGATCATGTGTTGCTTTGATATGTTCGGCAATCCTAGAACACTTTGATCCTTGCATATATCCTTCAAGGTTCTTTCATTCACATGAGCAAGTATCTTATGCCACACTTCAAGCTCATTTAGGGTTTGAGACCCAAATTTGAATAGAGCTATGTTCGTGGTTTCTCCTACTTCAAAAGTAAAGAGCCTACCATGCTTCTCACCTCACGCTATCTTCTTGAAGCCTTGACATGGATCTTCCAAAAAAGCTCCATGTTGGGTGAACCTAACTTGCAAGCCTTTTTCAACTATTTGGCCTACACTTATTAGGTTTTTAGTGATACTGGGTACAAATCGAACCTTACTCAGAATGTTTGTCCTGCCGTTGGAAGCTTTGACATTACCAATCTTCTCCACATTGTGCTTTGTGTCATCCCCTGTTTGCACTTCATGTCTATACTTTGGACTTTCCAAATCAGATAGAAGAGCAATGTTGCCTGCAACATGATTCGAGCATCCTGAATCTATGTAGAACAAATGATCATCTTCTTTACCTTCTTTGTGGCTTAGATTCATAAGAAGCAATGAGTCTTCATGTGGTTGATCTTCTGAATAATTGTTGTACTCCCTTCTATTATAGCTTCTATTGTATTTTTGAAGTTGTGTCCACGTCTGCCTCTATTGCTGCCATATCCACCTCTTCCACTTCCTTTCTGGGTCTTCCCATTGAACCAACAATTCTGAGTGGTGTGGTTGGTCTTATCGCATATGGCAAAAGGTTGAACATTCTGACCTTTGGATTTGTCTTGCTTTCGTCCATTCTTCTTCCCTTTCCATTTGCTCTTGCTTGCGAAGTTGGCTTGGGAAGTCTCTTCTTCATCTTCTTCCTTCTTCTTGCCTTTCTGCTTCTTATCCTTCTTATCTGTATATAGAAGCACTAGTTGCATTACCGTGATAAGAGTTACCTTCCTTTATGCTATTGTTGGCTTCTTGATTGAAGCGTTGTCCAAGAAAGATGTTGAAGTCTGGAGTTTGCACATCCATGATGAGTCATAAGCCATCATGAAGGATTGCCATTGCTTATCACTTCAAATGCCGTTGCGAATTTGCCTCATGATGACCTCTTCTTCAATCAACTCTCCAATGGATGCTAACTGATCTGCAACCTCCTTGACCTTGCTAACAAACTCTGTGATGGTTTGTTTAGGTGTCTTCTTCATTTGGTTGAACTAGGTTCCAAAGATGATTCTTTCTTGCTTTGGTACTAGTAGAAAAGAAAGTCTCGAGGGCATCCCAAGACTCTTGAGATGTCTTGCACCCTCTAATATGTGGTAATAGAAAGTCACAGATAGATTTTAGTATGTACGACCTTGCTTGAGCATCCCTTGCACACCAAAGTGTGAGCTTATCTATCTCCTCTTGTGTTGGTCCTCCTTTGGATCTTGGAATAGGCATAGCTTCATCACCTGCTACAATTCCATAAAGATTTTTACCTTGCAAATAGGCCTCCATTCTGATTTTCCAAGCCGCATAGTTGTGTCGATCAAGCTTCTCGGTCATTGAGGGAAAGCCATCACCCATCTTGATCTAGCTCTGATACCACTGAAAAAAACTTGGAGAAGCTTGTAGAAGGTAGAAAAGTGCGTCTGGAAGCGACGAAGTTTGGTCAAGCCAACTTGCACAAGACCAGCCCTTGAGCTTTTGGAGACTCAAATAGACCTTATAAGCATGAGATAAGTGCAAAGAAACACACTATGTACTTTGGAGCATGAAGGAGAATGAGTTGATACAAAACAGATAGGTTCGCGGATCGACTAGCTCAAAAAACTTACTATCTATGGAAGAGACAATGAACTTCAAATGCCCATAGCAACCAGTGTGATTACAATTAGAAGAAATCCTTTTATAGGAGTGATAAAAATAGGGTTGAGTGTATGGAATGCACAAAATTATAAGGAATAAGCAAAATATGCTATAGGAATGAATGTGACATTCACTAGTGGTACTTCCTATTTTTTAGGAATACGTAGTGATTGACCTTGAGACAGAAACACTCATATTTCTCCCAATCTACGGAACCAAATGCTTTGAAAATTTAGAGGCATAAACTAGACACTTATATATTTCCAATGAGCCATGTTGCACTCAATTTGAAGCTCTGGAGAGAGAGCAACAGCCTCTTCAAGATTACTGTTGGCGAAGAAGATGATGCAGAGAATTGAAGGAGCAAGACAATGATGGTCACAAATGTATGTATATTGATTCCATGTATTGTACAAGTGATTTCAAGACTTTATTTAGACTCTAGGAGTGTTCCACGATTTCTATAAGTGGAATTTGAATTCAAATGAAGGTGGGAATGGTTGTTGGAGGGAATCAATTCACTTTTCTACAATCTAGGAAAAGTGAAGATCTAGTTTGATCTACTTTTAGGTGATTGATTGCTTGATTGAATGCAACTTCAACCACCACAAATTCGTGGGATTTGGGCTCTATCTTTCTACCTTTACACGTGTAAAGCTCATGGCTTTTACAACTGTAAATGAACCATAAAAAATCTCTCAATAAAATACAATAAATGAGCATAAGAAAAAAAACTCTCCAACATATATTCTTTTGATGCGATAGCCTTTGATGTAGATCAAATCCACTTCAAGCATAGTGTAAGCTTGATGTTCCAACAAAAGCTTGTACATGATTGATCCAAGCAATTAGGGGCATCGGGAAGATTAAGATGCCCCTAATCGCTTGGATCGATTGCATTCATTCATATAGGTAGGAATATGATACTTTTTTGGACACGACCAATCCAAGCGATTAGGCCCATCAAAGAATCTTGGATGGCCTTAATCGCTTGAATTGGTCGTGTCCAAAGGAGATCATCTTGAACCTTAGATTGGATGTGAAGTTTTATATCTTATTATTGGTTAAGAATTTGGAGAAAATTATGCTACCATTGCATCCGGAACTGCCAAAACCCTAAGATTGACTGTCTATTTGCACGATTTTGATACCCAGAGGTCTTGATAAGCCTTTTTGTACTGATTTCGAGACACAACCGATGCAAGCGATTAGGCCCATCCAACATTTCCAGATGAGCCTAATCGCTTGGATTGGTCATGTCCTAGATTCACGTATTAATAATCTCATCAAGACCTCTCCGTATCAGAATCACGCAAATAGATAGTCAATCTTAGGGTTTTGGCACATTTCGAATGCAATAGTAGAATTAATTTCTTGAAATTCTGAGCAAATAGTAAGATAGAGAAGTTCACATGGAATATGAGGTATAAGATCACAACCTTACCATACATTTTGTTGTGTTCTATTTTAAAGCCTTGCCATCCATTTTGAATTTAAGTTTACCTTGCAGTGCTGCTAAGCTTTTCAATGCATATTGATCAAAACTTTCCAGTAACTCCTAAATTGAATGAAGAAAAAAGGTTTGGATACATTCAAATACATGTGCCATTACATAAAGACAGCACCTCATGTGGCTCGAGAGTGATTGCAAATACAGTAAGGTTCTTGGAAAGAAGGTTTTACAATCTTGAGTTAAACTTGTCAGACTATCCAGATGCATGGGTCATTGGTGTAGCTCAAGCGTAAGCACCACCTCCTTTACTTGTCAATCCACGAAGATGTGAGGACCGGTATGAAGACTTTGAGTAAGTGAAGGCACAAGTGCATGAGTGAAAGCACACAAACATGCACACACATACACACACACGCGCACAAGGTAAGATCAAAGAGAGGAACAATGGAAAGCTTTGATTACAAAAGAGTTCTCTTACAAAAGCTCTATTCTCTAACAAGCTAACCTCAAAAATGAGCTCTCTAGCTCTTTTTATAGTTTTTTGACTAGTTTTGGCCCTGGCCAGACCTAGTGTCCGGCCTAGTTAAAAATTAGGTTCCAGGGCTTATTTGAGGGCTCAAACGGAGTCTAGAAATTATGAAAATTGGTAGGATGATACTTCTAATACTCCTCAAGCTCAAGGACTCCTTGACGTGAACAAAATGGAGTTATAAAAATATGAAATGGTATTTACAATGGCTTTTAGTGAAAAAAATCACTATTTTTATAGGGATTTCTTTTGAAAATTTGACATACACTTCTTGGAGCTACCTACTTGATCCTTCTTCTTGTGTGTCCACCTCTTTGATGTGCTCTTGTGCTTTGTCCTTGACCTTCAGCTTCAACACTCCCCCCCCTCTCGAGTCTGTCGTCCTTGACAGACCCTTGTTGTAATGGTTGTTCCAGGTAGTGCTTTGAGAGGTAGTGTCCATTTGGTAGGAACCAGAGCCGTCTCATTTCCAAATGTGACAGGGTTGGTTGTCCGGTTCTTCATTTATCACTGCGAGCCTTTGCAAGTTGTAGTCCCTTGGTATGTGCTTCTTCCTTGGATTCCAGCATGACTGTGTCGTTGTGAGTCTCCATTGATGATCTCAAATCTTCCAAAGATGATGTTCATAGTAGTCATGCCAAGTACTCATAACCCATAATGAATGATGGGTAAGTGTGTTCGTGCATGGGTTGAGGAAAATATGTGCCTTGTGCACACACTTGTAATGTATCCCTATGCATGCTTACTTGGAAAATGCATTGAAAGAAGTATGGTGCAAAAATTGGGGGTCTTGAGCTAAGGTCTCAAGGGTATGCCAACGAAGAGGTTTCCTAATCTATCATGGTGATGGTGTTGCCAAAGTAAAGATACTTACCATGGTGAAGGGTCAATTGATGTTTATCTCTTCGTGTTGTACACCCGACATTTGTGATGGAACATTGTCGATGAATGTCTGTGTTGATGGTCCATTGATGAATTTTTTGAGTGCCTAGTCATGTCTCCTCTTTTCAAAGCAACATTTGCCAACTACTGAGAATTGAATTTCTTTATATTCCTTTCCAAACAACATTGGGTAACTACACCAAGATTAGTTTCACATATTCTCTTTAGCTCACCATAAGTAGGAGTCTTCTCATCCAGTAATGGTTTTCAGGGTACCAAACTACCCCTTGCAGATATTCCTTGGATGCTCTTGTTCATACAGTAGTTAAGCATCACTCAAGTTGCAGACCTTCAAGCTCTTCCCTCCTACCATGGTAAGGGAAACAATATTTGTGGATGCCATGTTCATGCCAAGTGCTTGACATCTACCAGATAAGGCAGTAATAATATCATCTGCTAGCCGAGACATACTTCTATCAAAACTGATAAATGCCCAGTAATCAACGGTTCCACCTTCAACTAAGCATGACTCATTCATGTTCCATGAGCCAAACTTGGGAATAAGTTCTTTCTCTCTTTTTTTTTTGTTCTTCCCCTTTTTTCTCTATCTTTTTTTTTCCATGGAACAATGTCACAAAACAAGAAGAAATATGTTAGAATCAAAAAATTCTTGACATATGTCAATGTGCTCTTGTGCCTGGGACACTCAAATGTGTCTATGTAGGGCCACGTAATGTGGCCCTATATTAATGCATATTTTGGAAATGCATAACCTGAATGGTGCAAAAGGCAGGGTTGTGCAAGGAGCACATGGTTGTCGCTCGTCGAGGCTTTCGATGTTATTTGCAAATGTTTATGCCATCTTTCTTGGAGGTATCCATTGGATCTCGAGATGACAACTGATCCTTCCTCCTTTTAGGGATCCATTTGAGAATGATCTTTGACTGTTTAGTGATCTCCTTTGGCTGCTCCATGTTTGAATGGTTTCTTGAGGGTTTGATCCTTTGTGCTTGGCTCTTTGGTTCTGTGGGGGTCACTACTGCTTTTGGCTTCCAAACCCATATCCTTGATGATTGTCTTCTGACTCTTGTTGAAGAGGTGAGTTGGTCTACTTTCGGTCTTGGTGTTGGGTTCGGACCCTTGGCTCGCCTTCGCTTCTTTGTTGAGACTTTGCTCATGTGGGAGAGCATAGATTGTTGTGTATGTAGGAGCGTCTTGGGTACCCATATGCGTGACTGACCTTGTTGAGATGCCACTAATTTCTTAGGCATCCAAACTTGTTGGATACCTTGTGGTTGAACCTGTCCTAGTTGTTTGGTTCTTCTTTTGACCTGGTGGGCCTGCCTAGATGGGAATTGTGGTGGCAAAGCTGGTGGTTGCTCTCCTTTTCGTACCCAAATTTGCTTTGTACTTGTAATTGTTGTCTTGTTGAATGGCGTTCTTCTATTTGATAGAGCAGTGGTCTTGAATTTTTTCTTTTGCTAGTGTGGTTGAACTACTGCAGATGACTGAGACTTCGTACAAGAAGGGAGTCTCAATGGGTCTCTGACTCTTTTGTTGGAGGCATCATCCTTCTGCATCATAGAGCTTTGGACACATACAACTTCTTCTACTCTAAGATTAGTCCTAAGAGAATGTGTGACACCATAATTTGTGAGCATGCAGTTTTCTAACTCTAGTGTAATGCATTGTTCATGTACCCAAACTTGAAGAAGTCGGTTTCTGAGGTTTAAGTTGACTGCATGGTAAAAAATCCAATCTTGACCCAAGACAAGTGGTTCACTAAGGTCGTCATCTTGACACACTAGCATTTTGACTCCCATTGAGACATCTTGAAGAGAGATGGGGAGTTCCACCTCACCCACAAAAGGGGTTTCCACCCCTCCAAATCCCATGAGATAGGCTTCTATAGGATTGATGTTCAACTGCAAGTCTTGGCATTAGGAAAGTATAACCACACTAGTTGATGCACCTGAGTCAATCAATGCTTTCATAGTCCTCGCACGCTTTCCTTGTCCTATCTCTATGGTCACAAAGGGGTGTTAGTCGATTCTTCGAGAAGTAATTAAGCCCGATTTTTGGCACATGTCCATGTGATACCTTGGGGCTTTCGGGTTGACATCTAGGCCTAGTCGCCTTAACTTATTTCGCCTTATGCGCTCTCTAGCCTCTGCCTGTGCTTCTTCTCTAACCCTTAACTCCTCTTCTTTTCGCTTCTTAGCAATGTTGAGTCTCATTAGCATATCCTCTGTAAGACATTCTTGTTATAACTTGACTCGACAACCACTTATATAGTTTGGCAAGATATCACCTTCTAAAGTGGCCAATTGAACAACACCTCTAGTGGAAATTCTATTAATGATCATGGGTCCGTATCCTCGCTTTTCCAATGTATGGGCATGTTGCTTTAGCGTATACACAATCACTAAGTCGCCTTCTTTCAATCCTTTATCCTTGATGTGTGCATCAAAGTAAGCCTTTTGTCTTTTCTTTGCAACATAGATGCCTGCTGCCACTCGTAGCCTCGTCTCACCTAAGCGTTCTAGATCAAAGATCCTAGAGGACAACTCATATCCATTCCAATCATGCTCTTGTGCTACTTTTAATGCTAGGATTAGGAAATCTAATGGTAGCACAGCATTCTGTCCAAAGACCATCTCAAATGGGGTGGCATTCAGTACCGTTTTATAGGCAACTCGATAAGACCAAATAGCATGATGAAGTTGTTTGTCCCAATCAGAGCGTTTATTATTTACTAGTTTTGTCAATATGTTACATAGGATCTTGTTTGTGCTCTCATCTTGTCCGTTAGCTTGTGGATGATAGGGGGTAGACTTCTTATGTACTACCAAGAATTCTTGGAGCAGATTTTCAATGATTTCATTCAAGAAGTGCGTACCTGTATCACTTACTAACTCTATCGGTAATCTATATCTCGTGAACACATTCTCGAATAAGAACTTAGCTGTCGTTTGAGCATCATTCTTTGTCATGGCTTTCACTTCTACCCACTTGGTAAGGTAATCTGTGGCTACAATAATGTACTCTGCATGTGAGTTTCTAGCTAGGGGGTTAATAGGACCTACAAACTCTATGCCCCACTTCGAGAATGCACGTCCTCCCATCATTGGCCTCAAAGGCATCTCGTCTTTTCTAACTAGATATTGTGCACGTTGGCATGTGTCACATTTCTTCACATAGGTATGTGCATCCATATGAAGAATGGGCCACCAAAGTCCTGAGAATAGAATGGTCTTGATTACTTGATCACGACCAAAATGTCCACTTGCAACACCATTGTGTGCAGTTTCTAGGACTTCTGATTCATGAACGCATAGTCGTAAGTAACCATCTTTGCCTGTTCCGTATAGGTTGTCTCCTACTAAGGCATAGTCTTGAGCCTCTTGCTCCATGCTTCGTCTTCTTGCTAGACTAGCCTCTTTGGGTAATGTTCCTGATCGCATAAATTCTACCAATGGAGCACTCCAATCTGGAATTAACGACACTTGATAAAGGGTGGCATGCTCCACTGGGGGCCTCTCTTGGCACACTGGACAATTCTTAATCCACTCATGTATTTCTTTGTCCATGCTAGCCAATACACTCCTAAACGCTTCAGATTCTGCAATGTTCGTGGTTTAGAATAGTGATTTCCTAGCAATCCTTCATGAGCTTGGTGCAGCCAACTACTATGTTCATCATCCTCAACACAACAAGCTAGTACACCTTTCGTATCTTGTTTGTACATGCTTCCTGCCAATATGTGATATTTTTGTGATTTTACAATTTCTTCTTGCGACGTTTTCACATTCTTATTTGCAGGTCCAAAGGTTAGGACTGGTACCAACTTATTTGCCCATTTATGGAACAACTTCTAAAATGAACAGATAAGCATCGGGTAACTCATTAGACAATCCTTGCAATGACTTGCCTGAAATGATGCGAGAAAGGTGGTCTACCCTAAGGTGGGTCTTACCTTTTCGAACAACCACTTAAAAGTCATATTCCATTAATAAGAGGAACCATCTTACTAAGTGTCCTGTATTGCAAGGTTTATTGACCAAATATAACAGTGAAGAACTTGAACTTATTGGCCAATAGATAGTGTCTAAACTTCTTCACAGCATATACCATGCCTAAGCCCTCTCGTTCTATTGTGGTATAGTTTGGTTCAGCTGCAGTTAGTTGTCTGCTAGCATATGCTATGGGCAAATCGAGATTTCCTTCACCTGTGGGTTGTGCTAGCACACATCCTATGGCGTGATTGGATGCATCCACATGGACATGGAATGGTTTATTCCAATCAGGAGTGGTCAAAATTGGTGTTGTGCACAAACGTCTCTTTAGCTCATTGAAGGAATTTTCACATTCATCAGCCCACTCAAAATTTGTCAATAAGCCATAAAGAGGTTTAGCTATGATCGCATACATGTGGATATACCTACGGTAATATCCACAATGGCCCATAAAGGCTTGTACCTCTTTAACATTCCTCGGCCTTGGGAGCTCTGCTATGGCTCTAAATTTATCCTCATCTATAGATATTCCGTTCTTAGAAACAATATGACCTAAGATTTTACCTTGACGCACCATGAACACACACTTTTCTGGGTTCAGACACACTCAATATTCTCTACACTTGTTGAAGATTTTTCTAAGCTCAGGGATGTGTATCTTCTTTCTTGGGAATGAGCACATAAATCGTCCACATATACTTCTAAGCTCTTTCATAAGAACTCTTTGAAGACATGACACATGAGCCTTTGGAATGTTGCAGGTGCATTTGTGAGCCCAAATGGCATCACACAAAAGGCAAAGATGCCCCGTTCGGGGCAAAAGCCATCTTGTGTTGATCTTCTAGGGCAATGGCTACTTGGTTGTAACCTGAAAACCCATCAAGGAAGCTATAAACTTCCTTGCCTGCCACATGCTTCAATAAATGTTCAGTGATTGGAAGTGGATAGCTATCTCTGATGGTAGTTGCATTAACTTTTTTAAGGTTAATACACACTCGCAACTTTCCATTCTTCTTGGGCACCACTACAATGGGGGACACCCATTCAGTATGCTCAATCTCATAAATAAATCTAGCTTCAATCAGCTTGTCAATTTCTTCTTTTATCTTGGCCACATAAGTGTCATTATATGTGTAGGGCTTCTGTTTGGTGGGCTTGGCATCAGCAGTCATGGGGATCGTATGAGAGCATATTCTTGGATCTACTCCCTTCAAGTCTCTATAGTGCCACGCAAACACATCCCTATATTCCCTTAATAGAGCTACGAGCTCCATTTCCTCTCTTGCACTTAGGTCATCTCCTATATACGTGCATATCTCTTCGTTCTCTTCAATGGTCACTACAATCTTCTTGGTCTTTTCTTTATTATCATATGATTCTCCTATGATGGCCTCTCTCTTAGGCATTCGTACCAAATTTTTTTGGTCTTCAACTTCATATTTCTTGAAATTTTCTGGTACTTCAAACAATGATTCCTCCTCTTCTTGTTTCACTACTTTTCGTTTCTTTTTCTTTTGACCTCCTCTTGCTTCCTTTGAATTTACAGTTTTAATGCTTGTGAGAGGTTCCTCTTCTTTTTGGGTTAACACTCCTATGTCTTCTAAATAGTGCTCCTCTAATCAAAGTAAGTATCCATCACAATGGATTCTAGATCATCGTCGTTCTCGTCTTCTTCTATGAAGTCACTAGGGTCACATTCTTCTAGTAATGGTTGACACATGAACACTGAAATATCATAACCCTCCTCATCACAATGAGGTGTCCATTGTTCTTCATTGACTGCAATGTCCATGGTAGCTAAGATTTCTGCCCAACCATGAGGCTCGAATTCCTCATCTGGAAAGATCATTGGTGTATAGGCTGGGTCTTTAATTGGTCTATCTCCTAGAGAAGTTCCTTCTTCTCTTGCCTTTAAGCGTTTTTCCTCTTCCTCCATGACCTTGCACATCCACAAATGAGTATCTTCATGCAACGAGGACGGGTCAGGTGAACTTCCAGAATGCACAAAGATAGAGTCTTCTTTCGCTTTGTGGATAGGATTCCACTGTAGAGGTGGTACATCTCTAAAGGTGTAATCCTTCAAATTGACCTTGGTGGTGACCCCTAAGTGCTGCAAGTACAAGGAGTTGGTTCCCCAGTCCTGTACTATTTGCAATTTTCATAGGAAGGGTCTTCCTAGGATCATCTCATAGACATTATTTTTTTCAAAGTCACATATAGCGAAAGTGTGTTCAAACTCTACACCACAAGTGGTTAGAGTTATCCCTTCTAGAAATCCTAGAGGCCTTTCAAAATGACCGTCGGCCATTTGAAGCTTCATTCTAGTTGGTCTTAATGTGGGTTTGCCCCAACGCTTCCACAAGGAGGTGGTCGCAATAGCAACACCAGCACCTGAATCTATGATTGCTTTGGTTGTGTAACCTTGGTAGGTGATTGGAAGATACGTATTACCTTCTTCATCCTCACACATGTCTCCTATTTTATCGAGAGATATCTCTGGTACTTTCTGCTTAGAGCCTCCTTTTGGCATATTGGATTCAAGTTCTGGGACCTGATCCTTCACATGATCCCATAGATCGGGTTTTTCTTTTAGCAGCTCTTCTACAATGAGGTGACACTGAACCTTAGTGTTCTTCACGACGTCAGTGTTTCTTGGCACCACTGAGTCTTCATTTCTTACCAATATTGTGGGAGCTCTGATCTGAAGAGATTCAGATTCCCATGGGCCTGTGAATTGAGGCAGTTCTTCTAAGGTATTAGATTCAAAATCTAACCTTTCGTCTTCTTGTTGCTCTACTTGATCTCCAAAAATAGATGGAATGTCTTGGGGAAATTGATCATGAAGATCATCAATTTCAGGAATAGGAGGAGGATTACCCTTCTCCTTGGCCCATTTCTCTTCTTGTATTTCCCACAAGAACTCTTGAGAGTGCTCCTGAATTGAAGGAGGTATTCTAGCATCCGTGGAATTAGGAACATAAGCTCCCATTGGTGGTGAGCTTCCTCTCTCAATAACTGGTTGAGCTTGTGGAGGTAAAGAAACTTGTGTTTTGTTTACCAATTGCTCTAATCTTTCCAGTAAGCCCTAGAAATGCAAATCCGGTTTGAAAGAGTTTGTCTGATTGAAATTTTGACTTGTCTCGAGCATAGCTTGAGCTAGTTCTACCATTTTCATGCACATTTTGGTCCGTTCAATCTCTAAATCTGCTCTAGGGTAACTCTTGTCTAGGTTTGCAGCTGTTGGCCCTTCTTCAAGTCAAGCCTGGTAGGCCTTGAACATCATGTCCAAGCCTTCTGGGGTTGGATCCGCAAGAACCGATCCTTGTTCCAGTCTATTTACAATGGGTGGTGGGTGGGATGAGGTGGTGTGGACAGAGTTTCATCGTGCGAGGGACTTCGAGATGCAATGTCTTCTATCTTTGTTTTCGCTTCTTTCAGGCTTTCTTCTAGTTCTGATAACTTTTTATTCCACTTGCGATTGGCCTTCTCTCTGGTATCTTTCCATGTTCTTGTTTTCCTCTTACTAGGCTCTCCTGATTCACTCGACTCCGATTGCTCTGCTGGTTTATCTTGTTTTGATGCTTGTGCTCTAGTGATAGCTTGTATAGGAGCCACATTATTGCTACTTGAACTTGAATCGACCACTAAGCCTACCACATTAATGGGTGTAACCTTGGGTGCACTAGAGGGGTTTCTTGGACAATCTCTGGGGAGATGATCTTTGCCACACTCAGGACAAAAGGCTTGTATTGTGATGTTCTATCCTTGTCCAGAGTTGGTGAGTGGGGACATTCACGAATGTAATGGTCGTCGTAACACCTAAAACATGGTCCTCTAGGGGCTTGTGGTCTTATTTGTCTCAATTAGGGCCTAGGGTTTGGATTCGTATACATGACATTGGAGTATTATGGCTCCCAATTTTGTTCCATAGGTGATGCCTCATATTGATACGAGTAAATCTCACTATGCTATGGTGACTCTATGTAATAAGCATGTGGACTACCTTCATGAGAGTAGTCTGAACTATGAGCATGGGAGTCATCTTCTGAGACCAATGGGATTAGTGGCACCAATGCTCTATTAAGGTTCTCTTCTACCACTGCATACTTAACTAGAATCATGTTAGCAAGAGGTGTTGGTTGGTTTGCTAGGATAGGTTGTGGCCTATGTGTTGCCTGATATTGTTGTTGTGGTCTATAATATGGCTGTTGGTATTGGTTTTGATACCTACCCTGTTGGTAAGGTTGCTGATAATTTTGTATAATAGCCTATCTATTGTACGGACAATCTTGAGCCATGTGGTTCGTGTATTTTCTTTCAATAGTGCAATATGGAGCACTCCTTTCTCTCATGTTCTAGCTGTGCAATGGGCATACATTAGCCATGTGGTTGCCTCCGCAAGTATAACACCGATTCAATGAGGTGACGCTTGGCATTTGTCTATTTTGAACTCCTCGCTTCTTGGCAGCTTGCTCTGTTATCTCATCCAGCTCAGTGGAGGCTCTAGAGGTATGACTAGTAGAACTGTCAGAGTCTTTATAGAGTTTGGATAGTCCTAACTCCTCACCCAAGTTGTCTTCTATGTCAATGCAGGTCCGCACACACTCTTCTATGCTTCTAGGCTCTTTCAAGTACACATATGATCTTAACTTGGTGCTTAGTAAGCCATCTAAAAACAAAGCCACTTGTTTGGCTGGTGTGGGTAACTCTGGAGCAGGGCATCTTTCTAAGTACTATTTGAACCTTCTACCTGCTAGTTGCACTGTTTCTTGGGGTGTCTGCTTGAAGCTGATAAAGATGATGTGTTATGCCTGATACCACTCTTGGAAAATTCTACAATGAATTCATCTAGGAGTTGGCCTATATCCCGATAGTTGCAACTGTTTAGTGGTTGAAACAAGCTAAAGCAGTACCCTTAAGAGTCAAACCAAATGCCTCATACTAGGTGAACAAATCCTCAACCTATTCAGCTCTTAACACTTGTTTGAACTCGGCCACATGATCATACGGATCTCGTGTCCCGTCAAAATAATTCTTCATTGCCTTGATCACTTGAGTGGGTCTAAGGGTTCTTGGGTGCTCTCGGGGTCTAGGTAATGGAAAATCCTGTTCATCTCTTTGTTGCCTATGTGCTTGATGTCTCTCTCTTTGAGGTCTTTCATTTTCAAATCCTGATCTATTTCTACCCACAGTGTGTGCAAAACTTACCTCAGGTCTCTCTCTAGTTCTTTCTCTCTGGACTTCATGAGCTTGGGATGATCCTACTCCTTGGAGGCCATGGGAAACATTGGATCTTAGTGGAGGGAAAATCAATTCACTCTTCCAAGTATGTGCATGTCTATCATGTTATGTTACCAAGAACATTTTCTCTGATGTGTTATCCAGGTAGACAAATTTGCCTGGTGTCTCTAGATCCTTGAACTCGTAGATGATGACTATGCCCAATTGGCTAGGTTGATCTGGCTTGAATCTCCAAAAGGCTTCCTCTGTTTCTCTATTCAAGAATAGTTCTATGCTTTTGTTGTCTTGAGGGATCCAATCTGGAGTGATCACTCTGGTCAAAACTGACTTACCTCTAGGAGTCTGGGGTCCTTGTCCTACATTTCCTTGTTCAAGGTCTCCTATCTCATTCTCAGGAATGATACTTCCAAATTCATTGGTCCTATCTGGCAGGTTGGTGACCACATACATGGTTCCTTCCTTATCAATGTATGAACCCTATTCGAACTTGACTACTAGGTGTTCAATTCCAAAGGGTTGATCTGGATTTTTGAGTTGGACCACTGATCACCTCAGGCCATCCTCATAGATGCAAGCACCTAATCGTTTGGTCCGAATATATTCCAACTGTGTCTTATATGGACCTTCTGGTGTTTGTAGGTAGGCAGTTCTTGAACCCCCTATAGGTTTCCCCATGCTAAAAGACATTTCTGAATCACTTGTGTCTGAACTTAGTACGTAAGGATAACCACTTAGTTGTTGTGCCCAAGACTTAGCTGTATGGTTGACACTAGCCTCAGAAGATCTAATGCTTTGTTTATCATTGCCTAAGTGTCTCCCAGACCTCAGGTTCATAAGCTTTGTCTTATAGTCCCAAAATTCCCCTTTGTATTGCTCAAAATCCTTTGGAGCCCCCTTGGTTTCCTAATCCCACTTTAGGGTCAACTTCAAAACAAGCTTTCCAATGAGCTATAGAGCTCAAAAAATGGACTTTTGATGAAAAAGTTACGTCAAATCAGGCTCCTGGGGGTCAAAACAGGCAAACGGGACCTTTTGGAAAAATCACGATTTTGTGTGAAAATCGCGATTTTGGGGGGTCTGAAAATCACGATGTTCAGCACCTATGAAAATCGCGATTCTGAGGGATCATGAAAATCGTGATGCTGAGCAACCACAAAAATCAGGATTTTATGAAATCATGAAAATCACAATGCTGAGCAACCACAAAAATCACGATTTTGTGAAATCATGAAAATCGCGATGCTGAGCATTGATGAAAATCGCGATTCTGAACAATGATGAAAATCGCAAATCTGAACAATCCCAAAAAAGGCGATTTTTAGTGAGAATCGTGAAAAACGCGATTTTGAGTGAAAATCGTGAAAAACACGATTTTGAGTGAAAATGGTGAAAAACATGACTTTTTAGAATGATAAAAAAATCACGATTTTGAATGAAAATCGTGTTTGGTCAAAATCGTGTTTTTGGCTTGAAAATCACGATTTTGAGAATGACTAGAAAATTGCGATTTTGATTGAAAATCGTGTTCTTGAAAATCATGTTCTGAAAATCGCGATTTTGTACCTTAGTGAAAATCGTGTTTTTGAAAATCATGAAAATCGCGATTTTGGATGAAAATCATGTGTTTGAAAATCGTGATTTTGGAGCCACAGAGAAGCGTGTTTTCACAAAATCGTGTTTTTGGCTAAAAATCACGATTTTGAGCCCACTGAAAATCGTGTCTTCTCATAATCATGTTTCTGAGAAATTTAGAGAATCGTGATTTTGAGCACAACCAAAGAATCGGTATTTTTGAGAATGACCACAGAATCGTGTTCTTTTCAAAAAACTTTTAGGCGGGAAATAGTAAATCGTATTTTTTTGAAAAAAATTGAATTTTATGAAATTCACGATTTTCAGTTAGAATCGTGTTTTTTGGCAAGAAATTCAAATTTCTGAGCGTCGAGCAACGGTGAGCTCTGTATATGCAGAGAACCATGAAAAACAGAGGTGCTTGCTCTCCCTTGCACTTCCTAACTCCTTCTTGCACAATAATGCATGAAAAATGGTATGAAAATGGTGAAAATGCACTAAAAAACAAGAAATTTCTATGAAGAAGAAGATGGATAAAGATGGAGATGATGATGATGATGAAGACGAAGAACAAAAATCAGAAAATGAATAGAAATGACAGTTTTTTTACCTTCCAACGTCGCAAATCTACGATCTTACCATCACAATGCTCGTCCTCGAAGCTCTCTCCCCCGCAACGGTGCCAAAATTTGGTATAGCTCAAGCGTAAGCACCACCTCCTTTACTTGTCAATCCGTGGAGACGTGAGGACCGGTATGAAGACCATGAGTAAATGAAGGCAGAAGTGCATGAGTGAAAGCACACAAACATGCACAGACATACACACACACGAGCACAAGGTAAGATCAAAGAGAGGAACAATGGAAAGCTTTGATTACAAAAGAGTTCTCTTACAAAAGCTCTATTCTCTAACAAGCTAACCTCAAAAATGAGCTCTCTTGCTCTTTTTATAGTTTTTTGACTAGTTTTGGCCCTATCCAGACCTAGTGTCGGCCTAGTTAAAAATTAGGTTCCAAGGCTTATTTGAGGGCTCAAACACAGTCTAAAAATTATGAAAATTGGTAGGATGATACTTCTAATAGTCCTCAAGCTCGAGGACTCCTCGGCTTGAACAAAATGGAGTTAAAAAAATATGAAATGGTATTTACAATGGCTTTTAATGATGAAAATCACTATTTTTATAGTGATTTCTTCTTAAAATTTGACATACACTTCTTGGAGCTCCCTACTTGCTCCTTCTTCTTGTGTGTCCACCTCTTTGATGTGCTCCTATGCTTTGTCCTTGACCTTCAGCTTCAATAGTCATCTTGATCAGGGAGAGAGCAATAAATACCATTATGAAACATGCAATATGCCCTTATGATCCAGACTCACCTCCACCACCAGATAAAAAGAAGTCTAAAGGAAAGAAGAAAGGGTTTCCTATTCACTCCCCATTGAAGCATGGGCCAAAGAATAAGAGTAGAGGTGAGGGCTTCAAAAAGGACCACAAGCAGCATAGAGGTTAGGGCTCCAAAAAGGACAGAAAAGAAGGGTGAAACATTTTATTTTTTGAATGTAAGATTGTAATCTAATGTGTAACAAACATATGTTGGAAGATTTATTTTTGTACAAATTGTATGTAATTATGTCAGTGTTCATCTGGAAGATGGTCATTGTAACTATATTTATATGCCTTGAGTAATATAATGTTGAATTGGTCCTCTTGAGAACTAAGCAAAAGTGATTTCATTGCATGGTTCAAGCAAAATTGAATCCTATCATCAAAATGTATATTCTGTGTGTTTTTTGCTTTATTCTTGTTGAAAAGTCAAATGTGAAGAGGATAGAGAAGTTTTTATGACACAACAGATACAAACGATACGGGCAATTGGAGAATTTTGGATGGCCTGTATTGTTTGCATTGGTCGTGCCATCCAAGCTTTTCCATTGTCATACCATCCAAGCTTTTCCATTGTCTAATGTGCACCTTGGATAGATTTCTTCATCGGCTGGTCTTTGTCCTTGTCCTGTAGGGAGTGTCTTGCCTCCTTGTGTTACTCGATGGTTCACGGGGATATCATCATTGTTCCATGGTGGCTCGTTTATACTTTCTTCATCTGAGGAACTCGCTAAATTTGATGTCTCCATCATAACTTGCCTCCGTCCTCGTTGTTTGGGCCTTGCCTTGAGTGGTGTCCTGACTAGGGGCTCATCATCAGATGTGGGAGGGGAATAATTTATTTCTTGTGTTACATCTCTCTCTTGTGAAGCTTCATCCCCCCGCGATGGAATGCTACTAGAGTGTGTCCTTGCACCCGATTTTCATCTAGAAGAGTGGCTTGTGGTTCGACGCTTCTTGTGGGGTGTCATCCATGTTGGGCGCTGAGTACCTTGCACATGGCTAGGGTAGGTGACATGATCCTTTCTATTATTTTGCTTTGTGCATTCCATTCTCTTAGATTTTAAAGTGGTAAAATGAGGAAGGACACCTCTATTTATACCCTTTCAATTAAGAATTGTCCTGTTCACATTTAAATGGATAAAAATTAGTTTTAATACATTAAAAGTATATGCACAAAAACACTAAAATTGTATTTGAAGTGAAAGGAGTTATAAAAACCCTGAAAAGAATAATGCATTTTAAGAGTTTGGAAACTATTTCCAAGCAGAACCCTACTCTTTGTGCATGCCATTGGGCATGATGTAGGGGCCCTGATGATGACATCCACTTCTTTCTTGCAATATCATGTTGTAGCTTGCATGTAATCTTTGCTATTCGTGACTCACATGCTCGTTCCATTACATATTTTCTGGCAAATGTTGCCCGAAAAAACCAATTGAACATTTCTTCTAAATAGTTTGATTGGAGTAGACCACCCCATGACGAGTGTTTTAAAGTAAACACCTCTAGCCCTGTAATGTGACTTCTCCATTCCTTGTGTACTAAAAATGTCTAGTGACCCATATCGATTCATAAAATATGCTCCATGTGCAAAAAGAATATGCTATGATTGATCAATAAGATATACACATAGTGTTTAAGACTAAAATGTAAGTGAAACTTACTATCTAATGTGTAATGTTGCTTTCTCCCCAAGATAAGATGAATGACTGTGTAAACTCCTTGAAAGTCACTTGGAATAATTCTCGTTGTGAAGCATTAGTGGAAACCAAACACATCAAATGTAACAATTGATCGAACGATGACCAAACCTTCTTTCGCTTGTTAATGAGATCAAGCTGACTATCATTGTTTGTTGTAATTGAACAGAGGTCCCTCCAAAGCTCCCATCTCCCATCATCTTGACTATTCACATCTCTTTTAAAGAAATGTTTTGCGTTCTTCCCAGTCGTTGAAACTTGTTGTAAAATCTCTTGAGACTCACCATACTTCTTAACAACTAAACATACGTGGCCACCATGACAACCTATAGAATTCAAAAGATCTTGTATCTTTTGGATTGCTATTGGAGACCTCTCTAGTGGTTTCATTGCAAATGCATATTCAACATGGAGCTTCAAAAGCCTATCAAAGATCCTCATGAATGCATGCAAAGTACAAGAGTGAACATTGACTAATGGAAATGGAATAATGGGGTTCCAATCATTGCTTATTTTATCACGAGTCGGTTCTTGTAACATTCGACACCTCAAAAGTGATATCCCCCATTCCCTGTGATTCGACGAGTTTTTTTCATCAATTTCTTTAGAGTCATCAACTCTCATCAATGCCCTTGCAGGTTTGGACTGTCTCTTAGATCCTTTGTAACCTTGTGTACAATATGGGCAAGGATAGAGAGAAGATGCTCCTTGTTTACAACCTAACATGCATTTTATACTCTTAAGGTCTCCACCCAAATGCCATTCTACCTCAAAATCACCTATATCATCTAGAGAAAGCTTTTGCCCATGTATTTGAGAAGAGATTACTTCCGTAATCCATGGAGTCCTACTAAAAATCCACGAAATAACATTGTTTGTTTCTTTGGGAACTTCTATAGCACCTAACCACCAGATATCTCTCTCTCATTGCACACTGTAAGTCAAATGGTCCCTCCCTCCTAAAGTTTCGTCACTCTTTGCATGGTCCATAACTTCATTCATTAGCGTCACACTCAACCTTTCTAGTCGCCGACCCTTTATGATTTGACACTTATCAAGCTCAACCTTTCTAGTCGCCGACCCTTTATGATTTGACACTTATCAAGCTTTAGTATGAACTTCAACTTAACATTATAGTCTTCACAAAAGAGAAAACATTATCTTAATATGACACTTGAATGCAATAAAACTTCAACACCAAATAAAATGTAGTAGGGGTACCTTCGATTGTTGAACTATAAAAGTGAACCATTGCTTCTTGAAGCTTCTGAAGATCCACAAATACATTGTTGAATTTAGTGTAAGTAAATCCTTGTATAGATAAGATTTTTGATTGCTTCTTGGGAATATTTGGATGATAAACAGAGGCAGGCATAGTGTCTTCTATGAATAAATATTGTCCAATAGTATGAGTCACATCCTCATTTGAAGTTTTTTTATTGATAGAAACTTTATATGGGCATGGAAATATACTTTGAGAAATACCTTGTGCTTGTAAGGCTTGCCTCAAAAGGGTGTACATTGCAGTATACCCATTTCTATTGATGCCCGCTTCATCACATATTGGCTGCACATCTTGCATTGTGATAAGGTTTTTTAACTTCTTTGAAAACTCAGCGTCAACAACAACTCTAATACAATTTCCTATGGGTCACTCTAAAGAAAAAGTGATTTCTTTGGTGTTTATACAGCTATTCATCAGCTTGAATTGATCTTGTGTTGTTGATGAAGCAGTTATGTCTTGAATAAAGGACCTACACAATGAAAGATTCCATTACAAATCTTCATTAAAACATATAAAAGTGAAACAAACACTCACCTTGTTGCATATATAGATAACTTTTGAAAGACCTTCAAAGGATGACAATGCTCTTTTCCTATGTCTCATACCAAGTGGAGTCTCTTTCAGCTGTTGGAGATTGGCAGTTAACTTTGAAATTGTGCTTTGTTTTGCTTCAATATCCTATTCCAAATCTGCAAGTTGTTTTTGTAAAGATATGATTGTGCTTTCTAAAGTGACCACCCTCATATGATGGAGTTGATATTGTTGGAACCAATACTTAGCAGTAGCGTGTGAATGTGTAGATAATCACTTGCAATAACCTAATAGTCCAGCTTCACCCGCATCAATGAACTGAAGTAAAGTTGAGAGGTTATGGAATGTTGGATGGTAAGAAGATATTGGATCAAGAGGATATAGTGAACCATGAGTCCAAAGATCAATACTTTTTTCTCCAGCTGCACGACGCTCATTTTGAGAATTGGCATCATTGTTGCATCGTGTATTTGGAGCAAAATCTCTACACACAGGAACATGGATACTTGTTGATGCACGAGCATGAGGATGTTCTACTCTGAAGTTTGTGATACATGTCAAAACCATCTTTGCTAATGACCAACAATATCAAAAACAAAGATGAAAAACTGGTTGGAAGGGACTCTAAAGCATATGTTTTGCTCAGAAAATGTGTTTTCTTGTATGTGTATGGGTTAAAGTGTATTTTTCCACTGTGTATGGCTGAAAGTGATGAAATTTGAAAAAAGTCATTTTTTGGGGGAAGCATAGTCACGGATTTGATGATGTGGCACTTACTTTTGGAGGGAGTTTGAAAATTATACTTTTTCTAAAAGAAACTTCAAAAAATGGGCCCAAAAAAGTGACTTCTGACTTTGAGTTAATATACACTGAAAATGAGACTTAAAAAAAAAACTCATTTTTTTATTCAAATACATGCACGAGTTTGATGATGTGGAAAGTAGATCCTCTTTCTCTCTCTCTAGAAGAAGAAAGAGAGAGGCCTACTAAAGCCTTAAAAAAAGCCTACTCCAGCCTACTAAAAAGTGCCCTATTAAATGCACTTTGTCCCCTTAAACAAGAACAGAATTAAGCTTAATCCCTAAAAATTAGGGATCCTTACAAGGCCCATGTAGGCTTCATTTTTTCCCTTAATGACAATATGAATTGCTTCTCCATTTTGTTTTTTCTTTTGGGGCGTCAATAATTCCAACCTTTCTGGGAATGGAGGAACATCAGCGATGAATTTTCTCATGGGTCGAGGTAAGACTTCCTCTTCACCCCTCTCCTCCAATATGCCTTTTCCAAATATCTCCTCTCCCTCTTCTCTTTCCATTTCAATGTGCTCATGTGTATCTTCATTTACTAAAATTATAACTTTCTTTCTTACGTCACCTTTGGCATATTCTTGTGGTAATGTAACTACCACCATTGTAGGTTCTTTTTGCGTGTTGCTAAATTTGTGTGCCTCTACAAACTGAGTAGAGGAGCTTGGTCCTTCTCTTGCTTTTGGTGTCCTAAACACCACTCCTACTGTGGGAACTTGTTCTTATATGTTATAAATTTTTTGTGTTTTGACATCCACATAATTTGAGGATTCTAGGTGATAATCTATAAGTATTGCAAAGTACTGATGCATGGTGAAGTATAGAATCAAGATTTTATAACATTCAGGGAAGGTTACTACAAAAGAGGGTACTAGAAATAGTATTTTCTTTCAATAAATTGGTTTAATATATTACCCTAATAGTAGGAGTTGGAAAAATATCAGGGATCGTATCTGTAGGATTTTTCCAACCCAAGAACCTTGATACCTATCCTATCCACTTTAGTCTTACCAGACAAGGTCAGATAAGGGGTAGAGGTCAACAGTGGCACCCTCTATGGGAAGTGGAGTTCAGTTCTTGAGAGAATCCTAGAGCACATTTTTTGAGTGGAGATTATTTTCTATATGTCGGTAACACTTTTTGATGAGACTTACCCAAAGTACCGAAGTGATAAAGAGCCCGTATGAGAACAGTGCGCTAGGAATGCCACCATGGAGTAGTACTGATGGTGTGAGGATTGAAGGAAAGGGTATAGCAAGCAGTAGTGTATGGGCATCACAACATGTTTCTTGCCTCTTGTCTGCATAATATACCAGAATCCAATCCAGTACCCTCCAATAGCGGTTCTGTGTCCGGTGTCAATATGGAACTTGGTGGTAGTCTAGTACCGATTGAAACAATCGAAGAAGTTATTGTGGATATTAACAAGCTTACTAAACGTATTCTGAAGGCAATAGGTCACAGTTCATGATGGAGTACCCCTATTGAATGGCGTAGTGAAGTAGAATTTCCAAAGTTCTAGAGTGATAGAAAGGTTTTCCTATCCAAAGAGTGGAACCCAACCTAGAATTTAAACATCCAACTTGTAGACAACTTGTTTCTTGACCACAAACTAGAGCTAGTAGGTACCTTTGATTCTTAGAAACCAGTAGATGCACGTGCAAAAACAATGGTAGATGCACAAAATGGTGATTAGTGTTGACAACAAGAAGGTTACCAAAGACAACCAACTATGGAAGTGGCCTATGCCAAATTTGGCGATGACCCATTGAAGTAGATATACTCCACTAAATGCAAAAATCCAGGTCATGTGGCAACCAATTGCAAACTTAATCAAATTCACTATGCCATTTGTGACATAACAGGTCATTCCATAGAGTCTTGTCCATACAATTCTAGAACACAAAACCGATTGGCTGTCAACACAGTAATTTAGGAGCAAGATGAACTAGCAATAAGCTATGTAGCTCCTCATCTGCAAAACACATCATATCCCAACTTTACCAATTATCAAGCACCATGAACAGAGAATTACAATAAATATCAATGGAGCCAGGGCCAAGTTAGTACCAATACCATAGTACCTCCACCACGATGTCACTTTTGTGGAGAAGTTGGACACATTCATCGACACTGCAAGGATGCTCTAGAGTATGAAAAACGTAAAAAGGACAGGAAAAACCCCATGGCTAATATGGCTTACATTACAACAACGGACACCTAGATAGAATCCATCTAGACGCGATTCGACAAAATACTCCATCGAGCTGCAGAAGTATTCAAACCAAGCTTTAAGGAGCAACAATGTACATTCACTAAAGCATCAAAGTGGACTTAGACTCAATGATTGGTCTTCCCTAAAACTATACCTATTACTTGGAAAAAGGTTGAGCAGCTAGAGAAACATGTACCAGAATTGGTTGCATCAAAGCGAGTGGCCTCACCAGACACCACATTGAAACCGATCAACCCCAGCATGACATGGGATATTTTGGCAAAGGCACCAATCACTCTCTCATTAGGACAATTACTAACACTAGCCCCTGTTATTCGACAAACATTTTAGTAGCAAGTTGATCCCAGTTCAATTCGAGCACAAGCTACTACGACTATCCATCCTGAATCGGATTATATATTCAACCATGTAGTTCCATAATTACATATATGGTTTATAAACTATAAAATAACTTAGGTCTGCATTGACGGTGGTTCCAGTGTCAACATTGCTACAGCATCCTTATGTAAAAAGTTAGGATGGAATCACATTGAACCAATAAATTTCTTTGTTCGAATGGCCGACCAATCTAAGGTTCATTCGGTGGGTTTGGTGTGTGATATTCCTATTACACTACAAGGGGTGGCTTTTAATATGACCTTCATAGTCATGGATCTTGTCGAATCTATTCTTGATTATAATCTTCTGTTTGGAAGACCTTGGCTCAAGCAGGCCAAAGTCCTCCAAGATTCTTCATCCCATGAACTCATTTTCAAATGCAATCATCGTAAATATGTTGTCCCATTGGATGACATTAAACCATGCAAAATTCCTGCACGTCCTTATGTAGCTAAGCCCATCCACATGTTGAATGGCCTCTTGGATGATGAAGACGAAGCTTTTCAGACCGCTAACTGTGATTTTCTTTCCCTCGAGACTGTAGATTTACAACAGGTGCTAGACCATTGGTCTTTCGCAACCTGTACGATACAACCCCTTGTAGGTGAATTTGTAAACAGAGCAGAGGAACTAGTAGATTCCATGGATTTTAAGCACCCCTTTTAGTCTCAGAGTGACCGTACCATTGTAAGACAATCTTATGTACCAGAAGATAAATTGGTGACTTTTCATCTGGGAGATGAAACCAACCCATGACCTATCAAAATAAAAGCCCACTTGGATACTACCTTTTAGTGTGATCTTTTGACCCTTTTAAAGGAGTTTACATATGTTTTTTTTATGCGAATAGAGATATGAAAGGATTAGATCCCCAGATCTATCAACACTGGTGTTGGGGGATTCTTGTGCAAAAAGCGATTTGAGTGTTTGTAGGAGAAGAGAGAAAGATAAGAAGAAAGATATAGACACTGGAAGCTTCTGTAGATTGATTAAAAGGAGAAAAGTATAATGGTGATGTACAATACAATCTAAATCCTTTCTGTCCCAAAGAGTGCACAATCACAAAGTACAAAATACCCAAGGTTCTTGTTGCTTCCAACCTTCTCTGCACTAGACCTCCACCTTCTCCAAGCTTGCACTTTTGCACACCTTCCACATCAAGCTTCCAATAGGGGGAGGGATGGACACCTTCTCTCGGCGTGCGCAAAGCTTCAATGGGACATTGGGACCTTTGGTTGTATGACTTATCACTTCTTTGCACACTTCTGAGTCACTCTTCATGCACACCTTGCACTCCACTTCTCTGCGTCCCACACTCATTGTATGTCTCTTGCACTCTGTTAGTCTAGACTATGCTCACCTTGCTTAATCCTCAAAGAATAACTCCTTGCCTTGATCGGAGTGTTGGTTCACGTACGCTCCTAACTGCTAGAGTATCTTGGTGCTCACTTTGATGTCCTAAGATTGTCTCCAAAAGTGGGCAGCCAATGAATCCCTGCTTTGTCCTATAGTGACTTTAGACTATAACAAAAAATTTTAATTGGGGGCCATACTTTCACTTCTACGTACGCTGCCGCTTCACGTACCTTCACATTTTGCCTTTTAATTTCTTCAAATGTGCACCTAAGAGAGGGTTCAGCTGAACCTTCCAAAACATTTTAAAAACACTTTGAACCTTAGAGAAATTATAGAAAGACCCTCGACAACCTGCAACCACTCTCTGCAACATATAACCTTTGTGAACAATTATTTGTGCACTACCTGTGCACCTTGACACATGAACTTTGAATGCTTTAACTTTGCCCATGTTGACTTTGGCCTTGAACATGTTGAATTTGACTGGTTTGATTTTGACATTTTGACTTTGACTATGGTTGACTTTTATTATAGTTGACTTTGACCAATATGACTTTTATGGGCTCAACAGTTGCCCACCACCTAATGGGCTCTCCGTCCCGGAGAACTATAGCCCAAACTCGGAGTAGAGATGAAACCATGATTCATGTGCCGTAAAATCTACAAAAGGACGCTTGAGCAGCTACCAAGTCCACTAGGATTCCACTAGGAGCAGGAGAGAATAAACACCAGAGAACAACCAAAAGCGGAAATTTTCACAGAATAGCCAAGGATGGTGAATGAGGGTAGGAAGGAGGGGGAAGGGAGGGCTAAGGGGGTAGAGATTGATAGGGTAGGGAGGGATAAGGATGGGGCTAGGTAGAAGGGTAAAGGGAAGGTGAGGGAGTAGGATTATGGGCTCTGGAGAGGGCCGAAATGATAAAACAATAAAGCTAGAGAGGGTGCATAAGAGAAAATGTGAAACATATGGTAAAATAAAGTGAGAATAGACCATGTGGACCATGTGTGTAAAGAAAAACACGTGGTAACTTGAGTTTGGAAAAATTCCATAGCAAGAAGATGGGTCTTCTGCATGGAGCCAAGCCAACATGTTTTCTTCTTCATATAAATTTGCTTCTTCATATAGGTCTCCCTCTGGGTTATCCAACAATTCTTCTTCCATACAAATACCGATTCTCTGCATCATGCTAGTATGTCTTTGGTTGTTTGAACCTTCTTCTAAAAATATCTACTGCAACTCTTTTCCCTCTTGATTTACCCACATTGTGTCCTTACCCCAGTCATGCAGCACATTGGCATGCCTTAATGAAGGTCTCCCAATCAGCAGGGAAAAACTTCCTTCTACTTGTGGCAACCTTAAGACAACAAAGTCCAAGTCAAAGATTGTACCTTATATCCTGATTGGGACTCCAGGGACCACTCCCATAGGCCTTACTATGATTTGGTCTACCAATGTTACAGTGAAGTTGGTGGGTCCTGAAGGTTGCAGTACAATCTTTTTCATGGTATGTTCAGGCATCAAGTTAATGCCAGAACCGCCATCTACAATGAATCCTTGAGACTCATGTCCTTTGATAGTGACTGTTAAATGAGGACTCTTATAATCTCTAAGGGATGGCTCCCCTACAATTTTATCTTGAACAACACTCTTTTCCACTAAACTTGTTGTGGAAGCCTCATCAATTATCTGCAAGAGTTCTAACCTGAATTTCCCATCCATCTTTATTAAATAAAAAATACTGACCTCTTTCTTCATGGACTTGAGTAGTCTTGAAGCTTATGATTCCTTGAGATCATGGGCTCCAATTGACTTATCAGATTCTTCATGAGCATTGCTAAATGCATGTCCAATGGCATCACTTGTACCTATGAGATTTTCTTTTTGCCTTGTATTAGCACATGTGGTGGCTTTGTCTTCATATGTCTCTTTGTCTTTGTTCAATCCATTAATCCTTGATTCTTAACCTATTTGTACTTGAGCCTTCCCCTTGCTTCTTGTCTGCATTGTAAAAGATTCAATTTCTTCTAACTGTACCACCCTAGTAGATGGTGACAGCACATTGATTTGATCTACCTTTTCTTCTTTGCGCACAAAAATCATTTGAATGTGGGGCACTGATGAAGATGCTTCGTTCTTAGGACAACAATTAGTATAGTGGTCTCTGGCATCTGGCCAGGACCTGCAAGGAGGGGCATTTTCTGGTAGAGTACACCTACTTTGGTAATGCCCGCATTCTCCACATCTGAAACAAATAATTGTTCTCCTTCGCCCATTTCCAAAGTTATCGCTATGTCAAGGGTTGTAATTATTACCTTGATTGCGTGCTACTGCCATTACATTGGTTGTTGGTAGGGCTCCTCCTAACATTCTCCTCCTCTTTATGGGGCTTATTCCTTTTTAAGACCTCAAGCTCTTTCCTTAGCTAAATTATCGAGTCTTCAAGTTCTACAGGATATGACAAATTGGAGAGCTTGCCCCATACTACTGTCTGATTTGTTCCGATCTTGTAGCTATATTGATAAATTCTTCTATTGTTGCTATTGGTAAAACCAACTCCTTTATTTTACCTAGTGTTGATATGGGAAGTGGTTTATGTTGATATATTTAGGTAGTGATATGTGTGAACACACTAGGACCACCGGGGCATTTTTTTCCCTCTTTAGGAGGTTTTTTTCCCTCGGCTTGTATATATGCCTATTGCCCTAATGGGCTACTTATCTTTGTACATTCTCTAGTAATACATTCACTATTGTGTGTTTGTGCTCCAAGCTTCTTCTTCTTCCTTGTGCTGTTCGCGTGCTTCCACAGACATCTATCTCCAACAATTGGTATCAGAGCAGGTCGTCGCTTCATCTAGGGTGCCGTCGACACTCCTCCGTTTGCAGTCTCAGATTCGCACGAGATTTGGTGAGCATACTCAGGGTGTTTCAGAGATAAAAAAAACTTAGCTTTGTGGTGCCGAAATCGCGATCTGAGCTCGTTTCCACCTCCGAACGCACTATTGCAGTGCTTGTGCAGGCTATTTTGTCCTTTTGTGGCAAAGGTATATACCAGTTTTTGTTCGCCAATTTAAGCATCTCAAAGTCTGCTACAGGTCTAGCAGAACTCGTCTGGGCAGTTCTGTTCAACTTTTTGAGATACAGTCAATTTTCTACATCAAGGTATTTTAGTCACCGGCCATGGCTGAAAGCAGTGATGTATTCTGTATGTTGGTTGTTGAGGATAAGTTGGATGGTACCAACTACCCATTGTGGGCTTATATGATGCGACATGTATTGGTTGCAAAAGGATTGTGGAACATTCTGCAGGGTGTTGAAAGATGTCCTGTTACACGTCTGACTACAGGTACTGCAAATACAGGTGCTGGAGCTGATGAAGATGGTGTCGAAGATGATATTTCGTAGATTCTTGTTCGTGTTGTTGTTTCTGCTGCACCTACTGCAGAGCCTCGCTGGGATGGTAGAGATGCCCAGGCACATGCATTGATAGCTTTGTCTGTCAAACGTGCCATTATTCCTCATATTCGCTCTTGTAGAACAGCTAAGGATGCTTGGGATACACTTACCACATTGTACCAAGCTAGGAATGAGGCTCGTGCTGCTTACCTCCAAAAACAGTTGGAGAGTGAGCACATGAATGAAGGTGATTCTATGGATAGTTTCCTAACGAAGATCAAAGACTTGAAGGAACAGTTGATTTTTGCTGATGAGGTTATACCAGATAGCTCACTTGTGCAGACCGTTCTAAATGGTCTTCTTGATTCATATCAGAGTTTTGCCTCTACCCTTCGGTTGATGATGAAAGGCAATACAAATGCCTTATCATTTGAGGAGTTAGTCTCTATTCTGTTGCAGGAAGATCAGTCCAGGCAAACAGGTCCATTATACGAGTTGCAGATCAAGCTTTCCTAACTATTCAAAAGGGCAAAGGAAAATGGAGCTCTTCAACTAGTAAGCAGAAATCTGCTAATTCTGCATATTCGAAGAAGGAAGATAAAGATGAGAAGAAATCAGAAAAGCAGAAATTTTTTTGTAAGTACTATAAAGGGAATGATCATATCATAAAGAACTGTCCAAAACTGGCTGCTAAAGAGGCAAAGAAGAAAGAGGCTGGAATGGTTGTTGCAGAGGCCTCTACACCAAAAACAGAGTCTGCAAATCTTGTGTAGGAAGAAGAATGGGTGTTTACTACTGTCTGCAGTTTTGACCCATCTTCTCATGAGCAGTGCATGTCTGCAGTAGACTCAGATGTTTGGTATTTTGACAGTGGGGCAACCAAACATATTACCTTGCAGGGCAGTTTCTTCTCTTCACTCGAGCCTGCCCCTACAGGGAATACTGTTACATGTGCCAACAACTCCTCTTATCCTGTTATGGGAGTTGGTAAGATCATTTTGACTACTGCTGATGGTAGTTCTTTCACTTTGTCAGATGCTTTATTTGTGCCAGGGATCAAGAAGAATCTGTTATCAGTTTCTGCATTAGCCAAGATTGGCTTGGTTGTGAAATTTGTTGATGAAAGATGTATAGTTCATGATCTGCCAAATGGCGATGTTATTATTGCTTCTGGCATTTTATGTCGTGGTTTGTATAAGCTCATAGACTATGAAAGATCTGTGAATGATTCGACATGTGCAGTTCATGATTCTCAGGCTATGTCAGATGCAAAGCTTTGGCATGCACGCTTTGGTCATCTGAATTTTGCTAGTTTGCTACGCCTGCAGAAATCTGAAATGGTGTCCTCTTTGCCCAAACTTGAGGCACCTGGAAAACATGTTTGTGAAGGCTGTATTTTGGGCAAAATGCAACATTCCTCCTTTCCAAAAGATGGTTCAGTTCGGGCTACACAGAAATTGCAGCTTGTACATAGTGATGTCTGTGGTCCTATGCAAACACCCTCTTTTGGAAATTACCTTTACTTCGTGACTTTCATTGATTATTTTTCCAGGCATGCATGGGTATATCCACTCAAAGTAAAGTCCGAAGTGTTCATGTGCTTTAAACAGTTTTCGGTTTTGGCTGAAAATCTGTCAGCATGTAAAATGGGCACCCTCCGTTCTGATCGAGGGGGGGAATATATGTCTTCTGATTTTAATGCATTTCTGGCTGAACGTGGGATAAAACACCAATGTACAGTGCCGTATACACCTCAACAGAATGGAGTTGCTGAACGAAAGAACAGGTCACTCATGGAGATGGCGAGGTGCATGGTCAAGAGTTAGGCTTTACCACATAGTTTTTGGCTTGAGGCTATCATGTGTGCAGCATATGTACTGAACATGTGTCCCACTAAAGCGCTGTAGTCTATCACTCCATATGAGGCTTGGCATGACCGCAAGCCATTTGTTGCTCATTTGCGTGTTTTTGTTTGTTTGGCATATGCACTAGTGCCTGAACAACATCGCAGAAAATTGGATGATAAGGCAGTAAAATGTATTTTTGTAGGGTACAGTTTGAAAGTAAAGGCTATCGTCTGTATCATCCACAGACTAAACGCATTCTGGTTAGCCGTGATGTTGCCTTTGTGGAAGATGCTATTCAGCCATTGCTTTCATGTACTAAGGAGACATCTGTTAGCTCTAAAGACATGTATGGTACTTTGATGCCTCTTTTTACAGGTGGACAGTCTAGTGCTGGTCCTAATGAGGCAACTTCTCAGCCTTTGCAGGTTTCATATGATGATGCAGATCATTCCATTTCTGATGCAGATTTACATGATGCACTTGTTGATGAGAGAGTTGATATTGAGCAGGCAAAAACTATGCCAAAATCGCTGATGCAGACTTTGCGTGACAGTAAATTAGATGCACCTTTGTCATATCATACTCGTTCACGCTCTCATAGTGCCTCCTTTGCATCAGATTGCTATGATATGGCTTCGTCTAGTCTCTGTGATGAGAATGAGCCTGTTTCTTTTGATGAAGCACAGAATTCACAAAATTGGATGGCTGCTATGCAATCTGAATATGATGCTATAATGAAGAATGGTACATGTTCTTTATGTGACTTGCCTCCTGGCAAGAAGGCCATTGGCACTAAGTGGGTATACAAGTTGAAGCGTAAACCTGATGGTACAGTTGACAGGTATAAGGCTAGGCTTGTTGCAAAGGGTTATGCATAGGAAAGAGGCATTGATTTTGATGAGACCTTTGCACCTACATGCCGTATGACTACTGTTCGGAGCATTTGTGCACTTGCAGCCCATCATGGTTGGAATGTACATCAGTTGGACATTAAAACAGCATTTCTGAATGGTGACTTGCATGAAGAAGTGTATGTTTTTCAGCCCCGTGGCTTTGTGCAGAAAGGGCATGAAAACTAGGTGTGCAGGTTAAAGAAGGCATTATATGGTTTAAAGCAAGCACCACGTGCTTGGTATGAGAAGCTACATGCCTATCTGGTTGCACATGGTTGTGAGAACAGTCCAACTGAAAGCACCTTAAATGTTATGCGTGCTAATGATGTGCTTCTGATCATTGTTGTCTATGTTGATGACATGTTGCTCACTGGTCCTATTGAGAAGCATATTGCTGATTTCAAGGCTGATTTGCATGCCTCATTTGAGATGTCTGATTTGGGGCATTTGCATCACTATTTGGGCATTCAGTTTATGCAAGTTGATGGTGGAATGGCTTTGTGTCAAACGAAATATATTGACACATTATTGCAGCGTTTTGGCCTTGAAGACTGTAAGCCTATTGCCACTCCTATGGAGACAGGTTTACGATTGAGTCTTCATGATGCTGGAGATGCATTTGATGCTGTTCTCTATCAGCAAGCTGTTGGATGCTTGATTTACTTATGCATTAGTCGACCAGATATTCAGTTTGTTGTCTCACAGATGAGCAGGTTTATGCATTGCCCAGGAGTCACGCATTGGAAGGCGGTTAAGCGCATCTTTCGCTACTTGAGTGGTACTCAGCTACTTGGGTTGTTTTATCCCAAGGGGGGATCACTACCGCCAGATTTGCATGCTTTTTCTGACTCAGATTGGGCTGGTTGCTATGACACTCGTGTGTCCACCAGTGGTTTTTGCTTCATGCTTGGTAGCTCATGTATATCTTGGTTGACGAAGAAGCAGCCTACTGTGGCCACTTCCAGTTGTGAGGCTGAGTATAGGGCAGCTTTCACAACGACTGTTGAGTGTGTGTGGCTCAGACGCCAGATGGCTGATTTGGGTGTTGGTCAGTCTTCTGCCACCACCATCTTCACTGACAATCAGAGCGCATTGGCAGTTGCAAGGAACCCTGTGTTCCATGCTCGCACTAAGCACATTGAGGTGCATTATCACTATGTCAGGGAGAGGTTCTCTGCTGGGGAGATCAGCTTGGCATATGTGCTCATGCAAGAGAACATTGCAGACCTTTTCACGAAGGCTCTGCCTAGGGAGAAGTTTGAAGCTTTCCACAAAGCTTTGGGCTTACTTCCTTTTGTGGAGTGATTTCCACATAGCTTGGCACTTCCTTATACATGAGTGCCAGCTCCTTGTTCACCGCATCACTCCCAGGGGGGATTTGTTGATATATTTAGGTAGTGATGTGTGTGAACACAGTAGGACCGTCGGGGCATTTTTTTCCCTCTTTAGGAGGTTTTTTTCCCTCGGCTTGTATATATGCCTACTGCCCTAATGGGCTACTTATCTTTGTACATTCTCTAGTAATACATTCACTATTGTGTGTTTGTGCTCCAAGCTTCTTCTTCTTCCTTGTGCTCTTCACGTGCTTCCGCAGACATCTATCTCCAACAGTTTAGCCAACCACTTCTTGATAGAAAAATCATGGGGAGGGTCTAGTAGTTTGGCCATCAGGGCCTTAGCTCTAGTCACAAATTTTGGGAAGGTCTCCCCATGACCTAGTCTTAAATTTTCTAATTCTTCAATAATGTTTTCATTTATGTTCCCTTGTTGGAATTGTGTTCTAAATGCTTCCTTCATCAAGTCCCATGTGGTGAAATGGTTGTCAGCAAACTGATTAAACCATTTTTCTGCTAGCCCTTCTAATGTTGCAAGGAAAAGAATAATGCCTCCTCCTCATCCCATGAGACCCCTTGTTTTACGTAATGCTAAGAACCTCCTAATGTGCTCATTTGGGTCTTCCTCTGCTAGCCCTCTGAGTGATGGAAATTTGATATTCCATCTAGAAAGTAAAGTTTCTAAATCTACCTTGGCTGCCATATACTTTATTGATGATGTCGATGACAATGGGCTAGTTGATCTTCGAATAACCTTCCTTCTTGTTGCTTTGCAAGGGACCCTCAAGCTTTGAGACTGGGTTGCGGTCATGAGCTATTCATACTTCTCTTAGTTTAAGAGAGTTCAAATGGAAGAAAGATTACCTCTTAAGGTAGTACAGTACTATCAGTATCCTTGAATTCTTCTACACTTTGCAATTTGCTTCTCCTATGCTAAAATATTTATGTGCTCCCACCGTGTGTGCCAAATTTTGTTGGGGAATTCTTGTGTAGAAAGGGATTTGAGTGTTTGTAGGAGAAGGGAGAAAAATAAGAAGAAAGATACAGACACTAGAAGCAGAAAACACCTTGCATATCAAGCTTCCAATAGGGGGAAGGGGAGGGATGGACACCTTCTGTTGGGGCGCGCACAACTTCAATGGGAGCTTGGGACCTTTGGTTGTATGGCTTATCAGTTTTCTACACACTTCTCACTCACTCTTCATGCACACCTTGCACTCCACGTCTCTGCGTCACACACTCACAGTATGTCCCTTGCACTCTCTTAGTCTAGAATATGCTCACCTTGCTTAGTCCTCAAGGAATAATGGCTTGCCTTGATTTGAGTGTCGGTTCATGTATGCTCCTAGCTGCTAGAGTACCTTGGTGCTCACTTTGATGTCCCAAGATTGTCTCCAAAAGTGGGCAGCCAACAAATCCCTGTTTTTTCCTGTAGTGACTTCAGACTAAAACAAAAAAAATTAATTGGGGGCCATACTTTCACTTCTGTGTACACTGTCGCTTCACATACCTTCACATTTTGCCTTTTAATTTCTTCAAATGTGCACCTAAGAGAGGGTTTACCTAGACCTTCCAAAACATTTTAAAAACACTTTGAACATTAGAGAAATTATAGAAAGACCCTCTGCAACCTACAACCACGTTCTGCAACATATAACTTTTGTGAACAATTACTTGTGCACTACCTGTGCACCTTGACACCCAAACTTTGAATGCTTTAACTTTGCCCATGTTGACTTTGACCTTGAACATGTTGACTTTGACCTTTTGACTTTGACAATGGTTGACTTTGACTACAATTGACTTTGATGAATATGACTTTTATGGGCTCAACAAATGGGTTGTACTAAAACCAGATGCTCATCTAGTGAAGCAGCAAAGTTATAGGATGAATCCCAATTATGCTCAACAGGCAAAGGAGAAGTTAGATAGGTTACTCCATGTTGGGTTCATTGTTCCAATAGAATGTGCCGAGTGGATTTCACCAATTGTTATTGTACCCAAAAAGAATAAACAACTACATATTTTTGTCGACCATAGGAAGCTAAATGCATCAACTATTCTTGATCCATTTTTGTTACCATTCCTAGATAGTATGTTAGATGATGTTGTTGGAAGAGAAATGTATTTGTTCCTAGACGGATATAGTGGTTATTAAGTTTGGATGGCTGAGGCTGACATATCCAAGACTATATTTATCACCAATTGGGAGGTTTATGCATGCATGATTATGTGGTTTGGTCTACATAACACACCTAGTACTTCTCAATGATGCATACAGGAAATATTTTCCTCTCTCCTGACCAGTTTTATGAAAGAATACCTCGATGATTTTTCCTTATCCAATGACACTAATGCTCACTTGCAGCACCTTCATTGTTCCTTTCTCAATTGTAGGGAGTACCACCTATGTTTAAATCCTCATAAATCTATCTTTGCCATCACATATAGAAAACTTCTAGAACATATCATTTCAAAACAAGGTATACAAGTTGACCCTAACAAGTTGCCACTAGATATGCTAAGGCCTTGGCTATTCGTTTTGCTATAGCTCAGTTCATTTCCAAATGCCTTACCTGTGATGTTTTCCTCAGTTTGGTTTACATTTGGAAATTGTTTCTGACCACATCACACATTTTTACAATACCTTATTTCAGGCTTTGACACATTCTTTCCATATCGCTCATAAATTCATTACTCCATACTATCCTCATGCCATCTAACACAGACCAAAAAGCCGGCCAATTTTAGGCCCCTTGGTTCAGTCTTTAACGTATTGTGGTCCCAATTGCTCCGAACACATGTGGGTTGACTAGTTGACCACATAACATTTTCACCACTCTTTTCCTTGATTTAATTTCAACCCTCCATGTCACATGTTAATTTTCCCCTTGCATGTTGTTCATAATGCTTGTTTTTGCCATGCCTATTTAATCTTCGAAGTTTTATTTCTTTTGTTTACTTTGTGTCTTGTGTGTGCAACTTGTGCTTGCTGTGTCTTTGTGTGTGTTTGCATCTTCGAGCGTAGCATGCACCTAGCAACCATGGAATCCCTATTGCATCTTGCTAGGTTCGGTGATGGCATGTCCCTCGAGCTCGCCCGAGTAGTTTTGTGTACAAGGCTTGCTCCCTTTTGCTGAGTTGTTGTGGCACATAGTGTCGATAGAGCCCCTCTCCATAACCCTTACACAAGCCATAGCCAATTGTTCTGCCACCATCGTGTCGTGGCCAGTTGTAGATTCATTTTTTATGACTTGCATCACGGTCGACACTATTTTATCCCATCTCCATCTACCTAATGAAGGCCAAACCAATATCATCCAGTTACCTTTGGAGTCCATGAATGAGTTGCTTCCCTACAAATCCTCCAATGAATATGCCATAATGTTCTTCCCACCTCTAGAGTGTCATGCCCTCCAACTTCTTGTTGTTACCATTAACCTCCAAAAGCATAATTACGGTATCTCTAGGCCCATGTATTTGGTGATCATCATGGCTACCCAAGAGCCAGTTAATTGGGCTATGTTTTATTCTCGTCACATTCACAAGGAATGCCAAGCCGTTGTAAAAATTTAGCAAAAGGCAATTTCCCATGCACTTGTCTACCGCATGTTTTTTCACTACTCCTTCTTGAAGCACCATGAGGAGGAAGTAGATTTAGTGCTTCTGTGTTTTCCTAGGAAGCAATGTCCTGTTGTGGAAGTCTCCACTCCCACTTCTAGCTCCTCTTTCGCCCAATCCACTACCTTGATTATAGTCACCACCACGGAAGTTTCACCATTTGTTGAGAGTCATCATGGTCTTTACACCGAAGTCCATTCTCAATTCATTACAGCTAGTGACATCCACATCATTCAGGTTGTTGATATAGCTACTAGCTCACCAAAGAAGGACAATGTCCTCATCCCAACAAATATCGCACACTAGCCCGTAACAAAGGTACTTAGTTTGCTAATCGATAAAGTTCATATGTGTTAAGAAGATAAGCAGGGTCAGGAGCCAACGACAAAGTTGCTCTGGTTGGTGAGGTGAAAGGATTATCCTCAAGCACAATCCACACCACCCACCTTCAACCAATCATCCCTATGGTGCCATCTCGTCCCATCCTCTCCTCAGATGCTGATTCTATGGAGGATTAGTAGAGGGTGATGACACCACCTACCTCTTTGAACTATTATCCTCCCCACTCCACCAAAATCAACATAGCCCATGGCTCATCTATCAAGCTTCCTTCCCTACTGGGTCCTTATTACACTTGGGCGTTGGACCCCACACTTTGCTTGTAGATATTTCCAAGGTGGGGCAATACTTGTTCCAAGTATTTGGCATGCTACAAGCCAATATGGCCGTAGAGAAAGAAATGATGAAGAAATAATTTTAGTATAAGCTTGATATGATTGAAGTGGACATTGCTCCTCTTCAGGAGGAAATTCTTATCCTCAAAGCAAAAGAATCACAATTGCAACAACAGATGATGAATAAAGATCAAGAATTGGTGGAGCTACACTAAGAGTTAGCCGAAAAGAACGCTGAATTGGAACAAGTTGGATCCATGTTGGATACTACAACTAAGAATGTTAATGTGTTGGAGCAAGTCTTCTCAGATTTTAATGCTAAAGCTGTCTGGTGGGAAACCACACTGGCCTCTACAAGAGGAGTTATTCCAGAAATCTCAAGCCTTGACTGAAGAAATTGGCATTCCTATCTAGTTGAAGAAGGAATTAGAGGCCACTCAAAAGGAACGTCATGCATATTTCAAGACCACTGAATTCTAGGCCCAGTAGTTGCATCATCTAGAGAATTTTCTCAGTAATTGGACTGAGAAGCTGAAGAAGGTGGAAGATGAAGTAGAAGATAGTCAAATCCGGTGCCGTGCAACATTGAAAAATTACTTTTAATTATAGGAATCCTTTTTGGTCGAACAAAGTCAATCCCTCATCGATAAAGCTGCTATTGCAAGCTCCTCAAGCTCAGAAGCCCAATTGCTTGATGTAGAGCATGTATAGAAGTTATTAAAAGCTTTACAAAAGAAAATCAAATGAAGTTTTGAAGAAGCCCGCACCCTATACATACAAGGCTTAGTTAATGATGATTCTTTTTGCATAGGGTTTGAGTCCACTATGCGTGTCAGTGTTAGGCCTCAGTGTTGTGCTATAATTTGTAATTTTCCATATTTTTGGTGAAGCACCATATTGGCCAACCATTGTAATCTGTTTATGAATTAATACGAAGAAGAATTGGATCTGTGTGAGCCCGACATGATGAGTCCGCAAGACCCGTTCACGATAGAGGAGTGATGTGCTGACATATTTCTCTAAGTTGTGTATTTGTTACTTCTGAATCAATCATTTGTCAATGCACTAGTAATTAACAATGAAATAGTGTATGGTTAAAGTTTAATTCCAGTGAAGATTAGCGTGGTTGATATTGCACATAGTTAGATATTATTTGTAAGTGTTAAAGTAAATGTTAAGTGGTAATTCTCAAGTTATGTAATTGAATACGGTGATGAAGGAATAATCTAGGATTGTAAAGTGAAGTAAAAGTTTAGGTGATGATCTATAAGTATTGTAAAGTATTGATGCATGATGAAGTATAGAATCAAGATTTAATAACACTCGGGGAAGGTTAATATAGTAGAGGGTATTGACAATGGTCCTCTCTTTCAATAAATTGGTTTAATATATTACCCTAATAGTAGGACTGGTAAAAATACTAGAGATCCTACCTACAAGATTGTGCCACCCCAAGAACCCTGATGCCTATCCTATCCACCTTAGTCTTATTGGACAAGGTCAGATAAGGAGTAGAGGTAAACAATACCCAACAAAAATAAACTTCACTACTTTATCATCCAATTTCTAATGTTGTTGTTCAGGCACTAATGCATATGCTAGACAACCGAAAATAGGCAGGTGAGCAACAGATGCTTACGAACATGCCAAGCCTCATATGAAGTGATAGACTACAATGCTTTAGTGGGAAACCTCATACTACACACATAACACTCTCAAGCTAAAAACTATGTGGTGAAGCTTGACTCTTGACAATACACCTTGCCATCTCCATGAGTGACATGTTCTTCCTTTCAACAACTCCGTTCTGTTGAGGTGTATATGGCACTCTACACTAATGTTTTATCCCATGTTCAGCCATGAATACATTAAAATCAGAAGACATATATCCCCCCCCCCCAATTAGAACGGAGGGTGCCCATTTTACATGCTGACAAATTTGCAACCAAAACTAGAAAGTATTTGAGGCACATAAACACATCGAACTTTGCTTTCAATGGATATACCCATGTATGCCTGGGAAAATCATGAAATTCACGAAGTAAAGATAGTTCCCAAAAGAAGGTGTCTGCATGGGACCACAGACATCACTATGAACAAGCTGCAATTTTTTAGTAGCTCAAACTGAACCATCTTTTGGGAAGGAGGAATGCTGCATTTTTCCCAGAATACAACCTTCACATACATGTTTACTAGTTGCCTCATTTTTGGGCAAAGAGGACATCATTTTAGATTTGTGCAAGCATAATAAACTAGCAAAATTCAGATGAGAAAAGTGTGCATGCCAAATCTTTGCATCTAACATAGCTTGAGAATCTTGAACTGCACATGTTGAGTAATTCACAAATTTCTCATAATCTATGAGCTTATAGAGTGAATTATTTCGATGGCATGCACCATAGTGTTCTCTCCTTCTCGAGAGCTCCACAATGATATCCTCATAGTAGAAAACTGAGCTCCTATGGCCGCACATGATGCTCTGCACAGAAAGGCAGATTACGACAAAGTCGTGGGGAGCTAGTCGGTTTATTTTTTCCAAAGAAACATGTTTTACAATACTTTTTCAAAACTCCCAACAATGATTTTCATCACTCTTGTATCATATGTAACATAGAAGCACATGCTTTTGTAATTATACGCTTCCTTTTGTGCAAGCCGAGGAGTCATCGATCTTGAGGAGCTCAAGTAGAATGAGCATACCAATTTTGACTATTTTTAGATCTTGTTTAGACCTCCAAATAGTACATAGAGCCTATTTTTTAACTATGCCGGACACTAGATGTGATACCGGTCAAAGCTAGTAAAAAAACTATAAATAGAGCTAGAGAGCTCATTTTTGAGGTTAGATAGTATAAGCTAGTGTAGAATTGTATGAATTAGTGTGAGCTTGAGCTTGTAAGAGTGTTCTTGAGTAATAGAACCTACTTTCAACCTTCCATTGTGTCTTGTTTGTCTCTTTCCTATGTGTGTATGTGTATGTGCATCTCTATGCTTCTCACCTTCACTCTCACTCCATTTCACGCTCACGATCTTCATATAACTCCTATCTCTTGCGCGGATTGACATTAAGGAGGTGGAGCTTCTTAAGATGGTGCTTACCATTGTACTAGAGCAACAACATGCTAACTGGAGGACTAGTATCCTCAAACACCACCCTTCTCACTTCAACGTCCTTAATGGGTTGTTTATGCATCTTAGACTCATTGAAAATGACATCACTACTTTTGATCACTGACCATGTTTGAGGATCTCATAAGTGATATCCAAATTGTCCTTCTTGACCATATCCAAGAAAAATGCATTTCTTTGACTTATGGTCCAACTTTTATCTAAGACTCTTAGGTATATGAACATGTGCTGCATACCCAAAAACTCGAAGATGATCATAATATGGTGGCATCCCTATCCATAATGCTTGTGCCTCTTTCAGAACTTTGGTAGTACTAGGTGAAAGGTTCATCACATGAATTGCAATCAATACTGCTTTTGCCCAAAAGCCTTGTGAGAGGTTTGCATGACGCAACATAGAAACTACTCTATCTTGAATAGCTCTATTCATCCTTTTAGCTACACCATTCTATACTATGGTATAAGGAGCTGTAAACTCTCTACGAATCCCTCCACACTAATAGAAAATACTGAATTCATGTGAGGTATATGTAAGACAATAATTACGCAATATAACACAGGAGGAGTAGCAGAGAAGATAACAGGTATAGGAGAATCTCAACAATTTTCTACTAATAGCAAGTACAAAGATGATGGCATTGTCCACCCGTGCGCTCTCAAGGTAGAGCTTAAATGGTGATCTAGACACATCTAGATAGGGAGATACAAGGTAGAGGTATGCTGGCTCAACTCAATGTCTCAGGTAGTGCAGAAGTTATGTATATATAGGATCATGGGTGGCCTTCCGTGGATGACTATACATGGGCAGTAGAGCATGGGCGGCCACCGCCCGCGTAATTGCCATACAGGGCTTACACCAGTTGAACCGACCTAACAAATATAAATGATTTCGGACTCCGAGAGGGAATATTCCATGGAATACTCCCTTTACCGTCGCGTCGGGGGTGCTGCCCCCGGACCCCCACCAGGGGGCCCGCTGGCCCCTTGGGACCCCCCAACCAAGGGGCCCGCTGGCCCCCTTGGACTCCCAGCTGGGGCTGCTCACCGCTGCCCCGGAGCCCACAATTGGGGACCCTGGTAACTCCCTTTCCTTACAATACCTTACATGGTCCAATATGACCTTCATCCAACATGCAAGTTGGGATTCCCATCAATTGGGTAATGCACGCTTGGCTTCTCCTCATAATGGGGGCCTTACAAAATGTGCATACAATCATGAGAGGTAGACATTGACCATATACTAACAGTATACTCACCCCCATAATGTGAACATAAAGCCTTTAGCTTAGTTCCTTTTTCAGTCTCAATTAAAGCAATCCATTTTTTGAAAGTAGGGAATACCTCATCCTTCAATTTGATAGGATATACCCAAACTTTTCTAGTAGCATCATCTATGAAAGTGACAAAGTTAAGAGAACCACCTAAGGACCTAGTGGGCATAGGACCACACACATCTGTATGAATGAGATCTAAAGGCTAAATTGATGAGTCAATATGCATTCTATGCACATTCTGGTTTGCTTTCCATATTGACAATGTTCACAAAATGAAAAATCAGAGAAAGATAACATAAGTAAGTAGCCAAAATGAGAAAGATTTACCATTCCAATACGAGATATATGGCCCAAAGGACCATGCCAAATACAAGCCATAGGTTGTTTAGTAACAACTAACAAGTGTTCTTTCTGTGATACAAATAAGGGATAAAGTGAGACAACTTTGCATCCTTTTGCAATAACCATATTTCCCTTTGATATACAAAAGGATTGAGCATAGAAGCCCACCTTGTAATCAAGGTCATCAAGTTGACCAATTGACATCAAACTCCATGATAACTGAGGTACATGGTGTACATTATGCATAGTAAATTTTGAACCATCAATGAACTGCACAACCATATCTCCAATCCCCACAATGCCACACTGGTAAGAGTCATCAAGTCTCACCGTACCAAGAAGCTTTGCTACATAATTAGAGAACCATTCTCTCTGTGGTGTCACATGGAAAGAAGCACTAGAATCTAGCAGCCATGTGTGGGAAAGAGAATCAGCCATAAGAGCCTCATTTTGCACAATACTATCAAGTGTCAACACATCAGCAGCATTAGAAATAACATTAATTTCTTCAATCTTCATAGTCAAAGTAGATGGTGCAGGCAATTGTTTAACATGCCTATCAACATTTTGTCCTTTACCTTTACTAGCATTCTTTAATGTATAACAATCTTTCTTCATGTGTCCTTTCTTATGACAATAATGGCATTCGATATCCCTCTTCCTTGATTTACTTCTACTCTTATTTCGTTGACCATTCTTTTCCTTGTTCTTGCTCCTGCCACATTGCTCATTCTTTCCTTGATAAGAATCATGAACATTATATGCATCTCCACTCTGAGTGCCAACCATAGATTTTCTATGAATCTGCTCACTCAAGAGTGCTCCACATATGTCATCATAGAAGAGTGTACCATGACGATGTAGTATTGCTAATAGCTATGAAAAATGTATCCCATGATGATGGTAAGGTGCATAAAAGCAATATTGCTTTCATTTCATTATCCATATCCATTTTCTAAGCCTGTAACTAGGAGAATATAGCATCAAGCTCATTTAGATGAGCTGCAACACTATTTGTCTCCTTCATGCGGTCATATAATTTTCTCATAAAATACACTTTATTTGATGCCATCTCTTTTTCATATGTATTGCATAACTTCTTCCAAAGCTCCTCTGCACTTTCATAGTCTAATACTATAAAGTAAACAGTATCTGCCAGGTGCAAGCAAATGGTAGACCTGGCCATTTCATCTAACTCATCCCAATCATCTTCATCCATGTCGATAGGCTTCTTTGAAATTCCATTTACTAGCTTGCATTTCCTTCTTTGAATTAGCACATCTTTAATTTGATTCTTCCATAGAGCAAAGTTTGTGCCATCAAATTTTTAGATCTCTAAATGGTCTTTGCCCTACAAGTTATAGCTCCTCCTTGGAACACTGTCACTAGACCCTGCTCCACCAGATGTGCCTGAGACCTCTGATGCCATGATGGTAGAGAATTGAATATAATGATAATGGAGCTAGAAGAGTCCAAACACGGCAACAAATAATTGTATCAAGGAGTAAATCAACCTATGTATAGTTGATAAAACCAAAAATTTGAAAAATTTTGCCAAAGTATCCTCTGCAAAATGAGCATATGACCAGTGTAAAAAATATCATAAAACTACAAGTACTTACATGTTTACCTGCATAGTGAGTCACTGACTCCATTGCATATAATCAGTTACCCAATAGAAGCAAACTAGGCTTATCAAGCACTTATGAACAACTATCATACATCTCCTATGGCGAGGGTGGGTAAGTCTTCCACCTGCATCACCAAAGACACACCAACATCTCGGTGTCTCCTAGTTAAGAAAACCTCACCACGACCTTCTTTATCAAATGTAAAAGGCTTTATGCAAAAAACATAACCGCTATATCAATGACCACATGGATGTACATAAGCGGTATCCATAGAGGTACACATGGTGTGTACATTCTCAATATATGCAGTAAAATGACGCTAAAAAGTCTAAATGCATAGACCAAAAACTAGCCAACAACACCTGCAAGTGTCAGTCATCTCTGCTGTTTTAGGCTCAAAAATTTGCAAAGGCTGCTCCCACCAAAACTGAAAACCTTTCAAGTTACCTGTATTTTTACAAGTGTGGCTGAAAACACAGCACCAAAGGTTGATATCTACTATTAAAGAAGTACAAAGAACACTCTTCTTGATGCTCTTGGACCTATGTGAAGAGAACTTTGTGCAAAAGTACTCCAAAATGGCTCCAAACAACACCCCCAAAAATGCTTCAAAAATAGGATTTGAAAGCAAAGAATGAAGCTTTGAGGGACCAACACATGTTCAAGGTAATGTTAAACTTTGTCTTTCCCCTTTTTCAAACACCACAAGAGTGTAGCTTAGTGGCAAGAGATTTCCATGGTTAAGCAAGCTCTGGGTAGAACAGTACTGAGATGAGTGACCTCTCGGGAAGTGCCGAGAACCTCTATCTTCCTTCATCATTGAATTCCTCCCTCACATACAACCAACGATGACTTTGGTGACTCAGATGACAAGGTATGCCAAGGTCTATGCCTTGGTCGCCACCTTAGTTGTAAGCCTTGGAGAAAGCCTTGGGAGGATGCTCAATTTGCTCGCACAAAAGGAAAAAATCTTTTGCATTGAAATGCTTTGATTCCAGTGAAGTATTTTGATGGCTATGCATCACATTGCACTCTCCTTCTTGAGATCTCAAAGTAGAAAACCGAGCTTCTAGGGCCATAGAGGCTATAGAGTACATAGAAAACAAAGTACACCAAGAGCACGAACACAAACTTCTTAGGTGTTACAAATGTGGTCAAACTTACAATCTATGACTGACCAGGCCACTATATGTTTTGTTAAAGAAAATATACAAAGAAGTGTTCGGTGGCCATTTGGCCTTTCACATGGACACTAATGGTAACATACAGCCCAACATAAAATTCCAGAAGCAATAATGATGTCCCCATTTGACAGATCATGAACTATACATCTGTCATCAACAAATTTCATGACCAAGCCAATGCTGAAACTGATAATAGATTTTTCTTGATCCCTGGCACAAATAAAGCATCTGACAATGTAAAAGAACTACCATCAATAATAGTCAAAATGATCTTACCAACTCCCATAATAGGATAAGAGGAGTTGTTGGCACATGTGATAGTATTCCCTGTAGGGGCAAGCTAAAGTGAAGTACTGAGTAGCTCATGTTGAACCATATTTTGGGAAGGAGGAACACCACATTCTGCCCAAAATACAACCTTCACAAACATGTTTACTAGGTGCCTCAAGTTTGGGTAGAGAATACACCATTTTAGATTTTTGTAGGCATAACAAACAAGCGAAACTGAGATGACCAAAGCATGTCTACCAAAGCCTTGCATCTAAGATAGCCTAAGAATCTTGAACTACACATTCAAAATCATTGAAAGATTTTTCATAGTCTCTTATACATCCCAAAATATAAAATGCCAGAAGCAATGATAACATTGCCATTTGAGAGATCATGAACTCTTCATTTTTCATCATTAAATGTGATAACCAGGCTTATCTTGGCTAATGCAAAAACTGACAATAGATTTTTCTTGATACCTGGCACAATCAAAGCATCTGACAATGTGAAAGAACTACCATCAATAGTAGCTAGAATTATCTCACCAACTTCCATGATAGGATTAGAGGAGTTATTGGCACATGTGACAATATTCCCTGTAGGGGAAAGCTCAAATGAACTGAAGAAATTACACCACAAGATAATATGCTTGGTTGCCCCTATGTCAAAATACCAAACATCTGAGTCTACTACATACATACATTGTTCATGAGAAGATGGGTCATAGTTGCAAATAGTAGTAAACCCCCATTCTGCATTTTGCACAAGACTCTGTTTTAGGTATAAAGGCTTCTTCAATAACTATTTCAGCCTCTTTCTTCTTTGCCTCTTTTGCAACCAATTTTGGACAACTCTTTATGACATGATCATTAAGTATTTGTTGAACTATTTTTGCTTGTCTATTTTTGTCTTATCTTTGTCTTCCTTCTTCCCTAATGCAACATTAACAAATTTATGCTTACTCATAGATGAGCTCCATTTACCTTTGCCCTTCTGATCAGCTAAGAAAGCTTGATCTATAACATGCATAATGGACTTGTTATGCCTAGAGTCATCATCTTGCCATAAGATAGAGACAAACTCTTGAAATGTTAAGGCATTTGGATTGCCTTTCATCATCAATGAAAGAGTAGAAGCAAAACTCTGATATGAATCAGGAAGACCATGAAGAATGGTCTACACAAGTGAATATCTGGCAAGAATTCATCTGCAAAAATCAATTGCTTTTTCATCTTAGATCTTTGTCAGAAATATGTCCATAGAATCTCCTTCATGCATATGCTCATTGGCCAACTTTTTTCGGAGGTAAGCAACATGAGGCTCATTTCTTGCCTGGTATAAAGTGGTAAGTGTATCCCAAACATCCTTTGTTGTTTTGCATGAGAAAATATGAGAGAGAATGGCAGGTTTGAAAAGAAAGAATGATCAATGCATGTGCTTGAGCATCTCTGCCATCCCATCAAAGTTTCTCTATAGTAGGTGTAGTAGGAACCATAACATGAAAAGGAATTTGAAGATCGTAATCTTCAATGCCATCTGCATCACGTTCAATAATTGTATTTGTGGGTGTAATAGGTTGTTTTTCAACACCCTACACATTATTCCACAATCCGTTTGTGACCAATACATGATGCATCTGAAGTATTTCGATGCCGATGCACAACAGTGCGCCCTCCTTCTCGAGAGCTCCACGATGATATGCTCGGAGTAGAAAACCGAGCTCCAGAGGTTGAACCCAATACTTTGCACATATGCTACAGAATACACAGAAAACACACCACATAGAGGAGCACGAAGACAGACTTCATAGGTCTTACAAATGTGGTCGAACTTACAGCCTGTGACTGATCAACCCACTATATGTTTTATTAACACTAGTTTGGTACCAAAACAGGACAGTTAAGTGTCCTTTTTTGACAATTTTCCAAAAAATCACACCCCTTCTACAAAGGAAATTTCATAAAATTCTTTAACACACATATTAAATATAATTCAAAGGTTAATCCAAAATTATAAAACATAATTCGTCATGTTTTGTGTTCATGTAAATAGCCTATCAAGATGCTATGGTAGTGAGCAGGATGAAAATTCCTAATCAAATGTATTTTTATCAAAAGAAATAAATTCATCACATGAAAGAAAAAATTATACACATTCCTTGAAACATAGATCAGATAGTATTAACCTCAAACTCACTTAGAAAAATCATTTCAATTCAAATAAAATCAATTATTTTGACTTTGTACACCAAAAACAGCAATTAGTTCTAAACATGGTTCAAACAAACTTATGGGAATCCATAGAGGTGTACAAATATACCAACAATCAAACAAGGTATGAAGACAACAACCAAGGTATGAAGACAACAACCAAGGTATACACATATAAAATCAACTGTTATGATTTTAGTCACCAAAAACAAAAAATTAAAGCCTACATATATGAATCAAAAGAATTTATGGACATCAACAAAGGTGAACACATTCAAGTTACCAAGTAGAAAATGTGTGACATAACAAACCAAAGCTTACATATACGAGGCTAAATAATTTATTGAAATCCACCAAAATTTTCATGTCTTTGGACACAACCAAGAATCTTCTATTGTGTGGACATCAACCAAATTCTATAGATACAATCATGAATAGTTTGTGGACACATAACGAAGCATGTTCAGTTATGGAAGAGATCCAGTTTCTTCACATGAAGAATGAAAATAAAACATCAAACGAGGTGTACACATAAGGGAACTACCAATCTCTGAAAATCAATCAAGTTTTTCAGATCTATGTACACCAAACAAAGTAGATATATGTGTGGACACCAACCAATATGTCCACATAAAAATATTAACATCCAATTGGAATAATGACAAATTACAAACATTTAGCTCGATATCCAAGAAAATAAACTAGTTCCTACCAAGAAACAAGAGCCAAATACATATAGAATGAAAACATTATATAGTTCTAACATATTTAGTAAAAATATTTTTTTGATAGTTGTTACATGCATAAACACACAATCCCTTGCACACATCAACACATACTAAAAATAATACTCAAAAGTATTTGATATAATCTTCGATATCATAAAATGATAAGGATCATTTGAAAACATTTCAATATTTCCATCATGGATGCCATCTTCTTTTTGTCAAATGAAATATGTATGCCAACGTTTTTTATTCTTATCGCAATCACCATTGCAGATCACATATTATTTGATGAGATTAAGAATGAAACATGGCATGAAAGCATATTTTGGAAGGTTAAATACTTAGAATAGCATTTAAATAATTATTATTTTTCATCATAATTTGTTATTCCACCTTTGGAGCTATGTTCTTTCATGAACATAGAGATATACGCTTTGCCAATTTAGCATGAAAGTCAGCACCAAATGCAATGGCTACTAGTTCAAAGCGGAGGCCTTCTAACTTTGAATAAAAATATGCATTCAATGAGTATGAAGGTTGTCCATTGATAACCTGCCAATTCTCTGCAATCTCACTTACACACAAATTATACTGAGCCATTCTTTAAAAGGTGTGATAAATGGCAGTGATCTAGGGAAAACAAGTTTTGAGTCCATGTTTATGACTTATGGAAGTGTTCAACCTTCTCCAGAGATCCTTAGACACTTGCTTTACACTGCCAAAGTCCATGAATAGCTTTAAATTTCCTAAAACATATCCAATTTGTTAAAATGTTTGAATTGTGTTATTTTTTCAACTATGCGAAAAGTTGAGTTTTTAAGAATTCCCATTTTCTTCTTCATTTAATAACCCATGTGAAGTTGTAAAATGTTAAAGATTATATTTTTCTCTAAAAGTAGATGATGTGGGCTACCAAATCCAAGTAAGTATGCCATCAAAGCCTTAAGGGTGTCATCAACAAAAATCAATCAATCTGGTGTAAAAGCAGGACACGTAAGTGTCCCAGGACACTCAAATGTCCTAGTACAAAACTAGTAGAACATATACAATGGAAGTGTCTGGTGGCCATTTGGCGTTTCACATGGACACTAACGGTAACAATCTCCCACTAAAGGCCAACATGGCCAAAGTAACTATGGGAGAAAAAATAAAGAATGATAAAGAATACCTGAGTGTAAGTATACAAACTATACCTCCCACGTGATGGGCACGTTACAGTGTATACAAGTGACTGTGTAAGATCAAGAATCAAGTAACCCTCATCAAGTGACAACAGTGTCGAAAGCTATTCTGTAGTAGAGCTTTAGTCAAAGCATCTGCAACATTATCTCGAGTGTGAACCTTCTTGAGAATAATGCCCTTAGTGGCTAAGCAATCTCTAATGAAGTGATACCTCACCTCAATGTGCTTGGTCTTTGCATGATAGACCGGATTCTTAGCCAAAGCAATGGCACTCTGACTATCATTGAGAAAGTGAGGTACATGCTGAGGTAAACCCATATCACAAGCAAGATGAGAAAGCCACAATGCTTCCTTACATGCCTCACTTGCTGTAACATACTCTGCTTCAATGGTGGAAACAATTGTACATTCTTGAAGACGAGATCTCCAGAGATAGCACCTCCAGAAAAATGAAAAATATACCCTGATGTAGACTTACGGTTGTCTACACAACGAGCATAATCAGAATCTATGTAACCAATAATAGATGCTTTCCCTCTACCTAAGCATAGACACTTGTCCTTACTGCCACTTAGATATCTCAAAATCATCTTGACCGCTTCCCAATGTTTCTTGCTAGGATTAGACATATATCTGCTCACAACTCCCATCGCAAATGCAATGTCTGGTCTCCTAGCTACCATGGCATACATGAGACTACCAACAACAGACTGATAGGGAATTTTGGTCATGAATTCCTTTTCCTCATATGATTTGGGGCAATCATCCTTGCTCAATTTCACATATGGGGGTAAAGGTGTACTCAATGCCTTTCCACCTTGCATATTGAACCGGTGAAGTACTTTGGATATGTACTCACTTTGAGACAAGTATATGCATCCTTTACTCCTGTCACGAGTAATGCGCATGCCAAGAATATGTTTGACATCCCCCAAATCCTTCATATCAAATGTTTGACTCAATTTCTTTTTGAGAACTGACAAATCATAAGAGGACTTCCCAACAATCAACATATCATCGACATAAAGTATCAAGCAAATCAAGCTGCCATCTGAGCATCTCTTTGTGTAGAGACAATGATCCTCATTGCTTCGAGAATAGCCTTGAGATTTCATAAAAGCATCAAACTTTTGGTACCATTGTCTCGCGGACTTTTTAAGTCCATACAAGCTCTTCTTAAGCTTACAAACTAGACTTTCCTTGCCAGGAACTACGTAACCCTCTGGTTGTTCCATATAGATCTCATATCTAAGATCTCCATGCAAGAAAACAGTTTTCAGATCTATTTGGACTAGCTCTAAGTCCTTCATTGCAACGAATCTAAGCAACATGCGCAGGGTAGTCATCTTCACCACTGGAGAGAAGATCTCCTCGAAATGAACACCATGTTGTTTCTTAAAACCCTTTGCAACGATTCATGCTTTATACTTTGGAGAATCACTATGTGATGTGAATTTCAGCTTATATACCCATTTACATGGTAAAGCTTTCCTGCCCTTTGGCAAAGTTACTAAATCCCAAGTACCATTCTTGTGAATAAAATCCAACTCACTCTTCATGGCACGCTCCCACTTGACATGATCCTCTGTTTGCATAGCCTCTTTGTAGCAAGAAGGCTCACCGGCATCTGTTAGCATAACAAAATCTAAACTTGGAACATATCTATCAGGTGGATGTGAGACACGTGTAGAAGGTCGCAATGTTTGCTAAACAGGAACATGTGCAGACTGATCCGAATGGAAATTCTCTTGAACATCCCTATGTGCACCATTTTTATGCATGCTAACCGGAGGACTAGTATCCTCAAACACCACTCTTCTCACTTCAACCTCCTTAATGGGCTGTTTATGCATCTTAGACTCATTGAAAATGACATCACTACTTCTGATCACTTTTCGTGTTTCAGGATCCCATAAATGATATCCAAATTGACTTTCTCGACCATATCCAAGGAAAATGCATTTCTTTGACTTATGATCCAACTTTTGTAAAAATAGTTCTATTCATCCTCTCAGCTACACCATTCTGTACTGGGGTATAAGGAGTTGTAAACTCTCTATGAATCCCTCTAGATTGAAAAAAAAGGCTGAATTCATGTGAGGTATACTCATCCCCATTATTTGAATGTAAAGCCTTAAGCTTAGTTCCTTTTTCAGTCTCAACTAAATCAAGCCATTTTTTGAAAGTGGGGAATACCTCATCCTTCGATTTAATAGGATATACCCAAACTTTTCTAGTAGCATCATCTATGAAAGTGAAAAAGTAGAGAGAACCACCTAAGGACCTAGTGGGTATATGATCACTGACTAGGCCACTATATGTTTTATTAAAAAGCATATACAAGGGAAGTGTCCGGTGGCCATTTGGCCTTTCACATGGACACTAACGATAACAACATCATATATGCCCATAATGGGTAATTGGTACCATCCAACTTGTCCTCAAGAACCAACATACGGAATACATCATTGCTTTCAACCATGGCCACTTACTAAAAAAACCTGATGCAAAAAAATGATTCTCAAAAAGTTAAACAGAACTACCTTTTTGGGCTCTACTAAACCTCTAAGAAAATTTGAGATGCTTGTATTGGTGAACCAAAACCTGTAGATATGTTTGGCAGAAAAAGGACACAATTGCCTGCACAGGCACTATGATAGTGTGTTTGGAGGCCAAAAGGAGCTCAAATCTAAACAAACTCCTAATCACCCTAAGTATGCTCACCAATTTTCATGCAATTATGAGATTGTGACAATAGGGGTGTCAACGGCACCGGAGATGAAGCGATGACCTGCTCTAATACCAATTGTTGGAGTTTGAGGTCTGTAGAATCATGTGAACAAAACAAGGAAGAAGAAGAAGTTTGGAGCACAACACACAATACTGAATGTATTACCAAGTGAATGTACAAAGATAAGTGCCCTGTTAGGGTTATAGACATATATACAGGTCAGGGAGAGAAACCTTGTAAAGAGGGAAAAAGTGCTCGAGCAGTCCTAGATGGATTGCCAGCTCCAACTTCTAGAAGATAGTTAGATCCATTTAGTGTGTCATGTGAGTTGGCTTAATAGAAGGTTGGGTGAATCTAATAACCTCATTCCTAGTAATGAGGTAGTAAAATCTATTTCTTTTCGATCTGTTCCACATGAGCCTGATAGGATACTATGCACCCAAGAGAGGTCACTTATATAAGGAGTGTTTACTAAAGTGGAAAGATAGTTTAGAGGGCACTAGTACATGGGAGCAAGTTAGCATATTTAAAGACAATTTCCCACATCCGGTTTTCCTTCCCAAGGGTGTTCTTAAGGGGAAGCATATGAGGAAACACTATAGAGAAACGACCATGTAAATAAAGTACATCAATGGGAGCAATTATGAACATCTCTATCTTTCTCATTCATTCCTTCCAATACAAGTTCTAAAGAGAAAAATGGATTTTAGCATAAGGAAATATCATATGAGTGGTTCAAACCTCTTCTTAGCTTAATAGGGTACATGATTGCCAATTGGCACCCATGTGGGTGTAATGCATGGAGAGAGAGAAACAGAGTTTTAGAATTCCATGAAAGTTGTGTATTTTTTGATGATGGACATCTCTCATGCAGTTCTAAGGATGGTTCACCATCGTCTTGCTCATGCATTTCTGCATCATCTAATGGAAGTTGTTTGAGGAGATGATTGAATTGGGCCTCTTCAGAAGCAATAGGTATAAATCAAGATCTTGAGATTAACCAAAGATTTATTAAGAGCATGAGTAGATCCTATTCCATTGAATAATTGAATGAAGACAGTTTCTTGATGCATGCATGATGCCTTTTCCTAGAAGGAAAACCAATTTTTGTACCAACCACATAAAATAGATAGACAATCAACCCTAATAACCCAAATGTCAATGAAATTCGTGATGATTATATCCCTTAGTCATAATGTTATGCTCGCGATTGTTCCATATATATAGCCATCACCCTATGATCTCCATTCTCCCATGTGAATAGTCACATCACTACATCTAACAATATTATTTTATGGAGGGACTACAATGTAAAATATGCTTTTTTGAAGAGGCATATCAATTACTTCGTTTTCATCTTTGTTATCTTATAACATGCAGATAATGGATTTCCCTTTGTCTTGATACCATAATTTTAGATGTCATAACGCATTTGTTCTTGATGGCTCATACTGAAATTCCTTGAGTATGACTCTGTTGATAATTAGAGAAATAGATATATAAAACGTCTTTCTAGTCATAACCTACACACATAGATCAAGAATTTAAACATATTTCTAGAGATAACTTACATATAAACGTCTTTCTTACATACATACATCAAAGCGTATAAATGCTTTCACTAGAAGATCTTAAAGAGCGTGTAGTTATTGTTTTCAAACAATAAATTTTTGAATGTAGGGATGTTTTTTCCTGATGATTTACATAAATAAACTACCACATGCACAAGGAGACATTACCATGCCATAGATTTAATGTCTTACACTAAACCCCTACCTACAAACTACTGTATAGGCTTAGTGCATCCCAACATTAGGAAGTAGAAACTCAAATTCAAGACTATCTAGTGAAAGGTTTTATTAGGCCTCGTAATTCTCCATGGGCATTGCCAATGATCCTAGTTAATTGGAAAGATGGCTCTATATGACTATGCATCAATTATAGAACACTGAATAAGGTACTGATTGAAAATAAGTTTCCAATGTCTAGGTTGAATAATCTATTTGATCAACTACATCGATCTTATTTCTTTACTAGGCTTGATTTGAGATCAAGATATCATCAGATTATGATAAAGGTAGAGGATATTCCTAAGAATACCTTTAGGACTAAATATGGTCATTACGAGGTTTTGGTAATGTCGTTCAATCTCATCAATGCTCTTGCCACAATCATAATGCTCATGAAAAGTGTGTTATGGCCCTACTTAGGAAAAGTTCATTGTAGAATTTCTTGATGACATTTTGATCTATAGTAGGTTTAGAAGAGGAACATTTGGAACACTTTAAAAATGTCTTCCAAGTCTTACAAAAAGAATCACTCTTTGCTAAGTAAAAGTGTAAATTTTTCAAACCAATTGTTAGTTATCTTAGACATATCATATCCAAACATGGAATTCAAATTGATCTTGGGAAAGTATGGGCCACTATGGAATGGAGACATTCTAGAAACCTGAAAGAGCTTCATATCTTCTTAGGTTTATCAAAATTAGGGAGATGAACAAAAGAAAAGTATGAAGAAGTTAGAGATAGCAATTGCTACAACTCTACTTTGTAGATAGTGAATCCCAATGGACCCTTTGTGGTTAAAATTGACACCAATAATTTTGCCATAGGACTCATTTTAGATTAAGATGGTTGTCGAGTAGCATTTGAAAGTAAGAAACTAGAACTTGCTCAGAGAAATTACTCCATCTATAAGAATATTTTGTATGAAGATATCCATGCTTTAAAGAAATAACATCATTATTTGTATGGTGTCAAAGTCACAGTAGTTTTCTTATCAAGAGAGTATTAAGTGGCTCTCTAATTAAAAAAACCTAAAAGGTCGTAAGGTCCCAATGGGTAGATACCCTTCAAGAGTTTCATTATGAGCTCAAGTATAGGAAGGGAAAGTTTTATGTAGTGACTAATTCACTTAGCCGCAAGCCTATGCTCAATGGACTGAAGTTTAACTCACATCACTAGTAAGCTACTTGATTACATTAGAGGAAAGTGTAGGTTTGATCCTAAATTTTTTGAGATTTTAGGTTCCATTGAAATGGCATTCATATGGATTTCTAATGAAGGAGTCTCAAGGGAGATTAGAAAAGGATCCATGTGGAAGAATTACTATTCATGATGGATATTGATTATATAAAGAAAAGGTTTTGTCCTTAGGGATTAGAGATGACAAAGAAAGTTCTTTATGAGTGCCATGACACCCCTAGTGCAGGACACATAGGAGTTAACAAGACTTATGATATTGTTAAGAGGGATTTTTATTGTCTTGGATTTCACAAGGGCATCCTAGAGTATGTGCTTAAGTGCATAGAATGTTAGGTCAATAAAGTTGAGAGGTTGAGGATTGGAGGAGTTCTTCATCCATCTGATGTTTTGCATATGAAGTGAGAGAGTATTTTCATGGATTTCATTCTATTATTATCTAAGACATAGAGAGGTCACGACTCATTTTGGTCGTTGTGGATAGGTTAACCAAGATGGGTAGGTTTATTTTGACTCATAACATAGTGAAGAAACCTGAGGTGGCTAGATTGTTTATAGATCATCTATACCAACTATATGGTCTCCCTTAAAACATTTTTTTTTATCATGATACAGAATTCACTAGCCACTTTTGGAGAAAATTATTCAAAAGGTTGGATACAAAAATGAGCATGAGTATGGTTGAGCATCCATAGATGGATGGGAAAACCAAAAGGTCTAACCAAATCCTTGAGGATATGCTATGAGCATATGCAAATGCATGGGGTAACTAATGGGAAGAGTACTTGCCCATAATAGAGTTTGCACATAATAGTATCAAGCACTCATCCACCAGGCATATTCAATTTATGGTTATGTACGGGTTTGATCGAAGAGCTCCTTATGCAATAGGATTGGAGCATGAGAAAAGCCAATATCCAAGGGATTTCTTGGAAGAGATAAATGATATATTTTGCCTTGCTAAGTAAAACATGAAGAGAGCTCAAGATAGGGCTAGAGCTTATGCTGGTCCTCAAAGGAAAGAAAGCAACTTTGAGGTAGGAGAGAAATTTTATCTTAGAGTTTCCTCTAGGTTTGAAACCATGAAGACAACACCTTGTCGAAATCTATCTCCTAGGTATTGTGGACCATTTCCAATACTTAAGAGAATAGGGAAGATTGCTTACCAACTCCAACTTTTGGAAGATAGCCAGATCCATCGAGTGTTTCATGTGAGCTAGCTTAATAGAAGGCTGGGTGAAACTAATAACATCATCCTTGACAATGAGGTAGTAGAGCCTATCTCTTTTCAATCTGTTCCACATGGGCTTAAGTGCATACTATGCACCTAAGAGAAATAGATAGTAAGCCACTTGTTTAAGGAGTTCTTACTAAAGTGGAAAGATAGTTTATAGGATAGTGCTACATGGGAGCATGTCAGTACATTCAAAGTCAATTTTAACATTCACTTTTCCTTCCCAAGAGTCTTCTTAAAGGGAAGGATATGGGGAAACACAACAAAGAAATGACCATGTAAATAGAGTACAATAGTGGGAACAATTACGAACATCTATATCTTTCTTACCCATGCCTTCCGATACAACTTTTGAGGAAAAGAATTGACTTAAAGGGAAGGAAATATCATTTAAGGGGTGGCGCAAACCTCTCGTTATCTTAAGTTGGCACATGCCTGCCATTTCAAACTCATGTGAGAACCCATGTGGGTGCAATGAAAGGAGAGAGAGAAATAGAGATTGAGAATTGCACGAGAGATTTGTACTTTTGGTACTACACATCTCTCATGAAATTCTAAGGATGGTTCACCATAGTCTTTCTCATGAGTTTCTTCATCATGTGACGAAAGTTCATCTAGGAGATCATCCACACAGTTCTCTTCACAAGAAAAGATACAAATCAAGATCTTAAAATTAGCTTATGATTTATTAATGAAAATGAGTAAATCCTATTCCATTGATAAAGTTAATGAAGAAATTTCTTGATTCATGTAGGATGCCTTTGCCTACAAGTGAAACCAATTTTTTGATCAACCACATAAAGTAGATAGATAATTAACCCTAATAACCCAAAAGAAATCCGAATGAAAATCGAGGCAAGGATATCCCTTAGTCATAAAAAATAGATGAGAAAAATAGGCATATAAAAGTTGATAATAAAAAACAATAGGCATACAAACGTCTTTCTAGTCATAATCTACATACAAACGTCTTTCGCTCTAAAATCCAAGGACCTCCTCATTGGTTGTGAAGTTCGTTTCCATGATCACTTCTAACTCTTTTGTATGCACATGAAAGTTGAGGATTTGGGACATAAAAAGTTTGTTGCTTCACTTCTTTCAAAGTGTTTTCAATTCATGTGTTTCAAATTGTCTTTCAAAGTGTTGTCTTCAAAGCGTCTTTCATGTGTTTCAAAGTTTCTTTCAAAGTGTTGTCTTCATGTGTTCCAAAGTTTCTTTCAAAGTGAGCGGTGGTAGAGAAACAAAGCAATCCAAGAAGGGACTTGTAATCTCTTTCTTACGTCACCCTGAGAAACTCTTTGGGGAGTGAAATTCAAAGGTTCATGTTTTTCGATTGGCTTGTTTGTTGTAGAGAACAGTCTTTTATCATGCAATACTAGAGAACGCTTTTGTATTCTACACACACCACAGGGCTTAATTTTTTCAATGTAAACAACTTGGAATATCTTCATAATTTTTCCTCGGGTCTTCAAAAAACGTATTCAATATAATATTGGAGATATCCACGATGCTTTAATGAGGAAGATTGTGTTGATATATTTAAGTAGTGATGTGTGTGAACACACTAGGACCGTCGGGGCATTTTTTTCCTTCTTTAGGAGGTCTTTTTCCCTTGGCTTGTATATATGCCTATTGCCCTAATGGGTCACTTATCTTTGTACATTTTAGTGGTAATACATTTAGTATTGTGTGTTATGCTCCAAGATTCTTCTTCTTCTTTTGTGTGTTGTTTGTCTGCTTCCGCAGACCTCAAACTCCAACAACTGGTATCAGAGAACGTCACTGCTTCATCTAGGGTGTTGTCGACACCTCTCTTGTCACACTCTTAGAATCGCATAAATTTTGGTGAGCATACTCAAGGTGATTAAGAGATCAAAATAGTTTTGCTATGTATGTTGGTGCAAATGCCAAGCCTCCACACTTGGCTAGACATTGGGAGCATTATGTGCAACTCCTTAAAGATCCACATGAACCATTGCTTATGGTTTTTTACCATTAATCTTTGTAAAAGTCATTTAAAATTGGAAGAATCTTGTAAAGCCTACAAACTCGTGGAGTTTGGAAGAGATAAAGCTACAAATAATTTTGGTAGAATATCTCCTAACTTAGAGGAGAAATTTTAGGAAAAATCAAGTTTGAATTTGAATTCAAACTTGGAAGCAAAGCATCTATAAAATGGAGTATAATCTTGCGGCCATTAGTGCCCCCATTTACTGAGTTTAGAGTTGATCATTTGATATAGTTGAGAGGATTACACTATAGCCTACTTCTATCACCATCATTGGGCATCATATTCATGCCAATGATCATGTACAACATTGTTACATAATACATTACATTTATGATTACATCTTCATTCATCTCTGTCATTGTCACTCAGAATAGTGAACTTGACTTGCTCATATATCAGTGATCTCTCCACCATTTTCAATGTTCTATAGCTCATTGGAACAAGCTCAAAGTCTATTACAAGGCATCAAAGCTTTAAAGAGTTTTCGTTCAGCCAATTTGGAGAAAATAGCTTTGACGTGGTTACTGGTCATTCTCTGTAGAGTTCCTAAAAACTCGGAGGTAAGCTTCTACTTGTTAAAGTGATTGCTCAGACTATAGTCTATCATTTTAAGTGATTCCACTTGCAATCATTAGCTCTCTAAGCTGACTAGATACCCTCAGAAGAAATTTTGCTAATTGCTACTATACTGTGAGAACTGAGCAAAATGTCTAGCAGGTATCAAGACATAAATAGCAACTATTTGGTCATAAGCTAGTTGCAAACTCATCTGGTTTGATCAAAGTGTTTGAAGCACCATCTCCAAAGTACATAGGCACTTGTTTTGTGTCATTGGAAAGCTAAAAGGGCATACAACTCAACTCTAAAGTAAAATAGGGCTGGCACAAAGCAGAGATTAGCAGTACCAACTCATTTCTTGAGGTGTCCATCCATCTTTCCCAAACAGTGGTATTAGAGCAAGCTAAGGTGAAATGGGAGATGGTTTTCCTTCTTTTATTGATAAATTGGACAGGAACAACTACCAAGCATGGTCCTTGAGGATGAAGACATACTTACAAGGAAGGAGTCTCTATGGATACATATCAGGAGATGAGGAGATGCCCATTTTCAGAAGCAAAGCACAACCTACAAGAGAGGATCTTGAAAGACTCAACTCATGGTGTGCCAAAGATGCATTAGCAAGGTCATACTTACTTAACTCTATCTCTGACTTTCTTCTTCCACACATTAGGAACTATAAGACATCCCAAGAGACTTGGGAGACATTTTCTTCATATTTTTCTTCCAACACAAGGGCTAGGAAGAACCAATTGTGGATTGATTTTACCACTCAAAGAAAGCAACCTAAGCAAAGTATTTCAGAATATGTGATCAAAGTCAAGGATGTGGCTGACCAATTGGCAAGCATAGGAAAGGAGATTGAAGAGGAGCATATTGTGAGACAAGTAATCAATGGTATCAAGGTAGATGGCAAATGGGAAAGCTTCACAACTGCCATGGACTTGTACATGGACATGCAGATTCCAGATCTTACCACACTCATGGGGCAACTCTTTACCCATGAAGCCAAGCTCAACAAAAATGGAGATTCATCAAGAGGTAACAACTCTTCTGCCCTATACACAGATAAAGGAAAGATTAAAGATAAAGGAAAGATTAAAGACAAAGGAAAGAGCAAGAAATTAGAGGATGAAGGTATTAACTCTCAAGCCAATTATGTAGGTAGAGGTAGGAACTCAAGAGGTAGGGGCAGAGGAGGTAAGCAAGGTAGGGGGAGATCTTTCAACTCTTCCCCATGCAATATTTGTGGTTTATCAAATCACACCATAGATGAATGTTACAGGAACTCCAAGAATTAGAGAGGTAGAGGATATCAAAGAGGTGGCTACACACAATCAAGAGGAAGATTCAACCATCATCAAGGTTACAACAAAAATTACAACAACTACCAAGGAGGCTACAAATCAAGGAAATACTACAACAATTACACAGAGGATCAAGAGGATTCCCTTCTGATTATGAATATGAGTTCAAAGCAAGGTATGAATGATGACCATCTCTTCTATATTGACTCAGGATGTTCAAACCATGTGGCAGGCAATGTAGCTCTTCTCTCTAACCTTGAGGAACCTAAGGGAAAGAACCAAGTACAAACAGGTGATGACACCAAGAATTTAGTGGTCAAGGTAGGAAATGTTAAAACCTCTGATGGAAATAGAAATCTATTGAGGAGTGTCCTATATGTACCTACAATCACCAAGAATTTGATGAGTGTTGGACAGATTGTGGAAAAGGGTTTCTAGGTTAGGTTCAACAAATATGGAGCATTTGTGGAGGATCCCCAACATGGATTCAAGAGAATTGCCAAGGGAGAAAAGACATGTAGATTATTTACATTTGAACTTGAAGATACAAGGAATATTGCACTTTATAATTACAAAGAGCAAACATTGTGAGAAATTGAGATTTGGAATAAAAGATTAGGGCATATTGGTGAGAGAACCTTAAAGAAAATATGTAGACATCAATGTGTGCTTGGGATCCCTAATGTATCCAAGCAACACATGATCTATAAATGTGTTGCTTGTTAGTTTGGAAAATCCCACAGGTTACCCTTCTCAAAGAAAGGCTACATGCATGAGGATTACTTAGAGCTTGTCCATACAGATGTATGGGGACCAAGTAAGGATCCCTCAATTTCTGGGTCAAGGTATTATGTATCCTTCATTGATGATTTCAGTAGGTGGACTATCCTGTACTTTATGAAGCACAAAGATGAACTGTTCAATTGCTTTAAGAAGTATCTTGCACTTGTGGAAAACCAAGTAGGAAGAAGCCTAAAGAGTCTAAGGTCAGATGGAGGAGGTGAGTAATTCTCAAATGAATTTGATGCATTCTTGCGGGATAGAGGAATCAAAAGGGAAATTACAACAACATATACCCCTGAGAAAAATGGGGTGGCAGAGAGGATAAATAGGTTGATTGTTGAAACAACTAGGTCAATGCTTAATGAGGAAAATTTACCAAATTATTTGTGGGCAGAGAGTGTATCTACTTCCACTTATCTTGTTAATAGGTTACCATCCAAATCACTTGATGGGATGACCCCATATGAAGCATGGCATGGTAGAAGCCATCACTTGATTGCAAGATCTTTGGATGTGTTGCATATGTGCATATCCCATCTCAAATCAGAGGTAAGCTAGACCCTAAGGTAGAGAAGTGCATCTTCATAGGGTATGATTTAAATAAAAAAGGGTATAAGTTTTATAATCCATCTAACAAGGGATTTATGGTCAATAGAGATGTTGTGTTTGATGAGAATGATTCGTGGTTTAAAAGTGAATGCAGGAAAGTTAAGTAGCCTTATGACTTGGAAGAGGAGTTTCCAAGTCTCACCAAGGAAGAGCCAAATTAGATTGAAGACATCAAATGAGATGATGAAGACATCATCAACCTAGAAGAATTCAAAGCATGTAAATCAAAAGGCAAGGTCAAGATGAAGAATTTGGAGGACATACCTGAATCATCCAACCAAGCAATCAGAAGATCACAAAGGGAGAGCAAAAAGCCAATCAAATATGGGTATGACACTTCTCTAGTTACCAAGCATTCCATCTATCTTGCTAAAGAGGTATCATTTGAAGAGCCATCATCATATGAAGAGGAAAAGACCAAGGTAGAATGGAAGGTAGCTATGGATGAAGAAATTGAAGCACTCAAGGAAAAGGACACTTGTTAGCTAGTGCCAAAGAAGGAGTCTATGAAGGTAATTGGCTCTAGATGGTTTTACAAAATCAAGAGAAATTCACATGGATCAATAAACAGGTATAAAGCTAGACTTGTGGCTAACGGTTTTGCACAAACCCAAGGAGTTGATTATGAAGTGACTTTCTCACCTGTGGCCAAAATGCCAACCATCAGGGTATTGGTAAGTGTGGCTGCATTAAGGAATTGGAATATGTACCAATTGGATGTGAAAAATGCTTTTCTTAATGGCTAGATTTTAGAGGAGGTTTACATGGCTCAACCTTCTCGCTATGAGAACTCAAGCAAGGTAAATTATGTGTGCAAACTAAACAAAGCTCTTTATGGATTGAAGCAGGCACCTAGGGCATGGAATCATAGATTGACTACCTATCTCCAAGATTAAGGATTCATCATGAGCAAAGCAGATACTTCTTTGTTTGTCAAGAGAAGTAATTCAGAGGTGATATACCTATGTCTATATGTTGATGGTATCATACTTACAGGTAGTAATGTCAATGGCATTAAGCAGATCAAGAACCAAATGATACAGAAGTTCAAAATCAGTGATCTAGGGTCACTAAAGTACTTTCTTGGACTTGAGTTAGTCTATACAAATTCTGGGATTCACATCACTCAAAGAAAGTATGTACAGGATATGTTGAAGAAGTTTCACTTGGAGAATGCCAAGATAGCCAGCACTCTTATGGAGGTAAACCAAAAGTTGAGTGTTCATGAAGGTGATGTGCTTGAAAATGTTGTAGGATACCAAAGCATAGTTGGAAGCCTAAACTATGCTGCATTAAAAAGGATTGATATTGCTTATGGAGTAAGTGTATTAAGTCGATTCATGCACAAACCTAGAGCACCTCACTTGGAACCTGCCAAGAGAATTTTGAAGTATCTTAAGGGTACTCAAAATCAAGGTTTATACTTTCCTTATACTTCAAATTTGGACATCAAGATATACTCAGATGTAGATTGGACAAGTTGTAAGGATGACAAGAGGAGTACCTCAGGTTATCTTTCTTTTATAGGTGATATGCCCATTTCAAGAAGCAACCTACTGTTGCTCTATCTTCAACATAGGCTTAATACAAGGGCCTAGAAAATGCTACACAAGAAGCCATATGGATTAGATTGCTATATACAGATTTAGGACTACATTCTAACTCACCAATAATCTTTGGTGACAATACAAGTTCTTTACAGCTTGTAGCTAATCCTATCTATCATGCTAGAACCAAGCATATAGACGTTCACTATCATTATGTGAGAGAGAAGCTATTGAGAAAGGAAATTTAGTTGGCATATGTATCCACTAATATGCAATGTGCATATTTATTAACAAAGGCACTTGATGGTACTAAACTTTGCACGTTTAGAGCTGTGATTGGATTGCAGGACATTCAAGAGGATTGATGAAGAAGACAAAGCCAAGATGTTTGAATTGAGGGGGAGCTGTTGGTGCAAATGCCAAGCCTCCACACTTGGCTAGGCATTGGAAGCATTATGTGCAACTCCTTAAAGATCCACATGAACCATTGCTTATGATTTTTTACCATTAATCTTTGTAAAAGTCATTTAAAATTGGAAGAATCTTGTAAAGGCTACAAACTCATAGAGTTTGGAAGAGATAAAGCTACGACTCATTTTGGTAGAATATGTCTAACTTAGAGGAGAACTTGTAGGCAAAGTCAAGTTTGCATTTGAATTTAAACTTGGAGGCAAAGCATCTATAAAATGGAGCGTAATCTAACGGCCATTAGTGCCCCCATTTACTGAGCTTAGAGTTGATCATTTGATATAATTGAGAGGCTTACACTATAGCCTAAATCTATCACCATCATTGGGCATCATATTCATGCCAATGATCATGTACAACATTGTTACATAATACATTACATTTATGATTACATCTACATTCATCTCTACCATTGTCACTCCGAACAGTGAACTTGTCTTGCTCATATCTCAGTCGTCTCTCGACCATTTTCAATGTTCTATAGCTAATTGGAACAAAATCAAAGTCTATTACAAGTTTTCAAAGTTTGAAAAGTTTTCATTTAGCCAATTTGGAGAAAATGTCTTTGAAGTGGTCAGTGGTCATTCTCTGCAGAGTTCCTAAAAAGTCAAGGGTAAGCTTCTACTTGTTAAAGTGATTGCTCAGAGTATAGTCTATCATTTTAAGTGATTCCACTTTGAATCATTAGCTCTCTAAGCTAATTAGATACCCTTAGAAGGAATTTTGCTAATTTCTACTGTACTGTGAGTACTCAGCAAAAGTTCTAGCAGGTATCAAGACATAAATAACAACATTTTGGTCATAAGTTAGTTGCAAACTCATATGTTTTGATCAAAGTGTTTGAAGCATCATCTCCAAAGTACATAGGCACTTGTTTTGTGTCATTGAAAAGCTACAAGGGCCTACAAGTCAAGTCTGAAGTAAAATAGGGCTGGTACAAAGTAGGGATTAGCAGTACCAACTCATTTCTTGAGGTGTCCATCCATATTTCCCAAACAATGTAGTGTCGAAATCATGATCTAAGCTTGTTTAAATGCACTATCACACTGCTTGTGCAGGAAAGCTCATCTTTTTGTGCCAAAGATATATAAAGGTTTTGGTTCCCTAGTATAAGCATCCCGAAGTCTACTATAGGCTTAGCAAAACTCGATAGGGTAGTTTTGTTCAACTTTTTGAGATACAATCAATTTTCTACATTAGGGTATCTTATTCAGTGGCCATGGATAAAAGCAATGTTGTATTATGTATGTTGGCTGTTAAGGATAAGTTGGATGGTACCAATAACCCATTATGGGTTTATATGATGCATCATATATTGGTTGCAAAAGGACCATGGAACATTATGCAGGGTGTTGAAAAACGTCCTATTACACCTGCAAACACAAATATTGAAGGTAATGCAGATAGCATTGAAGATGATGAGATGCTCAAGCACATGCATTGGTAGCCTTCTTTGTCAAACATGCCATTATTCCTCACATTTTCTCTTATAGAACACCTAAGGATGCTTAGGATACACTTACCATGTTATACTAGGGAAGGAGTGTTGCTTAGCTCAAAAAACACTTGGAGAGTGAGCACATGAATGAAGGAGATTCCATGGATAGTTTTCTAACAAAGATCAAAGATTTGAAGGAATAGTTGATTTTTGGTGATGAAGAATTCCCTAGTAGCTCACTTGTGTAGACTATTTTGAATGGTCTTCCTGATTCATATCAGAATTTTGCTTCTACTCTTCGTTTGATTATGAAAGGAAATCCAAATGCCTTAACATTTAGGGAGTTAGTCTTTGTTTTGTTGCAGGAAGATTAATCTAGGTAGAACATGTCCATTATGCATATTCTAGATCAAGCTTTCTTGGCTAGTCAGAAGGGCAAAGGTAAATGGAGCTCTTTTACTAGTAAGCAGAAATCTGCTAATTCAGCACAATCAAAGAAGGATGATAGAGATGAGACAAAAACACAAAAATAGAAATTGTTTTGCAAATACTGTAAAGGAAATGATCATGTCATAAAGAGCTATCCAAAACTGGCTTCTAAAGAGTCAAGGAAGAAAGAGGCTGGAATGGTTGTTGTAGAGGCCTTGACACCCAAAACAGAGTGTGCTAATCTCGTGTTGAATGAAGAATGAAGCATTTACCACTATCTACAGTAGATTTAGATGTTTGGTACTTTGATAGTGGGGCAACCAAACATATTACTTAGAGTGCAGTTTCTTCACTTCACTCTAGCCTGCCCCTACAGAGAATACTGTCACATGCACCAACAACTACTCTTATCCTATCATGCGAGTTGGTAAGATCATTTTGACTACTACTGATGGTAGTTCTTTTAAATTTTCGGATACTTAATTTGTGCCCAAGAAGAATTTGTTATGAGTTTTTCAAATCACTTTTACAATAGATGGAAGCAATATACATACACTTGTGACCATCATTGTCATGCTCCTTCATTTTTTACATCATCTTCTTCATCAACAGTAAGCTTGCAGAGGGTCATGCTCTCTCTACAGAGCTTCAAATTGGATAAGATATGATATATTTGAAAGATATTAGTTTCTTGTTTATGCACGTAAATTTTCATAGGATTTTGTTTAGTAGATTGGGAGAAATCTTAGTTTTCTGTCTCGGGATCAATCTCTACGTAATCCTAAAAAATAAGAGGTACCACCGTTGAGTGTGTGGTCCATTCCAAAAGCATATTTTGCATATGTATTGTACTCTTGTGCAGTATATACACTCAACCCTATGTGTATCACTCCCATAAAATGATTTTTTCTAATTGTAATAACCCTGATCTCTATGAGCATTTTTTGTTCATTGTCTCATCCATAGATAGTAAGTTTTTTGAGCTAGTCGATGTGCAAACCTATCTATTTTGTATCGACTCCTTCTCCTTGATGCTCCAAAGTACATAGTGCATTTTATTGCACTTATTTCATGCCTATAAGGTCTATTTGAGTGTCCATAAGCTCATGGGCTAGTCTTGTGCCGGTTGGCTGGACCAAACTTCATTGCTTCACAACTCACTTTTCTACCTCCTACAAGCTTCTCCAAGTTCTTTCAGTGGTATCAGAGATAGACCAAGATGGGTGACGGCTTTCTCTCAATGATCAAGAGGCTTGATCGACGCAACTATGTGGCTTGGCAAATCAGAATGGGGGCCTATTTCTAAGGTAGAAATCTTTATGGAATCAGAGAAGGTGATGAAGCTATGCTTACTCCTAATCCAAAGGAGTATGTACCCAAGAGGAGACAGATAAGCTCACACTTTGGTGTGCAAGGGATACTGAAACAAGGTCGTTCATACTAAACTCTATCTCTAACTTTCTATTACCACATATTAGAGGATGCAAGACATCTCAACAGACTTGGGATGCCCTCGAGACTTTCTTCTCTGCTAGTACCAAAGCAAGAAAGAATTATCCTTGGAACGAGTTCAACCAATTGAAGAAGACACCTAAACAAACCATCACAAAGTTTTTTACCAAGTTTAAGGAGGTTGTAGATCAGTTAGCATCCATTGGAGAGTTGATTGAAGAAGATGCTATCATGAGGCCAATTCTCAATGGGCAATCTTTCACCATGTCTTACAATCTCATCATGGATGTGCAAACTCCAGACTTCAACATCTTTCTTGGACAGCTCTTCAGTCAAGAGGCCAACAAGTAAGGTAACTCCTATCATGGTAATTCAACTAGTTATCTATATGCATATAAGAAGGATAAGAAGCTGAAAGGCAAGAAGAAGGAAGAAGATGAAGAAGAGACTTCCCAAGCCAACTTCACAAGCAAGAGCAAGTGGAAAGGGAAGAAGAAAGGACCAAAGCATGACAAAGCCAAAGGTTAGAATGTTCAACCTTATGCCATTTGCAATAAGACCAACAACACCACTCAGAATTGTTGGTTCAATGGGATGACCCAAAAAGGAAGTGGAAGAGGTGGATATGGCAGAAATAGAGGTAGAGGTGAACACAACTTCAACAATAAAAATAGAGGCTATAATAGAAGGGACTTCAACAATTATTCATAAGATCAACCACGTGAAGACTCATTGCTTCTTATGAATCTAAGCCATAAGGAAGGTAAAGAAGATGATCATTTATTCTACATAGATTCTAGATGTTCAAATCATGTTGTAGGCAACATTGCTCTTCTATCTCATTTGGAAAGTCCAAAGCATAGACATGAAGTTCAAATAGGGGATGACACAAAGCACAATGTGGAGAAGATTGGTAATGTCAAAGCTTCCAATGGCAGCACAAACATTCTAAGTAAGGCTCTCTATGTACCTGCTATCACTAAAAATCTAATAAGTGTAGGCCAAATAGTTGAAAAAGGCTTGCAAGTTAGGTTCGCCCAACATGGATCTTTTGTGGAAGATCCATGACAAGGCTTGAAGAAGATAGCCAGAGGCGAAAAGCATGGTAGGCTCTTTACTTTTGAAGTAGGAGAAACCAAGAACATAGCTCTACTCACTTTTGGGTCTCAAACCAAAAGTGAGCTTGAAGTGTGGCATAAGAGACTTGCTCATGTGAATGAAAGAACCTTGAAGGATATATGCAGGAATCAAAGTGTTCTAGGACTGTCGAACATATCAAAGAAACACATGATCAACAGGTGTGATGCATGTCAGATTGGGAAGTAATAATGACAACCATTCAACCACAAAGGCTACATCCACAACAACTTATTGGACTTAGTACATACAGATGTATGAGGCAAATCAAGAACCTTGATTGGTAGGATCAAGGTATTATGTCTCATTTATTAACGACCATAGTAGATGGACTATTCTATACTTTATCAAGTAAAGAATGAAGTGTTTGATTGCTTCAAAAAGTATCTAGCACATGTGGAGAATCATATAGGTAGATCACTCAAGAAGCTCAGATTTGATGGAGGGGGAAAATACTTCTCCAAAGAGTTCAATGAGTTCTTGCAGGATAAAGGTATCAAAAGGGAAGTGACTACTAGGTACTCTCCTCAACTGAATGGGATAGCAGAGAGGAGAAACAAGACATTGTTTGGATCAGCCAGAACAATGCTTGAAGAGAAGAAGTTGCCACATTATCTATGTGCAAAATCTATTTCAATTGTTGTGTACCTTGTCAATAGACTACCATCCAAATCACTGACTCTTTATGAAGCATGGCATGGAAGAAGACTAGTCTTGGTCATTGCAAGGTTTTTGATTGTTTAGCTTATGTTCATGTACCATCACAAATAAGAGGTAAGCTAGATAAAAGGGCAACAAATGCAATGTTTATTGGTTATGACTCAACTTATATGGGTTATAGGTTTTATAATCCTTCAACCAAGAAATTCACTACAAGTAGAGATGTTGTGTTTGAAGAACATACGTCTTGGTATGATGAAGACAAATAAAAGGTAACTCTACCATATAATCTTGATTTTGATTCTCATCAATTAGGAAGCAAGCATGATACATAGGTCTAGGATCCAAGAAGTGATACAGATGATGAGCAAGATGAAAGAGAAAAAGATTACAAGCTATGGAATTCAAGAGTCAAAGAAAAGATGCAAGAGTGTGGAGAATGCTCCAAGCAAGCACCTTGAAGATCAACAAGAGAGAAGAAACAACTAGAAAGGTATGGATATGATTCCACATTTGTTACAAAGCATTCAATCTAATTGGCAAAAGACTCAATTTGAGAAGAACCCTCACCCTATGAAGAGGCAAAGGGAAACCCAAATTGGGAAAAGGCCATGAAAGAAGAAATAGATGCATTGAAGGAGACAAACACTTGGGATTTGGTTCCAATGTCACCAAATCAAAGGTAATTGGTTGTAGATGGGTATATAAAGTTAAAAGAAATTGATATGGATCAATTTGTAGGTACAAGGCAAGATTAGTTGCCAAAGGATGCTCTCAAACTCATGGTATAGAATATGAGGAAACATTCTTACTAGTTGCAAAGATGACTACAATTAGAACATTGATAAGTGTAGTTGCTGCAAGGAATTGGAGAATCCTCCAACTTGATGTGAAAATTGCATTCTTAAATGGTTGGATAAGTGAAGAGGTATACATGTCACAACCACCAGGTTTTGAAAACCCTAATCATGCATATTATGTTTGCAAACTCAATAAATCATTGTATGGATTGAAACAAGCTCCAAGAGCTTAGAATTACAAGTTCGTTACATACCTTCAAGATCAAGGGTTCAGACCTAGAAACTCAGATCCTTCTCTATTCATCAAAAGGGATCACAATAAGGTTATCTATCTATGTGTATATGTAGATGATATTATTGTGACAGATGGTGATCTAAATGGCATTCAGAGGATCAAGAGACACATGCAAGAGGAGTTCAAAATAAGTGACTTATGTGAGCTCACATATTTCCTAGGTATGCAGGTGATATACATAGATGAAGGAATGTATTTGACTCAGAGATGATACATTCAGGATCTACTTCTCAAGTTCAAATTGGAGAACACTAAATCTACAGGTACACCTTTGGAGATGAATCATAAACTTAGTGTTTATAAAGGTGATAAAATTGAAGAGATGTAAGAATATCAAAGGTTGGTAGGTAGCTTGATATATGCTTCTCATACAAGGGAAGACATATAATATAGTGTCGGAGTGCGTAGTCAGTTCATGCACTCACCCAGAAGACTACACATGGATGCTGCTAAGAGAGTACTTAAGTATGTCAGAGGTACAATCAATGAGGGTATATTCTATCCGTACTCTTCAGATTTGGATATCAAAATCTATTCATATGCAGATTGGGTAGGAGCTAAGGATGATAGAAGAAGTACCTATAGTTACTTAGCATTTGCAGGTTCAAAGCTAGTGTCATGGATTTCCAAAAAGCAACCTACAGTTGTGTTATCCTAAACTAAAGTAGAGTATAGATGTTGGACCATAGCAACACAAGAGGCAATATGGTTAAAAGCATTGTATATAGATTTGGGACTTGTGAGTTCCAAACCTCACATATTTGCAGATAATGTAAGTTCCACGCATCTAGCAACAAACCCTATTTTCCATGCAAGAACCAAACACATAGAGTTTCATTACCACTTCATCAGGGATAAGATCATGGCAATGGAGATTGATATTTCTTTTGTTCCTACTGAAAAGCAAGTAGCAGATATGATGACGAGGGCACTTGATGGAATAAAGCTTTGTAGATTAAAAGCTATGGCAGATATTCAACCTATTAGAGAATGAAGACTCAAGAATATTTTAGCTTGAGGGAGATTTCTTGCAACATCAACCTTACACTATGCTTGAGGAGGATTTTGTCTACATCAAAAGCTATCTCTTGGATTATGGCAAAAGAATATCCATTGGAGAGTTCTTTTTCTTATGCTCACTTAATGTATTTCTTTTAAAAGATTTTTATTGGATCTTTTATCATTGTAAAAGTCTAGAGCTTTACACATGTACAAGGATAAAAAGAGAGCCTGAATTCCAAAAATTTGTGGTGGTTGAGTTGCAATCAATCAAACAATCAATCACCTAAAAGTAGAGCAAACCAAATCTTCAATTTTCCTAGATTGTAGGAAAGTAAATTGATTCCCTCCAACAAACTTTATTGCCTTCATTTGAATTCAAAAACCACTTGTAGAACTTGTGGATCACTTCTAAAGTCTATATAAAGACTTCAAATCACTTGTACAATACATGGAATTAAGATACATACACTTGTGACCATCATTGTCGTGCTCCTTCATTTTTCTGCATCATCTTCTTCGCCAATAGTAAGTTTGTAGAGGTTGCTGCTCTCTCTTAAGAGCTTTAAATTGGATGAAAGATGGCCCATTGGAAAGGTAGTAGTATCTACTTTACGCATGTAAAGTTTTACAACACTTGGTTAAGTAGATTGCGAGAAATCATAGTTCTTCTATCTCAAGGTCAATCTCTACGTATGGGCCTAAAAAATAGGAGGTACCACTGTTGAGTGTGTGGTTCATTCCAAGAGCATATTTTTCTTATTTCTTGTACTCTTGTGCATTATATAGAATCAACCATATGTGTATCACTCCCATAAATGGATTTTTTCTAATTGTAATCATGCTGGTCCCTATGAGCATTTGAAGTTCATTGTCTCACCCATAGATAGTAAGTTTTTTGAGCTAGTCGATGTGCAAACCTATCTATTTTGTATCGACTCCTTCTCCTTGATGCCCCAAAGTACATAGTGCATTTTATTACACTTATCACATGCCTATAAGGTGTATTTGAGTCTCCATAAGTTTAAGATCTGGTCTTGTGCTGGTTGGCTGGACCAAACTTCGTCGCTTCGCAACTCACCTTTCTACCTCCTACAAGCTTCTTCAAGTTCTTTCAAGATGTACAACTCATGATCTGTCAAATGGCGATGTCATTATTTCCACCATTTTATTTCATGGGTTTTATAAGCTCATAGATTATGCAAAATATGTGGATGATTCAACATGTGCAGTCCAAGATCCTCGGACTATGTCAGATGCAAAACTTTGTCATGCACGCTTTGGTCATCTAAATTTTGCTAGTTTGCTATGCATGCAGAAATCTGATATGGTGTCCTCTTTGCCCAAACTTGAGGCACCTCGTGAACATGTTTGTGAAGGCTATGTTTGGGGCAAAATGCAGCATTCCTTGTTCCCAAAAGATGGTTTAGTTCGAGCTACTCGAAAATTGCAGCTTGTTCATGGTGATGTCTGTGGTCCTATGCAGACACCCTCTTTTGGAAACTATCTTTACTTTGTGACTTTCCTCGATGATTTTTCAATGCATGCATGAGTATATCCATTGAAAGCAAAATCTGAAGTGTTTATGTGCTTAAACAGTTTCCAGTTTTGGCTAAAGATCTATCAACATCTAAAATGGGAAGCCTCCATTTTGATCGAGGGGGGAATATATTTCTTCTCATTTTAATGCATTTCTCGTTGAAGGTGGGATAAAACATCGGTGTACATTGCCATATACATCTCAATAGAATGGAGTTATTGAATGATAGAATATGTCACTCATGGAGATGGCAAGGTGTATGGTCAAGAATCAGACTTTACCATATAGTTTTTGGCTTGAGGTTGTTATGTGTCCATCATATGTACTTAATAGGTGTCCCACTAAAGCATTACAGTCTATCACTCCATATGAGGCTTCGCATGGTCATAAGCCATTTTTTGCTTACCTGTGTGTTTTTGGTTGTCTAGCATATGCATTAGTGCTTGAATACAAATGCAAGAAATTGGATGAAAAAGTAGTGAAATGTATTTTTGTTGGGTACAATTCTAAAAGCAAAAGCTATCATCTGTATCATCCATAGACTAAACACATTTTGGTTAGCGATGATGTTGTTTTGTGGAAGATGCTATTCAGCTATTACTTTCATGTACTAAGGAGACATCAGTTAGCTCCAAAGACATGTATGACACTTTGCTACCTCTTTTTATAGGTGGAGAGTCTAGTGCTAGTTCTAATGAGGCAACTTCGCAGCCTTTACAAGTTTTATGTGATGAGGCAAATCATTCCGTTTTCGATGCAGATTTACATGATGCTTTTGTTGATGAGAGAGCTAATATTGAGGATGCAAAAACTATGCCAAAATGGCTAGTGCAGACTTTCATCTCTATCACATCATTCTCATTTTGGCTCTCCTAGTGCTTCTTTTGCATCATATTTCTATGCTATGACTGCCTCTAGTCTCTCTGATGAGAATGAGCCTGCTTCGTTTGATGAAACACAAAATTCAGAAAATTGGATCGTTGCTATGCAATCTGAATGTGGTGCTATAATGAAGAATGGTACATGGTCTTTATGTGAATTATCTCTTGGCAAGAAGGCCATTGGCACTAAGTGGGTATACAAGCTGAAGTGTAAGTCTGATGGAGCAGTTGACAGGTATAAGGTTAGGCTTGTTGCAAAGGGTTATGCTCAGGAAAGAGGCATTGATTTTGATGAGACCTTTGCTCCTACTTGCTAAACGACTACTATTCATAGCATTTGTGTACTTGCAACTCATCATGGTTGGAATGTACATTAGTTGGACATTAAAACTGCATTTCTGAATGGTGACTTGCATGAAGAAGTGTATGTTTTTTAGTCTTGTGGCTTTGTGTAGAAAGGGCATGAAAACAAAGTTTGCAGGTTGAAGAAGACATTATATGGTTTACAACAAGCAACACATGCTTGGTATGAAAAGATACATGCCTACCTGATTGCACATGGTTTTGAGAACAGTCCAACTGGAAGCACCTTATATGTTAAACGTGCTCATGTTGTGCTTTTGATCATTGTTGTCTATGTTGATGACATGCTGCTCACTAGTCCTCATGAGAAGCATATTGCTGATTTTAAGGCTCATTTGTGTGCCTCATTTGAGATGTCAAATTTGGGGCATTTATGCAAGTTGATGGTGGAATAGCTTTGTGTCAAACAAAATATATTGACACATTATTGCAGTGTTTTGGCCTTGAAGACTGCAAACCTATTGCCATTCCTATGGAGACAACCTTCATGATGCTAGAGATGCATTTGATGTTGTTCTCTATCAGCAGGTTGTTAGACGCTAGATTTACTTATGCATTACTTTGCCAAATATTCAATTTTTTATCTCATAGATGAGCACGTTTATGCATTACCCATGTGTCAAGTATTGGTAGGTGGTTAAGTGCATCTTTCACTACTTGAGTGGTACGTGACTACTTGGATTGTTACCTCCAGATTTACATGCTTTTTCTAACTCTGACTAGGTTGGTTGTTATGACACTCGTGTGTCCACTAGTGGCTCTTGCTTCATGCTTGGTAGCACATGTATATCTTGGATGAGCAAGAAGCAGCCTATTGTGGCCACTTCAGTTGTGAGGCTGAGTTTAGGGTAGCTTTCATAGTGATTGTCGAGTTTGTGTGGCTCAGATGCCTTATGGCTGATTTGGGTGTTGGTCAGTTTTCTACCACCACCACCTTCATTAATAGTCAAAGTGCATTGGCACTTGCAAGGAACCCTGTGTTCCATGCTCGCACTAAGCACATTGAGGTGCATTATCATTATGTCAGGGAGAGGTTCTTTGCTAGAGAGATCAGCTTGGCATATGTGTCCACACAGGAGAACATTGGAGACCTTTTCACAAAGGCTCTACCTAGGGAGAAGTTTGAAGCTTTCCACAAAGCTTTGGGCTTACTTCCTTTTGTGGATTGATTCCACATAGCTTGGGCATTTCCTTCTGCATGAGTGCCAGCTCCTTGTTCACTACATCACTCCTAGGGGGGATTTGTTGATATATTTAGGTAGTGATGTGTGTGAACACACTAGGACATCGGGGCACTTTTTTCCTTCTTTAGGAGGTTTTTTCCCCGACTTGTATATATGCCTATTGCCCTAATGGGTCACTTATCTTTGTACATTCTAGTGGTAATACATTCAGTATTGTGTGTTGTGCTCCAAGCTTCTTCTTCTTCTTTGTCTTCCTTGTGTTGTTCACATGCTTCCACATACCTCAAACTCCAACAGATTAAACTTTTTGAGAGAAGGAATTTGTCCTTGTTAAAACTTTGAATCTAGTGAAAGAGAGAAATCATTTTTTCACTATTATGAGCATGATGGCAAGAGGAAAAGTAATAAGGTTTTCATAATGAACATAGACAAATAGTGGAGGCCCATTTTTTGTGTATGGAGAATTAATATTTGGATCATGAGGTAGTTTAATCATTGTTTTGTTGGAGTTCAAGGTCTGTGGAAGCACACCAACAACACAAGGAAGAATAAGACACTTGGAGCACAACAGGATACGTAATGTATTGCCAAGTGAATGTACAAAGATAAGTGACCCATTAGTGTTATAGATGTATATACAAGACGAAGTAAAAAAACATCCTACAAAGGTGAACAAGGAGCTGGAACTCATGTATACGGAAGGTCCAAGCTATGTGGAAAGAAATCGTGAAGCAAAAAAGTGGTGGACACACAAGTATCATAGCAACCAGCCCAACCTAAGTCCCAAAGAGCATGTAAATCTAGCGGTAATAATTCCTCCTTGTGATAAAACAATCCAAGTAGAAGGGTTCCATTCAAGTACCACAAGATGAACTTAACTACCTATCAATGTTTGACACCTAGGAAATCCATAAACCTACCCATCTAAGAGACAACAAACTGAATATGAGGCCAAGCTATGCATACATAAATCAAGCATCCAACAACTTGCTAATAGAGAACAACATCAAATGCATCTCCACCATCATGAAGACTCAACCATAAACCTCTTTCCATGGGAGTGGTAATAGGTTTGCATCTTCAAGGCCAAAACATAAAATAATGTGTCAATATATTTTCTTGGCACAAAGCTATTTGTTGTGTGAGAGCTTCCATAGCCTCCACACACAAAGAACTAAGAAGTCTAAGAAAACCAACTAGCAAGGCCACACTAGGAAGAGAGATGTGTTTCCACCCAACCAAGCCCTCCAATATATAGCTCCAAGAACAAGGGGGTAAGTCCTTCTCAAGAGGACATGTGTACCTTCCATCACATGGGTCCCTAAGGTGTTCACATGGTTTCCAAGCTTAGGAAATCACATGAAATCACATGGCTTCTAAAATAAGACTCTCCAAGCTCTCACGTACAAACCAAATGGCTAGGAGAAGCTTCCAATCAAGCCTAAGGTACTCAACCTTAGAGAATTATCCCTAAGGTTCAAGACCCATCTAAAAGGGGTAAATAAACCATAAATCCAAAGGGTTTCACACCTAGAAACCCAAGGGTTCTACTCCTTAGACCCATGTAATTATACAACATTCTCCCCCCTTAAAAGTGTTTCCATCCTCGGAAATGAGTGGAGATATATACCTTGGGGTATTCCCCCATGCTCCATGATCAATCTCAAGCATCATGGCTTTCATCTCTCTAAGTTTTGGTCTCAATTCGAAAGGGGAATTCTACCCCGGTTGAATCTTAAAAGAGGAGAATCCATGTGTGGTCTTATTCCCTACACCAATCATTCAAAGTTCCATCTAGTTTGCATATGAAAATGAATTGAGTCGAATGCAAAGTATGGAAATAATGAAAAGGGTGGAAGAGAACATCCCTGCCTATTTCCTTTGTTTAAGCCATGTGTCGTCTAGGTCTCCAAAGCTCAAACATGTGGATTAGGTGGAGTCAAAGTGACTTCACCTAAATTGCTACCTTGATTCATCTCTTTGCACCACTAGTGCATGAACCTAAAATAGATGAATGCTTCTTAAGGTTTCTTTATCAGATTCATCTCTCAAGTTAGAATCCAACTTGTTCTGAAAGGAAGATGAATCTTTCATAATCCCTGCCTAGATCATTCGCTTTTAGTGAAATGGTTGGATTTTGCTGTTTGCAACTCACCTCCAATAAATCTAAATAGAGGGGAATTTCATTATATAATCCCTACCTAACCAATAGAATGGTAAAGGTGGATTACCTAGTTTTTATGAGGATATAACATCCTCTTTATCTTCAGAGAGAATTTGAATAGCTTACCAAAAGTGGATTCAATGTTCTTTCAAAACTTTACGTAGTTTTGAGAATTCACGTTAAGGGACTAGAATCCATAAGGATTAATCTAACTATTGTAGACTCCAATTGATTGCAACCTATTTTACTTGTTCTTCCAAAAAGATTAAGATCTTTATAACTACGTCCCAAGATGGGAACTCATAGTGTAAAAGATCGTGTTATCTTTAAGGTCATAAGTAAAAATAGATTATTCCAATCATTTCTTCACTGATTAATCCTTAAGGATCTTTAGTTGGATCTCAAACCTTAAAGGTCTTCTTGATCCTTCTAGAGTTCTCTCCCTTATATTCTCGATCTATTAAAGATGCCCTATGTTGACATCGTAACTCGATCTTTCTTATTCTTCAATTGACTTGAAATATCAAGTATCCAAAAGATGATCTTTCTGAGCTTTCTTTCAAGCTTGGTCTAAGATCATTTTTATGTTCCTTGAATTTCAAGTCATACTTTGGGATGAAGCTTTTAGAGCTTCATCCTTTGGAGTTTACCTTCAAACTCAAAGAAGTTGATCCTCTCCTTATTTCTAACTCTCTATGAGAGATAGATCAGATCCTTTCGTATCTTGTTAGAATAATTCTTCACCCCTTTGAGAGGATAATTGAAGAAGATGTATATTCCTAGAAATTATCTTCCTCACGCATTCCATTGGATCATGAGTCCCTTTTTCTTCTCGCCATTAAGAAAAAGAACTCAATGGGAATCAGTACCCACTGTTCGATACCAGTGGGCTCTTCATCCAATCCACATAACTATGTTTCTATATCTTTTCACCTTCTCTGTCCTTTTAAATGCCCTTCATACTATGGTACCAAATTATAAGAGCAAGGACTAAGGTGCTTAGATACATCACTACTAATCATACTCAAAATATTTGGTTAACAATTTAATGTGGTGTGACTTATCTTATCAAACTTTAAGTTTGACTTGATCTTTACCCTACTTGGGTCTTTTGGTTTTTCTTTTCTTCTTTTGCCAAAATAAGAGATAAGAATAGGTCTTTCTCCAATAGATCCCTTCATGTTCAATGCTTTACCCATGGTTTTTACTTGGGGATCTAGCCATTATGCTTCATAGAGGAAGTCATTTTCCTTAGGTCTATGTTATTGGGATCCATAACGTATGATATGTTACAAAGCATCAAGATACCTTTAGGTTCATCTTTTATAGCTCATCCAATCTCTTTTTTTTTTCTTTTCTAACCTACTTAGGATTCGTACAATCCTTTTAGTATATGAAAGTGTTCTCTTGCATTGAGGTTCTTTGAGAATTCCCAAACCTTGAGAACTTTATCTAGGTTGGAAAACATACCGAAAGAAGTATGAAGCACTAGTATACAAGTAAGTGCTTCAACTTTATCTATTTCTTGCATATCCTTCCTTAAAATAAGTTATTTGGTCTTTTTAAGGCATAAGATATAAGTTCTTGGGGACTTTCTCCCCTCCTTAAGAGTTTTCGTCCTCGAAAATTGCTTTGAGGGTATTTTGAAAATCGTGCTCTTTTGATAGAATTTGAAAGAGTTTATTTTCAATATTTTATTGTTCCCCCTAGTTAAAAGAACTATTCAAAGCTTTTAGCTTTCCTCTAAGCTTGTTGAACAAATATCCCAAAGTTTCAAGTTTGGATTACCCATAAATTCGATGTCCCATACCACCGAATCTACTTAAGTATTAATGTAAACCTAGACGTCCCATACCATCTAGCTTACACTTCCACTTTAGTAAAAGGTAACTTTAGCTTGAATTTTGGGATTAAACTTTCTTTTAGTCTAATCATGTAAGCTCTATTACTTTTTAGACTTTGTAAGTGTCATTTCCATTGTGAAGCATAACTGTTGCTCATATTACAATGAAATTATAACTTAGAAAGTCTTAATTGCAAGTTGATAAGACTAGTCTCAGAAAATTAACTTTTTAATTATTCTTTTGTTTAAGATATACTCTACAAGATCCCTTTCATGTCACTTGATGATAGAGGTAGTTTATATCTCAACTAGATATCATCTCTTATGACATAATGAGTAATATGAGAAATAATAATTGACTTGTCAATCAAATCTCTATGTTGAAGTATATGGTAATTCCATTTACCATATAGTCCTTTATTTCTAGGACATTAGAAAATGGTACTTAGGGTTTATTACAACCCTTGAGTTTTACCTTCTCTTCATGCCTTGCATTTGCTTGGAAGAATAATGTAAAGCTCCAAATAGTTCTGTAGTTCTTACAAACAAAGAACTTTCTTGAACAAAAGCACTAATACTTTCATCTTCCAAAACTAAGATTTTGTTATACCATATTTTCTCTTCCTTAAAGCTTTGAGAAGATAATGCTCTAAGTTACCACCATTGTATCGTGGTTTTAAGAGAGAAAATTTTTGTATTACTACCTGAAGTCTATGGCCTTGCTGATCAGGCATGCCATGGGCTTTTATGGAATTTAAAATTCCATAAGAGGGATTTTAAGCTTAAGGTATTTTCAAGAAGTTAAGATTATTTGGCTTTTAATTACTAAGCCAAACACAAAGAGTTTAAATGGTTTATCGTGGCCGATTGGCCTCATCATCATGCTTCCTAGAAACCAATAAAATCAAATCTTATTTAAACTTAACTTCAAGAACTTAATCTCCATCTCAACTCAAAAACCCATGTAATATGTTCCATGTGCATAGTGCTTGCCAAATGTTTACACCTTTATTGGAGCAGTTATAGCATGCATAAGGTTCAGAAGTTGAACCCCTCCTTAAAGCATGCAAAAGTTCCAAATTTGAATTCTATTTGTTCAAAGGATGGTGCAAAATTTCCATGCTTCTTTTTTTCTGTGCATATGAGTTTCCATAATGCATACCTCATAGACCATTTTCTATGAAAATGCACAACCAATCTTTCTTTACAAATCAATGAAGTGGATGCATAGTGCAAATTTTTCTTGGGCACTTAGTATACTTGTGTGCATTTACCTTTATGCATTTTAAGCGGTAGAATCTCTATGCATAGTTAATGGATGCCATGGACATTCCTCCATTATCCTTGGCAAAAGAACTTTTCAAAAAAAACCATGCTCTCACAATTATATGTACTACCATGTAAAACCATTCTTCATGAAAAAGAGATTCATGTTCATAATGCGTAGAATATCGACTCATTCATGTATGTGCTAGATTCTTGCATAAAGTTATTATTTGTGTATAACTAAGCTGTGCACATAAGGCATAACCCTCTATTCATGTAGGTTAGGAGATAAAAATTAAATAACTGAAAAGATACTCATAATGAGATGTAGCTTCATCGTTCCTTTAAGAAGAGCCATCAACAATCTTTGAAGCTCTTTCTATGAAGAAATTTTTTCTGTATGCCTTTATCCTTACAGATAGCTATTAAATGATTTTCTAATTAATTCATATAAGGCCTAATCTCATCCTTGGTGCATAAGAAATTTATGCACATATCGCATGAACTATCAATCAGATCATGTATGATATCTGTCTTTTTTCATGAACGATCTGGACTTCGTATTTGCATTATGACGTTTCATTACAAAGCTATTGAATGCATGAACTTTACTCGTATCATTCTTAAAAATTCAAAACTACTTAACAGAATGTTTTATCATGATGCTATTCACTCCATTGAATGCACATATCCATTTAGTAAAGCAAGCTACAAGAAGAAGAACCTTTCTTGTTTTCAAGAAATTGTATGGGCCTACTCGTCTGCTACGGCCCAAATGCCTTAATGAGACAAGAGCGAGAAGGAGCCAGCGTGAATGGAAGATCTAATATCTCCATCGAAGTATCGAAGTGGTATCGAAGAAGAACTTGAATCCATCGCGATTGACTCAAGGGTACGATTGACAGGCGGGCATGATTGACAGAGAACTTGAATCCATCGCGACTGACTGACGGGCACGATTGACAGAGCATCGATTGACAGTAGTGAGCAAGAAGAACTTGAATCCATCGCGATTGACTCAAGGGTACGATTGACAGGCGGGCACGACTGACAGAGAACTTGAATCCATCGCGACTGACTGACGGGCACGATTGACAGAGCATCGATTGACAGTAGTGAGCAAGAAGAACTTGAATCCATCGCGATTGACTCAAGGGTACGATTGACAGGCGGGCACGACTGACAGAGAACTTGAATCCATCGCGACTGACTGACGGGCACGATTGACAGAGCATCGATGGACAGAAGTGAGCAAGAAGATCTTGAATCCATCGCGACTGACTGGTGACGCGAGCACTTGAATCCATCGCGACTGACTGGCAGGTACGATTGACAGAGAATTTGAATCTATCGCGACTGACTGGCGGACACGATTGACAGAGAACTCTACTTCTAAGCATCCGGGAGTGCTTCCATCGTGGGGCCTCGTTCGTGTTTGACTGGGGGTCCTCTCGGCTGACTTGCAACCTCGCAGTCTTGGTTCATCGGGGACTGGTGGGTTTGGCGTGGTGGTTCTCTGTCTCCCGTCCTTTGCGCTCTCCTAGTTGGCTGTCCTTGCAGGTTTCATTTGTGAGCTTGCCCGTTCGAAGTTAAAGCCTAAAGCTCAAGCGGTAGTCATGGAGCCTCTAGAAGTTTTAATAAATGAGTAAATTACAAAATCAAGAAAAGAGATAGAAAAAGAAAGAAGCTTTAGAAATAAAAAAGGCAAAAGATTTCAAAAAAGGGGGAAGTGTTCGTGAAAAGGGTAGGATCATAAAGTGAAGGATCATGAGACTCCAAACTTAATGGGATCAAAAAAATAGAATTTAATTGAACTCGTTTGACTTTTCGTTTCAAGCTTTCGGAGCTCGGAGTGCCCCTCTATTGTCATGGATTTGGATTTGGCGACCCCCTCCCTTGTGAGAAGTAACCTGGCCCCTCCTCCCAGGGGGACCGATAACCTGGCCTCTTTGTTGGAGGGGGGTTCTTGTGCCGCCCTAGGGGCCTTCGAGAGTGCTGAACCCCCCTTGGTCTCCCTCAGTAGATCCGCAATTCTGTCAACTCAGGAGGAGCTCAAGAAAGTTTGCCTCGTCGGCCAAATGTTCGGCCCTAGGCCCCCGCTCGAAACTGTGCGACAGTGGCTCCGCAACGAGTGGTTCCCCCGCGGGCTAGTTGTTTGTAAGTGTCAGTTCTTACCGGCAAGCCACTTGCTGCTAGTCTTTGAAAATGAAGATATGGCGTTTCGAGCCCTTAGTGTCGGAACTTGGCAACTCGGCCGGGCGACCCTGTGCCTTTTCAGATGGTCCCCTGATTTTACTCCCGACAAGTCGAAATCGCTTCGGTACCCTCTCTGGGTTGAGCTCCCTAACCTGCCATACTTCTTGTACAACTTCGTGTGGGACATCGTCTCTCCTATCGGCAAGCCGTTGGCTTCACGCGAGGACATTGGTGGTCTCATTTATGAAGGTGCAAGACACTCGTTCAACGCTCGGTGGCACCCTCAAATCTGTGTCGAGGCTGACCTCAGTATGCCACTTCCATCGAAGATCAAGCTGGACTTGGGCGAAGGGGATGTATGGGAGCAAGACATCAGTTACAAAAACCTTCCCAACGCGTGCTTTCGTTGTGGCCAACAAGGGCACAGGATCAAAGATTGCCCTTTGAGACGTAAAAGCAAGCGAAATCAAGAAGCCCCCAAAAATGCTCAAGATGGAGTAGAGGAATTCAAGGGTCCCCTTAATCCAGAAGCTGATGCAGACGGGTTCATCGAAGTCAGAAGAAGAAGGAAAAGAAGCCCTAGGGCAACCTCTGAGCGAAACAACAAGTCAGTCACCCCCTCCAGCAACTTGTATTGCAATCTGGAAAAGGAAATCAACGAGTTTGACTACCCTGGTGGGAACCAACTCGAGGTGGACACCGACGTCAAAGGCCTAGAGATCCCGGACAGTAAAGAAACCTTGCAGGAGGGTTACACTACAAGCAAAGAAGACGGATTTACCACTAGCAACGAAGATAACATGGATAGTGAAAGCTCCATCATCGGATCGACTATTCCGGAAACGGAGCTGGAATCGGTGCCCTGTTCTTCCCAGCAGGAGACATCCCGCAAAGGAAAACAACCTATGGAGTTACCGTGGAAAAGCCCCCACAAGAACCTATTGTTAACTCGGGATCCGATCCGAGCGAAAAAGAAAGATGAACCCAAGAAAAGAAAGGACAAAGCTCCCTCCCGCAAAGAGGGATTACAACGACAATGATCATCATCTCGTTAAATGCTAGAGGGCTAACCGACCCCTCAAGAGCGACCATCATTGGTCAATGGCTTCGCGACATTAGCCTAAACCCAGATTTTATATGTATCCAAGAGATTAAAATTGACGGAGAAGACCTCCAGAAACGGCTTAGACATGTCTCCTCGACCCATGTTTGGATTTCAACGGCGCATCAGCGGGGGTCCGGTGGAACGGTAAATTGGTATTAATCAACGCTGGTTTGAGAAGCTTGAGAACTCCACTGAAGATGATTGCCATCGATGGATTGCTGTTTCTTTCGGTGCTCCCTTATGTTTCACCTTAGTTTCTTTGTATGCCCCTAACGGGGAGTTAGAGAGACTTAACACTTGGGCCTCCTTGGACTCGCTCCCCCACAACGTGCTTATTTGTGGTGACTTCAACATGGTAGAGGACCCTATGGACAGATGGATGGGCAAGGGCAGGGTCATCGATAGTCGGGAGAAAGAAACGTGGGACAGAACTAAACTACACTTGGACTTGGTCGAATTCAAAGACTCGAAGGGCTTTTCCTGGTCAAATCTCCAAGCAGGCGAGGACCTGAGGAAAGCTAGACTTGATAGATGCTACATTTCTCAGAGTTTTAATCATCAGTGGGGCCACCCCTCCCTCTCGCAACGCACCGACCTCACCATCTCTTATCACTACCCGATCGTCATCACTTTTCAACCCCCCACCAAGATCCGTAAGGCTCCGTGGTTCCATGCTAGTGTGCCCTCCTTCTCTCTCCCCTCCGTCCATCAAGCAATTTCTGATGTGTGGAAGGAGGCATTCGCCTCTGGCTTGTCCCCAGCCAAGTGTTGGAGAAGTGCGGTCGATAAGTCACGACAGATCATGATTAGATCCAGGAAGTTGCTTGAGACTGTGCGGCGGGCTCGGAGAGAAGCTCTATATCATAGACTCTGGCGGCTCGAGGAGGAAGTGAACAAAGGAAAATCTCAAGCCCAGAAAGGACTTCGAAAGATCAGAGCGATGCTGAGATACGAGGAAGAGATACAAAGGAAAAATTTGCAAATTTTCTTCAAGGAGTGGTGGGCTGGCAAAGCCGACAAACCCACCAAAGAGATGTGCCGTATCCTCAAAAGGAAACACAACAGAGAATCGATCCCCTTATTGCTAGACGCAAATGGCAATGTATGCAATACGGAAGAAGATAATTTTGGGATCATTGAAGGGCACTTCATGAGACTCCTGGGGACCTCAAACCCCCTCTCCCACCATAGAAGGGACTGTATGGCTGCCATATCTAGGGTTTCCCCCCACAGGATACCACCCAACCTTCACTCTCTGCTTCATGCCTCTATCTCTGAAGCCGAAATCATTGAGGTCATTGATGCCCTCCCCTCAGGTAAAAGCCCTGGACCCGACGGGCTCACTAATGAGTTCTATAAATCCTTCAAGTTGGTGGTTGCCACCCCTCTTCGTTTGGTTTGGCAAGAGGCACTCAAGTTTGGCGCGCTTCCTTCTTGTCTCAACAATGGCATTATCAAGTTAGTACACAAAAAAGGGGAAAAGAACAGAATAGAGAACTGGCGTCCCATTACAATGCTCCAAACAGGATACAAGATCATCACCAAAGTCATTGCCAACAGAATCTCTTGCCACTTGAGAGCGTGGTTAAGCGAGGACCAAAAAGGTTTCATCAAAGGCAGGTCAATTTTGGAAACCATTATAGATATCTGGGAAGGTCTTGAATTTGCAAATGAGTCTAAACAAGAAGTTGTTTTCCTCAAGATCGACTTTGATAAAGCCTACGACAGGCTAGAATGGGACTATATTCTACAGTCGCTACAAGATCTTGGATGTAGTCAGAAATTCACCAAGATGATCGCGACCCTTCTCGGAAACGCATCGACCCAAATTAACATTAATGGAAATCTTTCAAAGGTGATCAAACTTAGAAGATCTATCAGACAAGGGTGCCCATTGGCTCCCCTTCTCTTTGCCATTGCCACAGAAGGGCTTAGCAGGCTGGTGGAGCATCAGGTGGAAGCGGGTAACATTAAAGGCCTTCGTTTGCCGCATGACCACAGTCAGATCACCATGAGACTTTTTGCCGACGATATGAACGCTTTTGTGCACAATGATAGTACCAGCCTTGATACGTTCTGGAAGTGTCTTGATACTTTTTGTGAAGCCTCTGGATCCATAATCAACCACTCTAAGACCGCCTTTAGAGCTATTGGTGGGCCACAGCCCGACCTTCTCATTGATCATGGCTGTCAAATCATTCCGCAGGGCCAAATTTTTCGGCTTCTTGGGATTCCCTTGGGGTTTGGCGTATCTATGGAACAGCGGTGGAACTGGGTGCTTGCCAAACTCGAAAACAAGCTTAACTATTGGAGAGGTATGCAAATCAATCTTGCTGGTCGCGCTATGGTTATCAACACGTTCCTCTTATCATCTACCATTTATTTCCTTTCTTGTTGGAGACCGAAAGAGCATGATCTGTCCAAACTGGATAGTATTTGTAGAAACTTCCTTTGGACGGGCGACCACAATAGGAGGGGGGTGCCTAAAATCAAATGGTGCATCTGCACCAGCCATAGAGATAGTGGGGGACTTGGTATCTTGGACATTGGGTGCATGGCTAACAAACTGTCGGCCAAATGGATGATTAAGGCTTGGTGCAACGGGGAGGCCTCGTGGGCCAAGCTGATCTTCAGAAACAAAAATGAGTTGGCACTCATGGGCTTCCCAAGTTGGAAGAATCTTGACATCTTGACCTTGTTGTTTTCCCCGATCCCCGTCTTCCCGAAAGGCTCTAATATGGTGTGCTCCCTTTGGAAGAGTTGGAATAAAGTCAAAAGCTTCACAAGAATAAGTGAAGACTGGAAGTGGGCTGCCGGTATCAGACAAAACGACTCTATCTGGTTTCCGATCCATGGCATCCGGAGTGTGGAATCTTGGAACATTCAAAATGCCAAGAAGCTATGGAACAAAGGCTTCAAAAAATGGAAACATCTCTGGAAACAAGACACCAACCGCTGGATCAACTTTGAGGATATTGATCCTAGCATCAACATTTCGCACGAAGAATGGAACACGTTGCAAAGCAGATGTCTCGCCTGGGACCGACACAAAGTTCGCCTTCTCATGGGACACGACATGTCGAGCTCGCTTGGTCTCAAATGGCACAATGGGAATAGCCTATCAAAAGTCCCGAACATCAAAGAAACGATCGACTATCAGGCTAACCTCAACAAAAAGTGGTGCCTGTCATGGACGCGGCTTCGGTGGGACATGAAGTTCATGGCTATCTGGCACCCCCTCATAGAAATCAAAAAGTCTGTCCTCTTATGGCAAATCCTTCATCATGGAATCTGGACCAACCTTAAGGCTAGCAAAATTTGTGGGATCCCTCCCTGGTGCAAACGCTGCCACCGGTCTATCGAAGATATTTCTCACATCTTCTTTACCTGCCCCAACTCCAAGAGACTCTGGCAGGTGGTTGGAAAGAGAATTGGACTTCAAAGCCGTCTCAGTTGGCAGCAAGCCCTGCTGGGAGAAGCGATCGGCTGCTCCGCGACTCTCTGGAACGCCATCAGAGGGGAGGTCCTATGGAAAATCTGGCGGGAAACATGTGCTTTCAACTTCGGTGACTCCCCCAAGGAGTGGTCAATTGAGAAATCGCTGTTCCTCCTTGGCAAAAGGATTGTCAACTGTAAAAAATCCCCCCCCTTTAGGCATCATCAAGTACTCCTTTTGATCGATAACAAGCTTAAACCCAAGTGGGCCCCACATGAGGGTGACGAGAGGGTAATTAACCTTCTTTGTAATTTCATCTAAGCTCTGTAAAAGCTTCCCCTGCTTTGTGGGATTTGGGGGGTCCCGTGGGCACTAGTCCCCTTCTCTTGTACTTTTCTTTATTTAATTCAAGTCCGGGAGAGTAGGCTATTGCCGAACTTCCTTTATATTAAAAAAAAAACCTTTCTTGTTTTCTTCTATATGCATACAACTTAAATGATGTGCAATAGTTATAAAGAAAATAAGAGAATAGAGCAAGTACTTTCCCGTACTGTATTTGATGAAGTCGATTGCTTCATGCTTTCTCCAAAATCTTCTTTTGGAACACAACTTTGAAAATGGATGAGAAATAGTGCTCCAAGTCTTCTTTGGAACGTTTCCTTGTAGCCCTTCTTACTCGCTATCTCTCTAAAATTCACTCATTACTATCTTCGAAGCCTCATCCAACAACGGTTAAGAGAAAACACATAGAGAAACTCTCGGTCGGTAGTACAAATTCCCTAGTGAATATGAACAATGCGTTCTCCGCAAGTGACGGCCTGTCATCAGGGTACTATTAATGGCAATGAGTTTGCTCATGCGCATGCACTCCCATTGTGTACAAATCCCATATGCGAGTTTTAAATGAAGAAGTATCTATTCATATAGCCCAATGTTATGATCTATTGTTATCGAACATGAAAATGAACTAACTAGCAAGGCCACACTAGGAAGAGAGATGTGTTTCCACCCAATCAACCCCTCCAATATATAGCTCCAAGACCAAGGGGGTAAGTCCTTCTCAAGAGGACATGTGTATCTTCCATCACATTGGTCTCTAAGGTGTTCACATGGTTTCCAAGCTTAGGAAATCACATGAAATCACATGGCTTCTAAAATAAGACTCTCCAAGCTCTCACGTACAAACCAAATGGCTAGGAGAAGCTTCCAATCAAGCCTAAGGTACTCAAACTTAGAGAATTATCCCTAAGGTTCAAGACCCATCTAAAAGGGGTAAATAAACCATAAATCTAAAGGGTTTCACACCTAGAAACCCAAGGGTTCTACCCCTTAGACCCATTTAATTATACAACATTATTCCCCCCTAAACTTTCATAATATCAATGCCCAAATAATGATGTATATTCCCCAAATCTGACATCTCAAAAGAGGCATACAAATCAACCTTAAATTCAGGAATATACTTCTCATTAGGATCAATAGGAAGCATGTCATCAACATATACAACAAAGTCCGTTGTTTGCATACTTAACATATCACTGGGTTGTCCTCAAACCCATGTGCTAGCAACTACACATGTAATGCCTTTTTCAACGTGCATACTTTTTGTCATGCCCTTTCTACACAAAACCATGTGCTAAAGTACATACACTTCCTCATGTAGCTTACCATTTTGAAATGCATTTTCAATTCCCAATCGATTTACATTCCAACCATGATGAGCTACAATGCACAAATGCTATTAAGAATGGTCATTCCGCATGTTGGAGCAAAGGTCACATCAAAATTAGTGCCTCTCTCTTGAGCATAACCTTTGGAAACAAGCCTCACCTTAAACCTATCAATGGTCCTATCAAGCTTGTATACCCATTTAGTGCCAATGGCCTTTTTGCCTAGAGGAAAATGATTCACATAAAGACCAAGTACCATTCTTCACAACAGCAACGCATTCTAATTGCATAACAAAAATTGATTTTTTTAAATTTTCTGCTCCATTAAAGTAAACAAGCTCATTCTTAACACAAAAACTAGAGACAGCTATTGCATAGAAATTTGATGCAAATGAGACACTATGAGAGCTTGGGTTGGTGTGACATGACAGATTTGCATGTAGTTTGCTACACTATCCATTTAGGCATAACTTTAGCCTCTTCTATGTCAAGCCTCTCGTCAACAAGTGCATCATATAAATTTGCATCAAATGGAATCATCTATATTATGATTTGAAACTTGTAAAGGATGTGAAATTGCCCCATTTGGACCAATACTTGACTATCCACCTATAAAAAGAGGCAACAAAGTGTCATACAATCCTATGAGCTAATTAATCTTGGTACATGAAAGTAATGGCTGAATTGCATCTTCCACAAAAACAACATAATAGCTAACAAGAATGTGCTAGACAACCAAAGACACACAAATGAGCAACAGATGGTAAGCGATCATGTGAAGCCTCATATGGAGTCATCCATTGCAGTGTTTTGGTCAAATGCATTTTATATACATATGTTGCACACATAACAACATCAAGCCAGAAGCTATGTGGTAACCCTTTCTTTTTCACCATAAAACTTACCATTTCCATGAAAGACCTATTCTTTCTTTCAAAAAATCCATTATGTTGAGATTTATATGGCATTGAACACTAATTTTTCATCCCATGCTTAGCTAGAAATGCATTAAAATAAGAAGACATGTATTCCCCCTCCCCCTGATCAGAATGGAGGGTGCCCAATTTACATATTGATACATTTTTTGACATAATTTGGAAATAGTTAAAGCACATAAACATTTCAGACCTTTCTTTCAATGGATACACCCATGCATGCATGGAGAATTCATCAATAAAAATTATGAAGTATAGGTAGTTCCCAAATGAATGTGTCTACATAGGACTACGGACATCACTATGAACAAGCCGCAATTTATAAGTAGCTCAAACTCAACCATCTTTTGGGAAGGAGGAATGCTACATTTTGCCCAAAATATAGCCTTCATAGACACATTTACAAGGTGGCTCAACTTTGGGTAGAGAGGACACCATTTCAGATTTCAATAGGTGAAGAAAACACCGTTTGAGAGATCACAGATTGTAAATCTCTCGTCAATAAATTCGACAACCAAGCCAATCTTGGCTAATCTTGAAACTAAAAATAGATTCTTCTTGATCCATGATGCATATAAAGCATCTGACAATGTGAACGAACCACCATTATGAGTAGTCAAAATTATCTTACTAACTCCCATTTGAGGATAAGAGGATTTGTTAGCACATGTGAGTATTCCCTATAGGGGCACACTCAAGTGAACTAAATAAACTACACTACGAGGTAATATGTTTGGTTTCCTCACTATCAACGTATCAAACATTTGAGTCTATTGTAGACATACAACACACATGGTTCGTAGCCTTTTATTGGATGCCTTTTCTCATTTAATAAGGAATATATTATGTTTGCATGATTTTTTCTCCTTTTTTCATATTGACATCGAATATAAGTGCCGGAGATAAGAGAAAACTAATATCGGTGATGTTAGAGCATGTGTGAGTAAAGAGAAGTTTCAAGTGTAGTTCTACAAGATGAAATATTTTTCAATTAAAGAAAAGGCCTTTCTAAAACAAAGGAGATATCAAAAAAGGTAGGCCCATGATCTTTTCGACTCTTCTTGAGGGATTCATCTACGACGTAATACTAGAGAACACTCTTTTATCATGTAATACTAGAGATCGCTTTTGTATTCTACACAGAGGGCTTAATTTTCTCAATGTAAACAACTTGGAATATCTTCATAATTGTTCCTTGTTCCTTTGACAAACTTATTGAATACAATGTTGGAGGTATCCATGATGCTTTGATGAGGAAGATTGACCTTTTTGAGAGAAGGAATTTGTGCTTGCCAAAACTTTGAATCTAGTGAAAGAGGGAAATCACTTTTCTCAATATTACGAACATGATGGCAAGAGGAAAAGTAGCGGTCCTCTAAATATGGATGAGAGTTAAGTAAAATATAGTATTCTAGTATTTGTGCCTTTATCCACATACCATAGGTAGAGGATCTTGATATGATAGCACCTTTGCTGTTATTACATGATAATGTTAGAATTTTCGGATCCTCAAGCTACACACCCTTAGAGATGTCCCCAAGAAATACACATATGGATGCATTAAGAAAATCATTATAGTTTGGACTATGCATCATTTTATGAGGTTGGTGTTGACATACAACTATATGAATACAATAATGTGGATTGGGTTAGATTGTTTCACATAGAACACTCAATAGCTGTTTATGTTCTCATCTCAAAATGTTTCTATTACATGGAGCAACAAGAAGAAGACGATTGTTTCCTTATTTAGTTATGAGGTTATGTCTAGAGTGGAAATCGTGACAATGTGTGAGGCTACAATAGATGAGAGATCTACAATAGGCTCTCTTAGTATCATAGAGTTAGCATCTTCTTGTTCATCTTTGCTCTCTTTCTTCATCTTGAAATCATCTATATATGTTTTTTAGAGTACAATGAATTGGAAAGATACACACACCCGACCTCCTAAGGTAGAGGCACCCATCTTGGGGAACTCTGAAGCATTCAGCCTTAGGCGGGACTTGAACCCTGGCCATATGCATAGGAGTACAAGGCACATCCACTAAACCACGTTAGCTGGATGAAATCATCTATATTAGATTACAATGTATCACGATATGTATAACTTTTCAAAGCATAATAGACGTATCGTGCTTTCTCAAAACATCTTTGAGAATGGAGTGCTTTTTGTAGTTTTAATTATGAAAATATTTTATGGATCAGCCATAGTTAGACAAATTAGGAATATGCCAAGTAGATTATGTATATCTGATAAGTTTATGGAATCTAAAAAGCTATGTCTTATGGAGTCATAGAGCAATGTCTTGATATAATGGCATGCGATTTATTGGGGGGGGGAGAGAGAGAGAGAGAGAGGAGAGAGAGAGAGACACAGAGAGAGAGAGATAGAGAGAGAGAGAGAGAAAGAGGGAGAGATCAAAAAAGATTTGTATGTTTTTTTTCCAATGGTAGGGTGTGAATGATTTTCGTTAAGTTTATAGGGTGGGGGCCCATATTAGAAACAACTACAGTGTTTTCTTATGATCAAGCTTTGCTTTCAACTACAGTGAGTTACCACTTGTCGAGTAGAAAAGATATAATTCATGCCAAAAGATATCATTTGGTTTTTATTTTCCATAGATACAATGATGGGTGTCAGAAAGCTATTATTGTTTTAACATGAAAAAGAAGAAGAAAGTTATAATTATAACAACAATAACAACAATAATAATGAGAGCAAAAAAGAAATAAAAAATCTTTGAGAGGGGAATCTATGTATGTTATCTGTGTGCATCTTTGACTCTGCATATGTATTAACTGACAATCTATATCCAACTCACATTCTTCCTTTTCTCAACTTCAACCAGTTTTCAAATCCTGGGATTACATTGGCTGGAGGAGGGGGTTGCTGCGCTAGGACTGGTCGCAGTCTTTGTTGCCCTTGATAGGGTGGTTGATAGGTTTGCTGGAGTCTAGCATACTATTGTTGTGGGTACTGATAGGGGTATTTTCCTTGCTGTGGATAAGTCTGAGGATAATTTTGCCTAACAGCTTGTTTGTTATATGGGCAGTCTTGTGCTGTGTGGTTGGTGTATCGCCTTTCTATGGTGCAGTACTAGTTGTTAGGGTTCACTTCAGGTTGGGCCATGATAGGGCACACATTAGCCATATGGTCTCCTCCACAGGTATAGCATCGTTTTCCTGGGGCAAATCTAGGAATCTGATTGCTAGACACCTAATTTCTGAGCTACCTTTTCTGCTAGATCCTCAATTGATGTGGATTGCAAGGAAATGAGGCTACTAGAACTATCTGAATCTTTATAGATATTTGAAAGCTCTAATTCCTCCCCTAGATTATCCTCAATGTCTATGCACATGCGTACACATTCTTCTATGGATCTAGGGTCCCTCAAGTACACATATGATCTCAGCTTGGTACTTAACAATCCATCTAGAAACAAGGCCACTTGCTTGGCTAGAGTGGGTAACTCTGGAGCCGGGCATCTCTCTAGATATTGCCTAAATCTTCTTTGTGCGAGCCTCAGTGTCTCTTGAGGTGTTTGCTTAAAGCTATATATCAGGGAGGATGTGTTATGTATAATACCACTCTTGGAAAACTCAGTGATGAATGCTTCAAGCAGTTGATCTATGCTTCTGTACTGATCTTGGTGAAGTGGTTGAAACCAAGTCAATGCACTGTTCTTGAGTGTTAGGCCAAAAGCGTTGTATTGAGTGAACAAGTCTTCCACTTGTTCAGCTCTCAAAACTTGCCTAAACTTTGCTACATGGTCATACGGGTCTCCTGTGCCATCGAAGCAATTCTTCATGGACTTAACCAATTGTGTAGGCCGCAAGGTTCTAGCATGTTCTCTAGGCCTTGGTAAAGGGAATTCGTCTGTATTTCTTAGATTCCTTGGGTCCCTCTGTCTTTCCCTCTCCACTCTATCAGTCTCTGTCCTTGTTCTCTCTCTTCCAAGTGGATTAGCAAAACTCACCTCGGGTCTATCTCTACTCCTCTCTCTTTGTGTTCCATGAACCTGAGATGTTCCCGCTCCTGGGTGACCATAAGACACAGTGGATCGAGGTTGGGGAAAAACAAAGTCACCCTTCCAAGTGTATGTGTGTCTTCCATGCTCTGAGACCACAAAGATCCTCTCCGAAGTATCATCTAAGTAGGTCACTTTGCCTAGGGTATCTGGATCTTTGAATTCATAGATGGTGAGTGCTCCCACTTCATTGGGCTTTTCAAGCTTATATCTCCAAAAAGCCTCATCCGTCTCTCGGTTCAAGAGCAAATCTATGCTCCTATTATCTTGGGGAACCAACTCTGGAGTGATTATTCTTGTCAGAACCGACTTGCCCCGAGGAGTTTTTGGTTCTTTTCCTAAGTTCCCTTGCTCTATGTCACCTATTTCGACCTCTGAGATTATGTTGCCAAATTCATCTGTTCTTTTTGGTTGGCTAGTGACCACATACATTGTTCCTTCTTTGTCTATGTAGGAGCCATTTTCGAACTTGACCACAGGGTGTTCTAATCCAATGGGATGATCCGGGTTTTTAATTAAGACAACAGATCTTCGCAGACCATCCTCATAGATGCATGCACCTAAGCGGTTGGTCCTAATGTACTCCAATTGAGTTTTGTAGGGCCCTTCAAGTCTTTCTAGGTATGCCACTCTTGAGCTATCTATAGGTTTTTCCATGTTATAAGATGTCTCAGAGTCATTAGTTTCTGAGTCTAAGCCGTAGGGGTAATCACTCAACTACTGGGCCCAAGATCTGGCTGTATGGTTGACGCTAGCCTCGGATGATCTAATACTTTGACGGTCTCTCCCTAGGTGTCTTCCCGATCTAAGGTTCATATGCCTTTCCAATTAATCCCAATGATCCTTGTACAGCCACGTTGCTGATTCTTTGATACTAAGCACTTGTTCCTTTTGAGTTCCTTTGTATGTGTTTTCTTGTCTTTAATTGAGTGTCGTCATGAGCACTTAAGTGTGTCTTACTTGATGTTTTGCGTCCACTTAGTTTAAGTTCTTTTCTTTTAAGTTGTCCCTTCACTGCAATGTAACCTATTCTTAGACTTGAGAAATTAGAGGCTCTTAGAAATTGAGTATTCTTATCGTACCCCTAGTCAATCAAGACAACTACTCGCACTTAGCCTATGCTAGGAATGGACTGAGGGGGTTAAGAGATGTTCCAACCTCAAGTCGCTCCTCCTTGCTATGCTTGTCTGCCTACGAAGCATGTTCCTAGGCCTGCTCACACTGGCACTTGCTTTGCTTTCTCCAAGAGCTCTCGATAATCCTGTAAAAATCCCAAGTTTAGCTCCAATTTGATCCTTCTATTGACAGACAATTTATCTCAGACACTTTTAATGACCCTTTTTTCCCCCTTTTCTATTGCCAAAAAATTCCTCTAGAGCTCTCTTGGTGTATCTACCCCATAGAGGGTCAACTTCAAAATACCCTATCTGAAAACGGATTTCATATGAAAAAGTTATGACAGTTCACGGTTTAGGGGGTTAAACAGACAAACAGATCCTTTTAAGAGTTTAGTGTATTTTTCTAAGGCCTTTGTAAGTGTAGGAGTAATTGAGTATGTAAGTATGCCCAAAATTTGGCTTAAATTTCCAAAAATTTACCCCTTGATTTTTTTGCCGAAAATGCCTATCTATCGCGATAGACCGTGTGTGTTGCGATAGACACTGACTGTCGCGTGGGCTTGTCTATCGTGATAGACAGTGTCTATTGCGATAGACGGTGTCTATCGCGATAGACGGGGTCTATCGTGGTTGTCTGTCGTCGCGATAGACGGGTGTTTGTCATGATAGACGGGGTCTGTCGTCTGTCGTGGGCCTGTCTATCATGATAGACGGTGTATATCGTGATAGACTGAGGCTGTCATCTGTCGTGCCTTTTGGTCTGTCGCGATAGACGGTGTCTGTCACAATAGACAGTCTCTATCGTGGGTCTCTGTCTGTCGCGATAGACGGGTGTCTGTCGCGATAGACGGGGTCTATCGTCTATCATGGTCTGTCTATCGCAATAGACGGGTGTCTGTAGCGATAGACTGAGGCTGTCGTCTGTCGTGCCTTTTGGTCTGTCGCGATAGACATTGTCTGTCATGATAGACGGTCTCTATCATGGGTCTCTGTCCGTCGCGATAGACGGGTGTCTGTCGCGATAGACGGGATCTATCGTCTATCGTGGTCTGTCTGTCGCGATAGACAGAGGCTGTCGTGGGATGCTGTCTGTCGCGATAGATTGTGTCTGTCACGATAGACTAAAATAACTCAAATTTTTTAGAACTTTTTAGTGATTTGGAGTGCTCTCATGGTGTAGGTTATCGTGCCACACATGCATTCAAAAAATATTAAGTTTTTCTGTCTGTCGTGATAGACAGAGCTTGTCGTCTCAGGGCATGTGCAGAGTCTATCGTACCTGCCCAAGCTACTAGAGATGGTGGTACAGCTCGATCCTGCAGTAAAAGCTCAAAAAACACACAAAAACGGATAGCATGCAAGCTCTCTCTCACTCTCTCTCATAAGTGAAATGAGGGAAATGAGGTGGGGAGTGGAATATGACCAAAAACTGAAATTTTTGTGAAGATGGAGATGGAGGTGGGAGATGGTGATGCAAAAACAAGAAAAATTGAAGAAAAATAAGGAAAAGAAAGGATATTACCTATGACTCCAATGTCTCAACTCTACATCTTACCATCACATGCTCGTCCTTGAAGCTCTCTCCCCGACAACGGCGCCAAATTTGGTGTCACTATAGCACAATGATGAGTACCAACGTGAGGAGATCCACCTCATAATTGTCAATCTGTGGAGATGTGAGGATTAGTATGAAGACTATGAGCAAGTGATGGCACAAGTGTGTGAGTGAGAAGCACACATACATGCACACACATACACACACACGTGCACACAAGGCAAGAACAAGGAGAAGAACAATGGACTTCTTTGCATTAGTCAAAAAGTCTCTTACATAAGCTCAATTCACAAACAATCTAACCCGAAAAATGAGCTCTATAGCTCTTTTTATAGTTTTCTAACTAGCTTTGGCCTTGTCCAGACCTAGTGTCCGGCCTAGTTAAAAATTAAGTCCTAGAGCCTATTTGAGGGCTCAAACGGAATCTAAAAATTATGAAAATTGGTATATTGCTAATTCTAACACTCCTCAAGCTCGAGGACTCCTCGGCTTGAACAAAAGGGAGTCTATTCTACCAAAAACGGGATTTACAATGTGTGTGTAGTGATGAAAAATCACTTGAATTGGAAATACTTTATGGAAAAAAATGATTGGGCCTTGTTGCAGTATTGTGCATGACTCCTCCGTTGTGCCTATATGCTCTTCTTATGACTTGTATGCCAACAAGGGTCTTATGTGGCACAACAACAATTGCCTATTCAAAATTCCTAGAATCAAGGTGAACACGGACTATCATAGCATGCTTAACAAGAAGTGGTGCCTGACTTGGACAAGGCTATGTTGGGATTTGAAGTTCATGTCTATCTGGCATCCCCTCATCGAGATCAAAAAATCTGTTCTCATGTGGAAAATTCTCCACTGTGGTATCTAGACCAACCTAAAGGCTAGCAAAATTTGTGGGGCTCCACCGTGGTGCAAGCGATATTGTTGGAACATCGAGGATCTGGGTCATATCTTCTTTGCATGCCCCAAGTCTCTCCTACTCTGGTGGACCCTTAGGAATATTTTGAGACTACAGGAACAAATCATTTGGAAGCAAGTGCTTCGAGGCAAAGAGATCGGCTTCTCAACTACACTGTGGAATGCTATAAGAGGGGAGACCCTCTGGAAGATTCGGAGGGAGCAGTGTGCTAGCAATTTTGGACACCCTCCTAAAGAGGGGTCGATCGAGAAGTCTATGTTCCTCCTTGGTAAAGGAATCTCCAACTGTAAGACATCCCCACCTTTTAGGCATCATAAAGTGTTTCTCATAAAGAACAACAAGCTTAAACCCAAGTGGGCCCCACATGAGGGGGATGGGAGGGTTGTTAACCTCCTTTGTAACACTCTCTAGACCCACAAGTTTTGCCCTTGCTTTGTGGGATTCGAAGGGTCCCAAAGGCACTAGTCCCTTTCACTTGTAACTTGTTCTTTCTTTTTCTTTAATTAAAGTCGGAGAGTAGGCCATGGCCGAACTTTCTTTTAGGAAAAAAAAACTAATCCCTTCAAAATTCAATTCAACATGTGCATGTGTTTTTTCTATTCATTCCTGTGCATGTACATGTTTCCTCCTCTTTTCAATACTGTTTCGCAGATCAGAAGTACGAAAATGAGCAGCTTCGACTGTGAAATATCAAAGAGTTGTTGAATATTGTGTGCTAAGAAAGTGTTTCAAAAGGTCAACAGTCTAAAATATACTCATAGAAGATGGATGACTCGGGAGTGCAAGCAACTTCTAAATGAACAATCTTTTCTTTATACTTTTTGTGTCCTGTTGTCTCCCCGTGCACATCCTTTGTCCCCCCACACACAGAGAAATGTAAACATACATATAATAAGCTCGTCTTCCCTTGCGCTACAATACACAAACAAACTTCTAATGCCTTCTCAAAGAAGGTGATAGACACACTTCTAATGCCTTCTAGAAAATTGTGGGGTCATATTGATTCTTTCAAAAGTGTGGGGGTCATAGAGATTCTTTGAAAAGTAGACAACCACGACTCACCAAAGTGAAGCTTTTGGCCAAAGAAATTTCGTGCCCAAAAATTCAATTTCATGTCACAAATATCATCTCATAAAAAGCCATCCCATATCCTGATTGTTATGATAGAATCCCCCAACTTTGGATTGTAATTTGCTTGATCGTCAATGCAATGAGTGGCTGTACAAAACATTAAGTGTTATTCGTGCACATTTCTTCAATTGGTTGAGCCCTTCGCCTCTCAAGCCTAAGGGTAGTGGTTCAACCTCTACAGGTTGCGACTAGATGCCTATCACCACTTGGGTGGTGAGCTGTCAAACTTGCCTTTTCTGGGGAGCATTAGGCCTTCAGGCTACCTAGTTCAAACCATTCATTTTGTCTCAACTTAGGGTCCTACCTTCTCAATGTCTACCTTAGTGTGCCTTCACACTTTGTATCCTTGTTGATGTTAGGCATCTAACCCCTACTTTGTGGGATTTAGGGGGGTCCCATGGGTGTTATGCTTGCCTTTCATTGTACTTTTATTTACTTTAAACTAATCTATACTATTTGATATGATAAAATTTCCTTAAAATTAAAAGAAAAAGCATAACATGTGTTAGAAAATGGGAAAGGCTAGTAGTATACACCAGTTGGTTGGGTCCATGGCCTCCCTTGGGTAGGGTAAGGGTTCAACCCTCACTATTTCCATGGATTAGAGATATCCTCATCCTTGTGGTGAGATGAAGTGGTTCACTTTGGGGATGTTTCTCATTAGCCTTTTTATGATAATATTTCATCAATTCAAACTAGCCTCCTTGTTTGGCCTTAGGTCTGTACTTTTCGAGTTTCCATTTTAATAAACAGGCCTTCAGACTCTATTATGTGGGATTCGAGAGGTAGGATGGGTACTATGCCTTTTATTGTAGAATCACACTTTCAATTGCAATGCTTCATCAATTCAATCTAGCCTCCTCGTCTAATCTTAGATCATCCCTTTTTACTTTCCATTTTGGGCAAGCCTTTGGGATATGTACATATCCTCTACTTTGGGATGTGTAACAAAACAAAAATCCTTTCAAAGTTCTCACGTGATTTATTTTATGAATTCTTTCATGGAGTAATTTCACAAAAGTATTTTGAAACACTCTATGCATCACTTAGAAAACTTATAATGCATTGAAAAATTAAGAAATACAAGAAATAAAAGGGAGATGCAATGGAGCCCATAAGGCCTAGCTTCCCTTCCATGTCGAGGGAGCCCACAAGATAATATGTTGAGCTAAGGGGTTGAACTAAGGAGCTTGATAAGTTTTTTTCATTTGATCCCCTTCGTGTGGGAGCCACTTGCTCTTGAGCTTATTGTTCTCTACAAGGAAGATTTTATGATGTATGAAGGGGGGAGCTTTTCGAGTTCCTAATCCTTCTAGCTCGGAGGTCAAGGGAAGTCTCTATAAGACATTCTCTCAAATATGAACTACCAAAGTTAGAAGCACATCTCTCCTTCCTAATTTTCCAAATGGCTTCACTTTTAATCTCATTCCATAGGGTTGATGAGCATTCAATGGCCTCACCTAGCAAAGCTTGTTTCCAATCGATCTGGCTTGCCACCTTGAGATGCTCATGGACACCACTTGTTGGGCATGAAAAGAAGAGATGAACAATACCTTCATGCCCCCGATGACACCTTTTGCAACAAGCCACACCCTCACAGATTTCAGTTGCTTTCACATTGCTATGAATCCCATGGTGGAGGATTTGCAAGAGAAGGGTTACTTTCTTTCTCTCCACTAGGGGAGCCATAGTCCTTTAAATTGAAGATCCAAGACTAGTTCAAGTAATGCTTTGTTTTGAGATTTTGATGAGATTCAGATGTTTTCTTGATCCTAAGGCCATCTTCAATTTTATTTCCATTTCACCATCTGATTCGTTTGGGACTGGGATCTTCTTGGCCTAGAAGAATACGAATTTCAGAACAAGCATTTTCATGTGCTTTAAAAGAAACTACTCATCAAAGTCCACTATTTGGCCACTATGCATGCATCAAATCATAACCAATTTCTTCTTGATTGAAACCAAAAGTGCTTCCAATGATGAAACATTTGGACTAAATATGTTTGGCTCTTTGGAGATTAACCTTCTTGAGTCCCTTGATGATAGAAATAGGAAACCAAATGGAGTCATTTTGTCTCACCCCGTCCACCCATTTCCGATAGTTATTGATCATGCAATGAGGCGTCATTTTATTCGAAGAAATCTAGAGGAGTATTAATAAATTACGCTTTGTTCAATGATGCAGGATGAGGATAAGAGAATATGGGACATGATGGTTTTGAATCAAGAAGTCAAGTTACACAGATTCACAGATCATCTAGACTTTCAGATTATGAACATGATAGGAGATGTATAGTATTTGATAGAGAATGGCTTTGGGGGTTTAGGAGAATCACTTAAATGAAGTTACTTGAATAATAATATTGAATTTAAAAAAAAAACGGAAGTGCATTCTGTATTCATGGTGAGAAGGATATATCTAATACATCTCTCATTTCATGCATTTAGTAAGGGTCTCTATTTGATCTACATGATGTACATGATATTTATGCATTGTATAGTAGATGTTGATCAATCGTTGCATATTTGTGATACTTCATGAACACAATCTAAATATGGACATGATGTTTTACTATTATTTTTTCAAGTGAGTGTAGTTAAAGATTTTAAACAGTTAATATTTGAATAGAGAGAGATGTTTTCCTTGATGATTTAAAAGGTCTACCACATGCACAAGGAGACATTGATCCTGCCATAGATTTAGTGTTTGACACTAAACCCCCATATGTATAAAAATCAGGTTGAATGATCTATTCAACCAATTACATCGATCTGAATTCTTTACTACGCTTGATTTTAGATCCAGATATCATCAAATTAGGATAAAGGTAGAGGATGTTCCTAAGAATACCTTTGGACTTGATATGGGCATTATGCATTTCTAGTGATGTCGTTCAAACTAATCAATTTCTCTTGCCACATTATTCATGCTCATGAAAAGTGTGTTAAAGCTCTACTTAGGAAAGTTCACTGTAGACTTCTTTGATGATATTTTTATCTATAATAGGTTTGGAAGAGGAACACTTAAAAGAAGTCTTCCAAGTGTTACAAAACATTCACTCTTTGTTGAGTAAAAGTGTGAATGTTTCAAACCAAAGGTTAGTTATCTTTTCCATGTCATATCCAAACATGGAAACCAAATGGAGCTTGAGAAAGCGTAGGCTATTGTGGAATGGCCACATTCTAGAAACTTGAAAGAGCTTCATATCTTCCTAGGTTTATTAGGATTCTATTCAAGATTCATTAAAAACCATGCCAAGATCACGAAGTCTTCCAAGTATTACAAAAAATTCACTCTTTGTTGAGTAAAAGTGTGAATGTTTCAAACCAAAGGTTAGTTATCTTTGCCATGTCATATCCAAACATGGAAACCAAATGGAACTTGAGAAAGTGTAGGTTATTGTGGAATGGCCACATTCTAGAAACTTAGAAGAGCTTCATATCTTCCTAGGTTTATTAGGATTATATTCAAGATTCATTAAAGACCATGCCAAGATCACTATCTCAATGACATAATAACTCAAAGCAAAAGAAAAGCCTTTTGTTGGAGAGATGAACAAAAGAAAAGTATGAAGAAGTTAAAGAAAACAATTTCTATAGCTCAAATTTATAGATAGTGGATCCCAATGGAACCTCTGTGGTTAACCTGGACACAAATAGTTTTTCCATAGGAGTGATTGTATTTCAAGATGGTCCACAATAGCATTTGAGAGTAAGAAGCTAGAAATATCACAGAGAAATTAATCCACCTTAGCTTAAGCTAAGAATTGACTGAGGGGGTTGAGTAAGCTTCCAACCTCAAGTCAGCTTTGGTTTCCCTGATGCCCAAGAAGCCGCGCTTCCCAAGCCTTGCGTCCTTCATTGCCTTGCTTTGCCTTGCTCTTGATTGCCCTTGCTAGACCTGGAGAAATTCAATGTTAGACCAATTCTCAAATGGATGATCAAGCACTTGAGTATATACACCTTTAAAGATCTTTTCCCTTTTGCCCAAATTTTTGTGCTGCCCCCTGGCTTTTCAAGTCCCACACTAGGTCAACCTCAAATTAGCTTATCTAAAAATCAACGTAGTACTCGTAAAGAGCTTTCTAACGAGCTATAAAGCTCAAAAAATGGACTTCGGATGAAAAAGATATGAGCGTTCAGGCCCTCGGGGTAAAAACTGACAAACAGGTTTTTCTTCAATTATGAGCTAAGGGGTCTCCTATGAGTGTAATGATCCAAAAATTTTCAAAAAATAGCCCCAAATTTGGTCAAAAAATCAAACCCTAAAATTTGCGTTTGGGGTGGACAATCGCGATGGTTTGAGATGATCGCGATGGTCTGGGACCGTCGCGATGGTCCAAGTGAACCGTCGCGATGGCGTGAGTGTGAACAATCACGATGGTCTGAAATGCACGATCGCGATGGTCCGAAAATGAATGATCGCGATGGTCTCGAATCAATGATCGCGATGGCTCGATCGGCGAACGATTGCGATGGCGTCAGTCAACAGTCAACGTGAACCGTCGCGATGGTCCAAAGTGAACCGTCGCGATGGTCATAGATGCAATGGCGTGAGCCAATCGCGATGGTCTGAGTTTGAGTCGTCGTGATGGTTTGAGGGTATCGTCGCGATGGCGTAAGTAGCGAACAATCGCGATGGTCTAGCTTGCCACGTGGCAGCGTCGGTGCGATGGCATGGGCCAATCGTGATGGCGTGGGGTCGACGAGATTGTCGCGATGGTCAAGGACCGTTGCGATGGCTCAAGTGAACCGTCGCGATGGCGTGAGACCATCGCGATGGTCCGGCCGAGCCGTCGCGATGGCGTGAGCCAATCGCGATGGTGTGACACAATCGCGATGGTCTGAGCCAATCGCGATGGTCCACCAAAGTATGAATTTTGCAAATGCGTTTGTGGATGCGTGTATGCGCGTGTGTCGCCTACCTCATGGTGAACTCGCTTACCAAAAATTCTGAAGTTGGCAGACCATCGCGATGGTCTAACACCTACGATAGATCTCTGACAGAAAGTGAATTTTTACCTTTTTGCAGCCTTCCTAATGCTCTGGAGCACTGTACCTACAAGAAAACTCAAAAACACAATTGCACATGCAAGCACAAAAGCTCTCTCTCACTCTCTCGCATGCACAAATGAGGGGAAATGAGGAGAATGGGTGGATATGGTGAATTTTCTGATTTTTTTGGAGTTGAAGATGATGCGGTGATGAAGATGGAGTGTGGGGGAGGTGAAAAACACTAAAAACTAACTAAAAACAACAACAAAAAATGAACTTTTTACCTTCCAACGCCACTTCTTGCTATACTCTTACCATCACACATTCGTCCTAGACTCGATCCCCGGCAATGGCGCCAAATTTGGTGCTGCTCTAGCACAATGGTGAGAACCACGTTAAGAAGCTCCACCTCCTTAATGTCAATCGGCGGAAGAGATAGGAGTGATATGAAGATCGTGAATGTGAGATGAAGTGAGAGTGAAGGTGAGAAGCATAAAGATGCACACACACATACACACACACACTACGAAGAGACAAGCAAGACACAATGGAAGGTGAGAAATCAACTCTATTGCTAAGAACACTCTTACAAGCTCAAAATAGCTCTAAGCTCTTCTCTACTCAAACAAGCTAACCTCAAAAATGAGCTCGCTAGCTCTTTTTATAGATTCTAGACTAGTTTTGACCGGTTTCACATCTAGTGACCGACATAGTTAAAAAATAGGTCCTAAGTGCTATTTGAAGTGGTAAATGGTGTCTAAAAATAACCAAAATTGATATGCTCATTCTACCTAAGCTCCTCAAGCTCGAGGACTCCTTGGCTTGCACAAAATGGAGCTATGGATTACAAAAAGGGTTTTTCTATGTTACATATGTTACAATAGTGATGAAAATCACGGTTGGAGGTTTTTGAAGAATATTTATAAAACATAATCTTTGAAAAATTGATTCGACTAACTACCTGCTCTGTCTTTACATGGTTCCGCGTCTTCTATCCCTCTGGCTGCTGCCAACACAAGGCCAAAATAATAGAAATCACATCTCAAACGCACTCTCACACCTCACCTCCACTACCATCCCCATCACCTTCCATTCCTCAACTTTCTAATCCACCACACGTAACCCACCCACCACCCCAAGTAGGATTAGTCTTAGCACATCCTACTCCCGAGGACATAGATATGATGCTTAGATCATATCACGCTAGGATCCACGAAGGGCCAAATGTAACGGATCATGAAAGATGTTTCCCTAGAGCTGACCTCGAGCTTGAACGAACCAAGTTGTGTGCCAAGATGGTGGAATTGGCTCAAGCCATGTTTGAGGCCAGTCGCCTCTTCAATTGCTCTAGCTCCACTAGAACACCATTGCATTTTGATGGTCTATTGGATAGATTGGAGACGATAATTGCAAAGTCTAGAAAAGGAGCCAACTCCCAAGCTAAGGAGAGGGCAAGTGATAGAATAAGCATTCCTCCCTAGGAAGCTTATGTGCCTAACTCCACTAAACCAGACACCTCTTCTTCTATGAATCAGTATTCACCAGAATTCCTACGAGAGATTCAAGAATAGAAATGGGCTAAAGAAAGCGAAGATCCTCCTCCAATTGAACTTGTGGATGACGCGCACGATCAATTCCCACAAGACATTCCTTCCCTTTATGGAGAGCAGGAGAGTACCCAATCTCAAGAGAGATTAGACTCCGAGTCTAATTCCTTACAGGAACTACCCCATTTCACAGGCCCATGGGAAGCAAAGTCTACTTGTATGAGAGCACCCATGTGTTGAGATATCAAGCTCAACATGTGATGATCCAGGATGATACGTATCAATTTTTCGTTTCTCTGACATGTATAGTGGTCATGCCGGTATATGTCAGGGATACTTCATTGAGCTTTATTAGATTTATCTACTGAGAGTGATGGCACATTTGTTTCTTGCCAGCTCACTCATTCGCGGACATTAGGTTTTTCCTTATGTACTGGTCTTTATATATTGCATTGGTTGTATTCTTGTTTTTAGGTCATTCTTGTACATTCCTTTTATGTAATAGAAGAAGAAGAAGAAGATCATTCTTCCTTGCCTCAATCTATGTGTGTGCTTCTCCTTGAGAGTGAGAGTGTGTGTGAGCTCTCTTCCTTATCTCCTTCCTCGTGACATGGTATCAGAGCCAGCGTGGCTGTAGAGAGCTCGTGGAGAAGGCGACGGTGAGGACTATGCGGCAAGGTGGGGCCCACTGAAATACCAGGTCAGTTTCAGAAACTGTAACTTGTGTTGTGTTTGGCGACACTCATATATTCCAGATCCAGAATTTCAAGCAATTCCGTGTACTATTGATACACAAAATTTATGTTTTTCTGAGATCGAACTGTCACGTCATAGTGCGACAGTGTTCAAGCAGAAGTGCTGCTTGTAGTGTGTTTCGGTGTTGTGAATTGTTGCAGAAATGGCAAACGCAAATGGAATGAGTCAGCTTATGAGCGATAAGCTGGACAAGAACAACTTCCATGCTTGGAGATTCAGAATGACGAATTTCCTGATGGGAAAAGGCTACTGGAAGTACATCGAAGGAGAGAATGAAAATGCTCCGCAGTTACCAGAAAGGAATCGGACTGTAGAACAGTTAAGAGCATATGAGGAATGGAATCAAGGAGCACGAAAGGTAATGTATTGGCTATCTGTTAGCATACAGGATAGCATCAGGATGCCAAAACTCCAAAAGAGGCTTGGAACAGTTTGGTCACTTTGTACGAGACCAATACAAAGGCACAGAAATTGCAACTCAAGAACGAGATGCATACATTGGAGAAAAAGAGCATGTCGGTAAGTGACTACACTCTAAAAATCAAAAGCATATGTGAGTCACTTGCATCTATTGGCATGAATCTAGATGATGATGATAAGGTGGAAGTGTGCCTTCGTGGTTTAGGAGCTGCATATAAGCAGTTTAGAACTTCTATACAGACCAGGGAAAATATTTCGAATTTTGCTGATCTGGTATCTATGTTGATTATTGAAGAAAAGAATCTTGGTGAGGACTCAAACTCCCAAGGAAAGCCCAGTTCTGAGCAGGTATTCTACTCTGGTAGAGGAAGAGGCAGAGGTTGAGGTTTTGGAAGTGGAAGAGGAAACAATAACCAAGACCAAGGTCAACAACAGAATCATGCAGGAGGAAGAGGACAATTTCGAGGCAGGCGGAGCCAAAGAGGTCGCATAAATTTCCAAAGAAATGATTCAGGTAATGAAAGTAAAGGATGCTAGAATTGTGGTAAACCTAGACACTTTGAACGTGATTGTAGGTTAAAGAATCAAAATAACAGAAGGCAGCAAAACAACTATGCATCCACAAGTGCAGATGATTTTGAGAAGCTGTTTATGGTTCAACATCACATGATGAATACGATGTCTGCTGGTGTTTCAAAATCGAATGATAATGTCTGGTATGTTGATTCAGGTGCTTCAAATCACATGACCAGTCATGCGGAATGGTTTAGTAGTTTGTAGAAAATGCCAGTTCCTGGATATGTTGAAACAGGTGATGATACATCGCTTCCTATTGAGCATACAGGAAACATAGCATTATCTATGGAGGACGGGAAGGTAAAACATCTTGCTGATGTGTTGCATGTTCCAAATATAACAAAGAATCTGGTTTCTGTTCGACAAATGGTTGACCAGGGATTACAAGTCAGGTTCAATGCTGATGGATTATATGTAGAAGAGTACAAGCAGGATGGACGATTGGTTGCCAAAGGAAACAAAGTGGGTAGGATGTTCACCTTAAATGTGAAGATTCATGAAATGAATGCAGCCATGTTTGCAAAAGGTGCAAGAGTTATTGCAGATATAGAGATATGGCACAAACGGATTGGACATGCAAACTTGCAAAGGCTAAAAATGATGCAGTCAAAGGAGACTGTCCATGGACTACCAAATTTCAAAGTTGCAGAAATGCAAAAGGTATGTGCAACATGTCAATTTGGTAAACAGTCAAGAGCATCATTTCCACATGACAAGCATATTAGTGAGAATGTACTAGAAGTAGTACATACAGATGTTTGGGGTCCAGCTTACCTTCATTGATGATCATACACGCAAAGTATGGGTATATTTCATGAAAGAGAAGAGCGAGGTGTTCACTAACTTCCAGAATTTTAAAGCTATGGTGGAAAAGCAGATAGGGAATGTTGGCATACAAAGCAACAAAGGAGTCATGCACAATACGGCAACAAGGCCAGATCATTTTTTCCCATAGATTATGTACAACCCAAGTGATTTTAATCACTACACAAACATTGTAAATCCCGTTTTTGGTAGATTAGAATCCATTTTGTGCAAGCCGAGGAGTCCTCGAGCTTGAGGAGTATTAGAAGTACCATCGTACCAAATTTCATAATTTTTAGACTTCGTTTGAGCCCTCAAATAAGCCCTGGAACCTAATTTTTAACTAGGCCGGACACTAGGTCTGGACAGGGCCAAAAGCTAGTCAAAAACTATAAAAAGAGCTAGAGAGCTCATTTTTGGGGGTTAGATTGTAATTGAAACGAACTTGTAAGAGCATTTTGAAAGTAATCTAAAAAGCTCCATTGATTCTCACTCTTTGTCCTGCCTTGTGTGCGCGTGTGTGTGTATGTGTGTGCATGCTTGTGTGCTTCTCACTCACGCACTTGTACCGCCACTTGCTCGAGGTCTTCATACCATCCTCACGTCTTCCCGGATTGACATTAAAGGAGGTGCTACTCATCATTGAGCTACACCAAATTTTGGCGCCGTTGCCGGGGATCGAGCTTTGAGGACGAGCGTGTGATGGTAAGACGTAGAGTTGACGCGTTGGAGTTGTAGGTATTTTCTTCACTCTCATAGATTTTCTTTTACTTTCTTCACCATCTCCATCACCATCATCATCATCACCATCTCCCACGTCCATCTCCATCATCGCAAAAATTTCAGTTTTTTGACTATATCCCCACCTCCACCTCATTTCCCTCATTTCACTTGTGAGAGAGAGCGAGAGAGCGAAATTGCATGTGCTGTTTTTGCATGTTTCTGGAGCTATCTTGCAGGTACAGGTCACATCACCATCTCCAGCCTTCCGCGCAGGTACGGAACTCGACGAAACTGTCTCGCAGTCGCCGCCTTCTGTCCATCGCGATTGACAGAAATTTTCACTTGTTGGTAAATCTGAGTGCACCACAGTGGACTAGAGACCCTGCACACCACATTCCCACTAAAATTTTTGAAAATCTTGCAAAATTTCAGTCCATCGCGATTGACAGCCCTGTCCATCGCGATTGACAGCTCTGTCCATCGCGATTGACTGAAGTCTCTGTCCATCGCGACCGACTGCCTGTCCATCGCGATTGACTGAAGTCTCTGTCCATCGCGACCGACTGCCTGTCCATCGCGATTGACTGAAGTCTCTGTCCATCGCGACCGACTGCCTGTCCATCGCGATTGACTGAAGTCTCTGTCCATCGCGACCGACTGCCTGTCCATCGCGATTGACTGAAGTCTCTGTCCATCGCGACCGACTGCCTGTCCATCGCGATTGACTGAAGTCTCTGTCCATCGCGACCGACTGCCTGTCCATCGCGATTGACTGAAGTCTCTGTCCATCGCGACCGACTGCCTGTCCATCGCGATTGACTGAAGTCTCTGTCCATCGCGACCGACTGCCTGTCCATCGCGATTGACTGAAGTCTCTGTCCATCGCGACCGACTGCCTGTCCATCGCGATTGACTGAAGTCTCTGTCCATCGCGATTGACAGCCCTATCCATCGCGATTGACAGCCAATTTTAGCCAAATTTTTTAGGGTTTGTTAATTGAAAAGTTGGGCTAATTTTGGGCACAAATATTAGGCTCTTGAGCACATGGGGAAGTCTTAGGAAAACAACTTGGGGAAAACCTGTTGCACAGTGATCCTATTTGAACCCTGTCGTAACCCTAGAACCCTGAACGGTCACAACTTTTTCATACGAAATCCATTTTTTGAGCTCTAGGGCTTGTTGGAAAGCTCGTAGCATATACTACACGCCCTCAACTGTTTTTTATAAAGATAATGCATTGATTTTTAGATAGGGTATTTTGAAGTTGACCATACCCAGGGGGATCAAAGTCAGGGGTCCTTAGGATTGTTTTCTTGAGAATCACTATGCAAGTTTGTGTTTGTGCTACATGAATGAAAATAATTGGTTCTGTCTTTGGAATGTAAATTTCAAAGCTAACTTTGAAACTCTTACAGAGCATCGAGAGGCGTTCTAAGCAAGTGTAAGTGCGAGCTTGGGAACACATTTCCTGGGCACTCAAGGGCAACCGAGCAGGAGACAAAAGGTTGGACACTTTTAACCCCCTCTGTCAATTCATAGCTTAGGCTAAGAACGACGAGAGGTAGGAGTAAGTCAGAGCGACGATAGGCAGTTATCAAGTTGAAGACTACCTAAAAACTCAAGTTCAAGTTAAAAATTTAATATCTGTACTGCCGATAACATAAAGGAAAAGGACCTAACGTGGAACGATCAATTGCAAGTGCGAAACTACATTCAAACATTCCTGACGACGTGATATCAGACAAGAACTCAAACCTGAAAAAATAACTAAAAAGAATCAAGTGACTGGTACCAATTGATCGGCAACGAGGTTGTACTCTAGGCAAAGAATTGGGCTACTTAGATAGGCATATGAACCTTAGATCAGGACGACACCTAGTAAGAGAGAGACAAAGCCTTAGGTCTTCAGAGGCTAGTGTCAATCACACTGCAAGGTCTTGGGCTCAACAGTTAAGTCACCACTCTCATTACCCTAGCTCTGATACCAGTGAATCAGGGATGTCTCAAGGTATGGACAGACCCGCGGGAAGTTCAGGTGTGCCCTACTTGTACAGGGTAGAAGGCCCTTACAAAACACAGTTGGAATACCTTAGGACCAACCGATTAGGTGCGAGCATCTATGAGGATGGCCTAGGAAGATCTGTGGTCCAGATTAAAAACCCTGACCAATCCATAGGACTAGAGCACCCAGCTGTCAAGTTTGAAAACGGTGCATACCTGGACAAGGAAGGAACCATATACGTAGTCACCAGTCATCCAGATAGGACAGATGAATTTGGAAATGTAATTTCAGAAGCGGACTTAGGTGACTTGGAACAAGGAAACATGGGAGTGGAACCTAGAACCCCTCGAGGTAAATCAGTTCTCACTAGGATTATCACGCCTGAATGGGTCCCCCAAGACAACAAGTGCATAGATTTGCTTCTCAATCGAGAAACGGACGAAGCCTTTTGGAGGTATAAACCGGATCACCCAACTGATATAGGGACAATCATGATCTATGAGTTTAAGGATCCAGATAGCCCAGGTAGAGTGACCTACTTAGACCACACTTCGGAGAGGATCTTTGTGGTGACAGAAAATGATAGGCATGCTTACACTTGGAAGGGCGAATTCATTTTCCCCCAACCAAGATCAAATGTATCCTATGGTCACCCTGGAGCTGGAACATCCCAGGCTCATGGTATGCAAAGAGACAGAAGTAAAGATAGACCAGAAGTAAGTTTTGCCAATCCAGTGGGCAGAGAAAGAACGAGAACGGAGACGAATAGGGTAGAACCTGAGATGCTTAGAGCCCACAGGAACCAAAGAAATGTAGATGGATTCCCTCTGCCGAGGCCTAGAGAGCACACAAGAACTTTGAGACCCACCCAGCTAGTTAAGTCCATGAAGAATTACTTTGACGGCACAGGAGATCCCTATGATCATGTGGCGGAATTCAAGCAAGTCTTGAGAGCTGAACAAGTGGAAGATCTGTTCACGCAGTACAATGCCTTTGGTCTAACCCTTAGGAACACGGCACTTACATGGTTTCAGCCATTAGATGAGCGTCAGTTCAGGAGCATAGATCAACTCCTAGAGGCATTCATTGTAGAGTTCTCTAAGAGCGGCATAAGACACAATACATCCTCATTGATTCACAGCTTCAAACAGACCCCCCAAGAGACTGTCAGATTGGCCGGAAGGAGATTTAGACAATATCTAGAAAGGTGCCCTATTTCGGAGCTACCCACATCTGCTAAACAAGTAGCCTTATTCCTGGATGGATTGTTGAGTACGAAATTGAGATCTTATGTGTATCTGAAAGACCCTAGGACTATAGAAGAGTGTGTACGCATGTGCATTGACATTGAAGATAACCTAGGGGAAGAACTAGAGCTTTCCAAAATCTACAAAGATTCAGATAGTGCATCTAGTCACTCTTCCACGCAGTCCACATCAATTGAGGAACTTGCCGAAAAAGTAGCTCAGAAATTAGGTGTAACTAGCAAACAAATCCCAAGGTTTGCCCCTGTGAAAAGATGCTATACATGCGGTGGTGACCATATGGCGAACGTCTGTCCCATTATGGCTCAACCCCAAGTAAACCCTAGTAGCCAGTACTGCACCATAGAACGGAGATACACCAACCACACCGCACAAGATTGCCCATACAACAAGCAGGCAGTTAGGCAACCCTACCCTCAGCCCTACCAACAAGGCAGATACCAGAACCAGTACCCTCCACAACCATATGGCAGGCCACAACAAAATTTCCAACCTCAATATCAAAACCAACAAAGGCCTCAGCCTGTGCTAGCACAACAACCCCCAGCCCCAGCTAATGTGATTCCGGTAAAGTATACTGCTGCAGAAGAGAACCTGAATAGAGCTATAGTCCCAGTAACACCCTTGATCTCTGAAAATGACCCGAGTGACCATAGCTTTGATTCTACACATGTTGATAACCCCCAGGCCTACTACATGCAGTCTCCTGAGCATGGTGAGTCCTATTATAGCGAAGAGACAAACGAACCGAGTTGGGAATCAGATTACACGAACGTCATGTATGCAAACCCCAACCCTAGGCCTCAATCTAGGCAGGTAAGACCTCCATTCCCAAGAGGACCGTGCTACAGATGCCAAGGAGATCACCTCATTCGTGATTGTCCCTTGCCGCCACCTACACAACCCCAGTCAGTGACGATCCAAGGCTTCTGCCAAGATTGTGGAAAAGAGCATCTCTTACGAGATTGCCCAAAGAACCCCAATAGCATGCCAAAAATCACCCCTATCAACGTTGTTGGGTTAGTGGTAGACTCCTCAGGAAGTGTCACTTCCACTGCACCAATACAGGTAGTCACTAGGGCTCAGGCATTGCAACAAAACCAAGGGGTAGGCCAGGAAAAGAGCCCAGATGCTAGCGATACGGAGAGCCAAAATAAAAAGAGAACGAGAGCTTGGAAAGATAGCCGCGAACGCATGAAAAGGCAATGGGCAAAGAAGATGAGTGAACTTGAGGAAAGTCTACGAGAAACCAAGGCTAAAATCATAGAGATCACATCTCAACCGCACTCTCACACATTCCCACCACTACCATCCCCATCACCTTCCATCCCTCCACCCTCTAAGACACCCCACGTAACCCACCCACCACCCCAAACAGGATCGGTATTAGCTGATCCCACTCCCGAAGACATAGACATGATGCTTAAAGCATATCAGGCCAGAATCCAAGAAGGGCCGAACGTCATGGATCATGACAAGTGCTATCCTAGAGCTGACCTAGAGATAGAAAGAACCAAACTGTGCGCGAAAATGGTCGCACTGGCTCAGACTATGTTTGAAGCCAGTCGCCTTTTCAATTACTCAGGCTCAGCCAAAACGCAATTACACTTGGATGGATTCCTAGAAAAGTTAGAGAGGATAATTGCAAGATCTGCCAAGGAAGAAAACAATCAAGAAAAAGATAAAGCAAGCAAAAACATGAACCATCCCCCATCGGAAGTTTATGTGGCCAATTCCACTAAACCAGACAACTTCCCCTCCTTAGAAAGAACAGAGACGCTAATAGCACAATCAGAGAAGGAACCTGCCCCTCAAAGAAAGGGGAGGGCAAGAGAACGGGTAAGCCAGCCTCTTCAGGAAGCCCGTGGGCCTCCTCAAGAAGCTTATCTTCCCCCCCAAAAGGCCGATGAGCCTCCCTCGAAAGCTCAAGTACCTCCACAGGTCGCCTACATTCCTTCTCAGGGAATGTGTGAGCCTGTTCGGAAAAGTAATAGAATAAGTAATCCTCCCCAAGAAGCTTGTGCTCCAGCCATTTGCGAGAACGAGGAGAGAGTCAACAATAGAACCAGCCCTCCTTCACAAGTTGCTTATGCGCCCAATTCTACGGAGCCAGACACTTCTTCTTCTATGAATCGGTTTGCACCAGACTTCCTACGAGAGATTCAAGAAGATAAATGGGATAACGAAAGCGAGGTCGCCCCTCCTTTTGAACTTGTGGACGATGAACACGACCAATTCCCACAAGACATCCCATCTATTTACGGGGAGCATGAGAGTGTTCAGTCTCACGAGAGATTAGACTTTGAGTCGAATTCCATACAAGAGCTAACCCACTTCACAGGCCCATGGGAAGCAAAGTCCACATGTATGAGAGCACCCACAGTCATGGTAAGGAACGACGACTCAGTCATTCCTAGGAACACAGAAGTAGTGAAGAACACTAATGTGCAGTGTAATCTCAAGTTAGATGAGCTACTCAAGGTTAGACCTGAATTATGGAAACATGTAGCCAAACAAGTACCAGAGATAGCAAAACCTCGTTCCCAGGTAGGATCCCATAGGACAGTGCCAGAAATTCCCTTGGATAAGATAGGAGATATGTGTGAAGGTGAAGAAGGGAACACCTATCTTCCCATCACCTACCAGGACTACACCACGAAGGCAATTTTGGACTCAGGTGCAGGAGTTGCAATTGCCACTACCTCCTTATGGAAGCGTTGGGGCAAGCCAGCACTCAGGCCAACAAGAATGAAATTGCAAATGGCCGATGGTCACATAGAGAGACCCCTAGGATTGCTGGAAGGAATAACTCTCACCACTTGTGGTGTCGAGTTTGAACATACCTTTGCCATATGTGACTTCAGCAAAAATCATGCCTATGAGATGATTTTAGGAAGACCATTCATGCGACAGTTGCAAGTGGTACAGGATTGGGGGACCAATTCTTTGTACCTGCAGCACTTAGGTGTTACAACCAAAGTCAATCTCAAGGATTATTCTCATAGAGATGTCCCTCCTATCCAATGGAATCCCATCCATAGAGCCAAAGAGGATACAGAATCGGTGCATTCCATAGGGTCGGGATCCTCATGGATGCATGAAGATACTCACTTATGGATGTGCAAGGTAGCAGTAGAAGAAGAGAAGAGAGAGAAAGCCAGAGAGGTAGGTGCGAACGAAACTCATAGACCCATTCAAGACCCAGCCTATGCACCTATAGTCTTTCCAGATGAGGAGTTTGAACCCCATGGCTGGGCGGAAATTTTAGCAACAATGGACGTAGCCATCAACGAAGAACAATGGACACCTCACTGTGATGAGGATGGCTATGACATTTCAGTCTTCTCCATAGAGCCAATCATGGGAGAGGCAGTTTTAGAAGAATGCGAACCTAGCCTTGATGCATTCGAGGATGCAAGTGACTCCGATCTAGAGTCAATCATTATGGACCCACCATTTGCATCAGATGAAGAATACTTCCATGAAGTAGAATTTCAACCCCAGAGGCATGGAGAGGTTACAACTAATGTAAGATTAACAACACATGTGACCCCGAAGGAAGAAGGAAAGAAACGAAAGGAGAGAGAAGCCTTACCAGAAGAGGAAGAATCTTTGTTTGAGGTCCCAGAAAATTTTAAGAAGTATGAGATAGATGACAGGAGAGTCATGATTAGAATGCCTAAACGAGAGGCACAATCAGGAGAGGCCTATGATAACAAAGAAACTACCAAGAAAATCGTAGTGGCCATAGAAGAAGGAGAGGAGAGATGTACGTACATAGGCCATGACCTAACAGAAGAAGAAGAGTACGAATTGATTGCCTTGCTAAGAGAATACAGAGATGTATTCGCTTGGAGTTACAAGGATTTGAAAGGTGTTGACCCGGACATTTGCTCACACACCATTCCCATGACTTCAGATGCCAAACCCTCTAAGCAGAAACCTTATACCTATAATGATAATTACGCTGCTAAGATCAAAGAAGAGATAGATAGATTGGTTGAAGCTGGATTTATCTATGAAATCGAGCACACTGAGTGGGTATCCCCCATCGTAGTGGTGCCCAAGAAGAATGGCAAGCTGCGTGTGTGCATTAACTTGAAAAAGGTTAATGCAGCCACAATTCGAGATAACTATCCGCTTCCCATCACAGAACATCTCTTAGAAAGAGTGGCAGGCAAGGAAGTGTACAGCTTCCTGGATGGATTTTCTGGCTACAATCAAGTAGCCATAGCTCCAGAGGATCAGCATAAGACAGCCTTTGCCACAGAATGGGGCATTTTTGCTTTTAGAGTAATGCCATTTGGGCTTACCAATGCACCAGCTACCTTCCAGAGGCTGATGTGCCATGTGTTTAAGGAGTTCCTGAGGAAGAGTTTAGAAGTCTACGTTGATGATCTTTGTGCTCATTCCAACATTAGACAAACCCATATTCCTGAACTCAGACAAATCTTTGACAAATGTAGAGAATATCAAGTCTGCCTAAACCCAGAAAAGTGCGTTTTTATGGTCAGGCAAGGCAAGATTCTAGGACACATAGTGTCAAAGAATGGCATATCTACCGATGAAGAAAAGGTGAGAGCCATAGCAGAGCTCCCTAGGCCAAAGAATGTCAAGGAAGTACAAGCTTTCATGGGGCATTGTGGTTATTACCGACGATTTATACACATGTATGCTGTCATTGCAAAGCCCATGTACGGACTTCTGACTAACTTTGAGTGGACTGATGAATGTGAGAATTCCTTCCAGGAGCTTAAACGAAGATTATGTTCAGCACCAATCTTGACCACACCAGATTGGAATAAGCCATTCCATGTTCACGTGGATGCATCCAATTATGCTATTGGATGTGTGCTTGCACAACCTACTGGTGAAGGTAATATGGATCTTCCAATTGCCTATGCCAGTAGACAATTGAATGCGGCTGAACGGAATTACACCACTACGGAGAGAGAAGGCTTAGGCATGGTTTATGCAGTTAAGAAATTCAGACACTATTTGCTTGCAAATAAGTTTAAATTTTTTACTGATCATCAGGCATTGCTGTACCTCGTAAATAAACCATGCAATACAGGAAGATTAGTAAGATGGTTTCTCTTGCTCATGGAATATGACTTTGAAGTGGTGGTAAGGAAAGGTAGGACTCATTTGAGAGCTGATCATCTCTCTAGGCTCACATCGGGAGAAGCCCCACAAGGAGTATCGGATGATCTTCCTGATGCTTACTTGTTTAATTTGGAAGTTGTACCGCAGTGGGCCAAGCCATTGGTACCAGTATTGACATACGGGCCTAACCATCCTGTGGTAACCACACGAAATAGAGAGGTTGTAAAAGCCCAAAAATACCACATCATGGCAGGAAGCATGTACAAGCACACAGATCAAGGGATCTTGGCTTGTTGCGTAGAAGAGGATGAGTACGCTAAATGGTTGCAATTAGCACATGTGGGTGCACTAGAGCAACACCATTCAAAGCAACGAACGTTACAGACTCTAAAGAGATTCGGAGTGCATTGGCCAACTATGGAAGCGGATGTCCAAAAGTTGTGCAAGGAATGCCCAATCTGTTGCACTAAACCACCTGTGGAACACGCCACTCTTTATCAAGTATCCATTGTGCCAGATTGGAGTGAACCTCTAGTATCCTTCCTAAGGACAAACACATTCCCTCCAGACATGACTCTGGCTAGGAAAAGGAGTTTAGGACAAGAAGCCCTGGATTACTCACTCATTGGTGATAATCTATACAAGCGTGGTAAAGATGGTTACCTGAGGCTATGTGTCCATGAAAGTGAATATCTTAGGATCTTAGAAACTGCTCACCAAGGTGTAGCAGGAGGACACTTTGGACCGGATCGGGTGATCAAGGCAATACTATTTGCGGGTTTCTGGTGGCCTACCCTTCACATGGATGCACATACCTACGTGAAACGGTGTGACGTCTGTCAGAGGACTCAGTATCCTATACGCAAAGATGAGATGCCACTGAAACCTATGATGGGTGGACGTGCATTCTCTAAGTGGGGAATAGACTTCGTAGGTCCTATTAATCCCCCAGCTAAGGGTTCTCATGCGGAATACATCATTGTGGCAACAGATTATCTCACCAAGTGGGTAGAGGTAAAAGCTACAACCAAGAACGATGCTCAAACAACTGCCAAATTCTTGTTTGAGAATGTATTCACGAGATATGGACTACCTATAGAGCTTGTAAGTGATAGAGGCACTCATTTCTTGAATGAAGTTATTGAAAATCTACTCCAAGAATTCTTGATAATACACAAGAAGTCTGCCCCCTATCACCCCCAAGCTAATGGTCAAGCTGAGAGCACTAATAAGATTTTATGCAATGTACTGACGAAATTAGTGAACACTAAGCGCTCTGATTGGGACAAACAGCTGCACCATGCTGTTTGGGCATACCGAGTTGCCTACAAAACGGTACTCCAAGCCACCCCCTTTCAGATGGTATTTGGCCAAAACGCTGTGTTACCCTTGGACTTCTTGATCCCTACATTGAAAGTAGCACAAGAGCACGAATGGACAGGTCATGAGCTCTCCTCTAGGATCTTTGACCTTGAACGATTAGGGGAAACAAGACTGAGAGCCGCTGCAGGAATATATGCAGCCAAGAAGAGACAGAAGGCATATTTCGATGCCCATGTGAAGGATAAAGGCTTGAAAGCAGGAGATCTAGTCTTAGTTTATACACTAAAACAACACGCGAGGAAGCTAGAAAAGAGAGGCTACGGACCTATGATCATCAAGAGGATCTCCACGAGCGGAGCAGTACAACTAGCCACGTTAGAGGGTGATGTTCTCCCAAATTATATTAGCGGTTGCAAAGTCAAGTTGTATCAGGAACCCCTCACGGAGGAAATGCTGAGCCGACTCAACACAGCGAAGAAACGCAAAGAGGAAGAAAAGAGAATTAGAGAAGAAGCTCAAGCAGAGGCTTTAGAACGCATCAGAAGGATGAAATTACGAAGGCAAGGTAGAGATCAGCCTGGAGCGAATGACTATGCAGACCAAGGAGTTCCCATAGCCATGTGTGAAGTTGCAGGAACAAGCTCGAATAGAATAATTGATAGACGTCCTTTCATAACCATAGACATAGGACAAGGAAAGAGTACAAGGACCGTAAGAGCCTTGATTGACTCAGGTGCTGCCACTAGCGCTGTTAAGTTGTCTTACTGTCAAGAGTTACAGTTAACTGTCCATCCTGTGGAAGCCTACCTCATAGGATTGGGAGGCGTGGAAACCCCTTGCATGGGCGAGGTGGAACTTCCCCTCTACATTCATGATGAAGCAATGACAGTTAAAGTACTAGTGTGTCAGGATGAGGATCTCACTGAACCTCTTGTCTTGGGTCAAGACTGGATTTATGACCAAGCAGTCAACTTAAACCTAAGAAGTGGACTTCTCCAGGTTTGGGTCAATCATAGTCGAGTTACAGTAGAATTGGACAATGGAGCACTCAAGGAACTAGGAAAGGCACAGACTCCTGGTCCTTCCAGGGGTACACATGAAGATGACCATGCTGTTCTTGTCCAAAACTATGTGTTGCAGAGGAATGATAATTGCAAAAAAGGAGTCAAGGATGCGACGGAACTCCCTTCATTTCCAAAGGCCAGAAGGAGGCAGCAACCAAAGGCGGATCACAGGCAGAAGAAGCAGAGTACTACCTATGTCCGAGATCAAAAGTACCTGCGCAGCAGAATGCCCCTGAAAATCAACCAGGTGTGGGTGCGGAAAGGCGAACGACCGGCGGCACCACCGTCAACTACACGGACAAGGCCTCTTATTAGTAACCAACAACACAACGCTAATAAGAAGTCTTTCAGAAATTCTTCTGCTAAAGTAAAATCTATTTGGGTGCCCAAGAAGTCGATGAAGGCAAGCCCACAATCTAGACAAATTTGGGTGCCTAAGGCTTGCTTGATGGCACAAGTAGTTAAGCCAAGGCCGCAACCTATGCAGCATAACCCATCTACGAGTACCACCAGAATTCCCTCGTGCTCAACCCTTAGGAACACACAAAGACCCATGAGTATGCATGTAATCACTTATAAGTGGGTCCCTAAAAGGCCCCATTCCCAAACAGCGACACCGACACAGCTCTCTGGAGTCTCTACGAAACCGAAAGCAAAGCCCATCCGCTGCATTTGGCAGTCTAAGATCTGTAATAAACCCCCCGACCCCGATTTGTAAATTCACCCCACTTACTAACGGCATTAGTCTCCTAGGAATACACAAACGTTAACTACACTCACTGTCTTCGTGCACTTACTAACCACTAACTCACCATCTACCTCATGTTAATGTTGTAACGGGGATAACAACGGATTTATTCCGTCCAATACGATGTTAACACATGATTCTATATTCTCACAGAATCAGAAGGCAAGAAGAAAAATGGCAGAAGCGACAGGTTCGGGCTCACAAGTAGGGATACTTACTGCAGGAATTGATGTGGATAGCCTACCCGTGGAGGTGCCCCCGACTGAACGACCAGTGGAGATGCAACACCTCCAGCAACTCCCGGTGCCAGATCCACCTACAGGAATCACGGAAAGAGTTCATGCGAATTCTCATTGGTTCAATGGCATGCCGGGTCCATTAGGTGAGGCCAAGTATATCTGGGAATCTAAATGCGAGTATGACAGATCATGGGTGCGATTCCAATTTTTCTCCAAGGAGTTCGAGACTTTACAGAACACAGAAGATCTACAGATCATATGGCAACGAGCAGAATTGGCGGAATATTTTGAAGCCCCACTACCTAAACCCGATCTCCTCCGATGTTATTATCTGGTCTCCACATTACAAGCTCATGAAGATAAGGACCAACCCGGATCATTTGTTCTCCCCTCACTGCTGGGCAACAACGAGTTGAAGAGGTTTGAACTTACTGTGGAGCTGGTGAGTGATGCTTTAAATATGCATGGCACGCATGTACCCTCAGAAAAGGATGCTCTCGTTCCCAACAACATGAAGGACAGGAAAGTGGTGAAGCTGAAAGACATGGCAGCCCTCACCCCAAATGTTTCCATCCCTCTCCGCATGTGCATGCAACATTTCGCCTTCCCCGGTCAAGACCGATTCACGCAACCACACAAGAAGATCTGGTTTGCTCTCTACTTGGCGGAAGCAGGTGCGCTACCTATTAAGCTACCAGTGTGGATTATAGATCAGTTGTATGAAGCGAACAAACGGTCTTCTAGGAAATTAGTGGTGAACGGATGCTGTGCACTCACACGCATCATTTACCGATGCTTGGCATATGATGTCCCCATTGAGCGTGCCTTAACTTGGGCACAATTACAAATGTTTAAAAGGCTCAAGACATCCACACATCAGTCCAAGCGCATGAGGGGCGCGATTCCGTGTGTCCAGACAAGGGAAGTCCTGACTACTCCTGAGGCATCACCATTAAGAGAGGGCACTGTACCTCCCTTTACCATTAGGATACCCAGGTCGGAATCCGACACTACGACACAACCTACCCCATCGGCTCCTCCTGTCACACCTGAATTCGAATTTGCTGCCACTGGAGAGGCTGAAGGACTGGACCCCCAGGATTTCGAAGCATTCCTACAAAGCACACAATTCTCTGATGTGGAGTTTTATTCAGAGGCAGAGGAGCAGGGCACATCCTCACGAAGAAGAAGAAAGTCTACAGACGGTAGACATGTCCATTGGAGTGACACTCAGGAAAGTCAACAACACGGACACCCGGAAGAAGAAGAAGCGTATGAAGAAGAGACCACTGAAGCCCCAGCATATACAGCCGAACTCCGAAGGCTGTATCAGATTATGGAAAGAGTACGATCGCAGCAATTACTCACTGAACAGAGCAGCAGAGTACTTATGACTCAGTTGTTGGAAGAAGCGGGAGTTGACTCAGAGTACAGGGAAGGTCTCTTATTGATGGCAGAAACATATGGAGTTGTAGAAGCTGTGCGCACTGCCATTCAGAGGCCTTCAGTTCAATATGACCCACGAAGGTTCCAGACACGACCTCGCTCAGGTAAAAATATACAAATTCCCGTTACAGTTGCAGAAGAGCCGACTACTACACCTGAAACTATCAGAACAACCTCCCAGACAGCTAGCCAACAGCACCCAGCCACCCATGAGGAGTCCACCGGACCACTACCACCTACTCCCCCACCATCACCTCCTAGAAGAGAAACAGTAGAAACCACATCGACTACTCAACCCACCGACCCCACCTTCATCTTCCGTACTCCGATCTCCAGTGCCACCCTATTCTCTACCACTGATAATCCTATCTTCGAAGACAACCCCAACACTACACAATCCGCCGAACCCCTCCTACACCCTGTCCTAGGGCAACCATCCCCAACGCCCTCAGCCACGGGTCATCCTGACCCTAGATCCACATTCATGGGCTTCCCTGCTACCACGCAACCCTTTCAGTCCTCCTCAAATTTACGACCCCAACCCCCGATATCCCTCTCTCCATTTCTACAATCCCTCCAGGACATCTTTGCTAGGGCTTTTCAACCAGGCCCTCAACCATTCCCTGTCTTTTCAGCTCCCCACCCCACTTCACATCTATTCACCACTTCCACACACACACCACCTACCATACCAGTGTATATGGCAGGCCCCACACTAACACCCACTCCTGAAGGGATGGACATTTCACCACCCACGGCACCTCCACCCACGGTTCCACCTCCTCCCATTCCCCCTCCACCAATTTCACCCACACACACAACTTTCGTAGACACATCATTCACTGTCTCCCTTCCCCAATTCCCTTCCCATGCATCTTCCACGGTAAACACCCCCCACTCATCTATAGGTAATGCATTGGACACCATGTTGGCTTGTATATCAAATTTAAGAACAGATTACATTCAGCTCCAGCAACAAAACGCACGCCTGCAAGAGCACTCAGCGACACTACAGCTCCGCCTTGCAGTACTAGAAGAGGAGAACGCTCGCCTCCACACACAGTTCCAAACCCTCCAAGACGCCCATAATATATTGGAGGTACAGCTACAGAACGTAGATCAGGAAGCAGTGCAGGTGGTAGAAGGTCACCTACGAACACAGCTGGAACGCAACTCAAAACTTCAGCGAAATATGGCGCTACTTAAACGCCATCTTGCGGCTGCTCAGGAAGAGAACAGACGTCTGCAAATACAAAATCAAGAGAACCTGGAGGCAGCTATTGAGAGCACACCGGGGGCACCCATCAGCCCATCCAAGTTTCAAGCAGTGACCCCCGATAATATCAAGATTATATTGGAAGATTATGCCATGCTGCTCGAAGCACATGATAAGCTATCGGAGGAGCTAGGACAACTGAAGCAGGAACATCAACAAGGACCAACAACTGCCCCTCCAACCACCCCCTCTGCGGCTTCGCTTCCCACAGACGCAGAGGCCATAAAAGCTCTCCAAGAACAGGTCACTGAATTGCAAACACGCCTACTACAATATGAGAGACCATCTTCCCCTCCGGAGGCTCCCACGGACGAAGAAGTTGTGCAAATTCCTGTGGAACAAACGTTTGATGAAGAATATGATCCGCAACCATTCCCAGGAGGCCAACAAACAGAAGAAGCGCAGGACACGTTCGAGGCGCCACGGCCGCCATGGTTACGACAAGTGGAGGAAATAGGGACTTCGCATGAAGAGCGCACCGTAGTGCAAAATCAGGCCATGAGGGTCATAGAGGAGACGGTGTTACAATCAGCTTACTTTAAGAACCTGTCATCGAGACGCTTGATTCTCTCATCGGAACTCCAATACAGGCCGTATTATATTATCTTGGCTGATTATAATGCAGAAATACAAAGAGTCACGGGTCAGATTCCTACTTTTGCGACCCAATTTCAACCCGAAGACCTTCCTCCAGAGGTGCAAAAAGGCAAAATTCGTCAACCAACATGGCGGCAGAAACTTTTAGAGACATATCCAGAAATGCTACGGACATGGAACAACGCGCCTTTGCACCTCCTGTACAACCCATGCTACGGTCCAGTCCCCCGCCGCAGGTCGTGGAAGGCATTTAATATCAAGGTACAGAACAATGCGCAATGCAAGGAATGGCTGAACTACCCGTACATAGCGCCACCACAAGGACCACCATCGGTAGCATATATGATGGGGACCATTCGCCACTGGATGCCGCGCTTGAAGCCCATGCAAGATGTAGCAGCGCAAATGATGCTTAAAATCTTAGATATGATGCAAGTAGTGCTGAAGACCTTTAGAAATGCAGCCGCACCACAGGTACGTCTTCCGGGGTTTAGCAATGGAAATTACGACTTGGTGTATGACATGAGCACCACCCCCAGTATCCGTGTGGCTTACGCTTGGCATGCACGCATCAAGTACCTCCCCGCCTGCTACAAACAGACCTTCGAAGAAATGTTCAGATCAGGTTTCTGGGAGTACCACTCGGAGATTTTCGCACCAAAGCCGACACATCTGCTTCAACTGTTTGCTTGTGAACAAGCAATGTATTCAGAGTACTACACCACCCCGCAACCAGAAACCCCCGGTGCCATAAATTGGGAGGCATTGGAAGCCGATCTAGCAAGAGGCTTAAGGATAGGAGAACATGAACTGGCCACCAACGTCATCCAATATTACATCGACCACCCGCGCGAACAAAGGTCTGTCAGGGGCGACAGACGCTAGGAAGGGGGGAGTGTTGGCATACAAAGCAACAAAGGAGTCATGCACAATACGGCAACAAGGCCAGATCATTTTTTCCCATAGATTATGTACAACCCAAGTGATTTTAATCACTACACAAACATTGTAAATCCCGTTTTTGGTAGATTAGACTCCATTTTGTGCAAGCCGAGGAGTCCTCGAGCTTGAGGAGTATTAGAAGTACCATCGTACCAAATTTCATAATTTTTAGACTTCGTTTGAGCCCTCAAATAAGCCCTGGAACCTAATTTTTAACTAGGCCGGACACTAGGTCTGGACAGGGCCAAAAGCTAGTCAAAAACTATAAAAAGAGCTAGAGAGCTCATTTTTGGGGGTTAGATTGTAATTGAAACGAACTTGTAAGAGCATTTTGAAAGTAATCTAAAAAGCTCCATTGATTCTCACTCTTTGTCCTGCCTTGTGTGCGCGTGTGTGTGTATGTGTGTGCATGCTTGTGTGCTTCTCACTCACGCACTTGTACCGCCACTTGCTCGAGGTCTTCATACCATCCTCACGTCTTCCCGGATTGACATTAAAGGAGGTGCTACTCATCATTGAGCTACAGGGAAGTACATTCAAACATTAAGATCTGATGGAGGAGGTGAATACATGTCAAATGAGTTTAGCAGTTTTCTAAAAAATCATGGAATTCGGCGTCAGTTTTCATGCAGGTACACACCACAACAGAATGGTGTTGCTGAACGCAAAAATAGACATATTGCAGAAAAAGCAAGAGCCTTGATGGCTGAAAAGAATATGCCTCATTGTTATTGGTCAGAAGCTGTGCATACTGATGTATACATCATGAACAGAACTCCGACTGCTGTTGTACATCAAGTTACACCTGAAGAGAAGTTTATAGGTAAAAAGCCAAACTTATCACATCTAAAAGTTTTTGGCTGTATTGCATATGTACATGTTCCAGATGAGTTGAGGACGAAGCTTGATTTGAAAGCAGAAAAATGTGTATTCATTGGATATTCCCTTGAGCAAAAGGGGTACAAATGTTATAACCCACTCACACGACACGTGAAGGTGAGCAGAGATGTGGTATTTGATGAAATGTCAAGCTTCTATGCAGATGCCAAAGAAGACTGAGTCTTGAACCAAATGACAAAGAAAATGCTGAAAAATCAAGTGCAGAATCTCAGGTTTTGAGTGGACTAGATGCATCACCAAGCAATAGTTCCAACTCAAATCCATGGAGTGGAAGATTACGTGGGAATTTTAGTCCAGCAAATTCATCAAATACATCCAAGAAAGGTAAAGAAAAGCTTTCTGCTGGTCATAGAACATGTGCAGGTTTTGAAGACGATGGAGATTCAAGCGGTTCAGAAAAGAGTCTTGATGAGGAACTTGGATTGCCCTCTGTGAAGACTCCAGGAGTAAGAAGGGCACATGCAGATGATACAAGAAGAAGTGACCCAGGACCAAGAAGATCTGGGAGGATGCGTAATTCAGTGCAACGATTGACATATGATAGTTACATGGCTCGCCATTGTGCCTACATGACAAAGGTAATACAAGATGTTGAACCTTCTTGTTTTGAAGATGCAATTGGTAATGCAGATTGGGAAAAAGCTATGGATGAGGAGATGGCTGCACTTTATGGAAATGATACATGGAAGCTGGTTCCATTGCCGCAAGGAAAGAAATCCATAGGCTGCAAATGGGTTTACAAGGTAAAGCGTAATGCTGATGACTGTCAGAACACTTGTTGCATTGCATATGCACACATGCATATGCATACACACATGGATATGCATACAAACATGCATGCTTTCCTACATGGTGAGTTACAGGAAGAAGTATATATGGACCAGCCACAAGGATTTGAAGATTCAAAGCATCCAGAATATCTTTGCAGGTTGCAAAAGGCTTTGTATGGGCTGAAGCAAGCCCCTCGCGCATGGCATGCAAGGATTGCTGATTACTTAACCAGCATTGGGTTCTCTATGTGTGATGCAGATCACTCACTATATGCAAGGAAGGCTGATAATGGCATCACTATTGTGGCTATTTATGTTGATGACCTGATTGTAGGTGGTGATAATGAACAAAGCATCAAAGAGGTAAAGAAACTTCTTATGCAGGAATTCGACATGAAAGATCTTGGTGTGCAGCGCTATTTCTTGGGCATTGAGTTTATACATACAGAAACAGGTATATGGATGTCGCAAAGGCAATATGCCTTGAATATGCTGCAAAAGTATGGTATGGCTGATTGTAAGCCAATTTCTATGCAATTAGATTAGAATTTGAAATTGGATACTACATCAGGTGAAGCATTGGAAAATGCTACTATGTACAGGAAAATTGTGGGAAGTCTTATATATCTCACAATTACAAGGCCTGATCTAAGTTATACTGTTGGACTTGAAAGTCAGTTTATGCAGGTTCCCAGGAAGCCACATTTGGATGCTCTGAGGCGCACTCTACGTTATGTGAGTGCTACTTTGGATTATGCATTGTTTTATGAAGCTGGTGTAGATTTGCAGGTTCATGGATACACCGATGCAGATTGGGCTGGTAGTACTCCAGATAGAAGATCTACTAGTGGCTTTCTTTCCTCACTTAGAGGTGCAACTATTACATGGAGCAGTAAGAAGCAACCCACTGTTGATTTATCGGGTACAGAGGCTGAGTATAGAGGTGCTGCAACGGCAGCATGTGAGGCATCATGGCTGGAGATGTTACTTGCAGATTTAGGTGTGGAAGTGCAAAAGCCTATCACTATCTATTGTGATAATCTTAGCAGCATATAGTTAGCACGGAACCTTGTTTTCCATGCTAGAACAAAGCATATCGAGGTACATTATCACTTCATCAGAGAGAAGGTATTAGCAGGTGATATTCATCTTGTTTATGTGAGAACAGATGAGCAGGTTGCTGATATTTTCACCAAAGCACTTGGAGCTGAGAAGTTGAAGAAGTTTCGGAAGATGCTTGGATTATAGGATATGGCGTTGAGCTTGAGGGGGAGTGTTGAGATATCAAGCTCAACATGTGATGATCCAGGATGACACGTATCAGTTTTTCGTTTCTCTGACATGTATAGTGGTCACGCCGGTATATGTCAGGAATACTTGATTGAGCTTTATTAGATTTATCTATCGAGAGTGATGGCACATTTGTTTCTTGCCAGCTCACTCATTTGCGGACATTAGGTTTTTCCTTATGTATTGGTCTTTATATATTGCACTGGTTGTATTCTTGTTTTTAGGTCATTCTTGTACATTCCTTTTATGTAATAGAAGAAGAAGAATAAGATCATTCTTCCTTGCCTCAATCTATGTGTGTGCTTCTCCTTGAGAGTGAGAGTGTGTGTGTGAGCTCTCTTCCTTATCTCCTTCCTCGTGACACCATGGTCATGATAAGAAACGAAGAATCAATCATACCTAGGAACATAGAGGAAGTGAAGAATACTAAAGTGTAGTGCAATCTCACTTTAGAAGAGCTACTCAAGGTTAAGCCTGAATTGTGGAAACATGTAGCCAAGCAAGTGATAGACATATCAAAACCTCGTTCCCAGGTAGGATCTCATAGAACAGTGCCAGAAATATCCTTGGACAAGATAGGAGACATGAGCGAAAGAGAAGAATGAAACACATATCTCCCTATCACTCATCAGGGTTACACCACCAAGGCAATATTGGACTCAAGTGCAGGAGTTGCAATTGCTACCACTTCCCTATGCAAGCGATGGGGCAAGCCAACACTCAGGCCAACGAGAATGAAGTTACAAATGGCTGATGGTCACATTGAGAGACCCTTAGGACTGCTAGAAGGAATAACTCTCACCACTTGTGGTGTAGAGTTTGAACATACTTTTGCTATATGTGACTTTAGCAAGAATCAAGCCTATGAGATGATTATGGGAAGACCCTTCTTGAGGCAACTGCAAGTAGTGCAAGATTGGGGGACAAATTCTTTGTATTTGCAACACTTGGGTGTCACAACCAAAGTGAATCTCAAAGATTTCTCTCATAGAGACGTGCCCCCCATTCAATGGAATCCCATCCATAGAGCCACAAATGATACAGAGTCAGTGCATTCCATAGGATCAGGATCCTCATGGATGCATGAAGACACTCACTTATGGATGTGTAAAGTGGCAGAAGAGGAAGAGAAAAGGGAAAAAGCAAGAGAGGTAGGTGCGAAGGAAACTCATAGATCAATTCAAGACCGAGCCTATGCACCCGTAATATTTCCTAATGAAGAATTTGAACCTCATGGTTGGGCAGAGATTTTAGCGACCATGGATGTAGCCATCAATGAAGAAAAATGGACACCCCACTGTGATGAGGATGGCTATGACATTTCAATCTTCACAATAGAGCCGATCATGTGTGATCCAATTGTTGAAGAATGTGAACCTAGCACTGATGCATTCGAGGATGCAAGTGACTCTGATCTAGAGTCAATCATTATGGACCCATCTTTTGCATCAGATGAGGATTGTTTCTATGAAGTAGAAGCTCACCCTCAGAGACACGAAGAAATCATGAATGAGGTGAGATTAACCACACAAGTGATCACTAAGAACAAAGGCAAGAAGAGGAAGAAGAGAGAAGTCACACTAGAGGAAGAAGAATCTTTGTTTGAGGTCCCTAAAAATTTCAAGACATATGAAGTTGAAGATAAGAAAGTCATGGTAAGAATGCCTAAACATGAAGCCGTCATAGGAGAGCCCTATGATAACAAAGAAACTACAAAGAAAATCATAGTGACCTTCGAGGAAGGTGAAGAGCGATGCACGTACATATGACATGACCTAAGTGAATATGAGGAGCAGGAGTTGATAGCCTTACTATGAGAATATAGAGATGTGTTTGCATGGAGTTACAAGGACCTGAAAGGTGTAGACCCTAACATATGCTCACATATGATCCCCATGACCTCAGATGCCAGACCCTCTAAATAGAAGCCATACACATATAATGACAACTATGCTGCCAAGATCAAAGAAGAGACAGATTGCTTGGTTGAAGCTAGATTTATCTATGAAGTCGAGCACACTGAATGGGTATCCCCCATTGTAGTGGTGCCCAAAAAGAATAGCAAATTACGTGTATGCATTAACTTGAAGAAGGTTAACGCAGCCACTATCAGAGATAGTTATCCGCTTCCTATCACCGAGCATCTATTAGAAAGGGTAGTAGGCAAGGAAGTGTACAACTTCCTGGACGGGTTCTCTGGTTACAATCAAGTAGCCGTTGCACTAGAAGATCAGCATAAGATGGCTTTTGCCATAGAGTGGGGCATATTTGCCTTTCGAGTAATGCCATTTGGTCTAACCAATGCGCCGACAACCTTCCAGAGACTGATGTGCCATGTGTTTAAAGAGTTCCTGAGGAAGAATTTGGAATTCTATGTTGATGATCTCTGTGCTCATTCCAACATTAGACAAACACAATAACTGAGCATCCAATTATGCTATTGGGTGTGTACTTGCACAACCTATGGGAAAAGGTAATATGGATCTTTCGATTGCCTATGCTAGTAGACAATTGAATGCAGCTGAACAAAATTATACCACTACTGAGGGAGAAGGATTAGGCATGGTATATGCGGTTAAAAAATCTAGACATTATTTTCTTACAAATAAGTTTAAATTTTTTACTGATCATCAAGATCTACTTTACTTGGTAAACAAGCCATGCAATACATGTAGATTAGTAAGATGGTTCCTCTTACTAATGGAATATGATTTTGAGGTAGTGGTGAGGAAGGGCAAGACTCACTTGAGAGCAGATCACCTTTGTAAGCTCATATCCGGAGAGGCTCAAGAAGGAGTATCTGATGACCTTCCTGATGCTTAATTGTTTCATTTGGAAGTTGTACCACAATGGGCCAAGACCTTAGTGCCAGTACTGACATATGGGCCTAAACATCCAGTAGTAAACACTCAAGATAGGGAGGTAGTAAAAGGCCAGAAGTACCATATCATTACAGGGAGTATGTACAAGTACATGGATCAAGGAATATTATCTTGTTGTGTGGAAGAGGATGAGTACGCAAAATGGTTGCAATTAGCACATGTTGGTGCATTAGAGCAACACTATTCGAGGCAAAGAACTTTACAAACACTAAGGAGACTCGGAGTGCACTGACTAACTATGGAAGCAGATATCCATAGGATGTGCACTAGTGGCCGGAGTGCCCAATCTGCCATACTAAACCACCAGTGGAACATGCCACTCTTTATCGAGTGTCTTTAGTGCTAGATTGGAGAGAACCATTAGTAGCCTTCCTGAGAACGAAAACATTCCCTCAAGAGATGACTTTGGCTAGACAAAGGAGCTTAGAACAAGAGGCATTAGCATATTCTCTCATTGGAGATAATCTATACAGACGAGGAAAAGATGGGTATCTTAGATTGTGTGTCCACAAGAGCGAATATCTAAAGATCTTGGAAACCGCTCACCAAGGTGTAGCAGGAGGATACGTTGGACCGGATAGGGTGATCAAAGCCATACTATTTGCAGGTCTTTGGTGGCCAATCCTTTACATGGATGCACATATCTACGTGAAGAGGTGTGATATTTGTCAACAAACTTAGTATCCTATACGCAAAGATGAGATGCCATTGAAACCTATGATGGGTGGACGTGCATTCTCTAAGTGGTGAATAGACTTTGTCGGTCCTATTAATCCCCCAGCTAAGGGTTCCCATGCTGAATACATTATTGTGGCCACTGGCTATCTAACCAAATGGATAGAAGTAAAAGTTACAATGAAGAACGACGCCCAAACGACAGCTAAGTTCTTATTCGAGAATGTGTTCACCAGATACGGATTGCCAATAGAGTTAGTGAGTGATAGAGGTACGCACTTCTTGAATGAAGTCATTGAGAACCTTCTCCAAGAATTCTTGGTGATACATAAGAAGTCGGCTCCCTATCATCCACAAGCTAATGGACAGGCTGAGAGCACAAATAAGATTCTATGCAATGTATTGACAAAATTGGTTAATAATAAATGCTCTGATTGGGACAAACATCTACACCATGTTGTTTGGGCATACAGAGTTGCCTATAAAATGGTACTCCAAGCCACACCCTTTCAAATGGTGTTCGGCCAAAATGCAGTGCTACCATTGGACTTTTTGATACCTACATTGAAAGTAGCACAAGAGCATGACTGGACAGGCCATGAGCTCTCCTCTAGAAGCTTCGATCTTGAACGATTGGGTGAAACACGATTGAGAGCTGCAGCAAGAATTTATGCAGCCAAGAAGAGACAAAAAGCATATTTTGACGCACATGTGAAGGATAAGGGCTTGAAAGCGGGAGAGCTAGTCCTAGTCTACACCTTGAAGCAACATGCACGGAAGTTAGAGAAGAGAGGCTATGGACCAATGATTATCAATAGGATCTCCACAAGTGGAGCAGTTCAACTAGCCACTCTAGAAGGCGACATCCTATCGAGTTACATCAGTGGATGCAGAGTCAAGTTATATCAGGAACCCCTCACGAAGGAGATGTTAAACGCCCCTCAACACCATGACAAGGCTAGGGAAAGAGCAGGTCTTCCTACCCAGAAAGCCTATGTGCCTGAGGCCTACATGCCTAACTCTACGGAGCCAGACACCTCTTCTTCTATGAATCAATACACACCAGAATTCTTGCGAGAGATTCAAGAAGAGAAATGGGCTAAAGAGAGTGAAGTTCCTCCTCCCATTGAACTTGTGGATGACACACACGATCAATTCCCACAAGACCTTCCTTCCATTTATGGAGAGCAGGAGAGTGCCCAATCTCAAGAAAGATTAGACTTCGAGTCTAATTCTTTACAAGAACTACCCCATTTCACGGGCCCATGGGAAGCAAAGTCCACCTGTATGAGAGCACCTACAGTCATGGTAAGAAACAAAGATTCAGTCATACCTAGGAACACAGAGGTAGTGAAGAACACCAAAGTGCAGTGCAATCTCACTTTGGAAGAGCTGCTTAAGGTTAGACCAGAATTATGGAAACATGTCGCCAAACAAGTACCAGCGATAGTGAAACCTCATTCCCAGGTAGGATCACATAGGACAGTGCCAGAGATACCCTTGGATAAGATAGGAGATATGTGTGAAGGTGAAGAAGGGAACACCTATCTTCCCATTACCTACCAGGAGTACACCACCAAGGCAATTTTGGACTCAGGTGCAGGAGTTGCAATTGCCACCACTTCCCTATGGAAGCGTTGGGGCAAGCCAGCACTCAGGCCAACGAGAATGAAATTGCAGATGGCCGATGGTCATATTGAGAGACCCTTAGGATTGCTAGAAGGAATAACTCTCACCACCTGTGGTGTCGAGTTTGAGCATACATTTGCTATATGTGACTTCAGCAAAAATCATGCCTATGAGATGATCTTGGGACGACCCTTTATGCGACAGTTGCAAGTGGTACAGGATTGGGGAACCAACTCCTTGTACCTACAACACTAAGGTGTTACGACCAAAGTGAATCTTAAAGATTACTCTCATAGAGATGTCCCTCCTATCCTATGGAACCCCATCCATAGAGCCAAAGATGATACGGAATCGGTGCATTCCACAGGATCAGGATCCTCATGGATGCATGAAGACACTCACTTATGGATGTGCAAAGTAGCAGTAGAGGAAGAGAAGAGAGAAAATGCCAGAGAAATAGGTGCAAACGAAACACATAGACCCATTCAAGACCCAGCCTATGCACCTGTAGTTTTTCCAGACAAAGAATTCGAACCTCACGGCTGGGCAGAAATTCTAGCAACCATGGATGTAGCCATCAATGAGGAACAATGGACACCTCACTGTGATGAGGATGGCTATGACATTTCAGTCTTCTCCATAGAGCCGATCAAGGGAGAGGCAGTTTTAGAAGAGTGTGAACCTAGCCCTGATGCATTTGAGGATGCGAGCGACTCCGATCTAGAGTCAATCATTATGGACCCACCTTTTGCATCAGATGAAGAATACTTCTATGAAGTAGAATTTCAACCCCAGAGGCACGGAGAGCTTACAAATGATGTAAGGCTAGCCACGCATGTAACTCCTAAGGAAGAAGGAAAGAAAAGAAAGAAGAGAGAAGTCACACAAGAAGAGGGAGAATCTTTGTTTGAGGTCCCAGAAAATTTTAAGAAGTATGAGATAGATGACAGGAGAGTCATGATCAGAATGCCTAAACGAGAGGCGCAATCAGGGGAGGCCTATGATAACAAAGAGACCACCAAGAAAATAGTGGTAGCCATGGAAGAGGGAGAAGAGAGATGCACGTACATAGGCCATGACCTGACCAAAGAGGAAGAACAAGAGCTAATAGCCTTGCTAAGAGAATACAGAGATGTATTCGCTTGGAGTTACAAGGATTTGAAGGGTGTTGATCCAGACATCTGCTCACACACTATCCCCATGAACTCGGATGCCAAACCTTCTAAGCAAAAGCCGTACACATATAATGATAATTATGCTGCCAAGATCAAAGAGGAGATAGATAGACTGGTTGAAGCTGGATTCATTTATGAAATTGAGCACACTGAGTGGGTATCCCCCATCGTAGTGGTGCCCAAGAAGAATGGAAAGCTGCGTGTATGCATTAACTTGAAGAAGGTTAATGCAGCCACAATTCGAGATAACTATCCGCTTCCTATCACAGAGCATCTCTTAGAAAGAGTAGCGGGCAAGGAAGTGTACAGCTTCCTTGATGGATTTTCGGGCTACAATCAAGTAGCCAAAGCTCCAGAAGATCAGCATAAGACAGCTTTTGCCACAGAGTGGGGTATATTTGCCTTTCGTGTAATGCCATTTGGGCTTACCAATGCACCAGCCACCTTCCAAAGGCTGATGTGCCATGTATTTAAGGAGTTCCTGAGGAAGAATTTAGAAGTCTATGTTGATGATCTTTGTGCTCATTCCAACATTAGACAAACCCATATTCCTGAACTCAGACAAATCTTTGACAAATGTAGAGAATATCAAGTCTGCCTGAACCCAGAAAAGTGCGTTTTTATGGTCAGGCAAGGCAAGATTCTAGGACACATAGTGTCAAAGAATGGCATATCCACTGATGAAGAGAAAGTGAGAGCCATAGCGGAGCTACCAAAGGCCAAGGAATGTCAAGGAAGTACAAGCTTTCATGGGACATTGTGGTTACTACCGCCGGTTCATTCACATGTATGCTGTCATTGCAAAGCCCATGTACGGACTTCTGACAAACTTTGAGTGGACTGAGGAATGTGAGAATTCCTTCAATGAGCTTAAACAAAGATTATGTTCAGCACCAATCTTGACCACACCAGATTGGAACAAGCCATTCCATGTTCACGTGGATGCATCCAATTATGCTATTGGATGTGTACTCGCACAACCTATGGGTGAAGGTAATATGGATCTTCCAATTGTCTATGCTAGTAGACAATTGAATGCAGCTGAACGAAATTATACCACCACCGAACGAGAAGGACTAGGCATGGTGTATGCGGTTAAAAAATTTAGACATTATCTGCTTGCAAATAAGTATAAATTTTTTACTGATCATCAGGCATTGCTATACCTCGTAAACAAGCCATGCAATACAGGAAGATTAGTAAGATGGTTTCTCTTGCTAATGGAATATGATTTTGTGGTTGTGGTAAGGAAAGGGAAGACTCATTTGAGAGCAGATCACCTTTCTAGGCTCACATCGGGAGAAGCCCCACAAGGAGTGTCAGATGACCTTCCTGATGCTTACTTGTTTAATTTGGAAGTAGTGCCGCAGTGGGCTAAGCCATTGGTACCAGTGTTGACATACGGACCTAACCACCCAGTAATAAACACACAGGATAGAGAGGTAGTAAAAGCCCAAAAGTATCACATCATGGCAGGAAGTATGTACAAGCACACAGATCAAGGGATCTTGGCTTGTTGTGTGGAAGAGGATGAGTACGCTAAATGGTTGCAATTAGCACATGTAGGTGCATTAGAGCAACACTACTCAAAACAACGAACCCTACAGACACTAAGGAGACTAGGAGTGCATTGGCCGACTATGGAGGCTGATGTCCAAAAGTTGTGCAAGGAATGCCCAATCTGCTGCACTAAACCACCTGTGGAACATGCCACTCTCTATCAAGTATCCATAGTGCCAGATTGGAGTGAACCACTAGTATCCTTCCTGAGGACAAACACATTCCCTCCAGACATGACTCTGACTCGTAAACGAAGTCTAGAACAAGAAGCCCTAGATTACTCACTCATTGGTGATAATCTATACAAACGTGGTAAAGATGGTTACCTGAGACTTTGTGTTCATGAGAGTGAATATCTCAAGATCTTGGACACTACTCACCAAGGTGTAGCAGGAGGACACTTTGGACCAGATCGGGTGATCAAGGCAATACTATTTGCGGGCTTCTGGTGGCCAACCCTTCACATGGATGCACATACCTATGTGAAACGGTGTGATGTTTGTCAGAGAACTCAGTATCCTATACGCAAAGATGAGATGCCACTGAAACCTATGATGGATGGACGTGCATTCTCTAAGTGGGGAATAGACTTTGTAGGCCCTATTAATCCCCCAGCCAAGGGTTCACATGCTGAATATATCATTGTGGCCACGGATTATCTCACCAAGTGGGTGGAGGTAAAAGCTACGACAAAGAACGACGCTCAGACAACTGCTAAATTCTTGTTTGAGAATGTGTTCGCTAGATAGGGGCTACCTATAGAGCTAGTTAGTGATAGGGGCACTCACTTCTTGAATGAAGTTATTAAAAATCTGCTCCAAGAATTCTTGGTAGTGCATAAAAAGTCTGCCCCCTATCACCCTCAAGCAAATGGCCAGGCTGAGGGCACCAACAAGATCTTATGCAATGTACTGACGAAATTAGTGAACAATAAACGCTCTGATTGGGATAAATAGCTACACCATGCTGTTTGGGCATATCGAGTCGCCTACAAAACGGTACTCCAAGCCACCCCCTTTCAAATGGTGTTTGGCCAAAACGCAGTGCTACCATTGGACTTCCTAATACCTACACTGAAAGTAGCACAAGAGCACGAATGGACGGGTCATGAACTCTCCTCTAGACTTTTTGACCTTGAACGATTAGGAGAAACAAGACTGAGAGCAGCTGCAGGGATATATGCAGCTAAGAAGAGACAGAAGGCATACTTTGATGCCCATGTGAAGGATAAGGGCTTGAAAGCAGGAGATCTAGTTTTAGTCTACACATTGAAACAACACGCAAGGAAGCTAGAAAAGAGTGGCTACGGACCTATGATCATCAATAGGATCTCCACGAGTGGAGCAGTACAACTAGCCACTTTAGAGGGTGATGTTCTCCCAAACTATATTAGCGGATGCAGAGTCAAGTTGTATCAGGAACCCCTCACGGAGGAAATGCTAAGTCGACTTAATACTACTAAGCAACGCAAAGAGGAGGAAAAACGAATTCGAGAAGAAGCACAGGCAAAGGCCTTAGAGCGCATCAGACGAATGAAGTTGAGGAGACAAGGGAGGGATCAGCCTATGATTGACACTCAAGAGTCTCCAGGCTATCACATGGCCATGTGTGAGGCTTCAGGTGAACGTACCCATAAGATAGTGGATCGACGACCTTTTGTGACCCTAGAAATAGGACAAAGAGACAACACAACAAGCGTGAGAGCTTTAATTGATTCAGGAGCAGCCACAAGTGCAGTTCGGCTTTCTTATTGCCAGCAACTGCAATTGGAGGTAAAACCCCTAGAAGCATATCTCATAGGATTGGGAGGTGTGGAAACCCCTTGCATGGGCGAGGTGGATCTTCCCATCTCCATTCAAGACGAAGTGATGACAATCAAAGTACTAGTGTGTCAAGATGAGGACCTCACTGAGCCTCTTGTCTTGGGTCAGGACTGGATCTATGATCATGCAGTCAACCTCAACCTAAGAAGTGGACTTCTTCAGGTATGGGTAGATCATAGCCGAATTACAGTTGAATTGGAAAATGAGGCACTCAAGGAACTAGGGAAGGCACAAACTCCTGGTCCTTCCAGGGGCGCACATGAAGTTGACAATGCTATTTTTGTCCAAAACTGTATGATGCAGAAAGAGGCTAATCTCAACAACGGAGCCAGGGATAAGAAGGCACTCCCTTCTGTTCCAAAGGCCAGAGGGATGCAGGAACCAAAGGCATATCGAATACAGAAGAAGCAGAACACTACCTATACTGGAGGCCAAAAAAAGGAGCAAAGCAGATTGTTTCAGCCGAGGAAACAAGTATGGAAGCGAAAAGGCGAACACCCTCTTCCGACCAGGCCAACACCACGGCCAAAACCTCTTATTAGTAATCAACAACGCAACACTAATAAGAAGTCCTTCATAAATTCTTCTGTGAAAGTGAAGTCTATTTGGGTACCCAAGAAGTCAATGAAGGCCAGCTCACAATCACGACAAATCTGGGTGCCTAAGGCTTGCTTGCGGGCTCAAATAGCTACACCAAGGCCAAACCCTGTACAACATGTTTCACTCACACGAACATCTAAGGCCCAGTCTTACACACCACGCACTAACACGTATTCTTCCAGGAGCACAAGTAGAATCACTTGTAAATGGGTCCCTAAAAAGCCCCATTTTTCAAGTAAATACCCTATCACACTCTCCAGAGCCTCCACAAAGTCAAAATCAAAACCTATCCGTTGCATTTGGAAACCTAAAACTTGTAATAAACCCCCGGACCCCAATTGTAAATCCATGTCCACCTACTAACTACTTCACTCTCACACCACATCATTCCGCTTAGCTCTTAGGTCTACCCAATTCCTAACTACACACACAAGCACCGAGCACTTATTAACCCCCTAACCTCTCCCGAACCTTAGGTTAATGTTGTAACAGGGGACACAGTGTCATTTTTGTGTCCATTGCAATGTTAACATTTATTCATATATTCTCACAGAACCAGCTGCGAAGTTTTCAACATGGCTGAGGCAGCAGGAACTAGCTCTCAAACAGAAACAAGCCAGCAAGTGGTGGACTTAGACAGTTTACCCGTTTTGCCTGAGACAAATGAAAGACCAGAAGAATTGCGGGCCATCAAAATCATACCTATTGCGGACCCTCCCAGTGGCCACACCATGCCCGTAGGAAAGACTTCCCACTGGTTTACTGAAGTGTCAGGACCCTTGGGTGAGGGAACGTACCTATGGGAATCAGAGTTGGACTTCAATGGGAAGCAAGGCAAATACCATTTCTTTACAAGAGAATTCGAGAAGTTACAAAATGCAGAAGGTCTACGTTCGATATGGGAAAAGGCAGGATTGGATGCATATTTCAGTGCACGGCTCCCAAAGCCTGACTTCATGCGATGCTACTATCTCATCAACACCTTGACTCCAAACCAGAACCCAAAAGGTGCAAGCTCATTTGTGATTCCATCTCTGACAAAGGGGAATGAGCTCAAGAGGTTCAGGCTATCAAAAAACTTGGTGAGAGAGGCTCTAGATATGCACGGAATGCATATTCCTACAGAGAAGGAAACCCTAGTACCGGATTACATGAAGAATCGAAGCCTCACCAAACTCAAGGACATGGTGTCCATGACGCATAATATTGCAATACACCTTCGCATGTGCATGCAACACTTTGCTTTTCCTGCACAAGATAGATTCACCATGCCGCCCAAAAAGCTTTGGTTTAGTTTGTATCTGGCAGAGACACAGAGCCTCACCATCAACTTACCCCACTGGATAATTGATCAGATACACCTAGCTCACAAACGATGGCCGCGGAAACAGGTTTTATATGGTTGCTGTGCTCTGACGAGAATCATTTATAGGTGTTTGGCTTATGACATCCCTATTCAACAGGCCCTAATGTGGAATCGTGTAGAGCAGTTTAGAGGCAGGACATCCACTGGACCCCCTTCTAAGAAGATGAGAGGCACTGTCCAAGTCCCATGTGCTCAACCACGTGGAGCCACCCTAACACCAGACGTCACCCCTCCACCCCGAAGAGTCCGACCATTCACACTCCGACTTCCAAGACGCAGCACCGATGGTTCCACCTTGATATTCCCTCCTATCCCAACCGATCTTGAATTTCCCATTGGTGCACCTTTGGAAGAACTCACGAATGAAGATTTCGAACAATTATTACAAGATGTAGAGCTGGAGGCAGAAGAGGCACAACAAGTGGAGAATGTGCAAACACAAACAACAACCTCCCAAGTACCTGTCACCACAGTTGAAGTGGATGAAGAGGATGAGGAAGATGAAGAACAGGAGGAAGATGAGGAGGATTATGATCAAGAGCATCAAGATGAGCAACCAGACGTGCCAGAACTTGTAGGTGCACCTGCATATACAGCTCAGCTACAAAGTTTATACGACACAATCAAAGCAGTACAAGAAAGGCATCAACTCTCTCTGGTATCAGGTCAAGCTTTGATGCAAGAAATGCTATCAGATGAGGGGGTGGACCAACATTTCATTGATACCCTCAAATTAGTGTCAGAATCTTTAGGAGTTCCGGAGGCTGTCCACACTGCAATCCGCCAGTCTGTGAGGTATGACAAACGCAGAGTTGACACATTACCACAAGCAGGTAAGACTATCAGGATACCCGTCACAGAACAAGAAGTACCCATTGAAACCACAGCTACCCCCACCACCACCACTGACCTCTCTGCTGAAACCTTCGTTCAGATATCACCCATCTCACCCCAGCATCCTCCATCACCACCTTCTCCACCCCCACCACCACCTCCCACCATGGAAGAAACGACAGTCATCACCTCTACCTTCACTTATAACCCATCCTCATTCACATCATTCTCATTTCGAGAAACCACCTCACAAGACACCCTCTTCTCCTTCGTCACCAATCCCTTGTACGCTTCAACCCTTCTATCCTCCGAACCCATAACTGGCCATCCCATAATTCCAAGTGTGGTTGGAAACCCGGCACCCACCGAAGGCACCCTGTGTTTCCCAGCCTATTCCCCACTATGGGTACCTCCATTCCATGACCCTCACTTCCCATCTGGCCCCTACACCTCTTTCAACCTGACCTCACCACCCCAATACCCGTCCTTTGTGGAGCAGTTCATCTGCTCTCCAATGTTTCAGAGGCACATTTCCCCGCTGTTCGCAACGACATCAATTTACACGAACACCACACTCACTTCACCTACCATACCCACCTACATGGTAGCCCCTGTACACACCACCTTGTCTGACCCAATGGACATTTCACCAACCACAGCACCTCTCCCCACGATTCCACCATCTCCCCCTCCCTTACCCCCCACCTCACCACTCACATCATTGGCACACACAGCATTCACTACCCCCCTACCCAATCCCACCTCCCCTGCATTTCAAACTTTTCCCCTTGCATCTCATAATGTAAATAGCACGTTCAATACATTACTTCAGTGTGCACACCAACTACAACAAGAATACCATCAATTGGAAGAAAGCACTGCTGCCCTCCAGGCAGAATCTCAACGTCTGCAAGCTAGAGTCACCACTCTTGAAGCTGATTACCAAACGCTCCTAACCGAGCATACCACCTTACAGCAGGCTCACTCCGAATTGGAATCAAAGACATCAACAGTAGATGATCAAGCAGTCAAGGAACTAGAAACAGTGCTCCAAGCGCAAATGATATCTAATGCTACACTCAGACACAACCTTGGGCTATTAAGGAAGCATATGGCAGCACCACTAGAAGAGAACAAGAGACTTCAACAACAAAACCAAGACAACTTTGAAGCGGCTATGGAAGGAACTATAGGAGCAACCATTAGCCCTACCAAATATAGAGCAGTCCCATCGGAAGACATTCGCATCTTACTTGACGAGCATGCAAATTTCTTGGAGTCATATGAAAAGTTAGAGACTGAATGTGCAGACCTAAAGAAACAGATAGCCAGTGCCCCCACAGCTCAACAGGAGCCGGTAATCTTGCAACACTCTACAGAAGAAGTAGAGACCCTCCAGAAACAGGTGGCAGAACTCCAAGCACGCCTCTTACCATATGAAAGGCCACCCTCGCCCACTAAAGAACCAGAACCTGAAACAGTAGTGGAAATCCCCGTCGATGACAGCTATGAAGAGCCGTACGAGCCAATGCCAACACCCGGTGGTCGGACTACAGAGGAAGGACAGGACACTTTAGAAATTCAAGTTCCAGATTGGGTCAAAAGGGTCGAGAAAGTGGGTAAGACACATGATGATCGCGTTGCTGTGCAAATGCAATCTCTCACAAATCTGGAAGAAACTGTCCTTCGGTCTTCTTACTTTCAGAACCTATCCCACCAACAGTTAATCACAACATCAGAGTCGCAATACATGCCTTATTTTGTCTTGTTACATGATTATAATGCAGAAGTTAAAAGACATACAGGGAAGGAGCCCACATTTGCCACTCAATTTGAGCCAGAGGACTTACCGACAGATGCACGTGCGGGCTCGATTTTCCAGCCTAATTGGCGTGCACGTCTACTAACCGATTACCCTGAGATGATGAGCACCTGGGCAACCATGCCACTGTATATCAAGTATAATCCATGCTATTGCCCAATGGTACGTCGCAGATCTTGGCAAGCATTTGCGATCAAGGTACGCAACAATAAAGAATGCTCGGCTTGGGTTAACTATCCATATTTTGCTCCACCTCGAGGGACCCCAACCGTAGCCTACATGATATCAACAATTCGGCACTGGTCTACACGTCTAAATAATGTACCCGACATAGCAGCGAAAATGTGTATGAAGATATTCGAGCTCATGACCATTGTCTTCAAAACCTTTCGGAATGTACAAGCTCCATACATCTCTGCCCCTGGATTCTCTCAAGGTAACAAGGATTTAGTCTACGACATGAGCCAGACTCCCTCGGTTACTATAATCTTTGCCTGGCATGCACGAATAAAGTACTTACCCGCATGCTTCAAGCAGACATTTGAGGAAATGTTCTCTACGGGATTCTGGGAATATCATTCAAAAATTTTCATTCCCAGACCCACACATTTGCTACATCTATTCGCAATAGAACAAGCGATCCATGCAGATCAGTTACGTCTGCCACATCCGGACATTCCAGGACCAATTGATTGGGATCGTATGATGACAGACTTGGCCAAAGGACTACGCATACAAGAACATCAGCTTGCCACTCAGGTTGTGGAATATTACATCCAACACTCCCAGCAACAAGGGTCTGTCAGGGACGACAGACGCGAGAGAGGGGGGGGTGTTGGAACTGAAGGACTCACTAGGCAAGGAAGCTTAAGAAGGGAGTCAGAGAGAAGAGAAAGTACAAGCAGACAGAGCAATCAACAACGATCTGGCAAGTAGGCCAATATTTTTTCAAGACACTTATGCACATAAGAGAGGTGGACACAAGGATAAGGAGCAAGTAGGGAGCTCCAGGAAATGTATATCAAAATGTTAGAAGAAATCCCTACAACAATAGTGATTTTCATCACTAAAAACCCTTGTAAATACCATTTCACATTTTTGTAGCTCCATTTTGTGCAAGCCAAGGAGTCCTTGAGCTTGAGGAGCTTTAGAAGTATCTACCTGTCAGTTTTCACATTTTTTAGACTTCGTTTGAACCTCCAAATAGGGTAGAGAACCTAATTTTTAACTAGGCCAGACACTAGGTCTGGACAAGGCCAAAACCTAGTCAAAAACTATAAATAGAGCTAGAGAGCTCATTTTAGGGGGTTAGCTTGTAATTGAAATGAACTTGTAAGAACTTTTTGAAAATAATCTAAGAACTCCATTGCTTCTCACTCTTTGTCTTGTCGTGTGTGCACGTGTGTGTGTATGTGTGTGCATGCTTGTGTGCTTCTCACTCACACACTTGTGCCTCCACTTGCTCGTGGTCTTCATACCATCCTCACGTCTTCCCGGATTGACATTAAAGGAGGTGCTACTCATCACTGAGCTACACACCTCTTCCCAAAGACGAAGGAAATCCAAAGACAACCTCCATGTACATTGGGGTGATGATCAGCAGAGAACTTTATCTCAAAAACTAGAATGCTCAGAGGGAGAAGAAGAGGAAGGAGAAGAAGCAGAAGCAGAAGAAACCACTAGAGCCCCAGCATATACAACAAAACTCCAAAGGCTATATCAGATCATGGAGCACGTGCGGTCGCAACAACTGCTCATCGAATAGAGTAGTAGGATGCTCATGGCTCAGCTATTGGAAGAAGCTGGAGTTGACCCCGAATACAGCAGATGTCTCATCATATCATCAGAACTCCAATACAGGCCTTACTATATCATTCTGGCATATTATAACGCGGAAATACAGAGAGTCACAGGAAAGATTCCTTCCTTCGCAACCCAGTTTCAACCAGAAGACCTTCCTCCCGAAGCACAGAAAGGTAGGATCTATCAATCGACATGGCGGCAAAAGCTTCTAGAGACATACCTTGAAATGTTGCGCACTTGGAATCACACACCCTTACATCTACTTTATAATCCATGCTACGGCCCTGTTCCACGACACACATCATGGAAAGCATTCAACATAAAGGTACAGAATAATGCTCAATGTAAGGAGTGGCTCAATTATCCATACATAGCGCCACCACAGGGACCACCATCGAGAGCATATATGATGGCAACCATTCAACATTGGATGCCTCGACTGAAGCCCATGCCAGATATGGCAGCCCAAATGATGCTTAAAATTTTGGATATGATGCAAGTTGTGCTCAAAACTTTTAGGAATGTAGAAGCACCACAAGTACATCTACCAGGGTTTACCAATGGAAATTACAATTTGGTGTATGACATGAGCACCACCCCCAGCATTCGTGTGGCTTATGCTTGGCATGCACGCATCAAATACCTCCCCGCATGCTATAAACAGACATTCAAAGACATGTTCAGGTTAAGATTCTGGGAGTATCACTCAGAGGTTTTCACACCGAAGCCTACACACCTGCTTCATCTCTTTGCATGTGAACAAGCCATGTACTCCGAGTACTACACGACACCGCAACCCGATGTCCCAGGTGCAATAAATTGGGATGCGCTGCAAGCTTATCTAGCAAGAGGATTACGGATAGGAGAACACGAGCTTGCTACCAACATTCTCCAATACTACATTGACCATCCTATGGAACAAAGGTCTATCAGGGACGACAGACGCTAGGAAGGGGGGAAGGTTGGCATACAAGTCATAAGAAAAGCATACAGGCACAAAGGAGAAGTCATGCACAATACAACAACAAGGCCCAATCATTTTTTCATGAACTATTTCCAACTCAAGTAATTTTCATCACTACACACACCTTGTAAATACCGTTTTTGGTAGAATAGACTCCATTTTATTGAAGCCGAGGAGTCCTTGAGCTTGAGGAGTACTAGAATTAGCTACATACCAATTTTCATAATTTTTAGACTCCATTTGAGCCCTCAAATAGGCTCTAGAACTTAATTTTTAACTAGGCCAGACACTAGGTCTGGACAAGGCCAAAGCTAGTAAAAAAACTATAAAAAGAGCTAGAGAGCTCATTTTTGGGGTTAGATTGTTAGTGATTTGAGCTTATGTAAGAGACTTTTTGACTAATGCAAAGAACTCCATTGTTCCTCTCCTTGTTCTTGCCTTGTGTGCGCGTGTGTGTGTATGTGTGTGCATGTTTGTGTGCTTCTCACTCGCACACTTGTGTCATCACTTGCTCATAGTCTTCATACTAGTCCTCACGTCTCCACGGATTGACAATTATGAGGTGGATCTCCTCACGTTGGTACTTGCCATTGTGCTAGAGTGATAGTGGTCCCTTGCTTGCTCCTTCATGTTCTCAATTCTTATGTATGCCCCATGGCATTTTTTGAAATTACAGGATGATGTACCCTTGTCTCGAGCTTTTGTGACTGCCCTCCCTAGGGATGGTTTCCAAAAATCAACACCTCCACATGGGAATAATTTGGGTCATGAAGTTCTTCATGTCAATTTTGGTGACTTCCCTTAGGGGATTGTGTTTCAAGCTAAAAATCTTACAATAGTCCACCTGTTGTGCATGTGTAATTTTCAGTAAAGATTTTTTGTCAGGTCTTTCAACAATCTTGTCCGATGAGATACATGCATCCTTAGCAGCATGGTCCTCTTCATGCCATTCTTTGGGTGGCTAGGCGAATTGCCTCCTAGGAGGATTATGTCACTCAGCCCCTCAAAGACCCTTCACCATTTGGAAGGCCTTGCCAGTGTCAAGGCTTGGAGGATATGCAGACCTCTCTTCCACCTTATGTTTCTCTTTGAGTTGGTGGGCTGATTGCCTTCTAGGAGGATTGTGTCGCTCACCACTAGGAGACTTTTGGGAGAAATGTGTTGATCTGATTTTCTATGATTATACCTGTTGGCTGAAGGTTTTTTTCAGGAACTACTCAAAGGGACAACTACATATTTGGCAACAAAGGTTGCTATTTGTGTTGTTGGGCTGACTGTCCCTTGGGAGGATTATGTCGCTCAGCATGTAAGAACTCGTCACCACCTTGAAGGCTTACAAATTTCAAATTTTGGAAGATTTGAGAACTCAAACGAGTTCAGCTATGTATGATCCTCTTCTCATAGCTTTGTTAAGGACGACAAAGTCTAGGGGGAGGAGGGTGTTGGGTTATAGGGTTTTCACATATTTTTCTCTTTTGCATAGGAACCCTCTTTTGCTCATAAAAATACCCTTTGTATTTATATCGGAGGCTTGCACATGAGAACACCCTCTTAGGCCCCTATTTGATAATTCTCTAAGACTAAGGCTTGGAGCCTTGTAAATAAATATCTTTTTTTACAAACATATGAGAAAACCCAAATCTCCACAGTGAAATCCCCATGCCTCCAGTCTCTTGAGATTTGGGAATATTTTCCAAGATTTGATAAGATATGGTAGTTAGACACATGCTCCCTTTTTGACTAGTCATAGGAGCACATGGGGAAAAGAGCTTAGGCTATAAATATAGAAGGTCACTTTTGGGAAAGAGAGCTTTTGGTTCATGTTGAGCTCCTTGTATATATCTATTTATGAATAGTGGAACTCTTTTACTCCTAGACTTTGTGCATTCTTGTATTTTGTCTTTGAGTGTAAGAGTGAGGTGTGTGTGTGCATGCTTGTCATTCCTTTGTGTGTAAGTAGAATGTTGTAATTTCTTGTACGTTACACTTGTGACAAGGATCCTTGATGACCTTCTCTCCATGTTCTCGAGGGTTTGGCCAATGGCTTGAGCATGATGGAGGGTTGGTTGGATGAAAGGAGAGTCTTCCTTGAGCTTTCCTATTGCTTCCATGTAAGGTGTGTGGGTGTTGGCTCCCCTTGGGTATACTACAACACTCACCCGCTCACTCCTTTACCCCAACTTTCCCACCCTCCCACCCTCTTTGTGAGGACGGTAGTGCATATTGTTTTTATCATCAAGTTGATGCATCTCATTATGTTGAAGTGTTTAGAAACACCTTCCTACTATAAATCTTAAATCTCATGTTTAATAGTTTTTATAAACACTCATTCACTTCATGCCGTGTGAGAGCTTTGAGATATATATTTTCATCAATGACTTTACAATTCTGTGTAACAACTTGTCCATCAACTACCTTCATTAGAGCCTAAGATAAATATAGGAATTAACCTTTGGTCTTCCGTGCGTCTTGCAAGAACAAGATCTGTGTTGTCTTCGGCTTGTGGATGATTCACATAGTCATAGAGGCACGTTCAACTTGAAAGCACCAGAACCTGAAAGTTCTAAGAGATATGGCTATCGGTGTCTGGCAATGCCTGCATATTGGGGATTGGCATTGGAGGCAGCAGCATCGGCCTTGTGCTGAAAGGTATGCAAGCTAAGGTGTTTGGACGATCGGGAATCAGTGACCAACTCTATGACCATCATCGTCATTACCATTACCTGCGCGATTGTTTGGGAGCGAGCCTTCTTCCAATACCCATTTGGATCATCGACATGTCTAACTTACAGCATATCATCCACACCTTATTGGTTTGAGGCTTGTTAGATGAAGCCTAAAGGTCTACCATCAAACAACAATAGATGCATTCTGTACTTGTGTTGTTCTGCCTTGTTCTACTCAACATCTACATCTGTACACCCCCAAGATCAACTTCTCATGCTAGACTCGCACACTTATTGCTGCACTTTTCAACATAGAGTTGCTGCCTTCAACACAGAGTTGTCACCTTCAACACAGTTGTAGCTGAAGCACAGCCCATTCACCTGCAAGAACTTCCACATTTCATAGCTCTGAGAAGGAGGTAGAGAGAGAGAGAGAGAGAGAGAGAGAGAGAGAATGTTGCACCGCTTCTTGTCTGGAGATTACAAAGCCACTTGCAGCTCTTTTGTGCACCTCCTGTAGCTCCGGGTTTCCTGGTATCAAAGAGGCGTGCTCAGCTCAGCCACAGTGCCATTTTCGCTACAACAAGAGAGCAAGAAATGACTCTTTGTGCCATTTTCGTGACCAGTGATAGATTGGTGGCTGACATCAACAGGTCACGAAATTCGCACACTTCGACTACTCCAAATATAGCATTTACTTAAATTTTTGTTCACGAATTTAGCTTTTAAACTCCCTACATGGAGCACATGCACTGTATCTATATTCTAGATTCTCTTTTGGAAATACGCCACGCCTTTGCAAGTGTGCCATCATTTGATATTTCTTTAATCACAAGGAGAGGGGTCATACAACAATTATTTTCCTTAATTTTATAAAGAAAGAGAGCAGATGCTTTCAACATCCTTAGTATCTAATAAAGCACATGTATTTTTATTGTGATCACACCTTCTGTGTGTTTTTTGTGATAGTACGGAATTTGAATTTCATGACCACTTTGATCCTTATTTGTACCCTTTGCCAAACATTGTAAATCCATCACTAAAAGGATTACTTTGCAAAGCGGTTTTCGCATTGGCATTGGTCATTGTAATCACCAAAGTTTTGATTCTCTCTTGATGGTCACCTCACTTTGGCACTAAGTGCCCCTTCCTTGTAACATCAAGCAATATAAGAAGAAAGTGTCTGTGTGATTTGGGAGGCTATTCTAAGCTTCCAAAGTGTTTCTCACTGCATTTGGGCTACTCTAAGCCCCTCTCGTTGTGTCGCATCAACTCATCTCTCTCGCATTATCTAGAGCACGGCTATTCTAAGCCCCCTCTCTAAGGTTTCTACTTCAATTTTGGTGCAAGTGTAGGGCTAATCTAAGCCCCCCACCCCTTCCCCATCTGAATTTTTTGTTAGTGTGGTAACTTTGTTTCAATAGCAATCATGTCAACGATTTCAAACACAACGTCCTCTAGTCAAATTGAATTATATTTATCCTCCTTTATGCCAATATTCATGCCAAAAGATGAGAGGCTAAATGGCACCAATTACAACCTTTGGAAAGATACAATTATGGCATATCTCTATACAAACCTATTATATGAGGTCGTTGAAGGTACAGAACGAGAGCCCAATAAAGAAATTGATCTAGAAGCTTGGAATATATGGAATGTAAAAGACAAGCGAGCATTAGGGCAACTTCCTTACATGTGATGAATTGACAAAGGGTCACATCACTGCATGTAAGACTTCAAAAGAAGCTTGGGATACTTTAGCGAATCTTTATGAAGATAAAACACCTTCCAAGATTTATGCCTTAGAAGCCGAATTTCGTAATCTCACTATATGTCCACAAGACATCATCACAAACTTTATAGCCCAATTTGAAGATTATCAATGCAAGTTAGCACTTTGTGGATGAAAAATTTCAAGTGAAGACATGACTATACAATTGTTCAACAAGCTTCCTAGGTCACATGAAACGTTTGTAAGCACTTTGTATGACAAAGTTCAAGTTCCAACTTGGGAAGAGGTCCATCGACTTTTGCTCCTCCATGACTCGTGAGAAAAGATAGCTTTTTCACAAGAGACAACCATGAAGGCTAAGGGACTCTCCCACAAAGACAAACTTGCTAGTCATAATACTAGCAACCCACCCAAGCAAGGTTCCAACACTTTGACGATGAGTTTGTATGGAAAAATAGGACACTTGGAAAATTTTTGCTAAATAAAGAAGTATACATCAAAGCTTTCTAGTTCCAAGAAACCCTCCAAAACATCTCAGAATAGGTCTCACTATTCTAGTGAAGATCTGTTTATTTCCATAGAGGCCAATGCCCTGGTAACTTCCAGTTCTTCTCAGGAATGGATCTTTGACAGTGGAGCAATATCGCACGTGTAAGGATTGGGATTCTTTTCAAGAGATTGAGGACCATACAAGCAAAGTTTACCTAGGAAACAACAAGAGCCTACCCATCAAAGGGAAAGGCAAAGTACAAATCAACAATAACAGAGGGGAGTGCAAATCATTATCCAATGTCTTATTTGTTCCTAAATTGTTCTTGAATTTACTATCAGTTAAAGCCATCATCAATCATGATAAACAACTATATTTTTATATACTTCAGTTAAGGTGATTGACCCTAAAACCAAAGACATCATCGCACAAGGTGTAGAAGAAAAAGGACTCTACCAACTCTCTTGTTTTCTATCTAAGGAGTCACTTTCCAGTCTATGGCATCAAAGGTATGGCCACACTTCATATTTACAAAGGGTTTCCTTCTCTCAAATAGTCAAAGGATTGCCCAAGATCGGGTAAGTCAATAATGTCTACCACGCTTGCACCCAAGGCAAGCAACAGAGGGATCACATTCCCAAGTAGGCTTCCACAAGAACTAGGAACCCTTTAATCCTCATCCACATGGATGTTTATGGACCTCTGAATACCCATTCCCTTAGTGGTTCACTCTACTTCTTTCTCTTAGTAGATGACTGCTCCTGGTACATTTGGGTATATTTTTCGAAGTCAAAGGGAGACACTTTCTCTAACTTTTGACAATGGATCAACCAAGTTGAGAATGATGCATCAAAGACAATCAAGACTATTTGATTGGATGTGGTGGTGAATTTATCAATCATGACTTTGAAAATTTCTTAAAGATGGGTTCGATGGCCCCTCTATACCAAAGACCATGATGTCAAGTGAGGGCATTCTCCTCCTCCTTGTGGGGCTTATTCCTTTTTAATCCCTCCAACTCTTTCCTTAGTTGGATTACTGGATCCTCCATTTCTGTAGAATAGGGTAGTTGAGAAGAAATTGCTCCATATTGTTGCCTTATCTGCTCCAGTCATGTAGCTGTGTTGATGAACTCCTCTATGGAGGCTGTGGGCAACACTAACTCCTTGATTTTATATTGGGTGTTCACTGGAAGTGGCTTAGCTAACCATTTCTTAACAAAAAAATCATGTGGAGTATTTGGCAACTTAGCCATTAGTGCTTTGGTCCTAGTTACAAACTCTGGAAATTTTTCACCTCGACCCAATCTCAAGTTTTCTAATTCCTCTATGATGATCTCTATAGTATTTCCATGCTGGAATTGAGTTTTGAATGCATCTTTCATTAAGTCCCAAGTTGTAAAATGGCTCTCAACAAACTGGCTGAACCATTTATCTGCTAACCCTTCTAATGTTGCTGGAAAGAGTATCAAAAAGGCATCCTCTCTTCCCATTAAGCCTCTAGTTTTGCATAGTGCTAAAAACCTTCTAATATGCTCGTCCAGATCTTCCTGAGCTAGGCCTTTGAAAGAAGGAAATTTTATATTTAATCTTGATAATAGGGTTTCCAAGTCTACTTGTCCTGCCATGCTCTTTACTGATGAAGTTGACGAAAGTGGACTGAAGGATCTTCTAATAGCCTTCCTTCTTGTTTGCTTGCAGGTGACCCTCAATGTTTAGGATCGGGTTGCGATCATGGGCTATTCATAGTCCTCTTAGTATGAGATAATTGATAATAATATTTACCTCTTAGCTCAATGAAGTAGCACTGTAGTATTGTCGACACTTGACCTCTTCTACACTTTGCACTTGGTTTCTCCTATGCTCAAATCTCCTTGGAGTCCCACCGTCTGTGCCAAATTTTGTTGGGGGATTCTTGGACAAGAAGGGATTTGAGTGTTTGTGGGAGAAAAGGGAAAGACAAGAAGAAAGATACACATTGGAAGCCTCTGTCGATTGATTATAATAAGACAAATACAATGGTGATGCACAATACAATCCAATGCTTCTATGCAAAATCCCACAGAGTGCTCAATTACAATATACCAAATACCCAAGGTCTTGTTGTTGTTGGCCTCCTCTGCACGAGACCTCCATCTTCTCCAAGCCTGCACTTGTGCACACCTTGCACCAAGCTTCCAATAAGGGGAAGGGATGGACACCTTCTGTCGGCACGCACACACTGCAATGAGACCTTGGGATCCTTGGGGGACTAGCTTAGCACTTCTCTGCACACTTCCTTAGTCACTCTTCATGCACACCTTGCACTTCAGTTCTCTACGTCGCACACTGTGTGTCTCTTGCACTTCTCTCTCTTGCCTAACTTAGACTATGCTCACCTTGCTTAATTTTCCTTAGTCCAAGAAGAATCCTTGCCTTGATTGGAGTGTCAATTCACGTACGCTCCTAAGTGCAAGAGTATCTTGGTGCTCACTTTGATGTCTCAAGATTGTCTCTTAAAAGTGGGCAGCAAACGAATCCCTGTTTTGTCCTATAGTGACTTTAGACTAAAACAAAAATTTTAATTGGGGGGCCATACTTTCACTTCTGCGTACACTGTCGCTTCACATTTTCCTTTTAATTCTTCACTTGTGCACCTAAGAGAGGGTTCACCTAAACCTTCCAAAACACTTTAAAAACACTTTTGAACCTTAGGGAAATTACAGAAATACCTGTGCAACCTCCAAACAGCTTTCTATAATTTTACCCTTTGTGGATAATTAATTGTGCACTACCTATGCACCTTGACACCTGCTGTTAGTCGGCCGCCAGATTGGCAGTTGTCAAAACTGAATCTTTTTCTAGTCCGCACGTACGAAAGGTTGTTACAAAGATGTTTGTATCTTTATATAAATGAATGAAAAAGAGACGCTCGGTGACGATCGGTTGGATCACCAGACTGTCTGTCTGGGTGATTGATCTGCACGTTACTATGGTGCATGTTTGTGTCATTTTAAGTACCTTGTTCTCATCTCTGCCTTGTTGTTATCAATACCTGTTCGGTTGGTGAATTACCAAAAACACGACCAGCGAAGTCACCATACTGTTTGTCTGGTCGAGGAAGTCTGTGTAGTAACTGCAATGTGTTTGAGAACTCTGAGTCGTATTGTGGTTGTCTTCTGTATTGAAGATCCGCTATTGTACGGTAAAGATTAAGTTACAGTAAGGTTCGTCTTAAGTTGAGTACGGAATCATTGTCCCGTAAAGGTTATTACTATGAGTTGTGTTACATTAGTTCTTATATGGTACACTGATCACTGAGTAAGTCTTGATCGGTGTAGGAATCTACATTCAGTACTGTGTGATTGAGAATTTGAGTCTTCTGTGTCTTTCGGCTCTGGTTGATTGTCTGCACCTGTTCGGTAGAGATTAAGTCACTGTTATTATCTCTATTGTTACAGTAGTTTATGTTCAAGACAGTTCTTGAGTTAATCAAGTAATTCGGCATTACGGTACTGACTAGTTCTTGCGTTGTACGCTAAAGAGAGCATTAGCTAGTGTGCATTAGGTAAACTTTGAAAGAGTTTGCTTGCGTACTGTAAGATTCTAAGTGTAACAGATTCTTGATAGAGTTCTTGAGCATTAGTATATTGCTGTGTGTGAAGTGGTTAGTTTGGGAAAATCAAGAACAGGGCCTCTGTCTAACATACCCCTTGCACTCCCAAGAACCCAAGTAGATGTTTAAACGTGCTTCTGATGGTTAGTTGCACGTTTAACACTGCACTTCGAACACTTTGACTTTCCCCTATTGACTTTGACCTTGAACATATTGACTTTGATTGGTTTGACTTTTATCTTTTGACTTTAACCATGGTTACATTTGACTATAGTTGACTTTGACCAATATGACTTTTATGGGCTCAACACTAGCGTGGACTCACCCGAATCGTAAACATCCGGCCCTAACTCAAGTTTATGAGGCTTTTCTTCCTCTACACTATGATTTAGCATAACTTTATGATTAGAGGTGATGGAAAAACCATGCATACTTTCCAAGTTTAAAGGATCTTTGATATTCGTAGGGGCTGCTTCAGTAAAAAAACTTGAGTGCTTAAGGGGAGAACTCATACCTGAGGTTGGAGATGATGCCGAGGGCATGAGCTTACCGGAGCTTTCCACATGTTGACCTAATGCAGAACCAACCTGCACATCCTTAGAGCAATTCCCTTCCTCGAAGGTTCCTGACACCGGCTGATTCCAAAACAACAATTCCATAGGGGCAACCATAGTGTTCTCCCCCTCACGGGGGAGAGTGAGGTCACACATCACCACCAGTAGCACGAGAAGCTCTTAGACACAGTAGCAAAGGACAGTTGTGGTAGAGGAACAACGTCTTGCATGAGGGAGCACAACGCTAAGGTTTCAGACACTAGATCTCAGGTATCCCAAAAGTACATCTTGATTAGATTATTTTTCCTAAATTTTTGGAAAAGATATCAATCAATTTGAACTACCAAAACCACCTTATTTTGAACCAAACTTCATGGACAAAAGCTGTGGATAGATCCTTGAGAGTTTATATAAATACTGCCAATCATTTGTAAAATACATATACTTTGGCCATTATTGTTTTGCTGCTTCTTTTCTCTACACCTTCTTGCTCATGCATAGTCAACTTGCAGAGGTTTTTGCTCTCTCTATAGAGCTTCAAATCTAGTGATTAAGCATTCATTGGAAAGGTATCATTGTCTATTTTATGTGTATATAATTTCATGTCATTTTCTTCAACATATTTAGAGCAGTCTAAGCTTTTCAGTCTCGGGGTCATCTTCTACACATTCTTGAAAAATAAGAATGACCACCAATCAGAGTTAAGTTGATTTCTACTTCATTGGTTGTTATTAATCAATGCCTTTACTCAATATAGCAAACTAAAAATTTTTATGACACCTCTTTAAGAGGAATTTTCTAAATCTGTTATTGTGTTGCCACTTTGAGTATTTTTCAGTCAGAACTTCAATTCAGATTTAGCAAGCTTTTTTGTGAACAGGTCAAGCTACAATTGATCTGTTTTGCATCAATCTATTCTTATTGATTTTCCAAAGTACCAATTGTGTATTATTGCACTAACCATAAGTTTACCAGGCCCACTTTACCTATCCAATGAGCTAGGGTAGGTCCTATGTAGGTTTGCTGGACCATCTTCATCATCTGACAGGCCAACTTCCAAACTTCTCCAAACTCTCTCCCATCTTCTTTCAGTGGTATCAGAGCAACTTCTAGATGGGAGATAACTTTCCCTCAATGATTGAGAAGCTTAGAGTGGAGGCTTATTTTAAAGGAAGAAATCTATTTGGGATTGTATTAGGTGATGAAGCAATGCTTGCTTCACAATCCAAGGGAGGACCTACTCAAGAGGAAATAGATCAACTCACACTTTGGTTTGCAAGGGATGCTCAAGCAAGGTCATATATATTAAAATATATCTCTAACTTTCTTTTACCACATATTAGAGGATGCATGACATCTCAAGAGACTTGGGATGCCATAGATAGTTTCTTTTCTACTAGCACAAAAGCAAGGAAGAACCATCTTTGGAACAAGTTCCATCAGATGAAGAAGCCTCCAAAACAAACCATTATAGAGTTTGTTACACATCCATTGGAGACTTGATTGAAGACGAAATAATCATGAGGAAAATTTTGAATGGCATTAAAAGTGACAAACAATAGAAATCTTTCACCACAACCTATGACCTCATCATGGATGTGCAAACTCTAGATTTCAACATCTTTCTTGGACAACTCTTCAACCAAGAGGTCAAAAATAGCATAAAGGAAGGTAGCTCCTATTCAACTAGTGATCTATATGCAAATTGTCAGACATTGATCCATAGGGATCATTGGTCCACAGGGATCAGTTCCCATTGCTACCAAAGTACCTTAGGGTATCCCCCGAGCTTGGGACCTTGGCTAACTGGCCCTTGTCCCTCACACACATGGATTGATCCATTGTAAGAAATTGCAAAATTTCTTGAATGATGTGTGTGACTCTCCTCCCATCCATATATACCCTCTTGTACTCTAAAAATAGCAACAATATACTCTATAAATAGTAATGATCTGGAATAGTCTAGTGTGAACATGTGGCCATCATGCAACACTTATTCCCATTACTACCAAAGCAGTTCCCATTACTACCAAAGTACCTTAGGGTATCCCCCGAGCTTGGGACCTTGGCTAACTAGCCCTTGTTCCTCACACACATGGATTGATCCCTATGGATCAATGTGAACTGATCCCTGTGGACCAATGATCCCTGTGGATCAATGTCTGACACTCCCTCCCCCTTCTAAAGATCATTGTCCTCAATGATCAATGAGGGAAAGTACTTGCGAATGAGAGCTTCTGATTCCCAAGTAGATTCAGTAAGTGGTAATCCTCTCCAAGCTACTAGATACTCTTGGATGACACGATTCCTCAATCGTTTCTGTCTCCGATCTAATATCCTGTCTGGAGAATGATCTATGCTATTACTTTCTTGCAAAGAAACAATACCTTCTATTAGATTATCCTCCCTAGAAATATACTTCCGAAGTTTACTGACATGAAATACGGGATGTACTCGACAATCTAGAGGAAGCTCTAATCGGTATGCAACTTCACTTAGCTTTTTAACTATCTTCCAAGGTCCACAAAACCTTGGGGATAGTTTACTACACTTCCCTATGGAAAGTGAAGTAGATCTAGCTGGTACTTGAAGAAAGACTCTGTCTCCCTCCTCAAAGGATCTAGGAGATCTCTTTCTATCAACATAATATTTCGCCCTATCAGCTACTTGCTGCATCTTGGCTTTAGCTATTTCTAAGTTTTCTTGGAGGTTTGCTAAAAATTCTGAAGCACTAGGATATTTCTTTGGCATTCCTATGGTACTGGGAGCATTGGGATGGATTCCGTAATTCATCTCAAAAGGAGACATACCAGTCACCTTGTGAGGTCTATTGTTATAAGCAAACTCAACTAGTGGCAAATAACTATCCCAATCTGTCTGTCTCTCAGACACATATGCCCTCAACATGTCCTCTAAAATCTGGTTGACCCGCTCGGTCTGACCATCTGTCTGAGGATGATCACCACTACTCATCTTTAATGACACCTTCAATTTGTCAAATACAAACTTCCAAAAGTGTCCTGTGAATCTGACATCCCTATCTGAAACTATGGATGTCGGTAACCCATGCAATCTGAAGACATGCTGAATAAACAACTCCGCTACCTGTGGAGCTTCTATCGTCTCCTGTGTGGGTATGAAATGAGCCATCTTGCTCAATCGATCTACCACAACTAAGATAGTATCCCGCTTTCTTTGGGTCCACGGTAACCCGACTATGAAGTCCATGGAAACACTATCCCAGTTATGATCTGGAACCTGCAAAGGATGCAAAAGACCTGGTGTCTTGCTCCTTTCTACTTTGTTGACTTGACACATAAAGCATGTGAACATATTTGTGGATATCTCTGGCTAACCTAGGCCACCAAAATGTTCTTCTAACAAGCTGTATTGTCTTGTCAACACCTGGATGTCTTGCACAAGGCACATCATGATTATCATGCATGACTTTTCTTCTCAAATCCCGAGAACTATTCCTTTCCGTTTAACTATTCCATTCTCCTGTGAGAAATTGGAACACGGAATGGACTTTTCCTTTCCGTTTAACTATTCCATTCTCCTGTGAGAAATTGGAACACGGAATGGACTTGTTTGCTCTGTTAGGGGAAGAAACAATGGGAACTATTCCATCTCCTATAATAGAGTCATCATGCATGACTTTTCCTTTCCGTTTAACTATTCCATTCTCCTGTGAGAAATTGGAACACGGAATGGACTTGTTTGCTCTGTTAGGGGAAGAAACAATGGGAACTATTCCATCTCCTATAATAGAGTCATCATTGATGGCTCGACTGATTTGTAACAAATGTGGGTCTTCCACCTGTGCTTCCTTTATCTCTTGAAGCAATGAGCTTTCTAGAATGGTAAAGCTCATTTGATACATTATACGTGATAATGCATCAGCAACTATATTTTCCTTACCTCATCTATATAGGATTTCCATGTGAAACTCCTGCATGAGCTCAGCCCAACGAGCCTGTCTGCCTCGAAGATCTGGCTGGCTACAAAAATACTTAAGTGTATGGTGATCTGTGTATACCTTAAAGTCTGCACCATAAAGATAGTGTCGCTAGAGTTTAAGTGCATGCACCACCGCATACAATTCATGTTCATGCACTGGCCAGTTGCACTATGCACTGGTCAATTTCTTACTTTCAAAAGCTATTGGTCTACCATCTTGGCTTAAAACTGCCCCTATGGCTATGCCACTAGCATCTGTCTCTAACTCAAAGGGTTTCTGTGGATCAACCACTTTGAGTATAGGAGCCTCTGAAACAGCTTGTTTCAGAGTATCAAAACTATCTTGCTACTCTTGCTTCCAGACAAAAGGAACATTGCCTTGAAGCAAGTTCTTCATAGGTGCTGCTATCGACAAATACGAACAGATGAATTTCTGATAGAAATCGGAAAGTCCTAAAAATGACCGTAACTGGCCCTCATCTTGAGGAGTAGGCCAAGATAAAATAACTGAAACCTTTTTGGGATCCATTTGAACCCCATCCACCGATATCACATGCCCTAGATACTCTATCTTCGAAAGAAATAACTGAGTCTTCTCTGGATTTACGTACAACTTATTTTCTTTTAACACATTTAATACTAATCTCAGATGATTTTCATGCTAATGCACATTCCTACTATAAACTAACAAATCATCAACAAAATCAATAACACATTTGCCAATGAACGGTCATAAAATGTCATTCATTAACATCATAAATGTAGCTGGTGCATTAGTCAACCCAAATGGCATGAACAAATACTCATAATGTCCAAAACGTGTTCTGAAAGCTGTCTTATGTACATCATGATCTCTTACTCTAATCTGATGGTAGCCACTTTTTAAATCAATTTTACTAAATACAACCGCTCCACCTAGAGCATCTAAAAGATCATCAATCCTGGGCATAAGATATCTATGTCTAATAGTAATCTTATTGAGTGCTCGGTAATCGACGCACATCCTATAAGATCCGTCTTTCTTCTTCACTAGAAGAACTGGTGCTGCAAAGGGTGAATAGCTGGGTCTAATCAATCCTTTCTGAAGATATTCGTCCACTACCTTGCGAACTTCATTTTCCTCCTGTAAACTCATTCGAAATGATGGTCAAGCATTCGGACTTGCTCCCGGTACCAATTCGATTCTATGCTCGATGTTCCTGCAAGGAGGCAAACAAGAAGGTAATTTGGTCAAGAACAACTCTTGGAATTCTGTTCTCACTTTCAGAGTTCCAACTAGAGTTTTCAGAACTATGTGAATCCATCATAGTACAAGATGAATGCACGAAATAAAGAAAATAAATATACTTACAGTAAATCTTGAGCAACTTCATAGCGGTTATCAATCTCGTATCTTGAAGATCTGTTCTCCACGGATCAATAGTGGCTTCCCTTCATGCTCAAACTGATAAACATGCGAAGCAAAGTCAATGATTGGTTTCTTCCTCGCATGCCACTTCTTACTAAGGACTACATCGAAACGTGCTAGTCTCGCTATCTCAAAATCCAATCTATCCTCATAGATTTGTATTTGAATAGGTAAATCTACAACTTGTCGATCCCATGTCTCTGTTCCCTTCCCATCAGCTAACTCTACTGTATAGGTATACTCGGATGGCACAGTCTCTAGATTTAGCCTCTTGACTAGACGGGAACTGATAACATTATGTGTGGATCAAGTGTCAAAGAGTACCTTGACAGGTTGTCCTGCCACGACTCCCCTCATGACAATGAGTTCTGTATCAGGAAACTGATATCCTTTCTATGCCCCTGGAGAAAGTACAGCATCTGGCACAGTCGGGACCTTCTTTGTGACTGTCATAGCCACTATGGGAGATGATAGGGGGGATGGAGGATCTCCAAACTCATCCTCTTCATCACTTTGTTCCCGTGTAGGATTTATGACTATGGTGGCAACGATCTTCTTTTTCTTAGGACAATCCTTGAACAGATGAGATCCAAGACATCCATAGCATAATCCTTCTTTTAGTGCCTTTTCTTTCTGCTGAGGGGTAAGGATAGACTTATTATAAGCTCTCTCAGCCAAAGCAGACACTTTTCTCTTAGCTCTTGTAACTGTCTTGATCATATGCACTTGCTTAGCCTCTCGTAAAGGTTGTGCACTAATCGAGCTGTGAAAGGATCGAATGACCTTAGGCCATGAGGACTTCTGACCGTGGAAGCCTGTGCTCCTATGTCCATCCTCATAGACTAAAGCCATCTCCGTGGCCTGTGCCAAAGACTGACATCGCTCCTTCCTCACCAAAGGTCTGATAGTTTCTTTAAGTCCCAAGATGAACTTGTGGACCTGAAGAAACTCTGGGATGGTATCAGGTACTTTAAAAACCAGGTGTCTAATGCTCTAGACCTCTCATTAGGTGGTACAAAGTTATTGTAGAATAGAATTTTAAATTGATCCCAAGTTGCGGGCTCTTTCTGATCCTGTTCTATTTTACGCCACCACCTATGGGCAACATCCATAAGATTATATGTAGCCTGCTGAATCTTATGCTTATCATCCACAATATGACACAAACGAAAGCACTGCTCCCACTTGCTAAGCCACTGCTCAACAGCATCAGCAGTTCTAACATTAGTCGAACCATGATACCGAGGCGGCTTAAGATCCTTAAGCTGCCATCTGGCCTCTCTGACTAGAATGCTATCTCTAGGAATTTCTGGAGTTTGGTGCTCATCTGGAACATCTACATCCATCCCTGGTAATTCCGGATTAGGCACCTCTTCCTCTTTCTTGGACCCACTGACGTGTGCCAAGATATCAGGAAGAGTGCTCTCTAAACTGGAAATCTGATTATTCATGAGCTGCATGTTATCTACAGGATGCTTCTCCATAGGTGTATCTAATCCAGCAGGGGATGATGGTGTTGTGTCCATTCTACGTTTTATGTAAACCTCAGTAAATCAGTGGCAGCGGAAAAGAAACTAATCACAAGCCTCTGGAGGCTCACGAATAACGTGGAGATGTGTACAAGTGCGGAAGATGGTCCACCCTTCGTCGAATTAGCTTGTGAATACACCTCCAAGAATCGATGCTTCAAAAATAAAGCTCGAAAGTGAATTGTTGAAGAGGTATGGCAAACTCCACAATCCTGAAGATGGCAAGGATTGAATCCAAACTATGGATTTTAGCCACTCATTGGAAAGGCCTCTGAAAAAGCTTTCTAGAGCAAAAAAAATCACGGCAATCGGATATATAATGATCAAGTTATGGTCAAAATAGTGGAAGATGGCTAGTAAAAGTAGAAGTGCTCTTAACTCAAAACTCCAACATCACTTCGAATTGTGCAATCGGCTGCTTCAGAGATGAGCGCGCGCAAGATCAGAAATCCCACAGATGATGTTAAACATATAGATCCAACGCAATCGCTTTTCTCTAAGCATTACATGCTGGGTGCTCCGTTCACAGCGCTTCTTCAAACAAAACTAAGAAGGCACGTTCTTTCTCCTCTGTGTGCAAACCAGCAGTTGGCTGGGCGTACTGTAGAAGAAAACTCAAGACGGTCCACGTGAGGAGCGTGATTGCTGCACACGGAATCGTCCCTGACGTTGTAGAAGAAAACTCAAGATGGTCCACGTGAGGAGCGTGATTGCTGCACACGGAATCGTCTCTGACGCTGAAGGTGCACAGTTCCTCTCAGTCAATACTCGACGCTGAAGGTGCACAATTCCTCTCAGTCAATACTCGTTGCGTTGGGCGCTTGATTGTGGTGCTTCGACTATGAGGGGATTCCTACGCTGCCCTCATGACTCTTTTCTTCTATGCTCGCCAAAAAAAAAAACCAGACAGCGATCTCGAAAAACGCCTCTTCGACGGACAAACGCAAACGCGTTCTTCGTGATGAAGATGACGATGGTGCGAAAAAAACGAGGAATCGGCCCAGAAAACCTTTGTTCTGATATCAATTGTAAGAAATTGCAAAATTTCTTGAATGATGTGTGACTCTCCTCCCATCCATATATACCCTCTTGTACTCTAAAAATAGCAACGGTATACTCTATAAATAGTAATGATCTAGAATAGTCTAGTGTGAACATGTGGCCATCATGCAACACTTATTCCCATTACTACCAAAGCAGTTCCCATTACTACCAAAGTACCTTAGGGTATCCCCCGAGCTTGGGTCCTTGGCTAACTGGCCCTTGTCCCTCACACACATGGATTGATTCCTATGGATCAATGTGAACTGATCCCTGTGGACCAATGATCCCTGTGGATCAATGTCTGACACAAATAAGAAGGACAAAAGCTGAAAGGTAAGAAGAAGGAAGAAGATGAAGAGGAGACTTCCCAAGGCAACTTTGCAAGCAAGAGCAAGTGGAAAGTGAAGAAGAAAAGATCAAAGCATGAAAAAGCCAGAAATCTGAATGTTCAACCTTGTGCCATTTGTGATAAGACCAACCACACCACTCAAAATTGTTGGTTCCATGGCAAGGCTTAGAAAAGTGGAAGAGGTGGATATGGCAACAATAGAGGCTGAGGTGGACATAACTTCAACACTAATAATAGAGGCCATAACCGAAGGGACTACAACAACTATTCTAAAGATAAAAAACATGAAGGCTCATTGCTCTTGATGAGTCCGAGCCACAAGGAAGGTAAAGAAGATGATCATTTATTCTACATAGATTCAGGCTGTTCAAATCATGTTGTGGGCAACATAGCTCTCTTATCCGATTTGGAAAGACCAAAGAATAGACATGAAATGCAAAGAGGGGATGAAACAAAGCATAATGCGGAAAAGATTGATAATAGGTTTCGAATGGTAGGTCAAATATTATGAGCAAGGTACTCTATGTTCTCACTATTACAAAAAACCTAATAAGTGTAGGCCAAATAATTGAGAAAGGCTTACAAGTCAGGTTCACCAAACCTGGAGCTTTTGTGGAAGATCCATGTCAAGGCTTCGAGAAGATAGTCAGAGGTGAGAAGCATGGTAGGCTCTTTCCTTTTGAAGTAATCCCTAATCTTGAAGAAATGTGATGAGCCAGTAATTCCAAGCTCTAGGTGCTTGTTTCAGTCCATACAATAATTTCTTAAGTATGCAAACATAAGTCGTATGATCAGAGGTTTCAAAACCTGGAGGTTGAGATATATATACCTCTTCATTTATCCATCCATTCAAAAATGCATTTTTCATATCAAGTTGGAGGAGTTTCCAATTTCTTGCAACAAATACACTTATTAATGTTTTGATTGTAGTAATCTTTGCAACAGGTGAGAATGTTTCCTCATAGTATATACCATGAGTTTGTGAGCAGCCCATAACAACTAATCTGACCTTAAACTTATAGATTGCTCCATCTAAATTTCTTTTGAGTTTATAAACTCATCTATAGCCAATGAGCTTTTCATTGTGAGACATTGGAACTAAGGCCCAAGTGTCCATTTCCATCAAAGCATATATTTCTTCTTTCATGGTATTTTCCCAATTAGGGTTTCCCTTTGCATCTTCATAGGTTAATGGTTCCTTTAAAATTAATTCCTTTGTCGAATAGATTGAAAGATTTGTAACAAATGTGGAATCATAGCCATACCTTTCTAGTTGTCTCTTTTCTCTTGTTGACGTTCTAGGCGCTTGCTTGGAGCATTCTCCATATTTTTGCATCTTTGCTTTGCCTCTTGATTTCCATAACCTGTAATCCTTTTCCCTTTCATCTTAGTCATTATTTGTATTAGTTTTGGGATCTTGGACCTATGTATCATACTTGCTTGCTAGTTTATCCAAATTAGAATCAAGATCATATTGTAGAGTTACCTTCTATTTGTCTTCATCATACCAAGACATGCATTCTTCAAACACAACGTCCCTAATTGTAGTGAGTTGCTTGACTCAAGGATTGTAGAGCCTGTAACCCATCTATGTTGAATCATATCCAATAAACACTGCTTTTGTTGACCTTTCATCTAGCTTACCTCTTATTTGTGATGGTACATGAACATAAGCTAAACATCCAAATACCTTTCAATGTCCAAGACTAGGTTTTCTTCCAGACCATGCTTTAGAAGGAGTCATACCTTGGAGTGATTTGGATGGAAGTCTATTGAAAAGGTACATAGAAGTTGAAATAGCCTCTGCCCATAGGTAATGTGGTAGCTTCCTCTCTTCAAGCATTGTTTTAGCTGATCCAACCAATGTCTTAGTTCTTCTCTAAGCAATTCCATCTTGTTAAGGAGAATACCTAGTAGTCACTTCCCTCTTGATACCTTTATCCTACAAGAACGCATCAAATTCTTTGGTGAAGTATTCTCCCCCTCCATCAGATCTGAGTTTCTTGAGTGATCTACATGTTTGGTCCTCCACATGTGCAAGATACTTTTTGAAGCAATCAAATACTTCATTCTTACTTTTGATAAAGTAAAGAACAGTCCATCTACTATGGCCATCAATAAATGAGACATAATGCCTTGATCCTACTAATAAAGGTTCTTGGCTTGGCCCTATTAGGCCGGCGGTGCAATTCTACTATGGCCATCAATAAATGAGACATAATGCCTTGATCCTACTAATAAAGGTTCTTGGCTTGGCCCTATTAGGCCGGCGGTGCAATTGATTGTAAAATACATATTTTCACTAAACCATTGGTCAATCATTGTAATTGTTCAAAAGATGTGTAATATATAAAACGCTGCATGGTTGAGAGTCCAAGGGCGACACGTCTATAGGGATTGGGTTGGTGTGGGAGGATTTGTGTGCTAACAAATTCGGCATAACTATTTGTTCTATGTTAATTATTGTTGTCATTATCATTGTTATGGTTTGTTCATTTTATTTTCTAGGTTTGAGTATTGTTACTTCATTAAGTACTATGTTCATCCGGCCATGGTTGATAAGTTATTTCAAAGTTAGATATCAAATATGCGATGTTCTTATAGTCGTGTTCACATTCTACATTTTGCTGTAATTCATAATTGTTTGTTCTATGCATTGTAAGTGATGAATAAGGATATTGTTCATAAAATTACAGTAAGGTTGTATTGGTGAATACTGTATACGAATGCGATAGAAGGAAAACCAAATAGTTTGCAGACTATTTTTGTTAAACTACCACCCAAGGACCCTCTAGTTTAGTCATTCTTTGAATCAGAAGGCTAACATTGGTGATCCTACTAGGGAGTGGTGACTGTTTAGTGCAAAAAAACAAGGATAGTGTATGCCAATCCTATGTTCTAGTATCGAATATCCATGGTATCAGCAAGATAAAAGACCTATATGAGTGCCCACATTTGGATGAGATTTTGGCATAAGCTTTGAAAAGAAGAAATGATCAGAAAGTGAGACATGTATGGCGAAAATAAAAGATGAGTTTGACATTTGAAGATAAAAGCTATATAGGCTTATAGTACACCCTTGATACTAAGGATTTGCTAGTATATGAAGGACATAATTAAGAGGAATCATATGATTGAGTCGAAATTTTGGTATTGACCAAAGTTGACACCGAAGAGCCTTCCTTTACATTGAAGTGATCTGGTGATAAACAAATGGAAGATGATGCGCATAAGGGATATTACTCGATGGAAGTTGCTTACACCAAGTTTGGAGGATTCCCTGGAGATGACCCAGATGCTCATGTGCAATCATTTGAAGTTAATTTTGATGTATTTGAAAGTATGGGTAACTTTACAGTGGATGATGACAATAAAGCCTTGATCTTCTAGAAAACACTGGTGAACCAAGCAGCAAAGTGGCTCGCAGGTTATGACATTAAACATTTTTACTATGTATGAAGCAATCAAGGATGCTTTCTTACAAAGATTCCAATCCAAGAAAAATCCCACTCAAATCTTTTATTTCCTGTAGCACAACCAATAGAAGCCTAATCAATCTGTTCAAGACTATCCTAGCATTTTCAAGATGCATTCATAGCAATTGTCAATTGAAAGTATGTTATTAGAAGACATAATTACACAATGGTTCATTAATGTTCTTAACCCATAGTTGAAACAAATCATGATAATTTGGAGCACTAGTGGATTACCCTTGGATGCCATCATAGATCAAGATCTATAGCTGTAGAACAAGATTGGTGGTTTTACAGAAGATCTCATATGGATTGCGGTTGCAAAAGATAAAGGTATGAGTGCTGCCAAGAAAATTATGTGTGTGAAATGTAAGAACCTTGGACACATTGTAGTGAATTGTGGATTGAACCAACGATATTGCACATTTGTAATATAGATAACCAACATACAGGTTATTGTTTGTATAAGACTAAGGCCCAAAATCGGGTCATAGTGAATGTTATCATAACAAAATCAGTACCACCTAATACTTATATACTACTACACTTGAGAAACACTCGATATCCAAGGGATAATCAATCAAATCTGCAACAAGAATTAATACAATAGTCAGCCTATTCATAGACAAGAACACAAAACTTTGCACTGAGAGGACAAACAAGATGTTACTTTTGTGGAGAATAAGAACATATTCACAAAAACTATAAAGAGGCCCAAGAATATGATAAACGCAGGAAGGAGAGGGAAACACCCATGACTAATTTGGTCATCGATGTAGAATGGGATACCCAGGCCGTTTTTGGACTGACATGTTCAGGTCGAATGTTGCAGCCTACTTCCATAGACCAAGTTTTAAATAACAAGCATGAATGCGCACACAACATAAAAGTGGGCAGCAAAAGAGCCAACTATATTTCCCCCATTAGAACTAAGTACCCAGATATAACAACCATTAATGTTGTAGAGTGGAACAAATCCTAAAGTATTAATGTCATCTTTGGAGGGTGCCCAAAACACGAAAGTGGAGGATTTATGGTCTATGTTGAAGTCCTCTCCCATAATGTTGTAGCTTGGGCAACCGCTAGCCTTGGTCCCAAAGGCTTGAGAACAATTTGAAAAACATATAGGTATGTTATCTGAGCCAAAAGATCCCTATGTGGCCACCATGCAGGCAACCGAAGAGACAATGGATCATGTTGTGCCTCTCATAATAGTTTCATACAAGAACCATTGAATTGATCGAGTGCTAATTGATGGAGGATCCGATATTAATTTAGTGTCCTTAGAGCTATGTAAAAGGTTTGGTTGGCTTAATTTTGAACCAATTCAATTTTTCATACACATGACAGAACAATCTCATGTCCACCCGGTTGGATTACTACAAGATATTCCTATTACACTACAGGGTACAATCTTCTCTATGACCTTTTTAGTCTTAGACATACCTGATAAAACCTATGGCTGGCTTAAACAAGCTAAAGTCCTTCAAGACTAGTCTAAGAAGGAACTGTTAATTAAATATAAACATCGTGTGTATTGAGTACCTCTAGATACAATGAAATTGATTGAAGTGCATGCACTTCTACACATTGTAGAACCTGTACATATGATGGAAGGGTTAACAAATGATGAGGAGGGTGAATTTCTATGAGTGAATTCTGATTTATTGTCCTTAGAAGTAGTGGATTTACAACCACTATTGGACCGATGGTCTCCTTCTGCACAATTAGTCAAAGAGGAACTTGAACATCTCTTGAAAGTTGCCTTTATTATCCCAAAAGAGCATGCTGAGTGGATATCACCAATTGTCATTGTTCCTAAAAAGAACAAGAAGCTTCGTATTTGTGTTGATTAATGGAAGCTTAATAAATCTACGGTACCCGATGTTTTTCCCCTCCCTTTTCTTTATAGTATGCTCGATGATGTTGTCAGATGTGAGATTTATTCCTTCTTGGACAATTACAGTGGTTACAACCAGGTGTGCATGGCTACTACAGACATATTGAAAACAACTTTCATTACTTCTTGGCGAGTTTATGCATGTACAGTAATGTGGTTTGGACTCAGTAATGCTCCAAGTACATTCTAGTGCTACATGGATGATATTTTCTCCCCCTATCTCACCACATTAATGAGAGTTTTCTTAGATGATTTTTTTATCTCTAGCCGAGAAGTGAATCACCTAAATGAATTATGGTTATGCTTCCTCAAGTGCTGGGAATATAGATTTTGCTTGAATTCGATGAAGTTTGTGTTCTTTGTTAGTGTGGCAAGTTGTTGGGTCACATCATCTTGACACAAGGTATCTAGGTTGATCCAAGCAAGTTCAAAGTTGTTATTTGAAGATCCTACCCCGTAGGATGCTAAGGAAGTTCTTCGTTTTCCTACAATTTCTCAAGTTCCATTTGGTTTCCATGTTTGAATATGATATGGCTAAGATAACTAACCTTTGGTTTGAAACATTCACACTTTTACGCAATAAAGAGTGACTTTTCTTGTAACACTTTGAAAACTTTTTTTAAATGTTCTTCTTCCAAACCTACTATACATCAAAATGTAATCAAGGAAGTCGACAATGAACTTTCCTAAATAGGGTTGTAACACGTTTTTCATGAGCATGATGAATGTGACAAGAGAAATTGATGAATTTGAAGTACATCACCAAAAACTCATAATGCCCATATCTAGTCCAAAAGGTATTCTTAGGAACATCCTATACCTTTATCCTAATCTAATGATATCTCGATCTCAAATCAAGCTTAGTAAAGAACGAAGGTCAATGCAATTGATCGAATGAATCATTCAACCTAGATTTTTTATGTATGGGGGTTTAATGTCAACACTAAATCTATGTCATGATAAATGTATCCTTGTGCATGTGGTAGTCCTTTATGTAAAACATCAAGAAAAACATCTCTGTTCAAATATTAACTATTTAAAATCTTTAAGTGCACAATCTTGGAAAAATAATAGTAAAACATCATGTCCATGTTTACATTATGTTCATGAAAATATGCATCTGAAGCGTTACAAGTATGCAAAGATTGATCCACATATAAACTATACAATGCATAAATATCATGTACATCATGTGGATCAAATAGAGTCTCTTACTGAATGCATGAAATGAGAGGTGTACTAGATACGTCCTTCTCAGCATGAATACAAAATGCACTTCCATTGTTTAAAAATTCAATTTTATTATTCAAGTAACTTCTTTTAAGTGAGTCTCCTAAACCCCAAAGCCATTCTCTATCCAATACTATATATGTCATATCATTTTCATAATTTGAAAGTCTAGATGATCCGTGAATCCATGTAACTTGACTTCTAAATTCAAAACCATCATGTCCCATATTCCCTTAGCTTCACCCTACATCATAGATACCATGTATTTATGGTCACTAAGGTTTTGGGAACTTTCAAGCCTTTTGAAAAAAGCATAATTTATGAATATTCTTTTGGACTTCTTAGAATAAAATGACGCTTCATCGCATTATCAATAACTAATTGAAATGGGTAGAGGGGATTAGAAAAAATGACTCCATTTGGTTTCCTATGTTTTGCATCAAGGGATTTAACAACTCTTCTTATCCTATCATGGGAGTTGGTAAGATCATTCTGAATACTGTTGATGGTAGTTCGCTCACATTGTCAACAAATCTTCTTATCCTATCATGGGAGTTGGTAAGATCATTCTGACTACTTACTGATAGTAGTTTGTTCACATTGTCAAATGCTTTGTTTATGCCAAGGATCAAGAGAAATATGTTGTCAGTTTCAGCATTGGCCAAGATTAGGTTGGTTATCAAATTTGTTGATGACAAATGTAGAGTTCATGATCTTTCAAATGGAGATGTTATTATTGCTTCTGCCATTTTATGTTGTGGGATGTATAAGTTCATAGGCTATGCAAAATCGATCAATGATTTAGCATGTTAAGCTCAAGATTCTCTGGCTATCTCATATGCAAAGCTTTGCCATGCATGCTTTGGTCATCTAAATTTTGCGAGTTTACTATGCTTGGAGATGGCAAGGTGTATGGTCAAAAGTTAGGTTTTGCTGCATAGCCTTTGGCTTGAGGTTTTTATGTGTGCAACATATGTACTTAACAGGTGCCCCACCAAAGCACTGCAGTCTATCACTCCATATGAGGCTTGACATGGTCTCAAGACTTTTGTTGCTTATTTGTGTGTCTTTGGTTGTCTAGCATATGTAGTGGTGCCTGAACAACAATGCAGAAAAGTGCACGATAAAGTAGCAAAATGTATTTTTGTTGGGTACAATTCTGAAAGCAAAGGCTATTGTCTATATCATCAACAAAATAAACATAGTTTGGTTAGTTGTGGTGTTTTTTTTGTGGAAGATGTGATTCATCCATTACTTTCATGTACTAAAGAGACATCAGTTATCTCCAAACATGTGTATGATACCATCTTGATTAACCTATGCATGATTACCCAAAACAAGTCATGCCCTCTCAGTGTCTTAGGTAATCCTAGAATGAAAACCATGAAGATGCTCTCCCACTTCCAATGAGGAATATCCAATGGGTGAAGTCCTGCTCGAATCATCAACCTCTCACCTTTATTGACCTAACACTCTCTAGACTTAAGCATATACTCGTGAAGTCTAGACCAATAAAAAACCCTCTTAACAAGATCATAAGTTTTCTTAACAAGATCATAAGTCTTGTTAACTGCTCATTGTCCTACACTAGTGGTTTCATGGCACTTACAAAGGACTCTCTTTTTCATCTTTGAATCTCTAAGGACAAACAACTTTCCTTCATATAATAAATATCCCTGGTGCATACTAATTATTTGAGTTTGATCCTTTTGTTAGTACCCTTTGATACCCCATGCTCATTGGAAACCTTTATGCTTGGATCTCCTTTTCAATGGCATCCCAAATCTTAGAATATGTAGGATCAAACCTACACTTCCCTCTAATGTACTCAAGCAGCTCGTTAATGACTTGAGTAAAACTCAGTCAACTGAGCTTAGGCATGCCGCCAAATGAATCAACCACTACCTTGAACTTTTCTTTTATTTATTTGACCTCATCAAGAATCTCCTCAAGCGTCTCTACCCATCACACCTTACGATCTTTTAGGCTTGTTTGATTCGAGAGCCACTTAATGCTCTCTTGATAAAAAAAACTATTCTGGCTTTGGCACCATACAAATAATGGTGTTGCTTCTTTGAAGCATGGATAACTGAATACACTGTATTATCATAGATGGATTAATTTCTTTGAGTAACTTCTAGTTTCTTACTTCAAATGCTACTAGGCGACCATCTTGAACTACCACTCCTACGGCAAAATTGTTTTTTTTTTTTTTTTTTGTTATCTCCTTTGTTTTAAAGGCACACACATGCCCTTACATCACCGATATGAAAAAAGGAGAAAAAATCATGCAAATATAATGTATGCCTTATTAACTAAGAAAGGCATTCAATAAATGCCTGCATAATCCCAACGTTTTCACAAAGTATTTTCTCCATACGTGTACCTTTTTCGTAGAACGCATGTCTCTAAGACGTACTAAATAAAATTTCACCCTCTTAGCTCTTTTATGAGGGTTACAACTCAGAAGAAAGTTGAAACAACAACGACATCTTATGCCACCTCCTAACCGTAGGAGAATGGTATCCTACAACAAACAAGCCAATCAACACATATGGTGTTCCCTTGAAATTTCTTCATGTCAAAAGCATGAACCTTTGAATTTCACTCCCCAAAGAGTTTCTAAGGGTCACATAAGAAAGAGATTACAGGTCCCTTCCTTGATTGCTTTGTTTCTCTACCCCTGTTCACTCTTAAAGACACTTTGAAACACACGGAAAACACTTTGAAGCACGTGAAGAGAACAAACATTTTATGTCCCAAATCCTCAACTTTCATGTGCATACAAAAGAGTTCTAAATGATCATGGAAACGAACTTCGCAACCAATGAGGAGGTCAATCAACCACCTTTGATGTCCTTGGCTTTGAGAGCGAGTGTGTGGATCTTCTAGTGAAAGCATTTATACGCTTTGATGTATGCAGGTGATGACTAGAAAGATGTCCACGTGTCTATTTTTCTGATTATCAATAGAGTGATAGTCAAAAGTTCAGTATGAGCCATGAAGAACAAAGGAGTTTTGAGCAAGTAGTTGATATGCCTCTTCACAAAAGCATAGTCTACATTGAAGTCCACAAAATAATATTGTTAGATATAGGGATGTGGCTATTCACATGGAAGAATGGTGGCTATTCATATGGAAACTTTGAGAGCATAGGATGGTGGCTATTCATATGACTACGGGATATCTACATTCTGTGGTTGATAAAAAAATTGGTTTTCCTTCTTCATTCAATTTATCTACGGAATAGTGTCTACTTATGTTCATTAATAAACCTTAGGTTAGTCTTAAGATCTTGAACTATTTCTTATGAAGAGGCCCCTTTGATTTATCTCCTCATGAACTTTTGTCACACGATGCAGAAGCACATGAGCAAGACAATAGTGAACCATCCTTAGAATTGTATGAGAGATTTGTAGTATCAAAACTACATATCTCTCATGCAATTCGAAAACTCCATTTTTCTCTCTCCATGCATTACACCCACATGGGTGCCAAATGGCACTCATGTATCGACTTAAGCTAAGGAGAGGTTGGCACCACCCATATGATATTTCCATCCCCTTAAATCCAATATTTCTCACAAATTGTATTTGAGGGCATGGTGAGAAAGATAAAGATGTTCATAATTGCTCCTAATGATGTACTCTATTTACATGGTCATTTTTCTCCAGTGTTTCCCCATAGCCTTGCCCTTAAGAAGACCCTTGGGAAGGAAAAATGCATGTGGGAAATTTTCTTTGAATGTGCTAACTCACTCCAGTGTAGCACTATCTTCTAAACTATCTTTCCACTTTAGTAAGCACTCCTTATACAAGTGACTTCCCATTTGTTTATCTCGGGTATGTAGTATCTTCTCAGGGTCATGTGTAATAAATTTGAAAGAATTAGGTTATACTCCATCATTAATGGGAATGACATTATTAGATTCACCAAGCCTTCTACTAAGCCAGATAACGTGAAAGACTAGATGGATCTGAATATCTTCTAGAAGTTGGAGCTGGTAATCCATCTTCCCTATTCTTTTAAGTATTGGGAATGGTCCACAATACCTAGGAGATAGATTTGGACAAGGTCTTGTCTTCATGGTTATAGAAGTTCTCTCCTATCTCTATTGGTGCAAATATCCAAGCCTTCACATTTGGCTTAGCTTGGAGGATTATGTGTGGAAGCATGTGTTGATCCATATGAATCATGGCTTGTAACAATTAGTCATTTACCACTTGTAAAAGTCATTTACTTGAGAGAATCTTCCAAAACCATATATCTCGTGAAGTTATGAGAGATAAGAGCTACGAATTTCATTTGGTAGAATCACTCCTCATTTAGAGGAAGCACTTTTAGGTGGAGCTTTGTTTGAATTTCAAATTGAAATATGAAGAAAATCCTTATAAAAGGACTTGTAAAACTCGCGGCCAATAGGCCTCTTCTTGGAGCTCATTTACTGATCATTTGTAGAGGTTAAGTAGCATACACTATAGCTCAGTCATCCCACTATCATTAGGCATCATCATAATGCCAATGACCTAAACCATGTGCCATAATAGATATACTTCATTGATCATTTCTGTTCAATGCTCTGTTATGACTACTCAAAACAATGAACTTTGCGTGAGCATAGCTCAGTGATTTCTCTATTATTTTGCATGTTCTATAGCTTGTTGGAACCATCTCAAAGTCTATTGTATGGTATCAAATTTTCATTACATTTTCTTCAGCCAATGGGAAGAAATCTGCATCGAAGTGCTCACTGGTCTTGTACTGTTCAGTCCCTAAAAAGTCGGGGGTAAGCATCCAATTTCTAAATTGATTTCTCAGTGTATGGTTTATCATTTTAAGTGATTCTACTTTTAATCATTAGCTATCTAAGGTAGTTAGATACCCTCAAAAGGAATTTGACTAATTGCTAGCGTACTGTGAGCACTAAGCAAAAGATTCAGCAGGTGTCAAGACCAAAATAACACGTTTTGAGTAACTAGCTATTTGTGAAGTAATCTGTTTTGATTCAATTTTTTGAAGAATCAACTCCAAAGTACATAGGTACTTATTTGGTTTCATTTGCAAGCTAAAAGGGCCTACCACATAACTCTGAGGTTTGATAGGGCAAGTACAAAGCAGGTTTTGGCAGTACCACCTCACTTCCTTGTGGTATCCATCCATCTATTCCAACAATGGTATCAGAGCAAGTTGAGGTAAAATGGGAGATGGTTTTTCTTATTTTATTGAAAAAATAGATAGGAATAATTATCCAGCATGATCCTTGAGGATGAAGACCTATCTACAAGGAAGCAGTCTCTATGGATACATATCAGGAGATGAGGAGATGCCCATTTTCAGAAGCAAAGGACAACCTACAAGAGAGGAGCTTGAAAGACTCAACTCATGGTGTGCCAAAGATGCTTTAGCAAGGTCATATATACTTAACTCTATCTCTGATTTCCTTCTTCCACACATTAGGAATTGTAAAACTTCCCAAGAGACTTGGGATACATTATCTTCATATTTTTCTTCCAACACAAGAGCTAGGAAAAATCAATTGTGGATTGAGTTTACTACTCAAAGGAAGCAACCCAAGCAAAATGTTTCAAAGTATGTGACCAAGGTCAAAGATGTGGCTGATCCATTGGCAAGCATATGAGAGGATATTGAAGAACAGCAAATAGTGAGGCAGATAATCAATGGCATCAAGGCAGATGATAAGTGGGAAGCTTTCACAACTGCTATGGACCTTTACATGGACATGCAAATCCTAGATCTTACCACACTCATGGGACAAATCTTTACCCATGAAGCCAAGCTCAACAAAAATGGAGAACCATCAAGAGGTAACAACTCTTCTGCCCTATACACAGATAAAGGAAAGTCTAAAGGTAAAGGGAAGAGCAAGAAAGTAGAGGATGAAGGTACTACTTCTCAAGCTAACTATGTAGGGAGAGGTAGGAATTCAAGAGGAAGGGGCAAAGGAGGTAAGCAAGGTAGGGGGAGACCTTTCAACTCTTCCCCATGAAACATATGTGGATTGTGTAATCACACTATAGATGAGTGCTATAGGAACTTCAAGAATCAGAGAGCAAGAGGATATCAAAGAGGTGGCTACTCACAATCAAGAGGAAGATTCAACCATAATCAAGGCTACAACCATGGCTACAACAACAACAACAACAACAACAACAACAACAACAAAAACTACAATAACAATTAAGAAAAGACTTCAACAATTATATAGAGGATCAAGAGGATATAAATCATGGAGGATATAAATCAAGAAAAGACTTCAAAAATTATATAGAGGATCAAGAGGATTCCCTTCTCATTATGAACATGACTTCAAAACAAGGTATAAATAATGAACACCTCTTCTATATTGACTTGGGATGTTCAAACCATGTAGCACGCAATGTAGCTCTTCTTTTTTATCTTGAGGAGCCCAAGGGAAAGCACCAAGTGCAGACAGGTGATGACAGCAAGCATTCAGTGGTCAAGGTAGGAAATGTCAAAACTTCTGATGGGAATAGAAATCTGTTGAGCATGGTTCTTTATGTTCTTTATGTACCTACTATCACGAAGAATCTGATGAGTGTTGGAAAGATAGTGGAAAAGGGTTTGCAGGTTAGGTTCAACAAATATGGAGACTTTGTGGAGGATCCCCAAAATGGATTCAAGAGAATTTCCAAGGGAGAAAAAACAGGTAGATTATTTACATTTGAGCTTGAGGACACTACAAAAATTGCACTTTATAATTGCAAGGATCAAACATTGTCTGAGTTAGAGATTTGGCATAAACAATTAGGGCACATTGGTGAGAGAACCTTGAAGCAGATTTGTAGAGATCAATATGTGTTTGGGATACCTAATGTATCCAAGCAACATATGATCTATAAATGTGGTGCTTGTCAGTTTGGTAGATCACAGAGGTTACCCTTTACAAAGAAAGGCTACAAGCATAAAGATTATTTGGAACTTGTCCACACAGATGTGTGGGGACCAAGCAAGGATCCTTCAGTTTCAGGCTCAAGGTATTATGTGTCATTCATTGATGATTTTAGTAGGTGGACTATCTTGTACTTTATGAAACATAAAGATGAAGTGTTCAGTTGCTTCAAGAAGTATCTTGCACTTGTGGAAAATCAAACAGGAAGAAGCCTAAAGAGAATAAGGTTAGATGGAGGAGGTGAGTACTTCTCCAATGAATTTGATGCATTTTTGCAGGACAGAGGTATCAAAAGGGAGATTACTACAAGGTATACCCCTAAGCAAGATGGCATAGTAGAGAGGAGAAGTAGGTGATTGTGGAAGCAACTAGATCAATGCTTAATGAAAAGAAATTGCCTAATTATTTGTTTGTAGAGAGTGTTTCTATTGCCACTTATGTTATTAATAGGTTTCCATCCAAATCACTTGATGGGATGACCCCATATGAAGCATGGCATGGTAGACAGCCATCACTTGATCATTGTAGAATATTTGGATGTGTTGCTTATGTGCATGTTCCATCTCAAATAAGAGGTAAGCTAGACCTTAAGGTAGAGAAGTGCCTCTTCATAGGGTATGATTTAAATAAGAAAGGATACAAGTTTTATAATCCATCCAACAAAGGATTAATTATCAGTAGAGATGTTGTGTTTGATGAGAATGATTCTTGGTTTGAAATTGAATGCAGGAAATTCAAATTGCCATATGACTTGGAAGAGGAGTTTCCAAGTCTCACCAAGGAGGAGCCAAGCCGAATTGAAGACATCAAATCAGATGATGAGAACACCATCAAACTAGAAGAGTTCAAAGCATGGAAATCAAAGGGCAAGGCCAAGATGAAGAGGTTGGAAGACTTACCTGAATCATCAAACCAAGATCTAAGGAGATCACAAATGGAGAGTAAAAAGCCAATCATATATGGGTACGATACTTCATTAGTTACTAAGCATTCCATTTATCTTGCTAAAGAATTATCACTTGAGGAACCCTCTTCATATGAAGAAACAAGTACCAAGGCAGAATGGAAGGAGGCTATGGATGAAGAAATAGAAGCACTCCAAGAGAATGATACTTGGGAACTAATACCCAAGAAGGCATCTATGAAGGTAATTGGTTCTAGATGGATTTACAAAATACAAAGGAACTCAGATGGATCCATAAACAGGTATAAAGCTAGACTTATGAAGAAACAAGTACCAAGGCAGAATGGAAGGAGGCTATGGATGAAGAAATAGAAGCAGTCCAAGAGAATGATACTTGGGAACTAATACCCAAGAAGGCATCTATGAAGGTAATTGGTTCTAGATGGATTTAGAAAATACAAAGGAACTCAGATGGATCCATAAATAGGTATAAAGCTAGACTTGTGGCTAAGGGTTTTGCACAAACCCAAGGAGTTGATTCTTACAAGACATTTTCACCTGTGGCTAAAATGCCAACCATCAGAGTATTGGTAAGTGTGGTTGCATCGAAGAATTGGAATATGTATCAACTAGATGTGAAGAATGCTTTTCTAAATGGCTAGATTTCAAAGGAGGTTTACATGGCTCAACCTCCTGGTTATGAAGACCCAAGCATGGTAAATTATGTGTGCAAATTGAACAAAGCTCTTTATGATTTGAAGCAGGCACCTAGGGCATGGAACCATAGGTTAACAACCTACCTTCAAGATGAAGGATTCATGATGAGCAAAGTAGATTCTTCTCTGTTTGTCAAAAGGAGTAATTCAAAGATGATATATTTATGTGTGTATGTTGATGATATCATTTTTACAGGGCCAATGGCATAAAACAAATCAAGAACCAAATGATGCAGGAGTTCAAAATTAGTGACCTAGGATCTCTGAAGTATTTTCTTTGACTTGAGTTAGTCTACACTAACTCTGGAATTTATATCACTCAAAAGAAATATGTGGAGGACATGTTGAAGAAGTCCCACTTGGAAAATGCAAAGGTTGCTAGCACCCTTATGGAGGTAAATCATAAATTGAGTGCTCATAAAGGTGATTTTCTTGAAGACATTGCAGGATATCAAAGCATATTTGGGAGTCTAAGCTATGCAATGTTAACAAGGATAGATATATCTTATGGAGTATGTGTTCTAAGTCAATTCATGCATAAACCTAGAGAACCTCACTTGGAAGCTTCCAAAAGGATTTCGAAGTATCTCAAGGGTACTCAAAATAAAGGTCTTTATTTCCCATACACATCAGATTTGGACATCAAGCTATACTTAGATGTAGATTGGGTAGGTTGTAAGGATGAGAGAAGGAGTACTTTAGGATATCTTTCTTTTGCAGGGGATAAGCCCATTTCATGGTCTTGCAAGAAGCAACCTACTATTGCCCTATCTTCAATAAAGGCTGAATACAGCCAATTAGCCAATGTTTCACAAAAGGCTATCTGGATTAGATTTCTATATTCAGATTTCAGACTTCATACTCATTCACCTATGATTTTTGGTGATAATACAAGTTCTTTGCATCTTCTGCCAATCCCATCTATCATGTAAGAACCAAGCATATAGAAGTACACTATCACTATGTTAGAGAGAAGCTATAAGCAAGGAGATTCAACTTGCATATGTATCCACAAATATGCAGTGCGCATATTTGTTAATCAAAGCACTTGATGGTACTAAACTTTGCAGGTCTAAAGCTATGATTGGATTGCAGGACATTCAAGACGGCTCATGAAGAAGTGCAAGCCAAGATGTTTGGCTTGAGGGCGGGTTGTTGGTGCAAATATCCAAGCCTTCACATTTGGCTTAACTTGGAGGATTATGTGTGGAAGCATGTGTTGATCCATATGAATCATGGCTTGTAACAATTAGTCATTTACCACTTGTAAAAGTCTTTTACTTGAGAGAATCTTTCAAGTCCATATATCTCGTGAAGTTGTGAGAGATAAGAGCTACGGATTTTATTTGGTAGAATCACTCCTCATTTAGAGGAAGCACTTTTAGGTGGAGCTTTGTTTAAATTTCAAATTCAAGTTTTAAGAAAATCCTTATAAAAGGACTTGTAAAACTTGTAGCCAATAGGCCTCTTCTTGGAGCTCATTTAGTGATAATTTGTAGAGGTTGAGTAGCATACACTATAGCTCACTCATCCCACTATCATTAGGCGTCATCATAATGCCAATGATCTTGTAAAAGCATGTGCCATAATAGATATTCTTCATTGATCATTTCTGTTCAATTCTCTGCTATGACTACTCAGAACAGTGAACTTTGCATGACCATATCTCAGTGACTTCTCTGTCATTTTGCATGTTCTATAGCTTGTTGGAACGAGATCAAAGTATACTTTACGGTGTTTAATTTTCATTACAGTTTCTCCAGCCAATTGGGAGAAATCACCGTAGAAGTGCTCACTGGTCTTGTACTATTCAGTCCCTAAAAAGTCGAGGGTAAGCATCCAATTGCTAAATTGCTTTCTCAGTGTATGGTTTATCATTTTAAGTGATTCCACTTGTAATCATTAGCTATCTAAGCTACTTAGATACCCTAAAAAGGAATTTTACTAATTGTTACTGTATTCGGAGCACTGATCAAAAGATCTAGCAAGTGTCAAGACCAAAATAACAAGTTTTGAGTAATTAGCTATTTGTGAAGTAATCTATTTTGATTCAATTGTTTGAAAAATCAACTCCAAAGTACATAGGTACTTATTTGGTGTCATTTGCAAGCTAAAAGGGCCTACAACACAACTCTCAGGTTTGATAGGGTAGGTACGAAGGAGATTTTGGCAGTACAACCTCACTTCCTTGTGGTATCCATCCATCTCTTCCAACAACCTCAAAGTTGATTTCTTTCATTTGAGGATCAGCATAGACTGTAGCCCTATCTTGAGATCTCTTTATGTTTTACTTAGCAAGGCTAAACATATTGTTCATCTCTTACACAAAATCCTTTGCAACTTGGACTTCATGCTTGAATCGTATCTTATAAGGATATCATGGCTAAGACCTGCACATAAGCATAAACTGACTATGCAAAGTAGATGCATGCTTGACACTATTATATTCAAGCTCTATGAAAGTATTCTTAACAATCAAATTTCCACTCATTTACATATGCTCATAGCATATCCTCAAGGATTTGGTTAACCCTTTCTGTTTGCAAATCCATCTATGGATGTTGGACCATACTCATGTTAAGTTTGGTATCCAAACTTTTGAATACTGCTCTCAAGATGTTATCTTGATAAAAAATAATGTCTAAAGGAAGACCATATAGTCAGTATAGATGATCTAACCACCTCTAGTTTCTTCACTATGCTATGTGTCAAAATAAACCTAGCCATCTTGCTTAACCTATCCACGATTACCCAAAACACATCATTCCCTCTCTATGTCTTAGTTAATCCTAGAATGGAATCCATGAAGATACTCTCACACTTCCAATGAGGAATATCCAATGGGTGAAGAAATCCTCCAATCCTCAGCCTCTCAACTTTATTTACCTAGCATTCAGTGGACATAACCACATACTCTAGGATTTCCTTGTGAAGTCTAGGCCAATAAAAATCCCTCTTAACAAGATCATAGGTCTTGTTAGCTCCTTGTTTTCTTGCACTAGGGGTGTCATGGCACTCATAAAGAACTTTCTTTTTCATCTTTGAATCTCTAGGACAAACATCTTTCCTTTATATAATAGATATCCACCATGCATACTAATTCTTCCGATTGGACCCATTTTGAGTACCCATCGATACTCCATCTTCACTAGAAACCTGCATGCTTGGATCCTATTTTTCAATAGCATCCCAAATCTCAAAATATTTGGGATCAAACTTACACTTTCCTCTAATGTACTCAAGCATCTCATTAGTGATCGTGTGTGATACGAAAACTTAAAGGGAAAGAACTTAAGTCTAACGGAACGAGAACTCAAAAGTACCACAGAAAGTCAATTCCTGACGCATACATCTAGACAAGAACTTAAAGATACTTAAAAATAACCAAGCAATTAAAAACAAGGAACATTGACGATCAGAGAGTGCCGCGAAGTAAATTCATGAACCTTAGATCGGGCAAACATATAGGTAAGTCAGACCGACGAAGCCTTAGATCATCAGAAGCAAGTGTAGGAACCAGTGCATGATCGTGGGCTCAACAATTGAATAGTAATTACCCCTACGAGAGCTTAGATACGAGTGAATCAGAAATGGCTTTCAGCACAAAAAGGCTAGAAGGAGGGTCAAACGTAGCATATTTAGAAAGACCTGAAGGACCCTATAGAACTCAGTTAGAGTTTCTTCGAACCAACCGCTTAGGTGCTCGCATCTATGAGGATGGTTTACGAAGACAAGTGGTGCAAATGCACAATCTTGACCAACCCATTGGATTGGAACGTCCAGTGGTGAAATTCGAGAGAGACACGTACATAGACAAGGAAGGAACGATGTATATCTTAAGTATGCAGCCAAACAATAGGAATGAGTTTGGCGTAATTCAATTAGAGACGGAAGCGAGATCTCAAGGAAAAGAACCATTAGAAGAACCTAGAACACCTAGAGGGAAATCTGTACTGACACGAGTACTAGTTCCAGAATGGACCCCTCAGGACAACAGGAGCATAGAGCTGTTTGTGAATAAAGAAACTGATGAAGCATTTTGGAGGTACAGAACAGAACAACCTAGCAAGGTAGTCTCCATCATAATCTACGAATTTAAAGACCCGGATACACCTGGAAAGGTTGTATACCTGGATGAAACATCAAAAAGAGTATTTGTGGTACCAGACCATGTTAGAAATACATACACATGGAGAGGTGATTTTTAGTATTCCCTCCATCTCGAACAAACGTAAACGCGAGTCATCAAGGGGCTGGAACATCCTCCGCCCATGCTAATCAAAGAGAGAAAAACAAAGAAAGACCTGAAGTAAGCTTCAATCATCCCATAGGGAGAGACAGAACTACCATAAACACGGGTAGAGTGGATAGACAAGGAGAACCTAGAATGCCAGGTGGTAGAGATGATTTTCCTCTACCTAGACCACGTGAACATGCAAGAATACTGAGACCCACTCAGTTAGTGAAATCCATGAAAAATTATTTTGATGGGACTGGAGATCCCTACGACCATGTCGCAGAATTTAAGCAAGTATTAAGAGCAGAGAAAGTCGAAGACATGTTCACGCAATATAATGCATTTGGACTAACGTTAAAGAACACAGCTTTAACTTGGTTCCAACCATTGCAACAAAGGCAATTTAGAGACATCCATCACTTTTTAGAGTCATTCATCACTGAATTCTCTAAAAGTGGGATCAGACATGACACGTCTTCGTTGATTCATAGCTTCAAACAGACCCCTCAAGAAACAGTTAGAGTGGCAGGATGTAGGTTTAGACAATATGTGGAAAGATGTCCAATGCAAGAGCTACCCTCACAGGCCAAGCAAGTGTCATTGTTTTTAGATGGCTTGTTGAGCTCTAAACTACGCTCCTATGTGTACTTGAAGGAACCCAGAACGCTAGAGCAGTGTGTAAGAATTTGCATAGACATTGAGGACAACCTCGGAGACGAGTTGGAACTCTCAAAGGTCTATAAGGACTCAGATTGTTCATCTCTAGCATCCACAAAATTGTCTAGCTCTATAGAGGATCTAGCAGAAAAAGTGGCCTAGAAACTAGGAGTTTCTAGTAAACAGATGCCTAAGTTAACAACTAACTTGTGTTGTTACACGTGGTGGAAATCATTTGGCGAATGTATGTCCCAATGCAACACAACCACAAGCCAATCCTAGTGGCCAATACTGTACGATCGAGAGAAGATACACAAATCACACAGCTCAATACTGTCCATATAACAAACAAGCAGTGAGGCAAAACTACCCGCAAGCATACCCACAGCCAGGTAGGTATCAAGGCCAATACAATGCTCAGCCTTATTACTATAGGCCTCCTCAAAACTATCCATATCAGGCTCAACAGAGACCTCAACCCGTTTTAGCTCAGCAGCCACCCCCACCAGCTAATGTCATCTCAGTGAAATACGCTGCTGCAGAAGAAAACCTAAGTAGGGCTTTAGTGCCTTCTTCACCCCTGATCACAGAGAGTTATCCCAACTCAAACAGTTTTGACTCTACACATGTAGATAGTCCACCCGTGTACTACACAGAGTCACCAAAACATATAGAAACATATCAGTATGATAGTCCACTAGTGGAACCTAGTTGGGAGCCCGATTATGCTAACGTGATGTACACAAACCCAAATCCACGGCCCCAAGTAAGACAACAGAGACCACAGGGCCCTAGAGGACCATGCTTTAGGTGCCAAGGAGATAATTTCATAAAGGATTGTCCACATCCTTCGATGGCAGGACAGTCACAGTACTATAACATACAAGGCTTTTGCGTCGATTGTGGCAAAGAGCACATAATAAAAGATTGTCCTAAGAACCCTGTTAATGTTTCAAATGTGACACCGATCAATGTGATAGGTATAATAAACAACGCAGATGGATCCAACCCTACATACGTGCCTATCCAAGCTATCTTACAGAATCAGCAACACAATCAGGAGAAAATAGCCGGAACTAGTGAAGTTGGAGAATCTAGCAGTAAAAAGACAAAATCTTGGAAAGATTCTAGAGAAAGAATCAAGAGAAAGTGGAGTAAAAAGATAACTGAGTTGGAAGGAAGTCTCAAGGAATCTAGAGCCAAAATCCTAGAATTGACTTCACAAGAATTGAATCAAGAGAACCTAACTCAAAAATCAGGATCAGTTTTAGCAGAACCCATACCGAAAAACCTAGACATGATGTTTCGCGCGTATCAGGCTAGATTAAAAGAAGGACCTCAAATAACTGAAATGAGTAAAAACTACCCTCGAGCAGACTTAGAAATCGAGAGAACTAAGCTTTGCATTAAGATGGTAGAATTAGCACAAGCAATGTTCGAATCCTCTAGATATCTAAATTGGAATAACCTGGCAAAACCGGAATTACACTTTCAAGGACTAATGGAGAGGCTCGAATACTTGATAGAAAGCAAAGAGAAAAAGGATCAACATAGGAACCCTATCCTAGAGACACAGGAAAGGAATGCACCATCCTTGTCACAAGTACCCAACACAGAAGGGGAAGGCAACCTGTCTTCCATACATAGATATTCACATGAATTTCTGAGAGAAATCCAAGAAGAGAAATGGAGAAAACAGCAAGGAACCCATCCTCCTATTCAAGAAATAGACGACTTGCAGGAACAATTTCCCTAAGATATCCCCTCTATTTACGATGATGTAGAGGAAGAGCAACTGAGTGAACACACAGGTTTTGAATCTAACTCTTTGCAAGAATTACCTCAGTTCACAAGACCTTGGGAAGCTAAGTCTATTAGTATGAGAGCGCCCATAATAATAGTGAGGAATGAAGAATCAGTAATCCCTAGAAACACGAAAGTGATCAAGAACACTAAAGTACAGTGTAATCTCACCCTAGAGGAGTTGTTGAAGGTTAAACTAGAATTGTGGAAACATGTAGCAAATCAATTCCCTGAGCTTGCTACTACTCCCTCACAGACAGGATCACTCAAGAAGGTACCGGAGATACCTGTAGAAAAGATTGGAGATGTAAGTGAAGGAGAGGAAGGTAACACTTATCTTCCAATAACCCATCAGGGCTACATCACGAAAGTCATCTTAGACTCAGGAGCCGGAGTAGCCATAGCTACCACTGCTTTATGGAAACGTTGGGGTAAGCCAACACTCAGACCCATCAGGATGAAGCTACAAATGGCTGATGGACACATAGAAAAACCATTAGGCTTACTGGAAGGCATATCTCTCACCACTTGTGGTGTGGAGTTTGAGCATACTTTTGCCATTTGTGATTTTAGTAAAAATCATGCTTATGAGATGATATTGGGACGACCATTCATGCGTCAGTTGCAAATTGTACAAGATTGGGGAACTAATTCTTTGTACTTGCAATATTTAGGTGTGACTACCAAAGTCAATCTTAAAGACTATTCACATCGAGATGTACCCCCAATACAATGGAATACCATCAATAAGACACTAGTAGAAACAGAATCAGTACACTCATTAGAATCAGATCCCTCATGGTTGCACGAGGACACTCATTTATGGATGTGTAAAGTAGCCAAACAAGAGGAAGAACGATTAGAAGCCAGGACTTTAGGTGCAGAACAACATCCACAAACCCTTCAAGACCCAGCTTACGCACCTATAGTATTTCCAGACGAAGAATTCGAACCCCATGGTTGGGCAGAAATCCTAGCAACCATGGATGTAGCCATCAATGAAGAACAATGGACACCCCACTGTGACGAGGATGGCTATGACATTTCAGTTTTCACGATAGAGCCGATCATGTGTGATTCAATTTTAGAAGAATGTGAACCTAGCACTGATGCATTTGAGGATGCAAGCGATTTTGATTTAGAGTCAATTATTATGGACCCACCCTTTGCATCAGAGGAAGAATATTTCTATGAAGTAGAAACTCACCCTTAGAGGCACGAAGAAATTACGAATGATGTGAGGTTAACCACACAAGTGACTGTCAAAAGTGAAGGTAAGAAAAGAAAGAAGAAAGAAACCATGTCAGAAAAAGAAGAATCCTTGTTTGAGGTTCCCGAGAACTTCAAAAAGTATGAAATAGAAGATAGAGGAATCATGGTACGAATGCCTAACAGAAAAGCTGACATTGGAGAAGTATATGATAATCAAGAGAAAACCAAAAAAATAATAGTTGCCATAGAAGAAGAAGAAGAGAAGTGTACATACATAGGGCATGATTTGAAAAATGAAGAAGAAGAAGAATTAGTTGCCCTATTGCACGAATATAGAGATGTGTTTGCATGGAGTTACAAAGATTTGAAAGGAGTAGATCCAGACATATGTTCTCATAGAATACCTATGACTCCAGATGCAAAACCTACGAAACAGAAACCATACATGTACAATGATAAATATGCTGTGAAGATTAAAGAGGAGATAGATCGATTGATAGAAGCATGATTTATTTACGAAATTGAGCATACCGAATGGGTATCCCCCATTGTGGTTGTGCCCAAGAAGAATGGAAAATTGCGTGTGTGTATTAACCTTAAAAAATTTAATGCCGCCACGATTAGAGACAGTTATCCTCTTCCTATCACGGAACATTTATTGGAAAGAGTTGCGGGCAAGGAAGTTTACAGCTTTCTTGATGGATTCTCAGGCTATAATGAGGTAGCCATAGCTCCAGAAGATCAACACAAGACGGCTTTTGCCACAGAATGGGGCATATTTGCATTTCGTGTGATGCCTTTTGGGCTCACAAATGCACCCGCCACTTTCCAACGACTCATGTGTCATGTGTTTAAGGAATTCTTACGCAAGAATTTGGAAGTTTATGTCGATGACTTATGTGCTCATTCGAATATTAGGTAGACGCATATCCCAGAGTTAAAACAAATATTTGACAAATGTCGAGAATATCAGGTTTGTCTGAACCCAGAAAAATGCGTTTTCATGGTCAGACAAGGAAAAGTTCTAGGACACATTGTGTCAAAGAATGGAATTTCAACAGATGAAGAAAAAGTGAAGGTGATTGCGGATCTACCTAGGCCAAACAACGTAAAAGAAGTAGAGGCATTTATGGGACATTGTGGTTATTATAGACGATTCATACACATGTATGCAATCATAGCTAAGCCTCTGTACTCTCTTTTGACTAAGTTTGAATGGCCAGATGAGTGTGAGAATTCATTCAATGAACTTAAACGACGCTTGTGCTCAGCGCCTATATTAACAACCCAGATTGGAGTAAGCCATTCCATGTACATGTGGATGCATCCAATTATGCCATAGGATGTGTGTTAGCACAACACACGAATGAAGGTAATATAGATCTCCCCATAGCTTAGGCGAGCAGACAGTTGAATGGAGCAGAAAGAAATTACACCACTACGGAACGAGAAGGATTAGAAATGATCTACGCAGTAAAGAAATGCAGGCATATTTGTTCGCAACAAGCTCAAGTTCTTTACAGATCATCAAGCATTATTGTACTTAGTCAATAAGCCGTGTAACAGAGGATGATTAATACGTTGGTTTCTATTACTCATGGAGTATGATTTTGAAGTAGTAGTCAGGAAAGAGAAGACACATCTCAGAGCTGACCACCTCTCAAGATTAACCTCAGGAGAAGCTCCTCAAGGAATAGTGGATGAATTACCAGATGCATATTTGTTTAACCTTGAGATAGCACCAGAATGGGCTAAGCCTATAGTCCCTATTCTCACATGTGGACCCAAGAATCCTAGGATAAGGATCAAAGAAGGAGAGATTACCAAGTCTCAAAGATATCAAATACTAGCAGGAAGTATATATAAACAAGATAATCAAAAGATTCTTGCTTGTTGTGTAGATGAATCAGAACATGCAAATTGGTTGCAATTAGCACACATAGGTGCATTAAAGCAACATCATTCGAAACATCATACATTGCAGACTCTGCATAGACTAGGAGTATACTGGCCTACGATGGAAGCAGATGTCTACAAGTTGTGTAAATAATGCCATGTTTGTTGTGAAAGACCACCAGTAGAACATGCTACATTATATCACGTGTCTCTCACGCTAGAATGGAGTGAATCTTTAGTGACGTACTTGAGGACGAAAACATTCCCTCAAGGAATGACCTTAGCACGACAACACAGTCTAGAACGAGGAAAAGATGGATACCTAAGACAGTGTTTTCATGAGAGTGATTATTTGTGCGTACTAGAGACTGCACACCAAGGTGTCGCAGGAGGTCATTTTGGCCCCGATAGGATAATCAAAGCCATCCTCTTTGCAGGATTATGGTGGCCCACTCTTCACATGGATGCACATACCTATGTAAAGAGATGTGATGTGTGCCAAAGAACTCAATTTCCTACTCGTAGAGATGAAATGCCATTGAAACCCATGATGGGCGGACGTGCATTTTCTAAGTGTGGTATAGACTTTGTAGGACCCATTAACCCCCCTGCAAAAGGTACACATGCTGAATACATTATTGTTGCGACAGATTATCTTACCAAATGGGTAGAGGCAAAAGCCACAAAAAGAATGATGCACACACGACTGCAAAATTCTTATTTGAAAATGTCTTTACAAGATATGGATTGCCTATAGAGTTAGTGAGCGATCGAGGAACTCACTTTCTAAACCAAGTCGTTGAATATTTGTTACAGGATTTTATGGTGATTCACAAGAAATCCGCACCATATCATCCTCAGGCCAATGGTCAAGCTGAAAGCACTAACAAGATCCTTTGTAATGTACTGACGAAACTTGTGAACAACAAACGTTCAGATTGGGACAAACAGTTACACCACGCTGTTTGGGCATATCGAGTGGCCTACAAGACCGTACTCAATGCAACTCCCTTTCAGATGGTTTTTGGTCAGAATGCTGTGCTTCCTTTGGACTTCCTGATACCGACCCTTAAGGTTGCACAAGAACATCAGTGGATCGGCCATGAATTATCAGCAAGAATAATGGACTTGGAACGATTAGGAGAAACCAGGCTGAAAGCAATAGCAGGAATGTACGCAGCAAAGAAGCGACAGAAAGCATATTTTGATGCACATGTGAAAGATAAAGGTTTGAAAGAAGGAGATTTAGTCCTAGTATATACGCTGAAACAACATGCACGAAAGTTAGAAAAGCAAGGTTATGGACCCATGATCATTAACAGACTCTCGACAAGTGGAGCAGCACAATTAGCCACCTTAGAAGGAGATATAATGCCTAATTATATTAGTGGCTGTAGAGTCAGGTTATACCAAGCTTAGACAACTCATGTTGGCAAAGAAGCGTAAGGAGGAAGAAAATAGAATACGAGCTGAAGCTCAGGCAAAAGCTATAGAACGCATTAAGCGCATGAAGCTAAGAAGACAAGGACTAGGGAGAGAACATTATAATCATTTGGAAACATCACCCAGATATCCCATGGCCATGTGTCAAGCAAAGTCAAGTACTCATCCTAGCATAGTGGATCGGAGACCATTCATTACAACCAGGCTAGAGCACGGCAACCCTTGCCAAGAGCTCAGGGCTTTAATTGACTCAGGTGCTGCGACTAGTGCGATTAGATGGTCCCACTATAAGGATTCAGGAATAGAAATGCGGCCAATTGAGGCATACCTCATAGGGCTAGGAGGCATGGAGACCCCTTGCATGGGTGAGGTGGACCTTTCTATCCTCATAGACGAAGTGACCTTGACAGTGAAGCTACTAGTGTGCCATGATGATGACCTGATAGAACCCCTAATCCTTGGCCAAGATTGGCTATACGATCACTCAGTGGACCTAAATCTTAGACAAGGCTCCTTGCAGATTGGAACCTTAGATTAGAAGCGAGTGATACCGCTTGACTTCCCTAACAACCCTCCGTATGAGGTTTGTAACCCTAGACCCTATGAAGTGCATGCGACGGAAGACCGGAAGATCTTTGGTCAGATCAGTCACGTAACGTCTACACCAACCCACTCGGCCTTGGCAATGGACAGTTGTCAATCAGAAGGATGTTAGGAGATTTTCCCTTGGGCTTCCTACAGATTAGAAGGGGTCACCACCCAGCAGATGGGTCAGGTGGACTTCATCAATGTCCACATGGGCAAAACACCCTGCGGTGCCCATCCTTCCACACTTACTGCGGACTGGCCTAGATTAAAAGTACAAAATGGAGCACTTCCTAATGGGCGGGTTTTGCAAGTGTTGGACCTCCCTTCTTTTCCAAAGCAGAGTGTCCATCGGACCTCTCAACCTCAACCACAAATGAGTCAACCATGACGAAGGAACCCAGATCGAAGACAATATCAGACAACCCAGAGAAAGCAGCAGTATCAACACCACAGAGCAAAAGGCACAAGACAAATATGGGTGCCAAAAGGACAAAAACCACCGACAAGTTTCAACAATGCAGATAATGACAAGAAGAAGTTTTCAGCAGAAGCAGAGACACTATCCAAAGTCTTCTGAACATTCTTCTACGACTACAAACATTCGACAAATTTGGATCGCCAAGAAGTACCTTATGAACCGACCCACACCTACGCAGATTTGGGTACCCAAACAGTGTATTATGGCTCAACCCTCAAGCCATGTAATATATACCCCTCAGAAATCTCTTCAACCCTCTTTACCACCAAATCCGATATTATCTTTTGTCCCTCCGCAGAGACCTATCACCCAATCACAAACTCTTAGGAAGTGGGTACCAAAACGTATCTAGAAGTGTTCTCCTAACCCCTTATCTAACATAACTCCCACCCCGACTAATCTACAACCTTGTAATAACTCATTCACGACTGAACCTTGTACAAATCCACACACTATAACCCAACATCACCTATACTAACACCTCATTAAGCAATGTATGCATCATCTGAAGCATGTAGGTGTCTAGAGACCTGCATTAGTTTGTAAGAAATGATTCCATAAACCACGGGTTACACATCGGTTATGGAAAGGGATTGCGGTCTCACTTTAATGGGATCATAATTAATTTCCATACTAATGTGTTAATCTTATGTAGCAGATCTACTACACACTCGCATCATACATCATGCAGGCAGAAGGACCATCAGAAGCTAGCCCCAGTGCACCCAGGGCCAATATTGGAGAACTACTAGCGGAGCCCCATCTTACGGCTCAGCCCCCAGAATTCCAAGGATTTCCCGGACCTATGCCGATCGACGATCCTCCTAGAGGTTATACAGAGAAGATTCATCGCAATTCTCACTGGTTTTAAGGGTTAGCAAGACCATTGGCGGATGCCGATTTTATCTTTGAGGCCAATTTGACGTTTGATGACCGTTCCTGGGGCAAATATCAGTTCTTCTCCAGAGAGTTCGAAGGACTACAGAACACAGAAGACCTAACGCATGTTTGGGCAAGAGCAGGGTTTACAGAGTATTTCAGCGACCCTTTGCCTAAACTGACTTCTACAGATGTTACTATTTAGTCACAACATTGATGGCTTCAGAGAACAAAGATTTGCCAGGCACCTTCATTTTGCCATCCTTAGTGAACGATCCACCATATAAAAGATTGTAACTTTTTAAAGATTTGATTAGAGCTGCCATTAAGATTCATGGAACGCATACTCCCACAGAACGCGAAAGCTTAATCCCAGAGCCAATGAAGCATGGGGATGTTACTAAGTGGGAAGATATTTCAGCAATCACACCTGAGCTATCTAAACCATTGAGGATATGCATGCAGCATTTTGCTTTCCCCGCTCAGGACAGATTCACAATGCCTCACAAGCGCATATGGTTTGGCTTATATTTAGCATGTACTGGACCTCAGACAGTTGATCTAGCAAGCTGGATCATTGATCAGCTCTACTTAGCCCAACATAGATGGGAAAGAAAGAAGGTCATCAATGGATGCTGCGCGCTGACTAGAATTATATATATGTGCTTAGCATATGACTTGCCGATCGAACGTGCATTGACAAGCGAGGGGCTGAAAGCGTTTAAAGGAACCACAAAGAAAGCTAGGAAGGCTAGCAAAGGAAGAGAAGGAAAGCGAATGAGAGGAACCATCCCCTGCCTTCAGGTGCCAGAATCACCCTCACCACAACCCTCTCTAGAGCAGTCTCCGACAGAAGCCACTCCAACAGTACAACCTATTCGCATATGGTTATCAAGACCAGTTGTAACGGAGGGCACTACCAGTACACTCGCTCCTCAAATAGCCAGTGTCCCAGGACCTACCACCACTGCAGCAGAAGTTCCCACCACTATTGGTGCGGAAGCTTTTTCTTTTCCGATACCCAACCTAGAAGCGGAACCCATAGATACAACATTTGATTTCCAAATGCAAGATACTTTCTCCAATGAATTTCAATTTTCAGAAGGCCAGATCTTCTCTCAGGAATATGAAAGGCCCAGCTACCCTACCACGCCCCGAGATCAACCACAAGGACAAGTAGTGTCTAGTTATGAGGAAGAAAGAACAGAAACCGACGAAGATGAAGGTGATGATGAAGCCAGTCAAGGAACTCATGAATCCCAAGAACATGTGCAAACAGACGAACAAGGACAACAAACCGACACCCAAGGTGACACGAGCACACACGAAGAAGAAACATTCGAAGCAGTAGCTTATACGCTAGCCATCAAAAAATTGTATCGAACCATGGAGAAAGTTTGGGCGCGTAAGAAATTGACTGAGGAAGAGAGCCAAGCACTTATAGAACAGGAACTTGTCTCAGGCGGTTTCGAAGAAGTTTACATCAGAGGCTTAGGAGAACTTGTCAAATCAGTGGGATCCACAGAAGCCTTACGATATTTGCAAAGGAAACCGTTACCGTAGTATGACCCTCGCAGAGTCCGTTTACTAACCAAACCTGGGGAATACATTTGGGTACCCACCGCTGGTCAATCTTCAGCACAGGCAAGGGAAGCACGTCTCGTCCCTGAAGGCTGAGTGATAGAAGACACCATTATCATCGACTCCCCACCCCGTACTACTGTTGTACATACTACCACAGTTACCGAAGTACCTACCACCCCAACCGCTCCTCAATCACCTCCCATCCATCCAGTCTCCCCCATACACCCTCCTTCTCCCAGAACAACATCCTCCTTCTCTGGTGGAGTAGGAGACGTCGTCCTTACTCCCATTCATCCCACAATTCCCGCACCCACTCAACCTAGTCTACCCCCTAACACATCCACCTTTCTATCCAACCCATTTCTCCATCCATCTTTTCCATCCTTCCCCACACATCCAAGACCCCTTTTCCCATTCCCACCTCCATTAACCTTCTCCCCAGTCTCACCTCCCCAACCCACCGTAACTCCTCTTTCCCCTTTCCACCAAGCCGTCCAAGACAACCCCTCTGTAAATTACTCTTCAACCTTTGTAAATCCTGTATTTACACCCACACACTTGATGGAGAGTGTTAATCTCCAAAAGAACAAGTTATTCTTGATGTTAGACCACCTCTATATTAAGAACAACCTTAAACTCCAACCAATTTTGGAAGACAAGTACCAAACTATCAAGAAATTAGCTAACTGTGAAGAAATTCATTTCTTAGAAAAGTCTGTTGCACCTTAATCACTTATTGACTAATCACTTTTGTAAAGTTCCTGATAAAACTTTGTAGAATGTGTCGCCTAAAGCTTTCGCATCTTCTCCAAGTTAAAATACTTCAAATGCACAGGTAGATTGTGAGAAATGACTCAAACAGTTTAGCTATGTTTGAAACTGTCTCTCTGTAATGTCGACTTTGACACTTGCAACTTCTAAGACATGATTCTCCCAAACTAGAACCCGTTTAAGCAAATGCTTTTAGCCATAGATGGCTTACCCTCTCAACTTAAATTTTGAATCCTCATTTGTATAAAACTTTACACTGTGCACTGAGTACTAACCATTTCTTTGACCATCGAATCTGCGCCTGTTTCAGAAGACACTCAACACTTTCTACATATGAATGTCCCTATTCAAAATTCTCTCAACTTGTTTGCAATTGACCTCTCAAACTTTGATCATATATAGATTAACTATGGATTTAGACATGTACAAAAGGATTTCTCAAAAGATTAAACACAGAAGGAGAATCAGAGAAAAGATCGACACGCAATTCTCTGAAAACTTTTTCTTCTCATAAATCTTCATACATCTGATGGATGACATACATAATGTTCATCTCATTCTTCTATTCTTCATATCTATTGTCTTCTCTATCTCTTCTATATCTCTACACGACTATGAGCATGTATCTATCTATATATATATATATATATACGAGTCTAACTCGTCATTTTTCCAAATACATTGAAATATTTACAATACTAATGTACAAAAGAACTTTGTTTCTGAATCTCCTTTTTTCCTTGAAACTGATCTTTAATCTTTCATTCATCTTTCCACTTCTAGATTTTATATAATCACAATTGTTGATTGTACTGCTCCAACAGCTCCCCCTCAATCATCAATTGTGATTACCTGCATCCTTTTTATTCCTGCCATATCTTTAAATCTCTGCAACTTTGGTCCATCCAAGCTTTTTGTCATCATATCTGCAAGTTGATCTTTTGTAGGAGTATGCATGACTTCAATTTCTTTATCAATAACCTTCTCTCTCAAAAAATGATACTGAATTTCAATATGTTTAGTTCTAGCATGAAACACAGGATTTGCTGCCAAATATAAAGAACTCATGTTGTCTCCACAAATGATAGGAATACTCTGAACAACATCAAAACTCTTCATAAGTGTCATCTGCATCACTGTATATTTTGACTCTTGTATCTGAAGTATATCCATAATATAGACCTTCTTTAAGTGTGCCCTTGATGTACCTAAGTACTCTTTGTCCTGCAATCCAATGTTCCTTTCTAGGACAATGCATGAATTGAGATAAGACTCCAACTGCATATGATAAATCAGGCCTTGTTAATGTAGTATAAATCAAGCTACCCACCAAACTCTGATAGAGCTTCATATCTCTGAAATCTTCTCCTCCATATCTAGTCAATCTGTGATTTACTTCCATTGGAGTTGGTGCTATCTTGCAATCTTCCATTTTAAATTTGGTTAACAAATTTTTCAGATACCTTTCTTGAGTTACATATACTCCATGTTGAGTATATGAAATCTCCATTCCCAAAAAGAATGACAAATTTCCCAAATCACTGATTTTAAATTCTTTCTCCATCTGTTTCTTAATCATGTGTATGCCTTTGTCATCTGTTCCTGTAAGTATTATGTCATCAACATAAATACAAACATAAATAAATCAATCCTCACTTGCTTTGACTAACAAACTACTATCTGCTTTTGATGCTTGAAATCCAAGTTCCTTCAAGAACTTTTTCCCAATTCTCTTTCCCTTTGGCTTCATCATATATGGATGGATCTTCATTTGCTTTTAACATGTAAGCATAATCTTTAGTAGTCAAGAATGAAGTATCATAGCTATACCTTGTAGGTTGCCATTTATGCCTAGATGACCTTCTGAGTTCTCCACTTCTTGAAGTTTCTGGTTCATCACATTCTGGATCAAATCTTGGCATTTCTTCAACTTCAACCTGTACTTCATTATTATCAAATATTTGAACCTTTGATTTACCTTTCTTTTGATTCACAATTTCTTCCATATCTGCATGAACATTAAGTGTACCTGCATACCAAGTACCTTGCTCATCAAATGTAACATCCTTAGACACAAGGAATTGCTTTGTGGATGGACTCCACAACCTATAACCCATTTTCTTGTCATCATAACCAATGAATACATACTTTTCTGCTTTAGGTTCCAATTTATGCCTCAATTGAGATGGCACATATGCATATGCCAAGCATCCAAATATTCTACAATGATCCAAGGTAGGTCTCTTACCCCACCAAGCTTCATATGGTGTCATACCCTGCAAAGCTTTACAAGGTAACCTATTAACCAAGTATGTGGTTGTGTTTACATCCTCAACCCATAAATAATTAGGACAATTTTTCTCCTTCATCATAGATCTTGCAAACTCAACAAGAGTTCTATTTCTTTTTTCTGCTACCCCATTTTGTTGAGGAGAGTACCTGCAAGTAACCTCTCTCTTTATACCTAGATTCCACAAGTAATCATTGAACTCATTAGAGAAATACTCTCCCCCTCCATCTGACCTTAACCTCTTCAATTTTTGACATGTAATTCTTTCTGCATATGCATGATAGTGTTTAAATGTATTAAACACTTCTGAGTTGTCTTTGACCACATAGATTGTAATCCATCTGGTAGCATCATCAAAATATATGACATAATATCTTGAACCATTTATACTGAAGTGCTTTGAAGGACCCCACACATCTGTATGTACCAGTTCAAGTCTTTCTGAATACATAAAACCATGCTTATTGTATGATTGCTTATGAGCCTTACCTAACTGACATGCTTCACATTCGTATGTCATGTGTTGACCTGCAACATTAGGCAATCCAAGCATTGAACCATTTTTAATCATTTCTTTGATACCTCTTTCATTAAAATGTCCAAGTCTTTTATGCCAAAGATCCAATTCAGACACCTTTTGCTCTCCATATGTAAACATAGCATGTCCAATATTACCTTGTATCTTTAATGTGAAGAGCCTTCCTTCCTTCTTTCCTGTAACAATCTGTTTATACCCTTGACTAGGGTCTTCAACATAAACTCCATCATTAGTGAACCTTACCTCATATCCTTTTTCAACAATTTGTCCTACACTAATTAAATTCTCTGGATTTGTAGGAACATATAGAACCTTACTCAAGAGAGTACTTCCATCTTTGGCTTTGACTGAACCAATTGGCTTTACTTTGTGCTTTGTATTATCACCTGTTTGAACTGTATGATTAATTGCATTATGATCTAAATCAGTCATCAAAGCAATATTTCCACTCAGATGATTACTACATCCTGAGTCAATATAAAACACTGTCATGTCTTCATGTGAGGCTTCACATGTTGCATTCATAATAAGAGTTGAATCTTCTTTATGATCTGATGCATAATTGTAGTAGGTGCTATTGTAGGACTGATTTTGGAAGTTTCTTCCTCCACCTCTTCCAAAATAATTCCTACCACCTCTACCTCTGAACTTTCCTCTCTGATATCTACCACCTCTTCCTCTTTGATTAAAGTTCTGATTAAAATTACCATTGCTTTGATTATTATGCCAACAATCATGAGATAGATGGTTGGTCTTACCACATATCCAACAAGCTCTGACATTATCTTTGTTATTTCTGCCTCTTCCTCTACTTCTGCCACTTCCTCTTCCTCTTAGGAAGTTTGCTTGACTTGAACTACCTTCATCTTCAACTGATTGTTGCTTTCCTTTGCTAGCTTTCTTCTTGTCTTTAGAATACATTGCATGACGTGCTCTCTTATCAACATCTCCTTTGATATCATTCTCAAAAGTTAGCATATGTCCTAACAATTGATTCAAATCAGGAGTGAAATGATCTAATGAAAGTTGTATGGACAAAATAAAAGGCTTCCACTTCTCATATCCTCTTAGCCCTGTGAGAATTTGTCTTACCAACTTATCTTCTTCAATGTCTTCATCAACTGCACCTAAAGAATCAGCAATGTCTTTCATCTTTGTCACATAATCAGATATTGATTGTGAAGCCTTCTTCTTGAATGTAGTAAACTCTGCCCATAATGAAGCTTTCCTTGATTTGGTTGTATTCTGAAAATGCTCTTCCAAAGCATTCCAAATGTCACTTGCACTTTCAAGTCCTCTAATATGAGGAAGCAAGTAATCATTCACTGCCATGTAGATTATGCTCCTTGCTTGAACATCCTTCTTCATCCAAATCTTTATATCTGCAAGCTCCTCCCTAGTTGGAACACTAGGATCTCTGAACTCTGGCTTTTCTTCCTCTCCTGTGATGTATCCCATCAGATTTTTGCTCATAAGATGAGCTTCCATTCTCATTGACCAAGCTGGATAGTTCTCTCTATCCAACTTCTCAATTTGGAGACTATCTCCCATCCTTTATTCACCTGTACTATCAAATCTTTAGTCCTTATCAAGAATGAATGTACCTTAGCTTTGAATGTTGCTCCTTCTGATCCTTTTGATAACCTTTATGTGTCTTCCTTCAATCTTTCTTTCACACTTTATCCTTTTGAACCTTAAAGATGTGAAATTTATATGTGTGCAGCACTCGGGGTCTTCCTTTCCTCACTTTTGATACAACCTGCTCTGATACCACTGATGGAGAGTTTTAATCTCCAAAAGAACAAGTTATTCTTGATGTTAGACCACCTCTATATCAAGAACAACCTTAAACTCCAACCAATTTTGGAAAACAAGTACCAAACTATCAAGATATTAGCTAACTATGAAGAAATTCATTTCTCAGAAAAGTCTACTGCACCTTAATCACTTATTGACTAATCATTTGTGTAAAGTTTCTGATAAAACTTTGTAGAATGTGGCACCTAAAGCTTGCTCATCTTTCCAAGTTAAAATACTTCAAATGCACAGGTAGATTGTGAGAAATGACTCAAAGAGTTTACCTATGTCTAAAACTGTCTCTCTGTATTGTCGACTTTGACACCTGCAACTTCTAAGACATGGTTCTCCCAAACTAGAACCCGTTTAAGCAAATGCTTTTAGCCATAGATGGCTTACCTCTCAACTTAAATTTTGAATCCTCATTTGTATAAAACGTTACACTATGCACTGAGTACTGACCATTTCTTTGACCATCGAATCTGCGCCTGTTTCAGAAGACACTCAACACTTTCTACATATGAATGTTCCTATTCAAAATTCTCTCAACCTGTTTGCAATTGACCTCTCAAACTTTGATCATAGGTAGATTAACTATGGATTTAGACATGTACAAAAGGATTTCTCAAAAGATTAAACACAGAAGGAGAATCAGAGAAAAGATCGACGTGCAATTCTCTGAAAACTTTTTCTTCTCATAAATCTTCATACATCTGATGGATGTCATACATAATGTTCATCTCATTCTTCTATTCTTCATATCTATTGTCTTCTCTATCTCTTCTATATCTCTACACGACTATGAGCATGTATCTATATATATATATATATACGAGTCTAACTCGTCATTTTTCCAAATACATTGAAATATTTACAATGCTAATGTACAAAAGAACTTTGTTTCTGAATCTCCTATTTTCCTTGAAATTGATCTTCAATCTTTCATTCATCTTTCCTCTTCTAGATTTTATATAATCACCAATTATTGATTGTACTGCTCCAACAACACTTACCCACGATCACACCACTATTCATAGTTACCGCACTTGATACCACGTCCAATGACATGGATATCTCACCACCTACCGCACCACCACTCACTTCATTCATGGCACAACCATACATAAGCACACCACAATTTTCCACAATCACCATAGCATCCACATTCCCACCTCCATTCCCCATTCCCTTTTCATCTACACCTACTGCATCTTCGCTTAGCACACCATTAATATTATCACCGACTGTAGATACCGCATTTCGACAGATGTTCACATGCATGGCTCAAGTAAGAGATCAGTTCAAATCTCTTGGACATAATTATCAGACGCTGCAGAGGACAACCAACGACTTATAGTCGCAGCTTATTCATTGTCAATCAAGAATGCCTCATTGAATACTCCCTACCAAGAACAATGAGAGGCATATCATAAACTGGAAGTAGAAAGTGAAGAAAAGATGAAAGAAGCTGTCATAGATCTCGATAATTTGTTAAGGACACAGATGATTCATAACGCGACTCTTACTAGGAACATGGGCTTACTCAGAAGACACTTGGCAGCAGCAAAAGAAGAAAACCAACGCTTACAAGAACAGAACAGAGAAAATTTAGAGGCTGCCCTTGATCAACCTAACCAACCATTAAGCCCTAGTCGCTTCAAGGTCGTGCCCTCAGAATCAATGAAAATGTTGTTAGAAGATCATGTCAGATTGTTAGATGACTACGACAGCATGAACGAGGAGTTTCAAAAGCTCAAAGATGAACACAAGATATTACAGCTAAGAGCACCAGTACAACAAGGACTACCAGCTCCTGTGGACCCATCTCCTGACATCCTAGAGGAACTCAACGCATTACGGGCCCAAGTATCTACTCTTCAATCACGGATAGAAGTATATGAAGCACCACCCAGACCAGACTCCCCACCTGACCTACCAGCAAAGGAAGAAACAGTGACTATTCCGGTGGAGGAAACTTTTGAAGAAGTGTATGAAACCATAACCCATCCCAGGCGGACACGTCACCGCTGAAGGCCAGACGACTTTTGAACTTCCAACTCCTGCATGGATGAAGACAATCGAGGAACTCGGAACAGTCCACTCAGCACGGGTAGAAGCGCAGCTTCATACCATGGCAATGATTGAGGAAAGAATTTTATAGTCGCCATACTTTGTGCTCATTTGGCCCCGCGCACATACATATCAGGGCATGAGCTACAGTATAAGCCATATTTTATGTTAATGGTGGAATATCAGTTGGCCATAGAGAAAGAAACATGCAAGAAACCGTCTCACGCGACACAATTTGAGCCAGAAGATTTGCCATTGGATGCACAGCAAGGAGAGATCTATCAACCAGAATGGCGCAAGGATCTCTTACAGAATTATCCAGAGATGATGAGTACATGGGCTAAGGCACCACTACACTTAAAATATAACCCATGTTGGGGACCAATGCCACGTCGCCATTCCTGGAAGGCATTTGCCATTAAAATACAAAATAACAAGCAATGCCAGGATTGGCTAAACTACCCATACTTCAGACCACCTACAGGACCACCTACAATCGGATACATGATGGCCACGATTTTCCATTGGCTCCCTCGCTTGAAACATATGGACGATATAGCAGCGCATATGACTGTCAAAATCTTTGACATGCTGCAAATGGTTTTCAAAGTTTTCCGTCGTGTTAAGGCTCCTCATGTAAACACCCCCGGCTTCGAGCATGGCAATTTAGATCTTGCATATGATATGAGTACAACACCATCGCTACTAGTGTGTTATGCCTAGCATTGCAGAATTAAATACCTATTGGCGTGCTATAAGCAAACCTTCGAAGAAATGTTCACAACCAGTTTCTGGGAATACCATTCAGAAGTGTTCATCAGCAGGCCCACACATTTGCTTCAATTATTCGCCTGTGAACAGATGGTTTATTCCACACATTATCGACTCCCACCACTTGATGAACCACAACCAATTGATTGGGAGAAACTCGAGGCAGATTTGGCCCGAGGCATTCGAATATCAGAACACACCCTCGCTCAGGAACTACTACAGAACTACATCCGACAGACCGCACAACAAGGTTCTGCCATGGACGACAGAAGCGAGAGGGAGGGGGGTGTTGGCAGCAGCCAAAGGCATAGAAGACACGGAAGCATGTAAAGACAGAGGAGGGAGTCAGTCGAATCAATTTTTCAAAGATTATGTTTTATAAATATTCTTCAAAAACCTCAAACAGTGATTTTCATCACTATTGTAACATATGTAACATAGAAAAACCCTTTTTGTAATCCATAGCCCCATTTTGTGCAAGCCGAGGAGTCCTCGAGCTTGAGGAGCTTAGGTAGAATGAGCGTATCAATTTTGGTTATTTTTAGACACCGTTTACCCCTTCAAATAGCACTTAGGACCTATTTTTTAACTATGCCGGTCACTAGATGTGAAACTGGTCAAAACTAGTCTAGAATCTATAAAAAGAGCTAGAGAGCTCATTTTGAGGTTAGCTTGTTTGAGTAGAGAAGAGCTTAGAGCTATTTTGAGCTTGTAAGAGTGTTCTTGAGCAATAGAGTTGATTTCTCACCTTCCATTGTGTCTTGCTTGTCTCTTCGTAGTGTGTGTGTATGTGTGTGTGCATCTTTATGCTTCTCACCTTCACTCTCACTTCATCTCACATTCACGATCTTCATATCACTCCTATCTCTTCCGCGGATTGACATTAAGGAGGTGGAGCTTCTTAACATGGTTCTCACCATTGTGCTAGAGCAACACCTTGGTCTCTCACAAACTTTCCTCAAGTTCACTCATCTTCTTTGACCATTGCCTTTTGATATGTTCATGACTTTCTCTCCAAGCTCTTGTCCTCTTCTTATTTTGGCTCTCAGTCTCACTAACCTCTGCATTCTTTTCCTGGCCTAAGTCTTGGTTTTGCTTAAGTGCCTGAGCTCTTGTGATGACTTGCACCGGGGCTATGGAAGTCACACTTCCCGTGGAGTCTACCACTAGCCCAATAACATTGATAGGAGCAATTTTTGGCATATTTTTGGGTTCTTGGGACACTCGTAACAAGTGCTCCTTCCCACAATCGCGACAAAAGCCTTGAATTGTCACAGATTGGGTTTGTGTAGGTGCAAGTAGAGGGCAATCACGAATGAGGTGATCTCCCTGACATTGGAAGCATGGCCCTCTAGGAAATGGAGGTCTTATCTACCTAGGCTGAGGTCTAGAGTTGGGGTTTGCGTACATGACATTTGCATATTCTGGATCCCAACTAGACTCACTCGGTTCTTCATAATAGTATGACTCATTATGCTCAGGTGATTGCATGTAGTAAGCCTATGGGCTATCAATATGGGTAGAGTCAAAACTATGATCACTTTGGGTCACTTTCTAAAAGTGATGGTGTCACTAGCACTAAAGCTATATTTAAAATTTCCTCTGCAGATGCATACTTCACTGGAATCATATTAGCCGGAGGAGGGGGTTGCTACACTAGGACTGGTTGAGGTCTTTTCTACCCTTGATAGGGTGGTTGATAGGGTTGCTAGGGCCTACCATACTACTGTTGTGGGTACTGATTTTTTGGTATTTTCCTTGCTATGGATATGACTGAGGATAATTTTGTCTAACAGCTTGTTTGCTATATGGGCAGTCTTGTGTAGTGTCATTGGTGTATCTTCTTTCTATGGTGCAATATTGGCTGTAAGGGTTCACTTGGGGTTGAGCCATGATAGGGCACACACTAGCCATATGGTCTCCTCCACATGTGTAGCATCGTTTTCCTAGGGCAAATCTTGAGATGCCTAATTTCTGGGCTACCTTTTTGCTAGCTCCTCAATTGATGTGGATTGTGAGGAAGTGAGGTTAGTAGAACTATCTGAATCTTTATAGATTTTTGAGAGCTCTAATTCCTCCCCTAGATTATCCTCAATGTCTATGCACATGCGTACACATTCTTCTATGGATCTACGGTCCTTCAAGTACACATATGATCTCAGTTTGGTACTTAAAAATCCGTCTAGAAATAAGGCCACTTGTTTGGCTGGAGTGGGTAAATGTGGAGCAGGGTATCTCTCTAGGTATTGCCTTAACCTTCTTCTTGCGAGCCTCACTATCTCTTGAGGTGTTTGCTTGAAGCTGTATATCAGGGAGGATGTGTTATGCCTAATACCACTCTTGGAAAACTCAATGATGAATGCTTCAAGCAGTTGATCTATATTTCTGAACTGACCTTGGTGAAGCGGTTGAAACCAAGTCAAGGCAGTGTTTTTCAGGGTTAGGCCAAAAGCATTGTATTGAGTGAACATGTCTTCAACTTGATGAGCTCTCAAAACTTGCCTAAACTCTGCTACATGGTCATACGGGTCTCGTGTGTCGTCGAAGCAATTCTTCATGGACTTTACTAATTGTGTGGGCCTTAAGGTTCTAGCATGTTCTCTAGGCCTTGGCAGAGGGAATTCATCTATATTTCTTGGATTCCTTGGATTCCTCTATCTCTCCCTGTCCATCCTATCCATCTCAATCCTCGTTCTCTCTCTTCCTAGTGGGTTAGCAAAGCTCACCTCGGGTCTATCTCTACTCCTTTCTCTTCGAGTCCCATGAGCTTGAGATGTTCCAGCTCCTTCGTGACCATAAGGCACAGTGGATCGAGGTTGGGGAAAAAAAATTTCACCCTTCCAAGTGTATGCGTGTCTTCCATGTTCTGAGACCCAGAAGCATCATCTAGATAGGTCACTTTGCCTCGGCTATCAGGATCTTTGAATTCATAGATGGTAAGTGCTCCCACTTCGTTAGGCTTCTTAGGCTTATACCTCCAAAAAGCCTCATTCGTCTCTCGATTCACAAGCAAATCTATGCTCCTATTGTCTTGGGAAACCAACTCCAGAGTGATTATTCTCGTTAGAACCGACTTGCCACGAGGGGTTTTTGGTTCTTTTCCTAAGTTCCCTTGCTCTATGTCACCTATTTCGACCTCTGAGATTATGTTGCCAAATTCATCCGTTCTTTCTGGTTGGCTGGTAACCGTATACATTGTTCCTTCTTTATCTATGTAGAAACCATTTTTGAACTTGACTACAGGGTGTTCTAGTCCCATGGGCTGATCCGGGTTTCTGATTAGGACAACAGATCTTCTCAGACCATCCTCATAGATGCATGCACCTAAGCGGTTGGTCCTGATATATTCCAATTGAGTCCTGTAGGGACCCTCGGGTTTTTCTAGGTATGCCACTCCGGAGCTACCTACGGGTCTCTCCATGTTGTAAGACATCTCAGAATCACTAGTTTCTGAGTCCAAAGCATAGGGGTAATCACTCAACTATTGGGCCCAAGATCTGGCGGTATGGTTGACACTAGCCTCGGATGATCTAATACTTTGAGGGTCTCTCCCTAGGTGTCTTCCTGATCTAAGGTTCATATGCCCTTCCAATTAACCCAATGATCCTTATACAACCACATTGCTGATTCTTTGATACCAATCACTTGTTCCTTTTGAGTTCCTTTGTATGTGTGTTCTTGTCTTTAATTTAGTGTCATCAGGAGTACTTGAATGTGTCGTACTTGATGTTCTTTGTCCACTTAGTTTAAGTTCTTTTCCCTTAGGTTGTCCCTTGACCGCAATTTAACCTATTCTTAGACTTGAAAAATTAGAGGCTCTTAGAACTTGAGTATTCCTATTGTACCCCTAGTCAATCAAGAAAACTTCTCGAACTTAGCTTAAGCTAAGAATTGACAGAAGGGGTTGAGAGATGTTCCAACCTCAAGTCGTTTTGCCTTGCTTAATACTTTTCTGCCCAGGAAGCGCGTTCCCAAGCTTGCACACAATGGCACTTGCTTTGCTTTCTCCAAAAGCTCTCGATGATCCTCTAAAAATTCCAAGTTTAGCTCAAGTTTTTACCTTCAACTGAAAGAAAATTTATTTCAGACACTTTTGATGACCCTTGTTCCCCTTTTTTATTGCCAAAAAATTTTCTCTAGAGCTCCCTTCGTGTACCTACCCCTCAGAGTTATGACATTTCAGGGTTCAGGGGGTTAAAATTTTCTCTAGAGCTCCCTTCGTGTACCCCTCACGAGCTTTTCGACAAGCCCTAGAGCTAAAAAAACAGATTTCATATGAAAAAGTTATGATAGTTCAAGGTTCACGGGGTTAAAACAAACAATCAACACCTTCAGGAGTTTAGTGCATTTTTCTAAGGCCTTTGTAAGTGTATGAGTAATTGAGTACGTAAATATGACCAAAAGTTAGGCTAAATTTTCAAAAAATTTACCCCTTTATTTTTTCTGAAAATGTCTGTCTATCACGATAGACGGTGTTTGTCGCGATAGACACTGGCTATCGCATGGGGCTGTCTATCGTGATAGACAGTGTCCATCATGGTTCTCTGTCTGTCACGATAGATGGGTGTCTGTCACGATAGACCGAGTCTGTCATCTGTCATGGGGCTGTCTGTCGCGATAGACGGGGTGTCTGTCGTGATAGATGGGTCTATCATGGGGTCCTATTTGTCACGATAGACGGTGTGTGTCCTGATAGATGGGGTCTATCGTCTGTCATGGTTTGGTCTGTCGCGATAGATGGTGTCAGTCGCGATAGATGGTGTCTATCATGGTTCTCTATCTATCGTGATAGACGATGTCTGTTGCGATAGACCGAGTCTGTCGTCTGTCGTGGGGCTATCTATCGTGATAGACCGGTGTCTATCACGATAGACGGAGTCTATAGCCCGTCGTGGTTTGGTCTGTCATGATAGATGGTGTCTGTTGCGATAGACTGAGTCTGTTGTCTGTCATGCTTTTGGTCTGTCGCGATAGACGATGTCTCTCATGATAGATGGTCTCTATCGTGGGGTCCCATTTGTCGCGATAGACGGTGTCTGTCATGATAGATGGGTTCTATCGTCCATCGTGGTTTGGTTTTTCGTGATAGATGGTGTCTATCGCGATAGATAGTGTTTATCGTGGTTTTCTATCTGTCGGGATAGACGGTGTCTGTCGTGATAGATGGGGTCTATCGTCCATCATGCTTTGGTCCATTGTGATAGATGGTGTCTGTCGCGATAGACGGTGTCTATCGTGGTTCTCTATCTGTCGCGATAGACAGGTGTCTTTCAGGAAAGACCGAATTTGTCGTCTATCGTGGGGTGTTGTCTCTCGCGATAGACAGTGTCTATCGTGATAGACGCTGTCTGTCGTGATAGACGGTGTCTGTCATGATAGACTGAAAAAATGCAATTTTTTTTTGAAAATTCTAGTGATTTGGAGTGCTCTTATGGTGTAGGTTATCATGCCAAGCATGCATTCAAAAAATACTAATTTTTTTTTCCTATCGCAATAGACAGAGGTCATCGTCTCGGGACCTGTGTAGAGTTTTTTCGTACCTGCACAAGCTGCTGGAGATGGTGGTACATCTAGAACCTACAGCAAAAGCTCAAAAAACACACAAAAATAGATAGCATGCAAGCTCTCTCTTGCTCTCTCTCACAAGTGAAATGAGGGAAATGAGGTGGGGAGTGGAATATGACCAAAAACTAAAATTTTTGTGGAGATGGTAGGGATGATGATGGTGATGCAAAAACAAGAAAAAATGAAGAAAAATAAGGAAAAGAAAGGATATTACCTATGACTCCAATGTCTCAACTCTACGTCTTACCATCACACGCTCGTCCTTAAAGATCTCTCCCCAGGAACGGCACCAAATTCGGTGTCACTCTAGCACAATGGCAAGTACCAACGTGAGGAGATCCACCTCATAATTGTCAATGCGTGGAGACGTGAGGACTAGTATGAAGACTATGAGCAAGTGATGGCACAAGTGTGCGAGTGAGAAGCTCTAAGTCCTCCATTGCAATGAATCCAATAAACATGCAGGACTAGCTCTAAGTCCTCCATTGCAATGAATCCAATAAACATGCAAAGGGTAGTCATCTTGATCACTAGAGAGAAGATTTCCTCAAAATCAACACCATGATTTTGCTTAAAACCCTTTGCAAGAAGTGGTGATTTACAGTTTGGAGAAGCACTATCTGATATGAATTTTAGCTTATAAACCCATTTACAAGGTAAAGCTTTGTTGCCCTTCGGCAAAGGTACTAAATCCCAAGTACCATTCTTGTGAATAGAATTGATCTCACTCTTTGTGACACACTCCCACTTGACATGATCCTTTGTCTACATAGCCTCTTTGTAGTAAGAAGGCTCACCAGCATCTATTAGCATAACAAAATCTAAACTTGGAACATATCTATCACGTGGATGTGAGACATGTGCAGAGCATCTCAATGGTTGCTAAATAGGAACATCTATAGACTAATCTGATCGGACATTCTCTTGAACGTCCCTATGTGCAGAATTTTTATGCATGCTAACTGGAGGAATAGTATCTTCAAACACCACTCT